>OY728163.1:664146864-665346864 GCA_963277665.1 Viscum album
TGTACATGATTGAAAACAACTAGGAATCATGATGGGGCTTACTAGTGGTTAGATTCATGGGTGATACAATGATAAGTGAGTTTAATTGGGTATAAAATGGTTAATTTCCCATATGTATGGCATGATTTCACTGGTATGTCGTGTCCTATGAAATATTCAGGAAGGATATAGATTAAGCCTCTGATGGATGGAATGAATAGGTATTGAAATTATAAACTATTTGAACATTATAATATTGTGATTGAACCTTTGAGAGTTTTCCTACATATCACAGAGGCAGTGAATCAAGTCCAACATTATTATTAAATGTGGTGATGAGTCACCTGAGGATGTTTCTTGTGTTAATGGACGTGTGGATGGGGAACCAATGAAATGGGACCTACAGGTTAAGGAATGATATTCTCAAGACATAGAGGCTCTATGGGGAGATTAGGAAGATGAGAGGGTTTTCCGGGAAAATTGTGTAGGTTTCCCAGAAATCATTCATAAAAAAAAGATCAATGTCCACATTGTGTAGGAATGGGGCACAGAATCAGGGTGTACAAAAAGGTAAACAACCCAAAGAAATGTTTGAATCATATGCACAGTTAGAAGCCCATCATAAGAGAGACACTCTTGGTTGAAGGAGTACATATTGAGTGTGGGTATTACACTAGGTTTTATGAATAGTGGGATCTATACACATCAATGTGGTGGACCCTAAAGATGTTCCCCAATGAGGGATGATTTATCATCAAGAGGGTGAGTCCCTAGGAGGGAGAAACAATGTTTACTATTTTTTGAATTTAACCTAGAATATTCATCTTATGTACCATAAAGGGATCAAAACCCATGTAGTTTAGGGAACATATAGTTTAACATCTTGTGGGACAAAGCGTGAATGGAAATAAATGAGTAGAAAAATGAGTTATGTGATTGAACCTCAGGGAGGCGTCCTATATATCTCGGTGATGGGAAATCAAAGTCCATGTAGTTCGGTGAATAGGGAATTAAGGCTTACAAACCACGGTGTCATGAGGAGGATGTCACATTCGATGATCTCTCAAATCCCACCTGATTCGTGCTAAGTGTGTGATACAATATGCATCAATAAACCTGACGATCAAATGGAAAATGATATCTTTGTGAGTATTAGAACAGGGATTACGCGTGGCTAGAATCCTATGGTTGTGAAGATTGGGATACTTTGGGAGGGTTTCCAAATGTATGTGGAGGATATAACTATCATATAGTGGGAACCTTGACAACTTATATTGGGGATTATGTGAATATTTCCAGAATGGCACATGAAGAAAAAGTACAACCAGAGAAGAGGAGTGACATGGCACTTGTTCCCTCCCCCTTCACGATCCTCTCAATTTTTTCACTCATGTTGTGACAATAGTTTAATATAATACGTTGAGAACATGACGATTCATGTAATTTTATCATCCTATATCTCATATAATTGGGAAAAACTCATCACCCCTAGGACATACATAACATGTACTAAGCCACACTTTTGGAGGAGAAGGAACATGAAATTCCATATATTAATGCGGTTGTGAAGTGATCCATTTAGGCTTTTTTGTTACCATGGATATGCGAAGATTAAATAGTCATTAGCATGCCTATGAGAAGAACCATGAGGCATGGGAACTAAACATGAAGCACTACATGGGGGACCATGAAATCACTATATACATTCAAGGAGGTTCGGATGGAAGAGGGTTTTGTAAAGAAAAAGACCACATAGAGAGGTTCCTCATGAAGTTGTTGTGCAACTAAAATTTAAGGGTCTTCATGAAGGAGGGTTATTTGTGAAGTATAGTGACCTAGCCTAGGCATGGAGTCTATATGTTCTTGGAGGGTGCTTCATGAAAACTATGTGATTTGTGATGTTTTGAGTACACAAAGTATTCTACTTCCATTGCGATGGGAAAAGGCCACACAAAAAGGATTTACACTAAATTCGGAGGTAAAATGGACCAAAGGAAAAGTGGGTTCACAATTATCAATTACCTATGATGGCTCATTTTATCTATGTTTTGTAGTGAAAAGGTTCTTTGAAAATCTAGAGTTCATAAGGTTAAAGATTAGCATGTTGATCATTTGAAGCAAGGGTGAGCCAAGTATTTATTAGAACTAGGCATCACAATTATAAGAGGATGTTCCATGAATAATGTCATGCTTCACAATTACCAGCAGATCCTTCATGTTCATCAAACTCGAAGAGGAGTCTGTCATTTCTCTATGATGGTCACAATTACTCCAGTCATTTTATTGGACTAATAGTTGCTTTCATCATCTCATTTTAGGAGGTCACAAAGGATATTTTCACGTTTCATAGACATACAGAGGAATCAACCATTTTCATTATGGAAGTCACATAGATGCTTTCTAGGTGACTTTCTAATGATTGTGATGCGAGAGGTCATTGTAAAGTAACATCGCAAAGGAGACCCTTCAACAACCCTATTATGACTTTTATGATTTGTTTAATGCAACCAAATTGTTGCATAAAAAATGCCCCACCTCATAATGGGATGTGAGGAGAAAACAATATTAAAATTTAGATGGTAGGTCTACAAAATTAGGCATATCACCACGTTGAATCGTTAGGGGGGTAGGTAGAGTACGAGTGGATAATTCCATGGATATCACTATGACCAATGAACTTCGAAGCATAGTAGGTGATCGCCTATAAATAAGGACAAAAGGACCTTATTTTTTTGTTCATATATCCCTTTGAATTATGTCTTTGAGCTCTCAAATAATGATTCTATAGAACTCTATGAACATAATTTCAAACCATGTTTTTCAGATTAGTGTTCCCCGAATGTTGTTTAGTGGACCAGTGTGTCGCAATCCTATGACGCACAACAATGAACATAATGTCTATCATGTCTCTCCAAATACTTTTTCCATGAGTTGTTCTTTTTGAAAAATGTACTTGATCAATCCTCACAAAAATAAGAGGAAAATACCAAAATTATACAATGAAATGGATAACCCATAAGCTTCTCGAGAGGTCCATTCAAATTCTACTAGATTCAAGGTGGTGATAGATAATACTGATCTCGAGGAATATGGGTAAATCCACTCTAATCACAAGTCCCTACTGGAGGTAATGTTGTAAGGGAAACAAATCATCCCTAATTGTAAGAGACTTCCAATATATGGATTTGTTCGGAGGGATGAAGTTTTAATCATTGAATATAGATGGTACAAACTATCATACTAGTTCAGGAGTACTCCATGTCAATACTAGTGGTTCAAAGCTGGTGATGACCATTCCTAGTTGAACCACACACCTTCCAATTCTAACATATAATATAACCAAGTCAAAAATGTTTATTGGAACGCTCTACAACCATATGAATCCCCCCCACATTACCATACCATCCCCAAGTATGTCTTAGGGATCACAGAGAAGGGGTGGACCGATTATTGGGATCTACACCAGGGTGGTAACCTCACGGCTGACTGGGCCTTGGAATACAGGGTTTACACATCTTATTATAAAATATAGATAAAAAATGATGTGGGTAGGCCTATATGATGTTTGTTTGGATTCCCAATTGTATATCTACCAGCAGATATATATGATGCATATGTTGCTGAGAGAGTGCTCATAGAGGACCAACACATTCCATTTGTGTCATTGGGAGGTCGAAATTATCTTTTGATACCGCCATCATATCCCTTGTATTCCCATTATAGGGATGATTTATGATGAGTTCCTTCCCACATCGAACGCATCACAGGATTCCATGTAGATTCCATGACTGGGAAGTGTTCTTATGCACTTGGTGTAAGGCGATAATAAATAGTGGGTGATGGAAATCCATTTCAAGGTATGGTTTTGGGGTTTCCTAAACATCCCACCATATAATACTGCTGAAGGGGAGGAGGCACCAAAGAAGCTACATGTATGGACTCGAAATTTTCGAATGGGATATCAGAGCAATAAAGAAAATTACTACTAAATAATCCTGGAGGATACCCAATGGAAGCTATGGTGGTGCAATTTCAACACCGAGCAGAAATCAGTGGTTAGATTGGCTGGATTTTTCTCTTCACTTATTTGAAGTTGGATTTTTCCATTCATGAATACAAACATTGGTGAACAACCAATAACATTAATTAGGGACTCCGTGATGGGGGTGGGGAACACATCAACCTTGGGATCTCAGAGCTGTAAAAACTATACAAGGTGTTGTGGCACATCATCAAGGTGAAGAAACTATAGGGGGTATGCGGACCACTCCACTTTCCATATTGATGGATTTCAGAAAATTTTAGTGTGTACAAGTATCTAAACACAAATTATCACCCCTAAAATGACTTCTGACTGACCATAAAAAATGCATTGGGTATATTTCTGACCAAACTAACTTCACTGATTACGTAGAACATAATCTGGAAGGAGGATGAATTCAACTTCCATCCATTACCTTAACGAATGGGAGTATTCAACATTGGAAGCCAAGTAATTTATGAGGATTGATCATATATTCTAGCCATCTGGGGTAGATTTATTATGGAATGGGTCGAGGGTGAGGTTATCGATGAGACATATGCCCTGCACCACTTTTAGAGTCAGTTCGGATGCAGGAAGAGATCGATCAGAAAATTATACCTAGGGGTACACCATAAGGATCACCCATTCATGATGAAGAAATGTGTCTCATGATCACACATAAGTATGGGAACATGTATAATAGGATAACACTTCCATCTATTGACTATGAGATAGTTAAGTAGTATAAAAATGTTCTCAGATGTGTTACCCAGGGGAAATGTTGAAGTGAAGAACTATCTGTGTTGATGACGGGGTACATACTCAACCTCAACTCCATGGTTGGAAAATAGAAAGAACACATTGTGGTGGACTATATGATGAACTTCATGGTTGTGCGGATATAGAAGTAACAAGGGATATAATTCCCAGTCTTGAACTGAGGAGGATGCTAGACACGGTGACGGGCCTGGAGGTCCCTGCTGAGAAGAGCCAAAAGGTAGGGAGATGACCAAGATAGTTATACAGGATATCTACTCAAGTTCCTAGGAAATGGATATTCCACATCGACATGCCTTTGTATTATGTTATTCTAAAGGCTTAGATCACCTGGGATGTCAATATACAATTTCTCAGTCCCTTCGAAATATTGGACCACCTTTACTATCATGGGATTGATTTTGTAATGATCAGCCATGCCAAATTAATCTTTACTATGTCTTAGGTGGAAGGGGAACAATACGTGGCTAAGATAGAAGAATTAATGCATTCTCAGGGTACCCAACATCCAATGATGAATCGGGACTAAGTATTTCATGATCAAATATCCCCACCACGACCATCTTCTCCTGAGCTGATGAAGTGCATCCCTTTTCTTGAAGAATCACAGGAGTCCTCAGGGGGAGAGTGGACTAATAGATGGATACCCTTGGAGGAAGATAAAGTTGTGCTCTTGGAGCTCTAAGTGTATTCTATGAATCTGGAGGTAAACTCAAAACCATTCATTTGTGGAACATACTCTGATCATCCATGCTTTCACAGTTGATATACATCATATGTAGGAGAACCTTATACATGAATCCCCATCCAGCATGATAGAGAAAGTTGCTTTAGGATCTACATCTGGGACGATATTGAGAATAGAATCCATTAGGTCTATGATAACCATGGTGGACCTTGTTTAATCATTAGAGGTCCCAACCATATATTGGGGTTCACATACTAGGTTTTCGATAGCATTAACATGAGGGATATACCAATTATATTATCTATGTAGGTCCTCTCCCTCATAGAATACATAATTTTTGTCCATCAAACTAGGCTAACTGAAATTTTTGAATTTATATCTAAATAGTTATTCAAATGGAAAGGACCATAATGGTGTGGACAAAATGGTTTGTCAGCACTCCTTTCTCACGGGGAATGATGATTTTCAAGGAATTGGACACCCATGAAAATAATATTATGGTATGCAGCCATGAGTAGGGTAAATAATAGGACAGAATCGTAAATCATTGAGGTGAGATCCAATGATGAAGATTTTCCACATGAGGTGGAATCCATCATGCCTGATAGAACACTAGAGGAGGATCCCACTATAAAACTTCTAGAATAATTTCCAAACTATGAACCTACTGAACCAGAGGAGTGGGACGGGACCACTTCTAATGTATTGGACTGATAGGCTATCCACCTATAGTCATGGAAACTAATTAAGCATTTCATTGATGATACTCGACAAGAAGAGTGCATAAACCAGATGAAGAAACATTAATCTCAGCTCCATGACCAATGGGAAATCAGAGTGGATTCCCATAGCCCACATGATCCCATTTGATATTTCCTTTCAGGGAAGGTGTTGGAGAATGATTGTGTCATTAGTGTTTGATGGTAGTAGGGGAAGGTAGTTAATATCTAGCAACATTCGAAGGCTGAGAAATAATTCCATTGTTTGAGTGTGTGGGAGAATGAATGCACTAATTTCATTAACACCTAATCAGAACTCATATCATGATTGAGGTCACAACAATTAGATGGAGATGACATGATGGGGATAGCATCTTGAGATGTGGCTAACATCCGATTAAGGAGGACCATACATAGATTAGGGCTGATTATAAGAACCCAACCTTAACCGTTACTTAATCTTGAGTTATTTCAAGAATACACATTGAGGATCTTTTTAGGTTTAGAGTTTTAGAGAATTAGATCATAAATCATGAATTACATTCCACATTTAATGAAAGTGGTTACATAAAATATAGTACTCATTTTTTACCATCAACAGAAACATATTTAAAATAAAACATGTATTTTTCTTGACACTTCCTTGACACTATCATCAAATCATGTACCTTTCCCTTGACCTGTGAAAAACATTTGAAAAAAACATGGGATCAGCATAAAAAGATCAGTAAGGGTTATAACAATACCGAAAGAAAACATTAGTCCATATAAACATAAGAATAAATGAAATCATACTTTACTCATAAAACATAAGCAATTTATCATACCTCACGAAATCATAAGATTTACGAATAACTCATAGAAATCATAAGACATAATGGTAACTTGAGGTATTCATAACATTCTTACATAGGGAGTAACCCCCATGGTTATGTTTGGGATACCCATCATAGTATATTCCCTAAATCTCTTCGTAGAAACCTTAGCATTTAACCCCATTGCGTTACCCAATGCATTGTAGAGATATATCGGGCTCACCCGCCCTTTGTTTATCACCGAACAACCAGTCTTTATAGACAATAACCAAGGACCATAACATTTTAATTTCACATAAAACATGAATTAAAGAAAATAACATTTCCACATTGCAATCACAATATATCATTTCAATATATTGACATAATCAATGATTTATCAAAACATTTTCAAAACCATCTAAAACATTTCATAAAGAGATTTTTGAATCAATGTGTCCCATACCACTTTGAATATTTTAACATTAAACCATTAATATCCATAAAAATAAATCCTTAAAACCATTTTTAAAACATGGATATCAATGAGAAATATTTATAATAATTAATCATTAAAACATTTAAAATGATATTTTAGTTAAAGGGGTTTTTAACAAAGTGAGTGACACTTGAATACAACAATAGAGGAATAACATATAATCTGAAATTTATAATATCATGAGAATAAAGGGATTCATGATATAATCTTCCAAATGTCAGTATATCCACCATATAAGAGTGAATTGGTGCATTCAAACAATGATGTCTCAATAAAAAATGTAAAATGAGATGAAATCCCTTATAAAGAAGGTATCCTTAAATTAAGGATGAATCAATCTCATAATTATGTGCGACATGTATAAATACACCCAATATAAATGTATATTATGTGTAAAAAAACAACAGGTCATTCACACATATTCATAGGGTGATTTATTCTATAACTACAAGTTGATCCCAAAAAAATCGAAATTTGGTTAAGATGTTCCCATGGTAAAATTCGACAGCCTAACGACGTCACTTTAAAATTCATAAAATTAGTTGATGAGTGAGAAACTGGTATTTCATCAGTTGGACATAAAATTTACATAAATAAGGATATATAAGAACATATCCCAACATAAAAATATGTAAATTAAAATACATAACAAAATAAGTCTTTTAAAAAGAGGAGTGTGAAAGGTTCCCTTACCGTTTTGGGAAACTTTTGAGACATACACCCCATGAAAGAAGGGACATACAATGAAGATGTAAATACCCATAAATGAGATTATATTAAACAAATAGTAAAATAATTGGCATTACATACATCACACAAAAGGAAATAGTGGCCAATGTAGCGTGAATCTAACGGGAATAAAAAGTGAGATGAAAATCCCCTTATGAAAATTCGGCAGCCTAACGACGCCACATAAAACATCCAAAAATGGATTGATGAGATAAAATAGGGTCTATCAACATATAAAAAATGATATGACAGTAAGAGTAATATAAAATAACATCCCCCATCATAAGAAATAGGAGATTTGATGAAGTGGCATAAAATAGAGTACTTAAAAAGAAAGAGAGAGGTTGGATCCCTTATCTCAAGTCCGTCTTGTCTTGTTCGTTTCTTTATATTCCTGAAAAATAAACATTGTTCAATTTATAATTGAATAAGATCATCATTTAAATATTATTATTCAGTTCATATCACATATTATAATGTTATAATAATTGGTCAAAAATGTGAGTTTATATCAGATGTTTTTTTCGATGTTTGGTACATGAGTCAAAAATGAACTTGTTTGAAAATTATTGTCCATGTAGTTATAAGTAAATCATCTCCAGAATAGTATTAATGATTTAAAAATCATATATATCCAGTAAATAATCATTTTATACTATTCCATAACATTTGGAGATAAAAATAAATGAAATGCACTATTCAAGGAGACGGTAGGCCGTACGTACGCATGAACGCTACTTTCATTTCTTTGACATATTAATGGAATTAGAAATAATTTAGAGATATATATATTATAATTAAAGTGTAATATATATGTTTTCTTGGTCACATAAGTTCATTACTTTCAATATTTATTCATTCCATGTATTGCATGAACGAGTCAAATCACTTGAGGGGGCGGTAGTCCACACTTCCTCGTACGAAATAATCGCATTTTCACAACATGAAAATCATAAAGGTGTGTTTTAAATATAAAATAAATAATAATATGGAAAACATAAATACCATATATATCATATATAAAATACAGTGACATCATAATGGCCACCATGAAAGGTGTTAAGAGAAGATTGAACAATCATCGTTTCGTGAGCCAGTAATTCACCATCCACAAAAACAGTATGTTCTTTAACCATTAGACGTTGGTGTGTGTAAGTGTAGCTCTAATCCTACACATAACAAAATCCTAGTTTATTTTATATACTGGTTTTGTTTCAAAATAAAGTAATAAAAAGGGTATAGGGGTTTGGAGAACAAAAATAAAACAAAATAACACAAGTGGAGACATTACCTTTAAATCGGGTAACTCCTCTAGGATTGAACAAAAATGGTTTTTTTGAAGAGCATTATTCCAAAGGTGAGGCTTAAATGATGAATATAGGGATTTGGATAGAATAAATTGGCATGTTTTGGCTGAGCCAAAGTCTTGAGAGGTGGGGGTAAGGTGGTAGAGGTGGTGGCCTTTTATAAGAGAAGAGGAGGGGCACTCTTGGAAAGTTACAAAATATTACATTATTAGAAAATTATTTTATGATTTTAAAGGTCCCTAAAGGATATATTTTGAGGATAAGGTGATAAAGTTTCTAAATACACCCATCCAATAGGTTTGTGACAAGTTTAGTACTTAGATTTCACCCTATCTGCTAATTTTATTTAAATCGTTCATTTATGAGGTAATCACTGCATCATCACGGTGTCATAAATAAAATTACTTATTTAATCTCTAAAAATTATAAAAAATATTATTATTTAGGAAATAGTTTTAACTTTCTAATGAATATTTATAGTAATAAATATGACTTGTATAACCCCATGTAAAAATTGTTTTAGTAAAACAATACATGTTTTGTGACATTTTAATTTTAACTTTAAATAAAAAGTTATTAATGTCATTTGACAACCAAAGTGGCTCCATTTGGTCCCCAAGTTCACCCATGGATTTTCGTAGTCGTCCATGACTCATAAAATAATGTTATTACATGTGTCAAGGTCATTTCATATAATTATAACATTACCTTTACCTTAAATTACACTAATTAACTCTAATCGTGATTAATAAAACACAAAAGTTACTAATCACCAAAAAATTATTTTAATCTCATTGAAAAACATTTTACATCCTAATTAAAACCATGTATGGTGGATTTTTGAAAATAAAATCACATAATTGGTAAAGTTTCATTTAAACAAAAAACCAGTTTCTTTAACTACCACTTAGTGGTTTCGCTATTCATAAAAAATTGATGTTTTTCGGAAAAATACCCAACATTCACCCTATGCTATATTTGATATTCAGAATTCAAAAATGATGTCTATTTTAAAAAATTAGATATATATAAGTTTCATTAATTAATTTAACAATTCATTCCCGCTGTCAAAACAAATAGTGTTTTCTTAAGAAATAATATCTATTAAAAGATTGACACTAGTTTAAGTCAAATTTCGAAGTGAAGTTAATTCTAATGACAACCATTGGAGTAAATGGTAAAAATATATTCTAAATAAACTTTAAAACAAATTAAAAAGATAATATATCTATATAAATAAATCATATTAAAAGGAGGTTTTGAATTAAAATGCAACATTTTCACTAAAAATGATCTTTATCCAAATAAAAATACACAAAGTAAATTTTTATGTACAGATTCTAAATAATGATTTTATTTTGTCAAATACAACATATAAAATTGTCATAAGTATATTTAAAAAGGGTTCCGCATCAAAAGGCAGTTAATCGACCTTTTAAAGAATATTAGAAGATTTATGCTTAAATTTGGATTCATTTTCATTTTAAGCCTCTAATATTTTCTAGATAAATGTATAAATATTTTACAAACATATTTAATAACATCTTAGTTATTTCTGTTGATTCCCGTCATTAAAATGGGTAGGCATTTACTATAATTATATTATTATATAATTAGTGTGCAACGTAAAATTTCAAAGAAACTCGTTGTTACGTATTGGGTACGCTATCGAGCATAGCATTCCCTTTAAATTTGTATTAAAATTTTATTCACAAATATTGAAAAAAATTAGAATGTAATATTATCTATTTACCTGGGATGTTACATCTTTCCCACCTTTTGGGAATTGCATCCTCACAATTTCAAAATTGGTCTTGGAAACTTCGTTTAATGTCCCAGATCGGAACAAGAGTCAGTAAAACAATCACTTTATAAGAAAGGGAGAGAAGTAAAAAGGTCACACATGTTAACCCATACTAGGATTCCTTGTATGAAAATATGGATATAGAGGAGAGAACAAAGGGTCGTGTTCTGATGGAGAGTGACTGTAAACATGTCTAGGAGAAAGTGAACCACAAGAAAATCACAAATTTGTGATGGGTTAAACGGTATTTGATTCCCCAGTAGGAAAAGTTAACAGACAACATTTTTGTTTCATGTTACTCTTCATTGAGGAATTTATTTTTGATCTTAACTAAATTATAATGAAACATACTTACTTTTCACGTAGACGTTCAACTTTTACTAGATTCCTTAATAAAACTCATATTTTCTCCAAAAGAAGAGTATTTAGGAAGACTTGTTCGCATTAAGAGTACTATGATCAACTCCTTGAGAATCACCTAATCGAAAAAAGAGAACTATACGTTTCCCATGTCTTTAGATCTCAACCAAAACCAAACCAAAAAGTTTCGTACGATATCAGATAATACCCAAAAAGGATATCTTTCTTACCAAAAGATAAAATACTCCTAATCTCAAAAATTTGTCAAACAAAACCTAATGTTCAACGAAGACAATTCAATAAACAATTTGTCCATAAAATTCTTTAAGGTACTCCCAACTAAGATTGAAACCCAAATATTTGAAGGATATAATCACATAGTCTTCCAAGGTAAAATTAACATTTATTTCCAAATAACATTAGTTTCTCTTAAAGTATCATATTGAAAAGTAATTAACCTAATCATATATCCTCCATGATAGGTCAATATTTTCCTAGAAAGACCAAAATAAACTTATTCTTGATTCAAACAATTGTATAACTAAAAATAATAAGTCATACGAACTATGGACTTCATGTAGTCTAGTGGTAAGCGATAAATACCAGTCGCACTTTGGTTGTGGGTTCGATTCCCGCAGCCTTGTCCGGTGCAACGAGTTGTCACAGGGTCTGCATGTTGTCCTTTTTACAAAACTATATAATTCCTAAAACATTCACCAAAATGAGATAAAATCATCAAAAATAACCATAATATAATTTAACCTCAAGTTTATCCCAGGTCATTTATATTCATTCATAATGTATAGTCACCCATAATTACCTTAAAAGTAAGGATCATATAAACCCTAATGGTTACCTTTATAATTATCACATGAACTTCAATGTCGAGTTGGTTCTCTCGTAAATGATGCATTAGATAACTACACAGGTTCAAGTGGTTGATCATGACTCCTGATAGTTGGTTTAGAATAACCATGAGATTTCTCATTGAATCCCCCTACAGTTTCTTAATCATAGAACCACCACAGTTTCCTTCAATCCTATTGTCACTTTGGTGTCTTCTAGTTCCATCCACTTACTAAAACTATAAATGTCAGTGTGAGTATATCAACAAAATCATCATGTACTAAAGAGGAAGATAAAGACTATGATATACTTATCCAACTTATCTAAAACTCACTCCAACCTTCAAAATTTAACAATGACTCTATATAATATTATAAACATTGTTTTTATACAGAACTTGTCACTTATGATTAAACTACACTCTAACCTCTAAAGTTATCTAAACCGGCCTTTGATACCAAATATAAGAACCCGACCTTAAACCTTACTTAATCTTGATTTATTTTAAGAATACACATTGAGGATCTTTTTAGGTTTAGAGATTTAGAGAATTAGATAATAAATCATGCATTACATTCCACATTTAAACAAAGTGGTTACATAAAATATAGTATTCATTTTTTCCCATCAACTGAAACATATTTAAAATAAAACAAGGATTCGTTATTGACACTTCATTGACACTATAATCATATAATGTACCGTTCCCTTGACCCGTGAAAAACATTTCAAACAAACTTGGTATAAGCATAAAAAGCTCATTAAGGCTTATAGCAATATGAAAAGAAAACATTAGTCCATGTTAACATAAGGATCAATGACATCATACTTTAATCATAAAACATAAGCAATTTAACATACCTCATGAAATCATATGATTTAGGAATAACTCATAGAAATCATAAGACATAAAGGTATCTTGAGGCATTTATAACATTATTACATAGTGAGTAACCCTCATGGTTATGTTTGGAATACCCATCACAGTATATTCCATAATTCTCTTTAGAGAAACCTTAGCGTTTAACCCCTTCGCGTTACCCAATGCATTGGAAAGCTATATTGGGCTCACCCACCCTTAGTTTATCACAGAACTGCCCGTCTTCATAGACAATGCCCAAGAACCATAACATAGTCGTATCACATACAACATTCATAAAAGAAACATAACATTTCCACATTACAATCACAATATATCATTTCAATATATCGACATAATCAGTGCTTTATCAAACCATTTTCAAAACCATTTAAAACATTTAATAAAGTGATTTTTGAATAAAAGTTTCCCATACCACTTTTAATATTTTAAAACGTTAAACCATTAATATCCATATAAATAAATCCTTAAAACCATTTTGAAAACATGGATATTATTTATAAATATTTATAATAATTAATCATTAAAACATTTAAAATGATATTTTAGTTAAAGGGTTTTTTAACAAAGTGAGTGACACTTGAATACAATAATTGGGGAATAAAATATAATAATAACTTTATAATATCATTAGAATAAAGGGATTCATGATATAATATTCCAAAGGACAGTATATACACCATATAAGACTGAATTGGTGCATAACAAAAATGAATTCTCAATAGAAATGTAAAATTAGATGAAATCCCTTATAAAGACGGTATCCTTAAATTAAGGATAAATCAGTCTCATAATTAGGTGTGACAAGTATAAATACACCCAATATAAGTGTATATCAAGTGTAAAACAACCAGAGGTCGTTCAAACATATTCATAGGGTGTCATATTCAATATCTACAGGTTGAACCCAAAAAAAACGGAATTGGGTTAAGAAGTTCCCTTGGTAAAATTTGACAGCCTAACGGTGTCACTTTAAAATTCATAAAATTTGTTGATGAGAGAGAAATTGTTATCTCATCAATTGGACATAAAATTTACATCAATAAATTTATATAATAACATATCCCAACATAAAAATATGTAAATTAAAAGACATAACAAAACAAGTCTTTTAAAAAGAGGAGTGTGAATGGTTCCTTTACCGATTTGGGAAACATTCGAAACGTTCAACCCATGAATGAAGGTTCATACAATGAAGATGTAAATACACATAAATTAGATTATATTATACAATTTTTAAAATAATGGGAAATAAATACAAAACACAAAAGTAAATAGTGTCCAATGTAGCATGAATCTCATGGGAATAAAAAGTGAGATGAAAATCCCTTTATGAAAATTCGACAGCCTTACGGCGCCACATAAAACATCCAAAAATGGATTGATGAGATAAAATAGGGTATCTTATCATATGAACCTCGGAATTATAGTAATATTAATATAATATAACATACCCTAACATAAGAAAGGTGAGCTTAGAAGAAGTGACATAAAAGAGAGTACTTGAAAATAAAGAGAGAGGTTGGATCCCTTACATCAAGTCTGACTTGTCTTGTTCATTTTTTATATTCCTGAATAATAAACATTGCTGAATTTATAATTTCCTAAGGTCATAATTTAATGATTATTATTATGTTCATATCACATATTATAATGTTATAATAATTGGTTAATAATCTGAGTTCATATCAGACGTTTTTGTCGATGTTTGGTACACGAGTCAAAAATGAACTTGTTTGAAAATGATTGTTCATGTAGTTATAAGTAATTCATCTCCAGAATAGTATTAATGATTTAAATATCATATATATCCAGTACATATTCATTTTATACTATTCTATAACATTTTGAGATAAAAAGAAAAGAAATACACCGTTCATGGAGACGGTAGGCCGTACATACGCATGAATGCAACTTTCATTTCGTTGACATATTAATGGAATTAGAAATAATTGAGAGATATATTTATTATAATTCAGTATAATATATATATTTTATTGGTCACATATGTTCATTAATTTCATTCTTTATTCATTCCATGTATTGCATGAATGATTCACATCACTAGAGGGGGCGGTAGTCCACACTTCCTCGTATGAAATTATCGCATTTGCACAACATGAAAAGAATAAAGGTATGTTTTAAATATAAAATAAATAAGCATGTGGAAAACATAAATACCATATATAAAATATATAAAATATAGTGACACCATAATGGCCACCATGAATGGTGTTAAGATAATATTGAACAATCATCGTTTCGTGAGGCAATAATTCGCCATCCACAAAAATAGTATGTTCTTTAACCATTAGATGGAGGTGTGTATAAGTGTAGCTCAAATACATCACATACATACATCCTAGTATATTTAGGATACTGGTTTTGTTACAAAATAAATGAATAAAAAGAGTTTATGGGTTTGGATAAGCAAAATAAAACAAAAGAACACAAGTGAAGACAATACCATTAAATCGGTTAACTCCTCTTGGTTTGAACAAAAACGGTTTCTTGAAAAGCATTCTGCCAATGATGTGGCATCAATGATTAAGATAGGGATGTGGAGAGATGAAATGGTCATGGTTTGGCCGATCCAAAGGATTTAAAGGTGTGGGTAATGTTTTAGGGTTGGGGGACTTTTATAAGAGAAGAGGAAGGGCACTCTTGGAATGTTATAGAATATTACTTTATTATAAAATTATTTTCTGATTTGAAAGGGCCCAAAAGGATATATTTCTAGTATAAGGTGATAAAGTTATGAAATAAACCCATAAAATAGGTTTTTGACAAGTGTATGACTTATATTTCACCCTATCTTCTCATTTTATTTAAATCGTTCATTTATGAGGTAATCACTACATCATCACGGTGTCATAAATAATAATATTTATTTAATATAAAAAAACTATAAAAAAAATATCATGACTTAGGAAATAGTTTTATATTTCTAATTAATATTTATAGTAAAAAATATGACTTTTATAACCCTATGTAAAAATTGTATTAGTAAAACAATACATGTTTGTGACATTTTAATTTTAACATTAAATAAAAAGTTATTAATGTCATTTTCCAACCAAAGTGGCTCCATGGGGTCCCCAAGTTGACCCATGGATTGTCTTGGTATTCCATGACGAATTAAATAAGGGTATTACATGTGTCATGGTCATTTCATATAATTATAACATAATCTTTACCTTAAATTACACTAATTACCTCTAATCGTGATTAATAAAATTTAAAAGTTACTATTCGCCAAAAAAATTATTTTAATCTCATTGAAACAGATTTTACTTATTAATTGAAACCATTTATGTTGGATTTTTGTAAATCAAATCACAGAATTGGTAATGTTTCATTTAAAAGAAAAATCTGTTTCTTTAACTACCACATAGTGGTTTCAGTATTCATCAAAAATTGAAGTTTTTCAGAAAAATACAAAAAAATCACCATAAGATATATTTTATATTCGAAATTCAAAAATGATGCATATTTAAAAAAATTATAAATATATATGTTGCGTTAATTAATTTCATAATTCATTCAGGTTGTCAAAACAAATAGCGTGTTTTTAAGAAACAATATCTATTAAAAGATTGACATTAGTTTAAGTCCAATTTCAAAGTGAAATTAATTCAATGGCCACCAATGGATTAAATGGTAAAAATATATTCTAAATAAACATTAAAACAAATTAAAATGATAATATATCCATATAAAAAATCAGATTAAAAGGAATCCTTGAATTAAAATGCAACATTTTCACTAAAAATTATCTTTATCTAAAAAATAACAAAAATGTACACAAAGTAAATTTTGATGTACAGATTCTAAAGAAGGATTTTATATTGTCAAATACAACATATATAATTCTCATAAGTATATTTAAAAAGGGTTCTACATCAAAAGGAAGTAAATCAACCTTTTAAAGTATATAAGAAGATTTATGCTTAAAATTGGATTCATTTTCATTTTAAGCCTCTAATATTTATTGGATAAATGTAAAAATATTTAACAAACATATGTAATCATTTTTTAGTTATTTCTTTTCATTCCCGCCATTAAAATTTCTAGGCTTTAACTATTATAATATTATTATATAACTAGTTTGCAATGTATGATTTCAATGAAACTTGTTGTTACATATTGGGTATGCCATCGAGCATAGAATTCCCTTTAAAGTAGTATTAACATTTTATTCACAAATATTGATAAACATTGGAATTTAATATTATTTATTTACGTAGGATGTTACATCCTTCCCCCCTTTTTGGAATTTCACCCTCGCAATTTCAAAATTGGGCTTCGAAACATCATTGAAAGTCCCACATCGGAACAAGAGTCAGTAAAACTATCACATTATAAGAATGGGAGAAAATAAAAAGGTCACCTAAGTTAACCCATACTAGGATTCCATTTATGAAAATATGGATATGGAAGAGAAAACAAAGGGTCTTGTTCTGAGGGAGAGTGATAGTAAACATGTCTAGGAGAAAGTTAATGACAATAAAATCACAAACTTGTGATGGGTTAAACGGTATTCGATTCCCCAGTAGGAAAAGTTAACAGACAAAATTTTTGTTTTAAGTTACTCTTCATTGAGAAATTTATTTTTGAGATTAACTAAATCATAATGAAACATAATTACTTGTCACGTAGACTTTCAACTTTTACTAGATTCCTTAATCAAACTCATATTTTCTCCAAAAGATGAGTATTTTGGAAGACTTGTTCTCATTAAGAGTACTATGATCAACTTCTTGAGAATCACATAATCAACAAATAAGAACTATATATTTCCCATTTCTTTAGATCTCAACCATCACCAAACCAAAAAGTTTCATACGAGATCAGATAATACCCAGAAAGGATATTTTTTTTACAAAAAGAAAAAATACTCCTAATTTCCAAAATTTGTCAAACAAAACCTAAAGTTCAATGAATACCATTCAATAAACAATTTTTACATAAAATTATTCAAGGTAAAACCAACTACGATTTACACCTAGATATTTGAAGGATTTAATAACATAGTCTTCGAAGGTAAAATTATCATTTATCTCCGAATAACATTAGTTTCTCTTAAAGTCTCATATTGAAAAGTAATTATCCTAATAATATATCCTCCATGATAGGTCAATATTTTCTTAGATAACCTAAAATAAACTTATTCTTGATTCAAAAAATTATATAACTAAAAATAATAAGTCATACAAACCAGGGACTCCACGTAGTGCAGTGGTAGGAGACAAATACCAGTCGCACTTTGGTTGTGGGTTCGATTCCCACAGCTTTGTCAGACCCAACGTGTTGTGACACGGTCTGCGTGTGGTCCTTTTTACAAAACTATATAATTCCTAAAAAATTCCCCAAAATGAGATAACATCTTCAGAAATAACCATAATATAATTTAACCTCAAGTTTATATCAGGTCTTTCATATTCCATCATAACGTATAGTAACCCATAATTACCTCAAAAGTAAGGATCATATAAACCATAATGGTTACCTTTATAATTATTAATTTAACTTCCATGTTGATTTGGTTCTCTCATACATGATGAATTAGAGAACTCAGAAAGGTTCAAATGTTTGATCAAGACTCATGATAGTTGGTTTAGAATAACCACGAGATTTCTCATTGAATCCCCCATTTCATCCAGTCTCTTAATCAGAGAACTGCCATAGTTTCCTTTAAACCCAATGTCACTTTGGTGTCTTCTAGATCCATCCATTTACTAAAACCAGAAATGTCAGTGTGAGTATATCAACAAAATCATCATGTACTAAAGAGGAAGATAAACACTATGATATACTTATCCAACTTATCTCAAACTCATTCCAACCTTCAAAAAATAAAAATACTCTATCTAATATAATAACCATTGTGGTTATACACAACTTTTCAGTTATGCTTAAACAACACCCTATCCTCTAAAGTTATCTAAAACGGCCTTTGATACCAACTATAAGAACCCGGCCTCAAACCTTACATAATCTTGATTTATTTCAAGAATACACATTGAGGATCTTTTCAGGTTTAGTGTTTTAGAGAATTAGATCATAAATCATGCATACATTCCACAATTAAACAAAGTGGTTACATAAAAGATAGTATTCATTTTATCCCATCAACGGAAACATATTTAAAATAAAACATGGATTCATTCTTGACACTTCCTTGACACTATCATCATATCTTGTACCTTTCACTTGACCTGCGAAAAAACATTTCAAAAAAACCCGGGATGAGCATAAAACTCTCAGTAAGAGTTATAACAATATGAAAAGAAAACATTAGTCTATGTAAACATATGAATTAACAAAATCAGACTTTACTCATAAAACATAAGCAATTTAACATACCTCATGAAATCATAAGATTTATGAATAACTCATAGAAATCATAATACATAAAGGTAACTTGAGGCATTTAAAACATTTTTACATAGGTAGTAACTCTAATGGTTACGTTTGGAATACCATCACAGTATATTAACTAATTCACTTCGGAGAAACCTTAGCGTTTAACCCCTTCGAGTTATCCAATGCATTGGAGAGCTATATCGGGCTCACCCTCCCTTAGTTTATCACGGGACCACCAATCTTCAAAGACAATGCCCAAGAAACATAACATAGTCGTATCACATAAAACATGCATAAAAGAGACATAAAATTCCCACATTGCAATCACAATATATCATTTCAATATATTGACATAATCAGTGCTTTATCAAACCATTTTCAAAACCATTTAAAACATTTAATAAAGAGATTTTTGAATCAAAGTGTCCCATACCACATTGAAGCTTCTAACATTTTAAACCACTAATATCCATATAAATAAATCCATAAAACCATTATGAAAATAAGGATATTAATGAGAAATATTTATAAGAATTAATCATTAAATCATATAAAACGATATTTTAGTTAAAGGGTTTTTTAACAATGTGAGTGACACTTGAATACAATAATTGAGGAATAACATATAATCAGAACTTTATAATATCATGATAATAATGGGATTAATGATATAATTTTCCAAAGTATAGTATATACACCATATAAGAGTGAATTGGTTCATAACAACAATGAAGTCTCAATAGAAATGTAAAATTAGATGAAATCCCATATAAAGAAGGTATCCTTAAATTAAAGATAAATCAATCTCATAAATAGGTGTGAAAAATATAAATACACCCAATATAAGTGTATATTAAGTGTAAAAAAACAATAGGTCATTCACACATATTCATAGGGTGACATATTCAATAACTACAAGTTGAACCCAAAAAAATCAAAATTGGGTTAAGAAGTTCCCTTGGTAAAATTCGACAGCCTAACGACGTCACTTTAAAATTCATAAAATAAGTTGATCATAAAGAAATTGTTATCTCATCACATGGACATAAAATATAAATAAATAAGGATATATAAGTACATATCCTAACATAAAAATATGTAAATTAAAATACATAACAAAATAAGTCTTTTAAAAAGAGGAGTGTGAAAGGTTCCCTTAACGATTTTGGAAACTTTCGAAATGTACACACGATGAAAGAAGGGTCATACAATGAAGATGTAAATACCCATAAATTAGATTATATTATACAAATATTAAAATAATTGGCATTAAATACACCACAAAAAAAGAAAATAGTGGCCAATGTAGAATTAATATCACGGGAATAAAAAGTGAGATGAAAATCCTCTTATGAAAATTCGGCAGCCTAACGGTGCCACATAAAACATCCAAAAATGGATTGATGAGATCAAATAGGGTCTCTCATCATATTAACATTAAAATCACAGTAATAGTAATATAAAATAACAACCCCCAACATAAGAAATAGGATCGTAGGAGAAGTGACATAAAAGAGAGTACTTAAAAAGAAAGAGAGAGGTTGGATCCCTTACCTCAAGTCCGACTTGTCTTGTTCATTTCATTATATTCCTGAATAATAAACTTTGGCCAATTTATAATTTTTTAATTTCATAATTTAATTATTATTATTCCGTTAATATCACATATTATAATGTTATAATAATTGGTTAATAATGTGATCTCATATCAGACGTTTTTGTCGATGTTTGGTATATGAGTCAAAAATGAACTTGTTTGAAAATGATTGTACATGTAGTTATAAGTAATTTATTTCCAGAATAGTATTAATGATTTAAATATCATATATATCAATTAAATATTTATTTTATACTATTCCATATCATTTTGAGATAAAATGAAAAGAAATGCACCGTTCATGGAGACGGTAGGCCCTACGTACACATGAACGCTACTTTCATTTCATTGACATGTTAATGGAATTAGAAATAATTGAGAGAGATATATATTATAATTACAGTATAATATATATTTTTTATAGGTAAAATATGTTCATTAATTTCATTCTTTATTCATTCCATGTATTTCATGAGTGAGTCACATCAATTGAGGGGGCGGTAGTCAACACTTCCTCGTATGAAATTATCGCATTTGCACAACATGAAAAGAATATAGGTATGTTTTAAATATAAAATAAAGAAGTATTTGGAAAACATAAATACCATATATATCATATATAAAATAAAGTGACATCATAAAGGCCACCATGGAAGGTGTTAAGATAAGATTGAACAATCATCGTTTCGTGAGGCAGTAATTAACCATCCACAAAAACAGTATGTTCTTTAACCATTAGACGGAGGTGTGTGTTATTGTAGCTCAAATAATTCAAATAAAAACATCCTAGTAAATTTGAGATACTGGTTATGTTACATCATAATGGAATAAAAATATTTTAGGGGTTTGGAGAAGAAAAATAAAACAAAAGAACACAAGTGGAGACATTACCTTTAAATCGGTTAACTCCTCTTTGTTTGAATAAAAAGGGTTTCTTGAAGAGCATTATTCCAAAGGATAGGCTTCAATGATTAATAGAGGAATGTGAAGAGATGAAATGGTAAGGGTTTCTGCGATCCAAAGGCTTGAGAGGTGTTGGTAAGGTGGTAGAGGTGGGGTCCTTTTATAAGAGATGAGGAGGGGAACTCTTGGAATGTTATAAAATATTACTCTATTATAAAAAGATTTTATGATTTTAAAGTTCCCAAAAGGATATATTTTTCTAGTATAAGGTGATAAGGTTACGAAATAAACCCATAAAATGGGTTTGTGACAAGTGTGAGGCTTATATTTCACCCTATCATCTCATTTTATTTAAATCGTTCATTTATGAGGTAATCACTGCATCATCACAGTGTCATAAATAAAATAATTTATTTCATGTCTAAAAATTATAAAAAAATATCATGATGTAGTAAATAGTTTTATATTTCTAATTAATATTTAAGGTAAAAAATATGACTTGTATATCCTCATGTAATGTTTTTTTGTAAAAAAATGCATGTTTGTAACATTTTATTTTTAACTTTAAATAAAAAGTTATTAATGTCATTTTCCAACCAATGTGGCTCTATGGAGTCCCCATGTTGACCCATGGATTCTCTTAGTTTGCCATGACTCATCCAATATAGTCAGTACATGTTTCATGGTCATTTCGTATTATTATAACATTATCTTTACCTTAAATTACACTAATTACCTCTAATCGTGATTAATAAAACATAAAAGTTACTATTCAACAAAAAATTATTTTAATCTCATTGAACCAAATTTTACTTCCTAATGACAACCATGTATGTCTGATTTTTGAAAATAAAATCACAGAATTGGTAATGTTTCATTTAAATGAAAAATCAGTTTCTTTAACCACCACTTAGTGGTTTCACTAATCATAAAAAATTGATGTTTTTCAGAAAAATTCCAAAAATTCGCCCTAATATATATTTGATATTAATAATTAAAAAATGATATATATTTTAAAAAATTCAATATATATAAGTTTCATTATTTAATTTAATAATTCATTCCCGCTGTGAAAACAAATAGCGTGTTTTTATGAAACAATATATATTAAAAGATTGACATTAGTTTAAGTCCAATTTCAAAGTGAAATTAATTACAATGACCACCATTGGATTAAATGGTAAAAATATATTCTAAATACACTTTAAAACAAATTAAAAAGATAATTTATCCATATAAATAAATCATTATAAAAGGAGGTTTTTAATTAAAATGCAACATTTTCACTAAAAATGATCTTTATCGAAAAAATAACATAAAATTTCAGAAAGTAAATTTTGATGTACAGATTCTAAAGAAGGATTTTATTTTGTCAAATAAAAAATATAAAATTTTCATAAGTATATTTAAAAAGGGATCAGCATCAAAAGATAGTTAATCGACCTTTTAAAGAATATTAGACGATTTATGCTTAAAATTGGATTCATTTGCATTTTAAGCCTGTAATATTTATTGGATAAATGTAAAAATATTTAACAAACATATGTAATAATTTTTTAGTTATTTATATTCATTCCTGCCATTACAACGACTAGGCGTTAAATATTATAATATTATTATATAATTAGTTTGCAACGTAAGATTTCAAAGAAACTAGTTGTTACGTATTGGGCACGACAACGAGCATAACAGTCCCTTTAAAGTAGTATTAAACTTTTATTCACAAATATTGATAAACATTAGAATTTAATATTATTTATTTACCTGGGATGTTACATCCTTCCACCCTTTTGGAAATTGCGTCCTCGCAATTTCAAAATTGGGCTTGGAAACTTTGTTGAAAGTCCCACATCAGAACAAGAGTCAGTAAAACTATAACTTTATAAGAATCAGAGAGAAGTTAAAATGTCACCCGAGTTAACCTATACTAGGATTCCATGTTTGAAAATATTTATATGGAGGTGAAAACAAAGGTTCATGTTATGATGGAGAGTAATAGTAAACATGTCTAGGAGAAAGTTATCCACAAGAAAATCAAAAACATGTGATGGGTTAAATGGTATTTGATTCCCCAGTAAGAAAAGTTAACAAATTTTTTTTTGTTTTAAGTTACTCTTCATTGAGGAATTTATTTTTGAGCTTAACTAAATCATAATGAGACATACTTACTTGTCACGTAGACTTTCAACTTTTACTAGACTCCTTAATCAAACTCATATTTTCTCCAAAAGACGAGTATTTAGGAAGACTTGTTCTCATTAAGAGTACTATAATCCACTTCTTGAGAATCACCTAATCCACAAAAGTGAACTATATATTTCCCATGTCTTTAGATCTCAACCAAAACCAAAACATAAAGTTTTGTTCGAGATCAGATAATACCCAAAATGGATTTTTTTTACAAAAAGAAAAACTACTCCTAATCTCCAAAACTTTTCAAAAAAAACCTAGAGTTCAACGAAGACCATTAAATAAACAATGTGTCCATAAAATTATTCAAGGTAAACACAACTATTAATGAAACCCAAATATTTGAAGGATTTAATCACATAGTCTTTCAAGGTAAAATTATCATTTATCTCCAAATAACATTAGTTTCTTATAAAGTATCATATTGAAAAGTAATTAACCTAATCATGTTTCCTCCATGATAGGTCAATATTTTCCTAGATAACCCAAAATAAACATATTCTTGATTAAAAAAATTATATAACTAAAAATAATAAGTCATACAAACCAGGGACTCCACGTAGTGCAGTGGTATGCGATAAATACCTGTCGTACTTTGGTTGTGAGTTCGATTCCCGCAGCTTTGTCAGACGCAACAGGTTGTGAAACGTTCTGCGTGTGGTCCTTCTTAGAAAACTATATAATTCCTAAAACATTGCCCAAAACGTGATAAAATCTTCAAAAATAACCATAATATAATTTAACCTCAAGTTTATCTCAGGTCGTTCATATTCCATCATAACGTATAGTAACCCATAATTACCTCAAAAGTAAGGATCATATAAACCCTAATGGCTACCTTTATAATTATTACCTGAACTTCCATGTCGATTTGGTTCTCTCATACATGATGCATTAGAGAAATCCCTAAGATTCAAGTGGTTGATCATGACTCCTGATAGTTGGATTTGAATAACCATGATATTTCTCATTGAATCCCCCATTTCATCTAGTCTCTTAATCAGAGATCCACCACAGTTTCCTTCAAACCCATTGTCAGTTTGGTGTCTGCTAGAACCATCCATTTACTAAAACCAGAAATGTCAGTGTGAGTATATCAATAGAATCATCATGTACTAAAGAGGAACATAAACACTATGATATACTTATCCAACTTATCTCAAAATCATTACAACCTTCAAAAAATAACAATGAATATATCTAATATAATAACCGTTGTGGTTATACACAACTTGTCACTTATGCTTAAACAACACACTAACCTCTAAAGTTATCTAAACCGGCCTTTGATACCAACTATAAGAACCTGACCTTAAACCTTAATTAATCTTGAGTTATTTCAAGAATACACATTGAGGATCTTTTCAGGTTTAGATTTTTAGATAATTAGATCATAAATCATGCATTATATTCCACATATAAAAAAAGTGGTTACATAAAAGATAGTATTCATTTTTCCCATCAACAGAAACATATTTAAAATAAAACATGGATTCTTTCTTGACACTTCCTTGACACTATCATCATATCATGTACCTTTCCCTTGACCTGTGAAAAACATTTCAAAAAAACTTGTGATGAGCATAAAAAGCTCAGTAAGGGTTATAGCAATATGAAAAGAAAACATTAGTCCATGTAAACATAAGAATCAATGACATCAAACTTTACACATAAAACATAAGAAATTTAACATACCTCATGAAATCATATGATTTACGAATAACTCATAGAAATCATAAGACATAATTGTAAATTGAGTCATTTATAACATTATTACATAGGGAGTAACCATCAAGGTTATTTTTGGAATACCCATCACAGAATATTCACTAATTCTATTCAGAGAAACCTTAGCATTTAACCCCTTCGCGTTACCCAATTCATTGGAGAGCTATATCGGGTTCACCAACCCTTAGTTTATCACGGAACCACCTGTCTTCATAGACAATGACCAAGAACCGTAACATAGTCGGATCACATTAAAGATGCCTAAAGGAAACATAACATTTCTACATCGCAATCACAATATATCATTTCAATATATTGACATAATCAGTGCTTTATCAAACCAATTTCAAAACCATTTAAAACATTTAATAAAGATATTTTTGAATCAAAGTGTTGCATACAACTTTTAATCGTTTAACATTTTAAACCCTTAACATCCATATAATTAAATCCATAAAACTATTTTGAAAACAAGGATATTAATGAGAAATATTTATAAGAATTAATCATTAAAACATTTAAAACAATATTTTAGTTAAAGGGTTTTTACCAAAGTGAGTGACAATTGAATACAATTATTGAGGAATAACATATAATCAGAACATTATAATATCATGGGAATAAAGGTATTTGTGATATAATATTCCAAAGGACAGTATATACAGCATATAAGTGTGAATTGGTTCATAACAACAATGAAGTCTCAATAGAAATTTAAAATTAGATGAAATCCCTTATAAAGAAGGTATCCTTAAATTAAGGATAAATCAATCTCATAATTAGGTGTGACAAGTATAAATACACCCAATATAAGTTTATATAAAGTGTAAAACAACCAGAGGTCATTCACACATATTCATAGTGTGACATATTCAATAACTACAAGTTGAACCCAAAAAAAACGAAATTGGGTTAAGAAGTTCCCTTGGTAAAATTCGACAGCCTAACAACGTCACTTTAAAATTCATAAAATTAGTTGATGAGAGAGAAAATGTTATCTCATCACTTGGACATAAAAATTAAATCAATAAGGATATATAATTACATATCCCATTATAAAAAATGTAAATTAAAAGACATAACAAAATAAGTTTTTTAAAAAGAGGAGTGTGAAAGGTTCCTTTACCGATTTGGGAAACTATCGAAACGTACACCCCATTAAAGAAGGGTCATACAATGAAGATTTAAATACCCATAAATTAGATTATATTATACAAATAGTAAAATAATTCACATTAAATACACCACACAAAATGAAATAGTGGGCAATGTAGCATGAATCTCACGGGAATGAAAAGTGAGATGAAAATCCCCTTATAAAAATCCAGCAGCCTAACTGTGCCACATAAAACATCCAATAATGGATTGCTGAGATCAAGTAGAGTCTCTCATCATATTAACATCAAAATTACAGTATTATTAATATAAAATAACATCCCCCAACATAAGAAAGATGAGCTTAGAATAAGTGACATAAAAGGGAGTACTTAAAAAGAAAGAGAGAGTTTGGATCCCTTACCTCAAGTCCGACTTGTCTCGTTCAATTCTTTACATTCTTGAATAATAAACATTGGTCAATTTATAATTTCTTATGTTCATAATTTAATTATTATTATTCAATTCATATCACATATTATAATGTTATAATAATTGGTTTTTTAATGTGAGTTCATATCAGGCGTTTTTGTCGATGTTTGGTACATGAGTCAAAAATGAACTTGTTTGAAAATGATTGTCAATGTAGTAATAATTAATTCATCTCCGGAATAGTATTAATGATTTAAATATCATATATATCCAGTAAATATTCATGTTATACTATTCCATAACATTTTTATATAAAAATAAAAGAAATACACCGTTCATGGAGACGGTAGGCCGTACGTACGCATGAACGCTACTTTCATTTCTTTGACATATTAATGGAATTATAAATAATTGAGAGATATATTTATTATAATTCCAGTATAATATATATATTTTATAGGTCACATATGTTCATTAATTTCATTCTTTATTCATTCCATGTATTGTATGAATGAGTGACATCACTTGAGGGGGCGGTAGTCCACACTTCCTCGTATGAAATTATCGCATTTTCATAACATGAAAAGAATAAAGGTATGTTTTAAATATAAAATAAATAAGAATTTGTAAAACATAAATACCATATATATCATATATAAATTACAGTGACATCACAATGGCCGCTATGAAAGGTGTTAAGAGAAGAATGAACAATCATCATTTCGTGAGGCAGTAATTCGCCATCCACAAAAACAGTAGGTTCTTTAACCATTAGATGGAGTTGTGTGTAAGTGTAGCTCTAATACATCACATAACAACATCCTATTATATATAAGATAATGGTTTTGTTTCAAAATAAATGAATAAAAAGTGTTTAGGGGTTTGGAGAAGCAAAATAAATCAAAAGAATACAAGTGAAGACATTACCTTTAAATCGGTTAACTCCTCTTGGTTTGAACAAAACTGGTTTCTTGAAGAGCATTATGACAAAGGTTAGGATTCAATGATTAATAGAGGGATGTGTAGAGATGAAATTGGCAGGTTTTGGCCGATCCAAATGCTTTAGAGGTGTGGGTATGGTGGTAGAGGTGGGGGCCTTTTATAATAAAAGAGGAGGGTCACTCTTGGAATGTTATAAAATAATACTTTATTATAAAATGGTTTTCGGATTTTAAAGGTCCCAAAAGTATATATTTATAGGATAAGGTGATAAGGTTACTAAATACACCCATACAATAGGTTTTTGACAAGTTTAAGACTTATATTTCACCCTATCTTCTCATTTTATTTAAATCATTCATTTATGAGGTAATCACTGCGTCATCACGGTGTCATAAATAAAATAATTTATTTAATGTCTAAAAATTATAAAACAAATATCATGATGTAGGAAATCTATTTATATTTATAATAAATATTTATAGTAAAAAAATGACTTGTATAACCTCATGTAAATTTTTTTTAGTAAAACAATACATGTTAGTAACATTTTAATTTTAACTTTAAATAAAAAGTTATTAACGTCATTTTCCAACCAAAGTGGCTCCATGGGGTCCCCAAGTTGACCCTTGGATTTTATTGGTCTTCAATGACTCATAAAATAAGGTTAGTACATGTTTCAAGGTCATTTCATATTCTTATAACATTATCCTATCTTAAATTACACTAATTACCTCTAATCGTGATTAATAAAACATGAAAGTTACTATTCACCAAAAAATTAATTTAATCTCATTGAACGAAATTTTACTTCCTAAGGATAACCATGTATGTTAGATTTTGAAAATAAAATCACATAATTGGTAATGTTTCATTTAAAAGAAAAATCAGTTTCTTTAACTACCACTTAGTGGTTTCACTATTCATCAAAAATTGATGTTTTTCAGAAAAATACCAAATATTCACCCTAATATATATTTGTTATTACTAATTCAAAAATGATGTGTATTTTACAAAATTCATAATATATAAGTTTCATTAATTAATTTAATAATTCATTCCCACTGTCAAAACAAATAGCGTGTTTTTAAGAAACAATGTCTACTAAACGATTGACACTATATTAAGTCCAATTTCAAAGTAAAATTAATTCCAATGACCACCATGGGATTAAATGGTAAAAATATATTATAAATACACTTTAAAAAAAATTAAAAAGATAATATATCCATATAAATAAATCAGATTAAAAAGAGGTTTTGAATTAAAATGCAACATTTTCACTAAAAATGATCTTTATCGGAAAAATAACAAATATTTAAAGAAAGTAAATTTTGATGTACAGATTATAAAAAAGGATTTTTTTTGACAAATACAACATATAAAATTGTCATAAGTATATTTAAAAAGGGTTTTGCATCAAAAGGTAGTCAATCATCATTTTAAAGAATATTAGAAGATTTATGCTTAAAATTGGATTCATTTGCCTTTTAAGCCTCTAACATTTATTGGATAAATGTAAAAATATTTTACAAACATATGTAATAATTTTTTACTTATTTATGTTCATTCTCTCCATTAAAACAGTTAGGCATTAACTACAACAATATTATTATATAATTAGTGTCCAATGTAAGATTTCAACGAAACTCGTTGTGACGTATTGGGTATGCCATCAAGCATAACATTCCCTTTAAAGTAGTATTAACATATTATTCACAAATATTGATAAAAATTATAAAGTAATATTATTTACTTACCTTGTATGTTACATCCTTCCCCCCTTTAGGGAATTCCGTCCTCGCAATTTCAAAATTGGGCTTAGAATCTTCGTTGAAAGTCCCACATCGGAACAAGAGTCAGTAAAACTGTCACTTTATAAGAAAGGTATAGAAGTACAAAGGTCACCCGAGTTAATCCATACTATGATTCCATGTATTAAAATATGGATATGGAGGAGAAAACAAAGGGTCATGCTCTTATGGAGAGTGATAGTAAACATGGCTAAGAGAATGTTAACCACAAGAAAATCACAAACTTGTTATGGGTTAAACAGTATTCGATTCCCCAGTAGGAAAAGTTAACAGACAAAATTTTTGTTTTAAGTTACTCTTCATTGAGGAATTTATTTTTGACTCTAACTAAATCATAATGAAACATACTTACTTGTCTCTTAGACTTTCAACTTTTATTATATTCCTTAATCAAACTCATATTTTCTCCAAAAGACGTGTATTTAAGAAGACTTGTTCTCATTAAGAGTAATATGATCAACTTATTGAGAATCACCTAATCCACAAAAGATAACTATATATTTCCCATGTCTTTAGATCTCTACCAAAACGAAACCAAAATGTTTTGTACGAGATCAGATAATACCCAAAAAGGATATTTTTTTACATAAAGAAAAACTACTCCAAATCTCCAAAATTTGTCAAACAAAACCTAAAGTTCAATAAAGACCATTCAATAAACAATTTGTCCATAAATTCATTCAAGGTAAACCCAACTAACATTGAAACCAAAATATTTGAAGGATTTAATCACATAGTATTCCAAGGTAAAATTAACATTTATCTCCAAATAACAATAGTTTCTCTTAAAGTCTCATACTAAAAACTAATTAACCGAATCATATATCCTCCATGATAGGTCAATATTTTCCTAGATAACCCAAAATACACTTATTCTTGATCCAAAAAATTATATAACTAAAAATAATAATTCATAAGAACCAGGGACTTCATGTAGTCCAATGGTAGGCGATAAATACCAGTCGCACTTTGGTTGTTGGTTCAATTCCCGCAGCTTTGTCCGACACAACGGGTTGTCACACGGTCTGTGTGTTGTCTTATTTACAAAACTATATAATTCCTAAAACATTCCCCAAAACGAGATAAAATCTTCAAAAATAACCATAATATAATTTAACCTCAAGTTTATCTTAGGTCATTCATATTCCATCATAACGTATAGTAACCCATATTTACCTCAAAAGTAAGGATCATATAAACCCTAATGGTTACCTTTATAATTATTACCCGAACATCCTTGTCGAGTTGGTTCTCTAATACATGATGCATTAAGGAACTCACCAAGGTTCAAGTGGTTGATCATGACTCCTGATAGTCGGTTTAAAATAACCACGAGATTTCTCATTGAATCCCCCATTTCATCCAGTCACTTAATCAGTGAACCACCGCAGTTTCCTTCAAACCCATTGTCACTTTGGTGTCTGCTAGATCCATCCATTTACTAAAACCAGATATTTCATTGTGAGTATATCAACAAAATCATCATGTTCTAAAGTGGAAGATAAACACATTGATATACTTATCCAGCATATCTCAAAATCATTCCAACCTTCAAAAAAATAACAATGACTCTATCTAATATAATAACTTTTGTGGTTATACAAAACTTGTCACTTATGCTTAAACAACACTCTAACCTCTAAAGTTATCTAAACCGGCCTTTGATACCAACTATAAGAACCCAACCTTCAACCTTATTTAATCTTGAGTTATTTCAAGAATACACATTGAGGATCTTTTCAGGTTTAGAGTTTTAGATAATTAGATCATAAATCATGAATTACATTCCACATTTAAACAAAGTGGTTACATAAAATATAGTATTCATTTTTACCCATCAATAGAAACATATTTAAAATAAAACATGGATTATTTCTTGACACCTCCTTGACAATATCATCATATCATGTACCTTTCCCTTGACCTGTGAAAGACATTTCAAAAAAACTTGGGATGAGAATATAAAGCACAGTAAGGGTTATAAAAATACGAAATGAAAACTGTAGTCCATGTAAACATAAAAATCCATGAAATCATACTTTACTCATAAAACATAATCAATTTAACATACCTCATGAAATCATAAGATTTACGAATAACTCATAGAAATCATAAGACATAAAGGTAACTTGAGGCATTTATAACATTCTTACATAGGGAGTAACCGTCATGGTTATGTTTGGAATACCCATCATAGAATATTTCCTTATTCTATTTGTAGAAACCATAGAGTTTTACCCCTTCGCATTACCCAACACATTGGAGAGCTATATGGGATCACCCGCCCTTAGTTTATCATGGAACCACACATTTTCATAGAAAATTCCAAAGAACCATAACATAGTAATATCACATTAAACATGAATAAAAGAAAAAAAACATTTCCACATTGCAATGAAAATATATCATTTCAATATATTGACATAATTAGTGCTTTATCAATCCATTTTCAAAACCATTTAAAATATTTAATAAAGATATTTTTGAATCAAAGTGTCCCATACCACTTGGAAGCTTTTAACATTTTAAACCATTAATATCCATATATATAGATCCATAAAACCATTTTGAAAACATAGATATTAATGAGAAATATTTATAATAATTAATCATTAAAACATTTAAAATGATATTTCAGTTAAAGGGTTTTTAAAAAAATGTGTGACACTTGAATACAATAATTGAGGAAAAACATATAATCAGAACTTTATAATACCATGAGAATAAAGGGGTTAATGATATAATCTTCCAAATGACAGTATATACACCATATAAGAGTGAATTGGATCATAACAACAATGAAGTCTCAATAGAAATGAAAAATTAGATGAAATCCCTTTTAAAGAAGTTATCCTTAAATTGAGGATAAATCAATCTCTTAATTAGGTTTGAAAAGTATAAATACACCCAATATAAGTGTATATTATGTTTAAAACAACCATAGGTCATTCACACATATTCATTGGGTTACATATTCAATAACTACAAGTTGAACCCAAAAAAATTGAAATTGGGTTAAAAAGTCCCTTTGGTAATTTTCGACATCCTAACGGCATCACTTTAAAATTCATAAAAATAGTTGATGAGAGAGAAAAATGTTATCTCATCACTTGGACAGAAAATTGAAATCATTAAGGATATATAAGTATCTATCCCAACAGAAAAAAAATATAAATTAAAAGATATAACAAAATAAGTCTTTTAAAAAGAGGAGTGTGAAAGGTTCCCTTACCGATTTGGGAAACTTTCGAAACGTACACCCCATGAAAGAAGGGTCATACAATGAAGATGTAAATACCCATAAATTAGATTATATTATACAAATATTTAAATAATGGGCCTTAAATAAACCACAAAAAAGGATATAGTGGCCAATGTAGCATGAATCTCACGGGAATAAAAAGTGAGATGAAAATCTCCTTATGAAAATCTGGCAGCCTAACGTTGCCACATAATACATCCAAAAATGGATTGATGAGAACAAATAGGGTCTCTCATAGTATTAACATCAAAATTAAATTAATATTAATATAAATTAAAATCCACCAACATAAGAAATAGGAGCTTAGAAGAAGTGACATAAAAGAGAGTTCTTAAAAAGAAAGAGAGAGGTTGGATCCCTTACGTCATGTCCGACTTGTTTTGTTCATTTGTTTATATTACTGAATAATAAACATTGGTAAATTTATAATTTATTAAGGTAATCATTTAATGATTATTATTCAGTTCATATCACATATTATAATGTTATAATAATTGGTTAATAATGTGAGTTCATATCAGACATTTTTGTCGATGTTTGGTAGATTAGTCAAAAATGAACTTGTTTGAAAATGATTGTCCGTGTAGTTATAAGTAATTCATCTCCATTATAGTATTAATGATTTAAATATAATATATATCAAGTAAATATTAATTTTATACTATTCCATAACATTTGGTGATAAGAATAAAAAAATGCACTGTTCATGGAGACGGTAGGCCGTTCGTACGCATGAACGCTACTTTCATTTCATTGACATATTAATGGAATTAGAAATAATTGACAGATATATTTACTATAATTCCAGAATAAAATATATTTTTTATAGGTAACATATGTTCATTAATTTCATTCTTTATTCATTCCATGTATTGCATGAATGTGTCACATCACTTGAGGGGGCGGTTGTCCACACTTCCTCGTATGAAATTATCGCATTTCCACAACATGAAAAGAATAAAGGTATGTTTTAAATAAAAAAGAAAATAAGAATTTAGAAAACATAAATACCATATATATCATATATAAAATACATTGACATCATAATGGCCTCCATGAAAGGTGTTAAGAGAAGAATGAACAATCATCGTTTCGTGAGGTAGTAATTCGCCATCCACAAAAACAGTATGTTCTTTAACCATTAGACTGAGGTGCGTGTAAGTGTATCTCGAATCCTTCACATAAAAACATCCTAGTATATTTATTATATTGGTTTTGTTACAAAACAATGGAATAAAAATAGTTTAGGGGTTTGGGAATGAAAAATAAAACAAAAGAACACAAGTGAAGACATTACCTTTAAATCAGTTAACTCCTCTTGGTTTGAACAAAAATGGTTCATGAAGAGCATTCTTCCAAAGGTGAGGCTTCAATGATTAATATAGGGATTTAAAGAGATGAAATGGTCAGGTTATGGACGATCCAGAGGCTTGAGAGGTGTGGGTAAGGTGATAGAGGTGGGGGCCTTTTATAAGAGAAGAGGAGGGGCACTCTTGGAATGTTATAAAATATTACTTTATTATAAAATGCATTTCTGATTTTAAAGGTCCCAAAAGGATATATTTCTAGGATAAGATGATAAGGTTACTAAATACACCCATCCAATAGGTTTGTGACAAGTGTACGGATTATATTACACCCTATCTTCTCTTTTTATTTAAATCATTCATTTATGAGGTAATCACTGCATCATCACGGTGTCGTAAATAAAATAATTTATTTAGTGTCTAAAAATTATAAAAAAATACCATGATGTAGTAAATAGTTTTATCTTTATAATGAATATTTATAGTAAAAAATATTACTTGTCTAACCTCATGTAAAAATTGTTTTAGTAAAACAATACATGTTTGTAACATTTTAATTTTAACTTTAAATAAAACGTTATTAATGTCATTTTCCCACCAACGTGGCTCTATGGGGTCCCCAAGTTGTCCCATGGATTTTCGTGGTCGTCCATGATTCTTAAAATAAGGTTAGTACATGTTTCAAGGTTATTTCATATTATTATAACATTATCTTTACCTTAAATTACACTAATTACCTCTAATCATGATTAATAAAACATAAAAGTTACTATTCACCAAAAGATTATTTTAATCTCATTGAACCAAATTTTACTTCCTAATGACAACCATGTATATCGGATTTTTGAACATAAAATCATAGAATTGTAATGTTTCCTTTAAATGAAAAATCAGTTTCTTTAAGTACCACTTAGTGGTTTCACTATTCATAAAAAATTGATGTTTTTCAAAAAAATACCAAAAATTCACCCTAATATATATTTTATACTACTTATTAAAAAATGATGTATATTTTAAAAAATAAAAAATACACAATTTTCATTAATTAATTTCATAATTCATTACTGCTGTCAAAATAAATAGCATGTTTTTAAGAAACAATATCTATTAAAAGATTGACACTAGTTTAAGTCCAATTTCAAAGTGAAATTAATTTCAATGACCACCATTGGATTAAATGGTAAAAATATATTATAAATAAACATTAAAACAAATTAAAAAGATAATCTATCCATATAAATAAATCATATAAAAAGGCGGTTTTGAATTAAAATGCAACATTTTCACTAAAAATGATCTTTATCGGAAAAATAACAAAAATTTACAGAAAGTAAATTTTGATGTAAAGATTATAAATAAAGAATTTATTTTTTCAAATAAAACTTATAAAATTGTCATAAGTATATTTAAAAAGGGTTCTACATTAAAAGGCAGTTAATCATCATTTTATAGAAAATTAGAAGATTTAAGATTAAAATGGGATTCATTTTCATTTCAATCCTCTAACATTTATTGGATAAATGTAAAAATATTTAACAAACATATGTAATGATTTTGTAGTTATTTTTGTTCATTTCCACCACTATAATGGCTAGGAGTTAACTATTGTAATATTATTATATTATTAGTGTGCAACGTAAGATTTCAATAAACTCGTTGTTACGTATTGGGTTCACCATCGAGCATAGCATTCCCTTTAAACTATTATTAACATTATATTCACAAATTTTGATAAAAATTAGAATGTAATATTATTTATTTACATGGGATGCTACACTGATGAACTACACCCTATGCTAGCGAAGAAGATTGTCATCTCAGAAGGTGATAGTAAACCATGGAGGGCACAAGCCAGAGAGTGGTGGGGATGAGACACTCCATTGAAGAATCCAACCCATATATCAAAGGGGTCAATCCAAGAGGGTTGTAATTATCATGAACTGAAAAACATACACTCATTTATTCTTGCATATTTTGGTTACATGCATGAGCCTTGTTATTTTCTTTGATTACTGCATCTCAATCATATATGTTGAAGAACCAGCGATCAATCCTAAATCTCATGTGGTACTTGACCAGTGTTAGAAATAAGGTATAACCATTTAATTATTCACCATGAATATGAGAGAAAAATATAATCATTAGACACTTGATGTATGACTGACCACTCAAGGATTCGAGGATGAAATAGGGGACTAGGATTAGATAATAGTTTTCTCATAACATCTAAATTTCCTCTTCACAAAATACTATAGCGCACAAGCAATAAAATGCCATGGGTTGGAATCAATTCGAACAAAATTCAATGGAATTTATGAATTTTGTTACCCAAAATTCTGAACACAGTGAGGGTGGCATAAATATGGTGGGTAACTACTAAATATGTTCGTAACACAACATCTTTATTGCGTTATCCCAAATGGGTACAAAAAAATGAGGGCCAGTAATTAAGTGAATTCGAAACATAGGGCCATAAATCGATGTGTTGTTTAATATCTTATAGAATGATAGCCTAGAATAGTAGGTGATCCATAAGGTTGAGAATACATACCATTAGAGGGTTCTTTCAGACATGGAAGAGTATGGAAATCCAAAATAGGGGGCCTGAAAAGATAGGAAATGTAGTGATTTTCTATTCGAATGGACTCAAACACTCTTGAGACTATACCACTATAACGAAAGCTAATGTGATTGTCTGTCAACATGAATCAAGATCAAATCTATTTTCAGATGATACCTCTTTGGTGAGTACCTAGAATACCTTGTAGTTTTATGTCCAAAAAATGAGGATGATAGACACATATTTTTTGCGTCAATCTGTCATAATGACGCATAAAATTGTTTGCATAACATATTTATAACGTTACACATAGATTAGTATAATATTTCCTAGACCATGCTAAATATTTTAATTTCATGTAACATGGATTGGGGACTTCTATTTTAGGGTAATAGAGTGTGGAAATTAATTTGGGGAAAAGATCTAGAAGTGTTATTGAAACTATGGATGGTCCTGAGATGAGATGTCTGGGAGTCCCTTTGTATCCTATGAGTGAATGAATGAATTTGTATATAGTTTTTAATTCCATGTAGTTTAATGTCATTCATTAAGCATGTGGGAAACTCAATGGTGATATGTGTGGTTTAGTAAATAAAATGTTCTGAGTGGGGACTAGAAAGGTTCACATACCACACCACAAATTCTAGATAGGGGAATAGGGATAAGAGGTCAGAAGGATCAATGGGGTTGTGGCTAGAATATGGATTAAGAGCATAGGTGTCACTATGTATCCCTTAAGAATGGGAATCATAAAATGCATTGTTCGTGATTATGGTATAGAAAATGGCCAATACCAAAAATAACTATACCCTCATAGGTGATGAAAATTATAGTTATTACAATTTTTAATGTCATGTGAACTTGGAAACTGGATGTCTTAGTTTAATGGTTATATATTTTGGAATGTATGGGGCAGAGAGGTGTATTATATTATCATTTGGAAACCTAATTTGAATGAGGAAAACATAAGTCCACACCAAAACATACCATTCAAAAGAGGAAAACCCAAACCAAGAATGGGTGAAAAGGTCCATGACTCTGTGGTTTCACCCTAATGTAATATACATGGGTGCTACTACATATCTCACAAGGTTGAGAATCAAGAAACACATAGTTCAAGAATGTGGCATGGTGGAGGTATGAAGCCATAGGGAAAACATATTCTCGAATTAAGACATACAATGGATGGCTTGTTTATCAGCAAATAGCTTGGATGTCTCCAATGATCTTCCTAATCAAATATCGATTCAAAACAGATCTTATGGTTACTTTCTGGAGGTAGCTAATGAAAAATTACCAGATTAATACACTTCTTGTTTGAAACTTAGACATCCTTTGAATGATTGTAGCTTCAATCCTTCAACTTTGGATTCTAGAAAAATGACTTGGGTTGAAAAGGGAAAACATGAGAAAAAAAAGATTGAGGCTTGCGCTGAGGCTGGTGCATCGAATTCTCTTTTGGATATCCATATGGCAGCTACAAATAAAGAGAACATTTTCACTGTTAAGAGATCTACTATGCTTCCTTCACCCTTAATGGAAAATCCGGATTTGATGATGGAAAAACATGGCCATCATATTCAAAAATCTAATTATGTGAAAGCTGTATTTGAGGCCCCGACTAATAATCCTCCATCCAAGAAGGACTCTAGAAATCATCATGATTTCCCTAATTCAAATGATATGGAAACAAAGGACTACCACGATCCAACCTCTCTTAGTGAAGAGCAAAGAAATGAAATAGAGTCACAAAAGGATAATGTGGTTTTACAGCGTGAAGCTGATGGTTCTTTTTAGGGGGATGTTTACATGATCTCTCATTTAGAGGAGGATTTTTATCTAAAGGATCAGAAATGTAAAAAATACATTGCTGACTCTGATGGTTTCATCACTCCAAATCCCAGGAAAACTAGGAAACATAGAGATACCATCAAATACGAATGAACTATTATCACATGATCATTAGCTGCCAAAAGTACTGATTTTGAGGTTCCTCCACAGCCTGTCCCGATTGAATCACTATCTGAATCCTCAAAATATTTTGATTGTTCAGTTTTAGATACTTCCTCAGGTTAAGATGATGAAAATGATCCTGAATATATGGATGCCCATTAGTATGAAGAGGCACCAAATTTCTCAAAAGAACATGACTCTTGGTTAGAGGAAAATGATACAACTACCTTTTAAAAATACAAAAATGGTGAAATGATTGCTGATGCTTATCATGATATTAGAAAGAGGATGTCTATTAGAGTGGATTAGGAATTTGAGAAAGATCCAAACTTATATTTTAAGAACCAACCATGGAAGTTATTTTTGGTTCCTTATTTCATTGTGCTGTTTGGATGAAGATTAGTCGGGCATGTTACTTATGATGCATATATTCTATTTCATTCTACAAGCCTTTGAGACCTTTCTAAAATGTAGCTCTAGCATGCAGTGTGTTATGCTCTTCATTCCTTATGCCTCCTACTGTTTAGTTTTTTGATTGGAATTTTTTAGATGCTCTAGATGACTATTATGCATCTTGTTAGATGCTTATTTGTTCTAACTTCAATCTATTTGGATGACTGGATTTTCCTTCACAAGTTTCAGTTAGACTACATTTCTTCTGAACAATTTTGAATTTTTATCCATTTATCTGGCCTTTTCTTGATGGGTTTTATACCTGTTTTCACTTGGATTCTTATTTATTTTTGGATGCTCTACATTCTGAAAAACAAGTTGTGTGATGGCTGGATATTTTTACAAATCATGGTGCTATGCTATAATTTTTTATCAGTTATATTCTGATGATATTGGACTACTGTGATGAGATTCTAAAGATTAAGACTTCTTGTGTCTTCACATCGGTACAGTCTGCATATAACATCTCTTGGACTACAAAAGTGAGGTTTACTGCTATTTTGTAATGGATCTCATGATGGCTGCATGAGTCCTCTGGTTATTGTGTGAGCTGTTTTTATTTTATCAGCCTGTGTATTTCTTTTTTTGTTGTGTTGGAGTAAGTTATTTACACCTCGTTCAAAAACTGTATAATATTTTTTAATTTAATAAATTCCTTAGGGCATGTATTGGGTTACCAATTCATGTCACCATTTAACCCCCCCTCCCAAAAGAACGTGAATAGCTTGGATGTAAAAGTTATAGATTAACATAATACAATAAGGATTGATGATATCATATTTTTTGGTCATAGAGCTTATACCATGAGGATGTCTGGTTCTTACATTAAGAAAAAATCATACCCAGATCCCTAAGACTCTATAATTCATGTATGGGGGGGTAAATAATATTTGAGAAGATCTTTAGAAAACATTAGATCACATAGTAGGGAGCAAAGGTGCAGAGTCATTGATGACCCCATGACGCTGGTTCTTCCTCTTAATGCCCAAAGGTGCTCGGAGGAATAACACCGACGGTGTTAAGGTTATGTCTGGACATGATGAAATGGAAAGGGCTGTGAATCATGAAACCAATATTTAGAGATTAATGGGTTTGTTGTAATGATAGAGGATAAATTTTGGTCATATTAAAAGCACAGTATCCATATTCAGTAACATGGTATGGGAAAAAACTAATGAGGGTTGGCCTTTGACCATATTCGTGACACAAGACCTATATCAAATGGGATTCATGATCGTCCAGTTTGTTGGCCCAAAATTTTAGCTGAGCCATAGGGTTGAGATTCCATACCGTTCGGGGATATTTACTTATTTGGGATATGATAGAGACCCAAAAAACAAGGATTCATAAAGTAAGTAACTTGAATGATATCATGTTTATCTAGAAGTCAACACCCTAGGCCCTAGACCATAGTGATTTTTGGTGTAGTAATGGGGAGTAATAATGGTTGAGGACCCAGTTAAGAGAGGATGACATGAAAATGAAATATTTTTAAAGGGGAAAAGGTATTTTTATGGACCTGGGGTTGGACATGAGTAAATTAGGTTCGTGCATTCCTACATATCCCATAAGGATAGGAATCGATCCACACATTGTTCTGGTTGTGTCGTGTGGTTTATCGTCATGTAGTTAGGATGGAAGTTGATGACGCCCTGAAGGGGGAATGCATGGAATGGTAAAAGGATCATGGTGTGAATGAATAAAAAAAGTCTACATTTTATAACACACCACTCCTACAGAGAACTTAGTCAAGAATTCCAAAAGAGTGGAAAATTGTAAAATTTTCATGTGGTTTATCATTGCACATGATAGAGGTGTACATGAAATTTATTTTCATGCAAAAAAGACCATAAAATCTATGTATTTTAATGTATTCCCTATAGGATATAAGAGTTTAACATTATGTGGGACTAGATAGTTTTTAGTTTATGTTCGTAGAACTCAGAAAATTAGGTTGAGCCGAATGTAGTGAAAATGATGAGGAACCTATGGCTAGACCCAAAGAGGAAATGTATTGGAATTCTTATGTATCCCGTAAGGATGAAAATCAATCCATACAGAGTTCTCGAATGTTGTATAAAATATCATTATGTGGAAAGGATTCATTTGAAAGTGTGCATCCCATAGGGGGAGTACATGGTGCATCTATTATAATCTCGATTTGAATTAGGACAAAAGAAGTCCTGATTACACCTCAGGCTTCCAAATGGAATTTCAGGTCATAAGATGAAAAATGGGGAATGTGAGGCTTGCCCCAAAGACAAAATTTCTAGGAATTCATACGTATTCCATATGGATGGGAATCAATCAATACATAGTTTTTGAATTCCAAGTAGTTTAACATCAAATGGTAAGGACATTTGTCGAAAGGTGGATTTTCTAGAGGGTGGGGTGCATGGTGCGGCTATTGTAAAGCTAACGTGACTGGGGGAAATATAATTACCCAATTAACCTTGTGTATCCCTTAATGATATAACCCCAATAGGTGGATCTAAAGGGATGGAAATATTTTTTGGAATGGAGCCAATGAAAAAATGCCTGGGAATTCTTACATATCCTATGAGTGTAGGAAGATGGCCTCATATAGTTTTGGAATGACTTGTAGTTTAACATTATGAGATAAGGAAAAATTTAAAATAGGAAATCTCAAAAGTGAATACATGATGCCGTAGTTGTATGCCCAAATTGAGTGAGGAAAAAATTTGTCCCCATGGCATCATGTGCTTGAAGATACATAGGTCGAGAGGACAAAAGGAAGCCATAATTTATGATACCATAGAATGAACACAATGAAAAAAATTCCATCATTATTTCTTATCCCATAATGATGGGAATCAAGCCGTTTATATTTCTTAAGGTTCCATGTAGTTTAATGTCATGCAGTAATGATTTAGAGATCTTAGTTTACGTATGTAGAGCTCAGACCCTAAAGTATGTTTTCTGCTTTCATTTTATTGTCATGCATGATTAAATGGATATTATTTTATTGTCATATATCATAGACCATTTTCAATTTATTTTCAATCATGATGAAAGGTAACAATCATGTGAAGTACTCCATGAGGAATTTGGAATTGGTGGGAGGATTAATACACTCACCATCCATTATGACCAGGGAGAATGCACCATTGGGGTAAAACCAATGAATGCTATTGTTTCCCTCGCATTTGGTTTCCAAATTTGTTGGCTTCCTACTGGGTATCATTGGCATTTTCAAGGTTAATACCATGTCACATATAAGGAATGAATAGAGATAAACATTCTTCTTGAAATATCTGTGAATCTTTTTTTGATGCCTCTCCAGATTATGAAAAGCATGTAGCCTATCCTCTTCTAGGTATTCAAGTTTATGAAGATATACTTATTCTAACATGTTTGACATATTCTTATCATAAAATAATATACAGAGTGATATAAACTGCTTCTAGATGGGTTGGAAAACCTCTATTTTATACAGTAGGGAATATGGGGTCACATGGGTTGAATTATGGGTTGTTGTCCGGTCATCCTAGAGAGAATTGTGAATCATTTTTTTGTAGCTCAACTTTTCTGACCAACCATATTTTATAATATGTTAGAGAGGGTTTTTTTGAATGCCTTTATCTTCCCATATTGATTCTTGTGATAACAAGAGGTGTGATTAGAATGACTATTTCCCCTGGCATACAATTTATTCATCTAAATTCTTCAGATGTTAGTTCTGTTATTAGTGAGGATGGCATGAGGAACTCCAAATCCATGGGTGATATTTGAACTCAGGAAATCAATTTCACAATGGGCCTTGACTTCCTCAAGAAGAATTGCCTTGATCAACATGGAAAAGAAATATGTAGCGGTTAGGATAAACCCACACTAGAAATTTGTCACTTCTAGATATGGTCCCATGATAACAAGCCCCCATACTGAAAAATGAAAAGAGTACATGGTATTATAAGGAGTCTCTGGTGGGGCATGTGCAAAATTAACATGGATCTTGCATGTGTGGAACCTCGTGGTGAACTAAATCTAGTTCTAGGGCATGGTGACCTAGAGGTATCCCATTCCTTAGATATAATGAGATAGTTTCAACCCTTCCTGATGAGTTCCCTAAGAATCAGAATTAGAATCCTACATAACCTAGGGAATCTCAAATCCATGAAATCAACAATGGAGAACCCCATAAAAGACAAGTTTTTAGAGGATTTAATTACGATTGGGTCCACTATAGAGACAGAACAAGACCATGAAATGATGGGTTCTTCACGATAGACTCTATTTGTCGGGAGATTTCCATGTTGTATGTTATCAATAAATGGAGTTGTCATATCATGGGTGTCTTCTAGTGTTATGGAAGGGGGACCTGGAGGTCCCGATGTGGGTGCACCAGTGGTATGATTGATTACTTATTGGCTATCATCACCATATGAGATGAACATAGTGATTAATATTTGATGTGCCACAGGGATGATGAAATCATTAAAGACATGCTCTATAAGATATTTGGCAAGGTAGGCCAAGGATTATTCTATGATGTTATGCTATTAAGGAACAATAATTACCTCGTTATGGGAATGGAAATATTAAATTATCTATATATTTCACTATAATATGCGAACAAGCTTGAGAATCATATTGACATAGTAACCATTGATCTAATTAATAAGAATCTTAGATTCCCCTTTAACATGTAGATAGGAATGATCAGTCTCAATGTCCATCTCAAGTCCATTAATTAGAGCCTGATACTATGCCTCATTGTTGGTTAAGCCTTCAAACAACATCAAAGACTAGGGTAGGAAAACTTTTGAAGGTGTGGTAAAGATGATACCAAGTCCCACTCTGTTAAGCCTGGGATTATTGAGTCTCTCACTAGTAGGGACTACTAAAGCACTGTCAAAGTGAATATTCCAACACTTCATGAATTAATCCATTGAGAGTATGGCCTCATTCACATAATCACGATCTAGAGAATGCTCTGCATGGGATGGATGGGAATCAAGAAATTATTAATGCTCATAAAAAACAAAAAAATCTGCTGAATGAACACGATGTCAAAATGATAAATGATCACTACCCATTAGACTAGAACATCTGTCAACATGTAGCGATTAAAAATATATTTCAGTGGGCCTAAACAAGACACCAGCTCTGTCTCACGGTACTTCACACAGTGTTGCAATTTCCGGACTAGAGATACTAGTGTGAGACATCTCTTATCGATAGAGGAATATCTGATCTCTGTATCGAGGATCATAAAGGTGAGATAGTATAAACTACTCTATATCAAAAAAATATTATTTTAGATGGTAATGAAATCGATGGACCATTCTAGGGTGGTCATACAAAGGACTATAGGTCTTATAAAGATGGGTTACATCATAACTGGTGGCTTTAGAAGGTACATGTTGATCTCCTAAAATGTTTCCCAGAATTATCATCTCACAAGAAATTGATACCTTTCTTCCTAAACAAGGATAATTACATATAATTGCCAGCCGGATTGTCAATGAATCAACATATGTATTCTAAGTGGCCTTGATAGCCTCAGATCTCATGAATGATATTAGTGGAGGAATCTCAATGATGGCCTTGATCATTATATAGATCAATCATTATGCCTCTATATCTAACAAAAATGCCGGGAAACATTCCAGAGGACACCCCAAAAGTACACTCTAAGGGGATCATGTTCAGATTGTGGGTACAGAGGAAGTTGAACAATTTCTCTAGATCTCTGAGATGGTCTTGACATTGAAAGGATTTAACTACAAAATAAATCACATAACATCTGGCCAATTTCATCATTATCATCTAGAATACAGGGAACATGGCATGTTGATTGGTGTCACATAAATTCTTCTGGCTAAAAGGAATTACTTAGTAATAGAAAGTACATTGTGGTGCTCGAAAGGAGGTATTCTCTTCATCATCAGAGGACATTCATATTTTTTTATATCTAAAATAGAAATCCAAGAATTTGTGAGCTTTGAATCCATCAGTATCATTAATAAAAATCTCTATCACAATAATCGGGAAATAAACCTTCGGATAGTGACTGTTGAGATCCCAAGAAATGATGCAGAATATAATATTTTAGTTTTTATTATCAGATGGGAATCATTGTGAATAGTCATTATTCATACTGGAAATACTAGACAATGTTATATCTAATGATCTTATCAACATTGGACTTGACCATGGAATTGTGTTAAAGGTGAAACTTTCTGAAAGGTTGTTTCGACTTGTGATGGTTTATTGGTAGACCAAGGTGTTGTATGGTTACATGATGTCGTAGTTCTGGAATCTCTCCATAGATCTATGAGAATACATATCGATTCTACATCATGAAACACAAAAACTTCTACTAGTATTATGCAGACATGGCTGCACTGGCTAGTGTTTGCTTCCAATTTTACATAGTGTCGCGGTTCACAAGTACCAACTCATAGAAGGTTGTGGAGACACCTTCCTCAAACATAGGAGGATATTTCTCCAAATCCTCTCCATTTTCTACCATGAGATGATAATCTGTAGAGGTAAATCCTTCTGAATTTTCTAATTCTGATAGAATTCTAGTGCTGGCTTGAGGGGTAATAGAATCTTAACTGGGGGATTCCTATGCTAGTGAAATCATGATGAAAAAAATATTTCGATACAATTCTATTTGGCCTTAGAACAAATGTTCCACAATTGATAATATCAAAGACACATTGACATATCATATTTATGCAGTTCAACCCTTCCTAGTATAACTAGACTGTGTGTCGTATTGCTATTTCCATGGGGGTCACATCCCAAAATCATAAAGGTCTATTGGATTATGAGAACACTTGATCCTAATTCATGTTTGATTACAAAGTGATCTTCATGAATTCCTTATAGTGGGGAACATGATCAAAATTTTTCATAATGATGAAAAAGAATTTCCCCTTGTCTGGGGTTGTTTCCTCCATTCGGTGAATTGAGAGAATGTCGGAATAAACCAATTCTATACATTGGTTATCCATAGTGGTAGTTTGCCCAACCTCATAGGCCTAATCCTACTTTTCCTTGCTTCTCTAGTAGTCTTCATCTAGGAACTGGGATTCACAAGAGGAAAATGGTGACTCACCACCATGGAGCATGCCAACTCGACCATTAAGATAGGACATGAGGTATTTGTTATATGATGAATGGACCGTCACGTACAGATGTAGCCAGGGTATACCCATCAACGAATTCTAGGTAGTGTCCTATGAGAAAACCATGAACACCATGTTGTATATCAGGAAACCAAATTGGGTCATAAATTTCTATTTCCAAAAACTCCTTTCTCTTTCTTATCATATTAATGTATATTTAGGTTAGTAGGATTTAGATATGTTATAAATATTCCTGGATTATAGATAATCTGAGTCAGGATAAGATTGATTCAAGAACCCATGTTGTTGATTAAACAGTGGACCTACATGCCATTGAACTAACTAGGGACGTAAAATGGCACAATGTTCCCCTATAGAAGTGAAACATCATCTTATCCTGATAATGATATGATGGTATTCCATTATTCGTGTTCGTCCTCCTCAAAATGGAAGGAAACTATGGTTGATATCTCTATTTTGAATTGGATGTGGCTCTTCAGAGACTATGTGAGGGATTCACAAATATATTATGATAATAAGAGATCCTTGAGAATTGATTGTTTTTTAGGGATACTATCAAGGTTCTCGATAACATAATCGTTCTTTTTTAGGTTTACATATCTTCCACAAGTTGGTATCACTATGGATGGTGATATAGAAAACACTATTGGTTGCATAGTAGGATTTCAGTTGGTGCAATGGGTATCCCACTGGTAACTTGCTGAATCATGTATGATGACTAAAGAATTATTTTTGTATGAACATGTCCTTGCCTCAGTTGTACATTGCTTATCATATCATGGTCACAACGACTTTTCTTGGCTGAGTGGAAAAAATGGTGTGTGAAGTGGATTGTATGACACATGGTGAGGGGACGTTTCACGCTATGTCTAGCGATGGTCGTGTTCTATGGTCTCAGTGGTGTGCATGTCTTGGTTAGAACCTTTTGCTGATTCAAATCGATGGTTCTCATATCAGTATTTTTATCTATAGTGGGATTGTCTAGTGACATTTGGAGGGCATGCATGAAATTCAACTTCCTCATGGACCTTGTATGGGTCCACCAGTTTTACAGTATTCACTGAGGCATACTCTTGAACATCACATGAACAATTATCCATTTTTTTGTGAATTATGGGGGAAATATCCATCTCTCAGTGACATAATATCCCCATGTGATTGATAAAGATTTTGTTCTGGTATAGGACTTTGATTCTCTCTGTGTTGTTGGTTCCTTCTCTCCCGAGGTGGTGAAAGTTGAGATTTCAATACATTAGTAGTAACATGGTGTAGAAAAATGAATTTAGAATGCTTGGGTTGACTCACACATGAACTAATAACCCCTTGGGTATAAACATCTACCTTGTGAGCTATCTTATTATCATTCTTATGAGACCCACAACCAAATACCTGCTACCATTCACCATCGTTGTCACTATCAGGAGTTGCAAACTTACATGCCACCTATGCTCTAGATGGACCCAATCTGACTATATTTTTATTGAATTGGGTATATATCCATTCATTGAACAAATAACACTACTTGAGATTGTGTCCATTGAAACAATGGTAGGGGATGCAATTTGAGTGATCAGTGCAATCTGCCTCATCAGGGATCTAGAATTATATATACCATAGGAATCCCTCGCTCAAGGCACTCTGGAAATATCCAGGGACATGAGAATCATTGAATGTGTATATATAGTTTATCTAATTTGGGAAAGGGACTCTGGGATCTTGGCCCTGACAATGGGATAGATCCTTTCATGGATGTGGAAATATGTTTTCTCACCTATGCAGCAGTGGTGCATTACATGATAACACTTTTTAATTGTGAGGTGGGAGATTCTAATCTGATGGCTAAGCATGAGGTGGTTTCCCACTATGAGGTGATAGTGGTGGCTTTGTCGATAAAAAATCCAATTATCTAAAGTACTCTATATGTGGAACAAGAATTGTCTCAATCTTGGAATATCTTCTTGTGTGATTCGTGGGAGGCAACAATAATCATCACTGGGATTTCTACAAGTCTTACTAAAGAGGTTGATCCATTTCAAATAAATCTAGGAACCAACCTAAGATGGTCTGAGTAATGAAAGAAAAATCAATTCGGTCTTCACATTCACTATTAACATCATTATCAACTATTCCTAATTCATTTGAATGTCAAGTGAGTATATGAGGCCATTATTCCTGGTGAAAAAGCGTGTGACTTTCTTATCCCACTTTTGTTTACACTTGAAGAGGTCATAAATAAAAGTATTATTGGTGATGGAACTAAATTGATACAGAAACTAGATATTGAGATCCTCCCAAACAACTGTAGACCCAATGTGTAACTGGTTGTACCGAGCCTATGCGTTCCTTTCCAGTGTCTGTATGAAACACCGAAGCATAGCAGCTTCGGGTAGTTCTTGAGTTCCCAGTCTCGGTCTGCACCTTGAAATAATTTTGTCCGGATGCTAAAGTGGTACACATTTCAACTTAAATTGGGATAAGGTAGGATTATAAATGATTGGGGTGCTAGACTATCATCAACCCATGTCAGATTTGGAATTCCATTAGGCAGAATCTCCAACTATCATGTTTCAAAAGAATCAAGGTTTTAAAGGAGTGGAGCCATCAAATAATCCTGATGAGGAATCCTATATTGGCATGGGACCAATATAAAAGTGAATTATCATGTCCTTCAACATGGTATGTTGGATGAAGGTCTCGTAGAGTGGCTGGTGTAACAACCTTAGGGGATGCCGGAGGAACCAACATAGTGGCTGGTAGGGCCTGCGGAGTGGCTGTTAGGACCTGCAGAGTGAAAAATGGAACCGAAGGAGTGGCTGGGGGAACCTGAGTTGGTTTCTTAGGAATGTTGTCATAAAAAATTTCTTCATTTGGTGATTCATTCCAGGGTATGTTTCTATAATGAATTTCCAATACCAAGTTGGTATATGTAGGGTCGTCAAGATCAATTAGAGGAAACAATCCTAGTAGAATATGTTATTTCCTCTACATCCTTGGTGGAAGGTGGATGTGATCATTTTGATGATCACCATAATCTGGATGTAATTCCATGGTATTCTCGGTGAGGTTATCATCATTGATCCTTCCCTATTCCACATGCTATTAGGACAATGTTGTCCGTTTAGGATCATCTTTGATCATCTGCACTCTATTAGATGGTTCTTAGGGCTTCACTATTATGACATGTGATTTTTCCTTATTAGGATCTCGAATGAAAGGAAATAACTCATTATGTTCTCCGAGACCTTTTTTATTCAATTTTGTTGATTCTCGACACCTTCTGGTTATGCCGGGTGTGGTGCTGCCCTGGTGGGATGTTCATCTTCTCCAGACCCTATGTCGATGCCTTCTTCAAGGAATATATCAAAAAAACCTTTTTTAATATGAAGATTATCATTGGAATATCCTTTATATCACTGGGATAACTAGGTTGGAACATGATAAGAATAAATTACGTGGAATCATACTGTCCCAATCCATAGATATGGACATTGGGGAAGCCTAGGTAATAACTCTATGAAGAACAACAATAATCTGGATGCATCAATGCAGGAGATTCTTAGGAAAATCATGTGATGCTGGGTTCTGAGTAACAGGGGGTGTGGCTAACTCTATCAGGCCAAACTGTTGGACAATGTCGTCAATGTTTTTTTAGATCTTTTATTAAGAAAAATCTTGATGATGAAGATGGAAATGAGTTGTCGATAAGGTTTGGTGAAAGCACACTACCTTATCCCGGGTGAGGGGCTCTGAGATATTGACCATGTAGTTTCATATAACCAGAACATCTTAGTGGGATGGTCTGATGCGATAATGTCAAAGTTAAATATAGGCTAGAACTCGGGATCCATCCCTTGGTTTCCCAATTAATTGATTGTGGTGGATGAGAGACACGTAAAGACATTGATGTGGATCTGTGTAGTGGTAAACTGGTCTGTTGAGAGTATGGCACAAAAGCTAGAAAACCAATGCATCTTGGGTTGTCTCTTGGGTAATGAACTAACTAAATCACCACACACATGTAATATAGGGTTTTTACCACTACTTAATATTTAGTGGCGGTAGTAGTTGGATGTGTAACATGCATGTACCCATCATCGACCTGAGAATAGAACAATTCTAGTGATTTATTGACGAAGTAGCGATTGATCATTGTGATGATAGAGAGGATTAAATATCATTACATTGGAAATCATCCAAATCTTCATCCTGCTGTATGTATTTGTGGAGGGATTTAGGAATTTAATTTATCTCTCTTATTGGGAGGAACAATCTTATACATCATGTTCCTTCCCCATCCCTAGACCCATAGGATCAGGGTTAGGGCTCTGTCATTGAGTCACAATCCATTTCAATGTCTAAATAGTAGATGTGTTTGATTACAATTTTCTATTTATCAATATCAAAATTTGTTGTTGGAAATTCACCCTTATACATCGGGGTTGTTCTTCCTAGTAGGGTAGATCTTTGACATGAGGAGGACCTCTGTGCATGTTGGTGATGGAGGGAGAGGAAATCTGTTGGGATGAGATGGGGTGCAGGGACCACTCGAGAAAATTTCGAATGGAACATGGGGAGTTCCTTCATTGGAGTCTGTTAAAACACAAGGGGAAACCCATGCTGAATGGTGGATGGTGTAGGACCACCCCTATGGCCAATGATTGTTTGGGTAGGACCTATGTACTGAATATCATCATCATTGGTTGACCCGTGACAACTGTTACATGAACCTGTATCTAGGGGAGTGATCCAACCTTTCTCGTCGGGTGGGAAATGAATCAATCCTGATTTTGCATAGATGTTCCCCGATTATGATTTAATAGGGATGTGATAGAACACTTCTGTTGTTCATCAAGCCATTAAATCAATAGGAGATGATTTCCCTAGGAGAGAATCCTACAAAGCTGTCACATGGCATTGGTGTCGAGTTATCCAAGGTAGGTCTGACAGTGCAGGGGTATATACCACCTAGTACATGGTCTATAAGACCAATAAGCGGTGCTAATATGGACTAGTGGGATCCGTCTATAGTGGCTCCTTGGCTGAAGTCGCATTTGAGAGGACTCAAAAACCCCTAACATCATGAGTGTAAGGGAGAGAGTCATAGGATCATTATGGGGAGAGTCTCCTGAAATGATTAAAAAAAATGAGTGGGTATTAGCAGGTCCCTTCATGACCCTTGGGAGTGAGAGCTATGATGGGCCATTGAGGACTCTAAATATTGATGGACCATACACCTCATTGGGATAACCCCCTCATGTTCATATCGACAGAAAATATGTCTATTACACTCCTGTGGAAATTTTTGGTAGGTGAGGCGGCGTGTGGGTTACTAGAAGTTGTTGTAGTAGGGGGTGACACTATAGAGGTTGATCCATCTATGATTGTCTCATTTTCATCATTCCTTCCACTATGTCTGCGGGCAAGAGGTGATTGGTTTTCAACTACTATTAATTGGGTATGGGAAAGAAGGAATATTTCACCATCAGTACAGACAGTGGGAAACCAATGACTACTGCCATAGTGTCATTCAGTCATCCATGACTATATATAATGATTCACATTCACAACATAGTAGGATGAGATTCCCAACAATTAACTACCTGAAATCCTAGTGTGTTTCACACCCCGCCCACTATTTTCTTGGTAGAACCTAGTGCAAGATAGATGGATCTGGTTACATGATTATCTATTGATACCCTAAATGCTACTATTCCCCATATTGAAGAGAATAAATTCACATCACATTCACCATTTATGTTTCTCAAACATTTCCACTGGGGATAAACTCATCATTCCTTGTATATGGGATGCTTCAACTGGACAGGTCATGTTGTTTCCCCACATTCCCTCTTTCCAAAGGCCGGAAGCATCTACCTCCTCTTGATTGATGTTTTCTCTGTGATAAACATAGTATGATGGGTTGTTGTCTTCTCCTTCCATTAATTCATCCTCATAATTCATCACCCAGTCCGAGTCTACCTTAAATATTAAGATGTTGTTCATGAAACTCTTCCAAATTCCACATCATTGTGGATGCTGGTTAATTACACTGCTAGAATCAGGAAATTCCAAAGGGTAAAGTACGTGCATTGACCTCAATTCATGAGAGTAGTCACATTGGGAATCATTTCCATGTGTGGATGCTGAAACACAGTATAGCTATATTTTATCTTATAAGTTGGCTTCTCGAGGGAACATAAACCTGTAGAATACCACATTGAATTTGGGGAATTGTATTCTACATTCATGGCTCTGAGATTTTCTCAACTTCCCATGTTTAGAACATGGTATATCGTTAGTTTAATGTCTAGAGGATATATATCATACTAATAAGAACACTCATGATAGTGTATTATATGGATACATCCCTAGGACGAATCACCTAGAAGGTTTACTAGATGGGTTGATTAGAATGCCTGATGAGGATTGACCTTAGAGTCGTGTATCCCAAAAAGGGAATATGAAACAAAATAAAGATTGTTCTAGAAACTACAAAGGGTTGATAATCGAAGGATTATGGGAACCTACAAAGGCGATTCCATGTTTTACCATTGGCTGGGCTTGAACTTCAGGGAGGCTTTCTATTTACCCAGGGTAGAAGACAAGGATCAAAACACATGTATATTGAAAGGGTGAGTCATGGAATCATGGTGTAACTAATGGAAAACATCCCAGAAGCATGTTGGGGATTATTCATGGTTAGTGGACCATGTGATACATTGAAAAATGTAATTTATAGTTATTAAAAATAGTTAGCTCATGTATGGATGGATTTATTTCACCGAGATGTGGCGGCCCAAATAAATTACAAGATGGATTTAGATAATGTGTATAAAGGGTGAAATGAATGGGGATGCAAACAAGATCCAATTTGAAGGTGATGATATTGGTATTGTTCCTCAGGGAGGTTTCAAATGTTTCCCAGTGGCAAGGAATCAATTTCCACATTATTCAGGAATGGAGAAACGAGTCACATGGGGGGGCAACACATGAGAATGGATATGTGGACGGGGTACCAATGGAAATGGAACCAATGGGTTATGAAATTATCTTCCGGAGACAAAAAGAATCGAGGGAGAGACCATGATGAAATGTGTGTTGGGAATTCACCCTGGGGAGGCTTCCAATGTTCTTTTATCAAAAAAAAATATCATAGTCCTTGTTTTTTAGGAATGGGGAACATAATTATGGAGTATAAAAAGGACAAAAACATGAAGACATTCATGGGGATTATGTATGGTAAGAATCCCAACACAAGCGAGACACACCTGGTTGTAGGAGTACAAATAGAGTTTGGGGATTATTCATGGATAGATACTCGGGTGGATCAAAAAACCTGAAGGATGTAGACCATAAAGAAGTGTCCCAATAAGGGATGATGTCACAATCGGAGGTTGCATCCCTTGGAGGCACCACAACAGTTTATTATTTTTTGGGATTGGGCTACAAAGTGGCTTCCTTTATACCCTAAAATGATCAAAACCCATGTAGTTTAGGGAATATGACATTTATTTTCTTGTGGGATAATGAGTAAACTGAAATGAAGTGGCATGAATAATGGGTTATATTCATGTACCGTAGGGAGGACTCCTATGTATCCTTGTGTAAGGGAATCAAGGTCCACAAAGTTCGGTGAAGAGGGTAGTGTGGCTTACGTGCTAAGTATTCTTGAAGAGAATGTCTGGGTATATGCTTACACTAATCCCATGTGAGTCATGCTCATTGTGAGAAATATGATGCACTGATAAACCTAAAGACCACATTAAAATAATTGCATTTTCGAGGAGTAGATCGAGGCTTACTCGTGGATAGCGGCCCAGGGAGAGGATGATTGGGAAAATATAGGAGGGTCTAAATGGGTATGAAGAGGATATGGCTATCATACAGGGGAAAACCAGTGAAGGTGTGTCAAGGAATACATGATGGATTCCTGAGGTGCACATAGAGACTAAGCGTCACATGAGAGGATGAGTGAGAGGACATTGGTGCACATTCTCTTCTTGTTTCTCTCAAGTTTTTCACTCATGAGGTTATCACAGTTTGATGTTGTATATTGAGGATGTGAGGTTACATTTCAATTTTAATTCTTGCAGCTTGTATGATGAGAAATCTATCATCACCCCTAGTACATGTATAACATGTATCAACACATACTTAGGGAGTGGAAGGAACAATAAACACCATATATTAATGTGGTTCTGGAGTGATCCATTGAGGGTCACATTATCATGGAAATGAAAAGAATCAATATCTGTAAATATTCCTATGTGAAGAATCTTGATGTAGGGAAACACAATATGAAGCACTATTATGAGGGGGCCATGAAAACACTACATTATTTTCCAGAGGGCCACACAAAAGAGGGTTTCGTGAAGAATAAGGCCTCCCAATGAGGGGCTCATGATGCTTTGGTACTTCACAATGTGAAGGGTCTTCTTGAATAAGGGTTCTTTATGAAACATAGTTCACCCTAGTCATGGATTCTACATGTTCATGGAGGGTGATTCATGATGAACAAGCACCTCATGATGTTTTATATACCCAAAGTGGTATCTTTTTTTTGGATGACTAAAAGCCTTCCCAAAGGGAATCCCCACTTAATGTAGAGGTAAAATGGAGAAACGAGAATGTGGGTTATCAAAGCTCAAGTACCTCATATGGTTCATTTTCTTGATGGTTTAATAAGAAAAAGGTTCTCTATGAAGCGAGAGTGCAGTAAATGAAATGTTAAGGTGTCGATCTTACGGAGTGGGGGTGAGGAATGTATTTCTATTTAGTATGTATTAAATTTCTCTGAGGAAAATCCACTAATAAAATTTTACTTCACAGTTGGAGGTAGATCTGTAAAGATTGTCAGACTCATAGTGGAGTCCGTCATTGCTCTGAAGTGGTCATAGAGGCTTAGATCAATTTTCTCGGACTCACAGAGGTTTCTTTCATTGCATTTGCAATGGATGCATAGGATCTGACAAAGCTTCTTCGACTCATAGTGGCTTCCATGATTACCATTTCAGAAATAAAAGAGAGTATATCATGGATTCTTTGCGATGGCCGTGATACTGGTGGTATTTACGATGGTGCTTCACGAAGCAGGACCTTTAGCAATTCTTTTGTACCTTGTTCAATTTATTAAAGCATGCGGTTTTTAAGAAAACTTATATTTAATAAAAATGGAAAAATAAATATAAAAATAAATATGAATTTTATATTTAATAATATTACACCTCTATTTAATATACCTTAGGATAAGTCATGAATAGTATAGAACAAATCTTATGTAAGGGTTTTCATTACATTTTTGATTCATTGAGGCATGTTTTCTATGATGAATATATTTATATATATAATATAAAAACTATTCATAGTTTTTTAACATAAATAAATGAATATGTATTTATAATAATTTATTTTATATTATCTTTTATTTATTATTCCTTAGTCCTTAAATTAACCACAATTTATTTTGTTGATTTGATCATCATTCGTTAGGTCATAATCCCCTTTTATTTACTATATTACTTTGATTATTTTTCGTTCATAAATATCTATATTGAATAAGATGCATTAAAATTATATCCACAAAAAACATCTTCATGTTAACATCTTCTTACTTGTGGAATGTTACAATATAAAAATATTATATTTTTAATATAGACTATTATCAATTATATTAGATATTTCTCCACGTTGTCAATAATGATTTTTACTGTAATTTTTTCTAATCCAAATAATTTCTATCATCTAGATTATATCATTTCTTAATATCTCATTAAAAAAATTAAATTTATTTATTATATTATCATTGGGGGATTTAATTTTTATATTTTAGGAAATATAAAAATCTATTTAAATCCAAACATAAATATTTTTATCATCAATACTAGATAATATTTTATTTTTTTCAAGGATCGAATATTTGTTATTATTTTGAAAAACAAATTCTTCATGTTATTTAAGCATTTTTAAAAATTATTTTTAATGGTTTGTATGAATTTGTTTTTATATAAAAATTGTAAATTAATTATGATAATTAAATATAACTTTTATATTCCATTTTCATATATATCCCTAAATGATTTATCTCTAATATATCTATGTGGTTGTTTGATTACCTAAATTATATTATGATATTTTTTGGCGATCTATTTTTTTTTAATTATTTTTACCAATCCTAAATTTAATTTAATTGTATACCATTTGACAATATTTTGTATCCCATTTTCATTTCTTATTCAATATGACAAGATCTATTTTTTATTCTTTATATGCCAAAAAATTACTTATAATCAATAGGTGAGTAGTGGGTCTAATATATCCTAATAATAAATTTATTAAATAATTCATTCTCATGAGGTAATTTTGTTATGTATTAGCGTAGTTATAGTTAAATATGTTAAAAACTACATACATTGAATATATTTCCTTTATCTATAGAGATAACTATATGTGTGGATAAAATGAATTTAGTTATTTTATAAAAAATATATGTGAAACTACTTGTTTTTAGTAATATTAAAAACAATATGAAATGAGGTAATCATGTTTATAAATGAATAAAATATATGCATTGAAATATTAATGATTATTTATGTAAATGTATCATAGTATAGAAAATATTATTTTTAACTATGTTCACTTATCTATGTGTGGTTAATTTTTTAATCTTTCCACATAAAATATCTACATACCAAATTGTGCTTATGTATGTTCACACAATATAGATATGACATATTTCATTTTTCTGAAATCGTAAATTAAAGTGTGTATCTAATATTGATTAGTTATTTTTCAAAACTAATAGTCTGTATGTAATTATTTTTAATTATATTCACAACTCTATACAAGGTCCATATTGTGTTTAGATATATTTTCAACTCTATTCATAAATCATGTTCGAAATTTATTTTTTCTAATATATATGTATAGAACTAATTATGATTAGATATGATCAAAACACTATGTATGAAGATAATTCCATTTATCTTTGTTCATAAAATTATTGTTTATATATGGTTTGTTCTATCCCATACGCCGACGTTATCCTATATAAATCACTATTACTATCATAGGTTCCCATACTCGTCTCCCATATTATTTTTATGGTTTTATTATCAATATTTTTTGGGAATATATATCTATATCATCCCCTATCATTAATTATTATGAATTTATGTTATATTTAGTAACATATTTATACCATGAAAACATTTTCGTTCATAATTATGACCTGACCATTTATGAATCATTGAGTCCTTTTTAATTATTTAAGGCTTGATCTCACTCAAGATTCTGTTTAACATTTCTATAGTGAATTAAATATATGATTATTTTTAGTGGATAAAATATGTGCAGAATTTCATGAATCATATTTACGAATGAATTTGTAATAAGGAATTCATGTTGATAATAAGAAAACAATCTAAATTCGTATGGTTTTTTATTGAGTATTTTTTTTGAGTTGTAATGTTCAAATTAAAAAAATTATGTGGTATAAATTCTTGTTTTTATAGTATTTTATTTTACAATATCCCAACTATTTTATTATAACAATGAATGGACAAGAACACCGTAATTATACCCATGTGATAACATGATAAATAAATTGATTCCAATTTTTAACATACTTGGAATTCAATCTTAAAAATTCACTAAAATTATAATACAATGTGGATTAAACCTTAAAAAATCTAATTTCATAATCTTTATTATATAGATTCTCTTATAAAACTCTCCAATATCAATATCCAACTTGTTCTGTCAACACATGTCAGTATCTATTACTTGGAAAAGTTTATAACTTCACTAAATATACCAATCAAGTACCAAAAAATGGTTTATCATCCAACTATACTAAGAGAAATCTACGATGTAACATCTAAATACATAAGAGAATGTATGATCCAAATAAAACCAATAAAACCCATCAAATGTACTAATTGACCACTTGTTTAACTTACAATTAATCATAGAAAAACAATCCTACTCAATCCATATAGAACCTAATTTTTCTAAAAATAATATAAAAACGTTTTTCAACAAAATTAATCAATCTAGTACAAAAATAACCCTTTTCATCTAATTTTATTTGTTAAACAATAAGGACACATATTAAAATATATGCATATCCATTCATAATAAAAACACATTGTTCAAAAAGTCACAATTCATCCATATATAAATGTACTCTTCCCCATACTTTATACAAAAATAAAATACAATATTATCAGATCCATAATCCAATAATTTTGAAAACAATATAAACTAATTGATTCCCATATTATGTATCCAATTGAGTTTACTAACCACATTTTTCACAAAATTGATAATTATGAAACACTGTCCATATGGTTGGAAATAACAAAATAATCCTCCATCATTAACATTGATTTCAATTTAATATAATAGTCTATTATAATTTATTTTAGGATTCATTGAATGTATTAAAATATACATAAATTAAAATTAAATTTCAATGTGTGAAGATGTGAAGAACACTTCCCATTGGAACATATAAAACACCTATATATACTTCCACTAAGAGGAATCCACAATGACACACTATGAGAATCATTTAAAATATAATATATGGCCTAAATACATGTTTTATCGAGAATAAAATGCCTTAAAATCCATAATTATATCAAATGTAAGAATTGTAATAATTTCTAAAATATACCCTTTTTAATCATCATCTATTATTAATGAATCAGTCTTGGTGTCATATAACACACACCACTAAATGCCCATATGATGGAAATTTTTAAAAATAAATCCATTGTCATATTTGACATTTCATATTGAGTAAAACAGTGATAATTAAATAGTTCAATCACCATACTAATCCCATCCATAGTTCACACCCATCAAAACGTAAAATATATGAAGGAAAATAACTCTAAGGATGGATGGTATGATTTTTTCTATTTAACTAATTTCAAAATATTTCTCAACAACCCTATTCCAAAAAAATTTCATTCCCAAAAATAAATGCACGATATTCATATCCATTCATACAACAGAAATCATTATCTATTTTTTATATACTGTGAGTCCTTTTCTCGTAAGCATAACCAAATATATCATTATGTTATTTCTACAAGGTAGACCAACAACAATCAATTACTATTAAGGATACATCAATTAAAATACTTGTAAAATGTCCAATCCTATAAAAATTACTTTTTATAACCTCATATTAACATATATTTTACACAAAGTGTCCACCCAAGCATTATATATCTAATTTTTTCTAAAAGTACACAGTAGTCATCTCTTATTCATTTCACCATCACGTATACTTATCAACTGAAATAACAATATGAAAACTCAATTTTATCTTATTAGACTCCAACATTATAATTTCCAAATTAATAAACAAAAGTAAAAGGACCTCCCACCTTTCTCATAAATAAATTCCCACAATGGTTGAATACTAAAAAGATTTATCTAAAATCAAACCATAGAAATCCAAAGGCACCTCAGATTAAAATAAATCCATGATAGTTTCAAATATTGTTTTTGGGAATATAATTTCCAATCCAATTTAAAACTAAAGGGAACAAATCCCCTCATAGAATATGTTTACCAATTCACCAAATTAAGGATAATCCTTATATCCATCTACAAATAGTCCCATCATCCTATTACAAAATATATCATTAAAATTTATACCAATTTGGAATGAATAAGTATAATGGACCACATATGTTACTTGAAAAATAGCCAAATAAATAATATTTGAAACATTATATAACCAAAAATTCATTTTCTCATTAATAATATTTTATTATTTTTTGGAAATAGTTTTACATTCACACACAAGGTCATAGTTTTATTATGAACCTATATGAATTATATCATACAGAACAATTACCCCATTCAACCATTAGAGGACATAAAAACCCAAATATGATAAATTTAAATTACTATTTTTTTAATTGTAATCTTGATTATAACAATTAAAAATAGTAATATGATAAGTTAATGTTAACTTATACAATGTGAATTATCATTTTCATGTACACCCCATTTAAAAATAAAAAATATCCAACCAAATTCATAAGACTAAATAATTAATGACCACAATATCATAGGTATACTGAAACAATTACTAGATTATAACACATTGTAACACCATATCCTAGATCAATCGATAATAAACGAAAATCATCCTATATTACCATTGGCCTACCTACTAATATACTAAAGGGTGTAAACATGTAGTTTATAGTCTAAGGAGATAACGTGGGGAGACAATACAATCATATCAAAATTATAATAAAATTAGTAATATCAGACAATCTTTATCCACATTAAGATAAAGTAATAAATAAGGAAAATTTCCCAATACACTATAAATATAGTAAATAATATGAAATAAAAAAATGAAATATCTAAAATTCAAATGATTTATACAGATATCTCTAATACCCCCATGGTATACCATATAGAACACAAAATGAAATCTAAAAAATAATTTCCACCTTGTCTGATGTCCATGCCTAGTGCTACATCTGAACTGCAAATATAAAAACCAAATTAATGTTAAGATTAATCATTTATATGAAATATTAGTTTTCATTAAATTAATTTTATATAGATATATTCATTATAAGAATATAAGCTGACTTTCATGCTAAAAGAAATGCATTTTTTATTTTCAAATGGGCTTTTCAGGCAGTATATTATTTATTGAAATGAATGAATTCAAAATTATTAAATTAAAATTTTCACAAAATATAATAATTTATTAAATTATATTTTAAATAAAAACGTGGAATTATTTTTTATAATTTTGTTGAATGTAAAATTATTTTGTTAATTAAGAAAAATCATCAATTTTATTGAAGATGTATTTTTATTTTCAAATATTTAGGAATTCACATTATAATTTCCCACAAATTTAAATTTAAATTATTTCAATTTTTAAATAGAATCTCTCTAATTTAATTTCAATAAACATTATAATTTAATTTCATTAAAATATACATGTATACAAATAAATACATTTTTAGAAAGTGTTTTTTATCTCTAATTGTTGGTTTATTTTCAAAATAATTTCATAAAAATATATGACTTTTAATTAATAAATTTTATTTATCAGTTATAATCAAAGTAATTAATATTTGGTTATAAGCTCAACATAATTTTTTGGAATACTAAATACTAAAAAGAAAAAATCACTAACCATGTTTAAAGTTAAAAAAATTTATCAAGGGGTAAAAATATGTTGATAATGGTAATAACTACCTATAAACCTATAAAATCATTTTTATTATCCATTTTTATACCCTTTTACATATAAGATTCACAAATGGTCCATTTATATAAAATTTTCATTAGTAGACATTAATATATTTTAATAATTTTAAAAAATTAATATATGTTCTCTCTCCCACTTTTAAAATGATTCCCACTCTTCTCATTTCTACTCACATAAAATTTCTCTTGATTATTCCCATAAATAAAAAAATAACATACATAGATCTATCCCCTTATAGTAGAGGTAATTATTTGATTATAAAACTAACCACATAAGTATTGAGGTATAAACCTAAAGCGATCATCTAAACAAGAGGCATATTTTGTAACTGAGCATTATTTTTATTTATAGTTTTAAAATCATAGAATATTATTCAGCCATGATAAAAAAAGAACATGTATCCTCTATATATTTTTATGTTTTTTTCTAATGTTAAAACATATATTCATCTTCTTCTCTCATTAAATGGGAAATGAAACCATTATTCATGTATATAATGGACAATCTCTTCTCAAAAAAATGTTTTTCATTTTTTTACTTACTCAATCTAGTTTTTTTAATAATAGATATAATATATAATTATATATATGATTTAAATAAATTATTTATCCTTATGGTAAGATATTATATCATATTATTTTCACATTACCATCCATTAAAAATGATATTTTCATTCATTCGTACGTGTGGATTACAACCTCTATAAAGCACATCGATTTGTTTTTCATGCACACATGACATGAATTTTATATATAGTTTTATTAAATAAATAAAATTTCCCATATGATATAGCAAGAATTATATGAAGGAAAAATAATAATTATCTTCTATAAATAAAATTTCATTAAAAAATTGATAATTTAATAAATCATACATACAACCTACCATCTCCAGGATTATATGAAAATTTATATTTCATAATAATATATCAATGATTATTTTAATATTATAATTGATTTTAAAAAATTATAATGATTTCACATAAAGTATTCAAGAGATGTGGAAATAAGGATCAATTTGAACATATTCATATTACAAATGTCATTTATGACGATTGATCTCAATATTATCAAAATAGAAAAAGTGAATTTAATGGGTTTTAAAACAGTATATATTACGGTAATATATAAAATAAATGGAATAAAAAATTTAATAATTTTATTAATTAACCAAATAATTAAAAGCTGTTTATTAATCACCAAGATAATGAATATATGTTTTTATTCGGACTCGATGTAAGGGACACATTTCTGTAAAAATATCTTAATGAATATTTTAATGATTTATTTTTAAGTATTTTTCACCCATGCCCAAAATCATAATATTATTTGATGTATATATATTGAAATAAATAAATTATAAATTAAATTTTAATTAACTAATGAATATATTTCATATTGTTTAATTTTTTTCATATTATATACCAAATGTTTTTACAAAAAGGAAAATTGAATTTTCTATTTCAAAAAATAGGGAATCAATGATGTTTCTCATAAGTATATCTAATATTTTTTATATGGATTAAATTACAGTATCTCATGTTATAATTATTTAAAAACACACTTTCCTATTTTTCTCAGAAAATTCATTATTTTTTTAAATGAAATTGATATTTTCATAATGTAAAATGTTTTTCTATCAGTGCAAAGAATATTTTTATGAGTATTACGATGAAAATGATATAATTAATGTAATATTTTTTTGTTTTGTTTGTTGGTAATTGTTTGGGATTATATGTGAAGTTGATACATTTCACGATAATGGGTTTTCCTGATATAGCTCGAGATGATTGATGAGCCTTATATAGATATCCAATGCACTGTGTAGAGGAAAATATTTAACTGGTTTGTTTTCTCTAAATATATTATTCAATTTTACTATGGTGGTTAGTCAACTTGTAAGACTTATTGCTTTGTTGATATGAAAAATATAATTCATGTTCCCAACTTTCTATATCAATTATTTAGATGAATATTTATTTAATTATAATGAATTTATAAGGTAATATAATGTAATTTTGTTTAAATGTATAATTATTATACATCATTTGAGTAAAATGGACAAACTTTTTTAAATAGTTAATGTGTTTTTAATGATTTAAAACAAACCCAAATATTTTGTTTTTTACTTTAAGATTCCATACTAGATATTTTATAAAAATATTTTTTTGTATAGTATATTTTCCATGTATGAAAGTATTTATTTTCATCCAAAATATTATTTTTAAAATGAATGGTTTTTATTAGTAATCAAGGATTAATGATTTTATTTTATTCATTTTATATATATTGTTATAATATTTTTTCCCATCGCATTCTTAAAATCCTTTTTAGGGTCAATATGATTATTACAGATAATGATAAAGTCAAATTGATAATTGTTATACGTTGTTAATAATTTAGTACATATTATATATTAAATTGTTTATATTTTGGAAAATATAGAATTTTGATGAATGTTTACACCTTGAAAAGTAATATTAGATTGAGTAATATTGATATACTAATTTTTTTAAACTCTTAACATAAAATAGTTTTCGTAATTTAATAAAATAAACCCTTTTCTAAGGAATCAAATATATAGATTATTATTTTTAATTCCTTATAGTTTTTATCAATGATTTTTTTGATATTTTTAGAGGATATGATAATGTATTTAAATATACATAAGAGTTTCCAATTTATATTTATCATGTGATATAATTTTAATATTATAATTTTATTCCTCTAAAGATCGTATGTTCATAATGATTTCAAAATTATAGGTTGAAAAAAATGATGTATGAATAAACTGAATAGAAAATAACATTAAAAATCAGAAAACATGAATATTCATACTAAAAACTAAGCAATATTTCATTGTGGTGGATATATTAACATGGGAATAATTGGGGGATGAATTAATTTCTTGAAAATGATATTTTTACAAATTGGTCATTTGGATCATCAACATGAAACACATTCTATATATCATTTTTAATTTTAGTTTCATCATTGGAGGTAAAGGGTTATGAATACTATAGAAAATAAAGATATTGATTCACTGGAATTAGATAAATTTAAGAAACATTTCCTTCATATGAATTTTTTATGATTTTTTCAACTTATGATAGGACTAAAAATGTTATATTTGAGATAAATAGATTAAGATTATATTGTTTCTTAAGAATTAATCATCACTTTTTTTCTAGGTATAGACCAAATTTTATCTAATATTTTGGTATTAAAATTATTTAGTTTTACTCTTATTTAAATCCTAGGTACTTAAGTGTGTTAGCATATCATAAATTTAAATGTCACGATAAAAATGTTTATTTTTATGAGCTGTTGGTAATGTAATTTAGAAATTTTATGTTTTTGATGAAAACAATCAAAAAATTATTTCTACGTAGAAATTTTTTTGAAGATCCCATCATTCAAATATTATGGTATCAACACCCTATTTTTAATTTATGAAATATAAGGTAAAAAGGACCCAATGGAATAGATTATAAAAATGGAATGTTCTTCTGATGTTCTATGATTTTGGAATATGATTCTGAATTGAAAAGAAAAAGTACTTGTTAGTGGTAGGATGAATATATATAAATAAGAATTAATAGGTTTTGAATGTATTTATAAAGTTCATTATGAGTATTTATGTCTAATTAATAGAATAAATAATGGGAATTATCCATAACATATTTGAAAGGGTGTGATAAAATACATTTTAATTAAATATAAAGGCATTGTTCCGTTGAATGAAGTTGTAAATATAAGGCCCCGACCATTAAACATTACATAATATTGAGTTAAATTGTGAATTCACATTGTAAATATTTGTAGGTTTATAGTTTCTAAGAATGAATCCATTATTAATACATGTGATCCCATAATCATTCAAGAAGATAATATCAAAAAGTATCCATTATTTAACAAAAGAAAACCATTTTAAAATAAAACATGATTTATTTTCTTGATAAAAATATTCTTGACTTATTCTTTTCTTTTATTCATCCTTATACCATGTGAAAACATTTAAAAAACAAGGGATGAGCACAAAAATCATAGTAAGGGATATAAAATAATGAATGGAAGCATTTTTCCATGAATAATTAATATTCCATGAAATCATAACAATCACCCAAAAAAATTAGATCTTCAACATACCTCATGAAATAATATGATTCCTGAAAAACTCATCAAAATCATAAATCATAAAGGTAACTTGTGGAATCTGTATCATACACTCTTTCTTGCATTCACAACCACGTAGGGAGTATCCAAAATGGTTATGTTTGGAATGACCATCAAAATATATATTCTAAATCTCATAGCAGGAATCTTAATGTTTACCTCTTTCGCATTATCCAATGCATTGGAGGGCTATCATAGAATCACCCACCTATAGTTTATCACAGAACTGCATGTATAATTAAAAAATTCCTAGGAACCATAATATAATCATAAAACATATGAAATTCATAAAGGAAAAAAATAACATTTCCACATTGAAATCACAATTGATAAATCCATGATATTAAAATAATCAATCCATTATCAAAAACATATTCAATACCAAAATACAAAAAAAAATGTCATATGTTATTTATTTTTCATTTAAAAATATTATGTCTTGTTGGGGAATCGAAACATCAAATAATGCTTGCGGTAGTAAAAAGGCCTCTGTCGATGCATTTATTAAAAATATACATTCATTTTTTAATTTTTAAAACAATTCATGAGAAAATATTCCGTTTTTTGTCCTTTTAATGAAATTAATAATCAACCAGGTCGATTATATAATTTATAAAATAATGTAATTTATACATCAAAATATGTATCAATGAAAGGATATTGAGACAAAGTCCCTTACCTTAAGTATGACTTGTCTAGTTTACTCTATACTTTCAAAAATAATAAAAATAGGTTAATTAATACTTGATTTAGAACCATCTTAAAATTTATTAATCATTTTTTATATCACATATTACAATGTTATGATAATTAGTTTAATTATTTTTTTCATATCAGCTATTTTTTCTATGTTCGGTACTTAAGTCAAAAGTAAATTTTTTTTGATGAAAATAATCCATGTTTTCAAATGTATATATTATCAAAAATGATATTCATGATTTAAATAAGATACATATCCATTATAAATGTATTTATAATATTCCATAATATTTGGAGACAATAAATTAAATTTTTCATTTACGGAGATGATATGTTGTACAGACGTATAAATGATACTCTCATTTATTTGTCATGTAAATATAATGAAAAATAAATGATAAATATGTATATTATAATTTATTTTTAATATTTATTTAATATATGTTATATAGGTTCATTAAATCCATCACTTATATGTTACATGTATGGAATTAACAAGTCATATCACATTGAGGTGGCAGTAGTCCACACTTTCTCAAATATATTATAATATTTACCCATTATTGAAAGAATAAATCTATGTTATAACAAAAAAATAGAAGAATAAAGAAAATATAAATATAATAAATATAATATATAAATATAGTTCCAATTTAATTACGACCATGAGATGTGGTAGGAGAAAATTGAATAATAATCGTATTGTGAGGCAGTAGTTCTCCATAGGCAGAAATAATACATTCTATATCCATTAAATGGAAGAGTGAGTATGTTTAGGTCAGAAACACAGAATAAAAACATTCTAATATATTGAGGGTATGTTTTTTGTTATAAAATAATTGTTTAATGAGAGGTTAGGGTTTGGAGAAGGTAAATAAATGAAAACAACTTAATAGTAGACGTTACCTCTAAATTGGGTAACTCCTTTTGATTTGAGACTAAATGATTTATTGAATTTCCTTATTCAAAATGTAAGGCTTTTTGGTGTAAGGAATATATTTTAGGATCTTACTGGACAATAAATTTTATGATCAAAGGGGATTGAGAGTTGTAAGTAAGTTGGTAGAGGTGGTGGCCTACTATAAGAGGGAGGAGGATCACTTTAGGATAGTCTTAAAATAATATTGTATTAAAAACATATTTTTGAATAATAATATATCCAAATTGATAAATTGGGATATTTAGATGTGAATTTCTCTAAATCCTACCAAGCAATAAGTTTTTTAATAGTTTAGATCCCAAATATAAATTTTTGTTTTAGCTATAACTCTTAGTCAAATATATTAACTCTTACCATGTCTTCTTGTATTTTGGAACTATATGGTTAATTTTGTTACTATAAATCAACAAAAGAATATCGAGTGGTCATTAATAGAATATTTGTTGTTATCTATGTCAATTGGACAAATCAATGTTTTTTATGACTATTATATCATTTAATAAAATAATATTTGTTCTAAAAACTCATTGATATCAATGTTGACACTATTTTGTAAATTATTTTTGTTAACTTCATAACAACATGATACCTTTAAAAAACTATGTTAACTCTAATATAACATTTCATAATTTTCCAGAAAACTCATTGATGGAATAAAAATTTTCGGGTAACATTTATTATAATAATTATAATATCATTTATTTGATTCATTCATTAACAAGGTTATCACATCATCATCACTGTGTCATAAATAAATTTACTTATTTAATGTATAAAAATTATAAATCATATTCCATGATGTAGTAAATATTTTTATATTTCTAATGAATTTTTTTTGTCAAAGTGATCAGTTATATAACCATATTAAATTTTTTTAGTAAAAAGACACATGTTTATGTTGTATTTCTCATAACATTAAATTAATTATTATAACATGTCATTGTCACCCCCAAGTTGATCCAAAATGACATAAGTTCCTCCCAAGGAATCTTTTGGTCACCCATGACTCATAAAATAATATTAGGAGACATGTTAGGGTAGTTTTATAATATTATAATATTATTTGGATCCTTATTTACCAAATTTACCATTTAATTATGGCAAATAAAAATAATTACTGAAGTTTCTATTCATAATTTCCATAAATAAATGGTTCCAATTTACACAATTTGGACCTTCTGATTACAAACATGGCATTAATTTTTAAAATATGTAAACAAATAAGTTGTTTTAATTTATTTAAAATAAAATCCCATTTAAAAAAATGAGAAAACAAGATTTTAAAAAACAAAATCATCAAAATATTTACAAGTGTTTATATCATAATTCAATGAAAAGTTACTTTTAATGACAATAATAGTATTAAATGATGAAAAATATTCCAACTACACTTTAAAACTATTGAAAAGTGCAATTTGTCTACATAAATCAATTATACAAAAAGTATGTTTTGAATTAAAAATGTAGAATTATTCACTATTCATTACAATAATATTTTTATCAGAAAAATAAAAAAATTTAAAACAAATTAAATTTTAATGTCCTCAATACAAAGAAGAATTTTATTATTTCAAATAGAATATATAAAATTGGAAAAAACTATATTTATAAACAGTTCACCATCAAAAGGTCGAAAATATAACTTTTAAAAATATGAGAATATTTTAAGCATAAAATTGTATTTCTTCACATTTAGATCATATAAAATTTATTGAAAAAATGTAATTTTTTTTGAACAAATATGTAAAATAATAATATAATTAATTTTTTTCTTTCACACCAATAAAAGGGATAAGTGTTAGCTACTTTTTGAAATAATCATATTATTGTTTATTAAATTTTAGTATAACATAGTGTTTTGTGAGACGTATGATTTTAGAGTAAACCATTGTTGCGTTTCAGGTTCACTATCATACATAGTGTCCCATTTAAACTAAAATTATTATTTAATTCAAAATTATTAATATATATTATGATTTATTATTATATAATTACCTTGGATGTTTTATCATTCCCGGTTTTGGAAATTGCATCCTCAAAAGTTTCTTTACATATCAAATAAATAGCGGAATTTATCCCTCATAGAATTTTAATATTCTGATGTTTCTTTTTAAACCATATAGGTTTTCTACAAAACTATAACTAGATGAATATCCTAATTCCATAACACCACATATTTATGGTCTAGAATCATTACTAGTTGTTCATTATTAGAAATATTCTCATACAACTGAACTACATTAGGACTCAGAAAATGTGTTGTATCAAAAAAATACTTCTAAATGTTGAAACCAAAAAAAATTGTGTACTTGGAACAAAATTGGTGGTAAAGACACTTAGTAAGAAACTAATCCAATCTTCTCCATAATTTCCTAGGGTACAATAAACCATGGACATACTTCCCGTTTTTACCAAAATTCAGCACACATTTCTAGGGGGAATCTTTGAGAAATACATGATCACCTACATCAAAAGAATGATTATTCCTCCGGTTAACATCATAACATTTCAGCCTTCTCTGAGCTTTCCTCATGTTCTTCTAATCGGATGAACTTTATCTACCATCTCCTGTAGAAATCCTTTCCCCATTAACATCATTTCACCTAATGTTCTCAAAACGATGGAGTTCAACATCGCTTCCCTTATAATGCCTCAAATTGTGCCAAATGAATAGTGTAATGACAACTGTTATCATATGAAAACTCATCAAATGAATGATGTAGATCCCAAATTCTTTGGTAATCTATTTAACAAAAACGTGCCATATTATCCAAGGTCTGACTTGTTCATTCTCACTATCCGAATGATTGAGGGTGAGAAAATATACTAAAATCTAATTCAGTAACTAATGACTTCTGAAGGCCTTTTAAAAAATTAGAATTGAACATGGGATCATGATAAAATACAATGGAGATGGGTACACATGGTCACCTTTCTATCACTTTATGAAACAACTGAGAATGTTGATCTAGAGACAATTTATATCAAATAGGAATAAAAAGAGATAATTTACTCAATATATCAATATTAACCCAAATTATATTGTTACCATGAGATGTTTTTGGTATTGCCAGTATGAAATTCATATATATATATTTTTCCATTTTCACTCTGGTACTGGAAAATACTGATGAGTCCCTTTTGGTAACAACCTCTCTCCATTTACATGTTGACAAGTCAAACACATCATAGTAAATTCCACAATATATCTTTTAATTCCAGATCACTAGTAATACTCCAAAAGATCTATGTACATATTATTAAAATTATGATGATCTGAAAAAATAGAAATATAAGGGTCACATAACAACTCTTTCCTTAATTGTGAATCGCATGGTGCATGTAATCTCCATCCAAATATCCCAAAATAATATTTATCAATGTTATATATAGGTAACATACCCTTCTAAACCAACTCTACCTTTCTCTACAACTCATTATCTTCCTTCATAGCATTCTTAATACAATTTGAAAAAGATGATTTCACTGAATCATGAAACAAAACATGGTAATTTACTTCACGAAGCACTTCCAGGACAAAGTTAATCAAATCATTAATAAAAGGGTTACATTAAAAACATAACATGGTCAATGTAGAATTTATTTTCATACTCAAGTCATTATCCACATTATTTTATTTTATAGGATTTTAATGAATCGTGAATAATAATACTTTATTAATTATATCTATATTCTCTATATAATTTTCAATTATTTCATATTAAATATATACTTAAAACATTTATGGTCAGTATATATTTCACATTTTACTCTATACAGATGTTGATTCAAAAATTTTAATGAAACAAAAACAACATAAAAATCCATTTCATGTGTATGGTCATTTAACTCAAGAGATTTTAGTTGATAGGAAGCATAAGAAATTACTTGATCATTCTACATTAAGACACATTCATTTCTGTTCAATGAATAATCACTTTATATACCATATTCACCAATTCAAGAAGGAAATATCAAAACTGGATCGTTCACCAATCATAGTTTCAATACCTAAAATCATTTATCACATTCATTTGTCCAGAAGAACTAAATAACTTTTTGAGTTCAATTATTTAGTGTGGTAGATAACCATGGAAAATATTCAACCAACCTATAGTAATAACCTGCAAAAACAAAAAAAACTATGAATCTCAGTTATATTTTTTGGTCTTGGGCATTCTTCAAATATAAATTTAGTAGGATCAACAATTATGCAATCTTTAAAAGCTGTTTGACCAAGGAAGGAAATTATTTTTAACCAAAAATCATACTAGATGAAATCCAAATTCAACTTCTATTATTTTAGGGTTTGCAAGACACCATATAAATGACTTACATTCACTTCTTTACATTTAGAGTATACCAAAGTATCATCAATAATCACAACCAGAATCTTATCCAAGAACATATGGTATATTCTATTCATAAGATCCATGAATAAAATAGGTTCATTAGTTAATAAAAAATTCATAACTACAAAATCATAATTTCCATAGATAGTACGAAGCACGGACTTAATAATGTCTTCTTGCTTTACCATCCACAAATGGCACCCCGTCCTCAATTAAATCTTTGAAAAAAATACAGACCTCCCTGGTGATGATCAAACAAGAAAATGATATGAGTGAAATGGTACATGTTCTTAATAGTAATTTTTTTCAAGGCTCTATAATCAATGATAATTCTCAATGAAAAATATTTATTTTTAAAAAACATGATACGAGAGCCTCATGGTGGTGTGCTAGGTTGAATTAATCCATTATCTAATAACTCTTGAAATTGCTTCTTTAACTCGTAAAATTAAATTTTATCCATTAGAAAAGGTGGTATAGAAATTAGATAATCATAAATGACCAATTCAAATATATATTCAATTTACTTTTCAAGTATAATCCCTAAAAAATCATCAATAAAAACATAAACGTACTCATTTTCCACTAGCACATCATTAATCAGAATAGTTATTTTGTTTTCAACAATATGTTTAAGGTAACATTCAGTTATACCTTTTAATAGTTTCTCATATTCTTAATATATTATAAATAATAAGAGTTCATTCATGTAAAAAACTGAATGTATTTATAAAAATCAACAAATTTAGCTCCAAAGTCAATATTAGAATGTTAAACCGAAAACCAATCTAGACCCATAAAACCTCAAACTATAAAAGTGTGGAAAAATATTGTTCATTGGTATATTCATTCCACATAAAAGGAAAATAAGGTTCCTATTATTTCTTCATATCCCAAAATTTGGCATTTTTTTTAATTTACGAACCTAATTCATACATTAAGGAATGAATCTTTCAATTTCAGTTTATACTATTAAAAATTGGGGGAAAGAGGTCATGGGATGGCTGCATGGATGTTAAACTGTGGGACTGGGGCCTACACACCGTGTACTTATATATACACTCTGTCATTATAGGGCTACATGTCATGTAATCCTAGTACACGTCCATGTAATGTTATGGAATAAAATTTAATTGAAAAAATGTTTGATTTCAAGAACCCATTGTGTCCTTTCCAATTTTATATTAAATCGGGTAGTAGTGACCTTTTTAAAAGATAAAGAGAAATGGTCCATTTCGTTAGGTAATTCTCCCATGAAAAATCTTGACGTTAATTATTTTCTAGTTTCATCATTCAGAACCTTATTCGAACGTCATAGAATCCATTGAAACCCTCTCATTGAGTTCTCCAGTCAACTTAATCCATTCCATCGTATTTCTTATATCGACCTAGTTATAACGGGATGATAATTTTAACTCATTTTGTAGATATACTCTTATTTAGGATGAATTTATGATCGATACTAAACGAGGATAGTCATACTAACATGATGTAGGTGATATTATGTCTTTTGTTGATTGTTTATTATGTTATATATGTTGGAGTGTTGTGTGCCCACTTTTAGGGAATCTCTTGGTTGAATAATAAACCCTATTAATTCTTATTGATGATTAGGAAATTAATTAGATTATTTGAAAGAATTTTTTGGGTCGTGAAACATGATTTAGGGCCACCCCATGGGTATGATTCCAATGGATGGCTGTTTAGCTAAGAACTCCTTATAGGCTTGACAAGAATTCTCATTCTTGGGTTGTTAAAATGAACATCCTATGAGATATCAATTACCCATGTGAGATAATTAAAAGCTTAATAAAATTAATAGTATAATTAAATATTTTTTATGGAATTTAATTATGAAAAATATGGGTAATTATAAATGGGTGAGACAGAGTCTCAGTTAAAATACAAGGTCGGGATAATGTGGCTAATTTTTCCATATATATACCTTGGGTTAATGACGGTCTCATTTAAAATAGCTTGGTAGAGCTGAAGTGGTAATTATATGAGGGTCGTGATCAAGCCATTATAGGGTGGTCAAGATCATTATGGCTCTTTTAAAATGCTTAGTGAACCTAGGAGCCATTATGGGATACCCAGGTTGGGCTCTATTGGAAAATTATTAAATGATTATTATGTCATGATTAGTTGGTTACATTTAAATGGGGTTCTTTGGGCCTATGTCGGAACACAATAATTTTATATAATTTAAGGAATGCTAATAATGAAATAGATGAGTTATGACAAGTATTCCATGCCAAATCACACGATTGGATTCAGCAATAACTTATACAGGTTTTCATTGTCTTCAGATACATCTGTTATTCATGGTTTTGAGTACCCATAGTTTACTTCTTTCACTATTGTTCACATACTATTATACATATCCACTGACATATTTTCACAAACCATGGGTAGTTTCATACTAAGATTTAGCCTCACATATTGTTTGTGTCATGATTTGTGGCCCAAAAAGATTATATGAGTGCAGGTGTTGATCAGGGAAATTTCCCTTCTACAAGTACATGATGTGCTACATAGGAGTAAAAGTTCATGAGATTGAACCAAGGCTTGTGAACCTTCCTAGCCTCTTAATTTTTCTTTTTTTTCATTTGAGACATATATTTTTTATTACCAATGTCTAATTATATTAGTTATTTTCTTAGAACATGTGACATGTTTCATGATATTTTTTGTGGAATGATGTTTGATTATATATAATACCAGTCTTCCATTGTTTACTTTAGTTGTATGTTGTTTACTATTTCACCTATTTTACTTTTATTTATTCTATTTTTTACACTCTATCAATGATGTAATCGTTTCCCTACTATCACACCCGAGGCCCTTAAAGCTAGTTAGAAACATTTGGTGATTGGGGAGATACTCTTGAGTCCATCTGTCCAACTGGGAATAGGGCACCAATTGAGTTCCATATGAATCCAAGATGTTACAAAGTGGTATCAGAGGGATGTTCTTTTCTGGGGTTCAATACTATTTATTTAAATTAAACCGATATATGAAGGAAATAAAATTTTGTAATTAAATAAGCCCTGGGGTAGCTACCCCACATTCAGGGAAAATCCAAAATACATTGATGGAATTCGGATTTCTGGATTTAGAGCTGTTATAGTTCATTAGATTACAGAGTTGTGTGACACACATGTATTGATATATTATTTTAGATATTATTTTGGATCTTTATTGTTTTAACCCAATTAGTTGAGGGTATTCCATCTGATTCATCATATAGGAACTAGTTATAAATCACATTCAATGCATTCCTTTCATGCCATTTAGAGAGCATTACTGATTGCATATTGTTGTGATAGATATCATTATAGATATGAATGTTTCTGTGATAGTTACAATGATAGATATTCCTACTATTATGATAGTATTAATGGTACATGTATGGTTGAATTGGAAGCATTTAAAACATTGGTCCCTATATAGTATCGTCCCTCTAGGATTAGAATTCGGTGGATCATGTTTCGGCCATACAATAGAGACTATGCTTTTATATGATATATGTTGATGAAAATCATTGATTTTCAAATAGTATGGCCACCCCTGATTTTGAATTTTTCACACCATTTATTTATTTATAAAAATCAAAATGGGTTTCAGGAGAGTTTTTGAGGCATACTATTTGGAAACCCAAGCAATAGGGTTTGTGATACTATAAACACACACCATGTTATCTTATGTTCGAGAAGGGAGAACATTTCTTTAGTACATTACATGAACAGAGTTTAATATCCATTTGGTAATTGACTGTGTGTATTAACATGTGATAAAGAATACCTAATAGTGGGTTTCTCATGTACAGGGTCATGTAATTTTGGTACACACCATGTGTCCTTACACATGCAGAACCTAAGTTAATCTGGCTGTGATAGAGTACATGGCCAGGATGTGAGACTTTTTTACATGTTGTTTAAGATTCTAACATGTCATGTACCAGGTATGGTTACACACCTAGGCTGGTGGAAGTAAGCACCTATGTATGATCTTGAGGATATATATTTTGTATGGTTTCTACACATCATGTATTCCAGTTATGTAACCTTTGAGGGTTTCCATCTCTTATTTAGATCTTATTATATTTACCTATGAACCTCAATGATATTTAACGTAATTGTGTGTTTGACCTTATAGATTCATTTCTTCACAACGACCCCCATTTGTTCTCCTAGATATTGAATATGATCATAATTGGGTGTTGGTTGGATTTGTGCTACCAGTGGACCCTCTAATGGTTACAGATGCATCATAAAATGTAACTGAAATAAGTGTTCCACCAGTAGAATCTTCTCATGTTTTCTACATAAGGTGGCCCACAGGATTCCGATTCATGGAAATATGCCATGTTATCAATATTTAATCATCTTCATATATCACTTAAGAGGAGTGTCAATCTCATGACATACATGTTGAGGGATTCAATAAAGAGTTGGTGGGAAGTTAACACAAAAACAGAGAATCAGCGGGACATAGAATGAGAATATTATCAGATTATATTATATGACTACTTCTATTTCGAGAAGCTATTGGTAGATAAAGCTCATGATATTCTATATATGGAAAAGGGTGCTCTATCAATTGTGGATTTCACTACCCACTTCTCTGATCACTATCATTCTTAACCTATTCAGATGGGTGACGATCTGTCAATGACTAGGAGATTCATGGATGGTCTCTGGAACGATATCCACATGCTAGTGTATAACTTCCAGATGACTACTGTATATGAAATAGTAAACTAGTCACATATTATTGGGATAAATAAAAGGGAATCTAGAGTTGTGAGATAAGGAATTTCAGCACCATGCTAAGGGATTGTTTCAACTGGTAGCTAAAAGTTTCGTTTTGAGCTTACATGCGGAAAATCTAGTACTCAAAATATGTATTATGGTATCCTGGTGTGGTGATTCCAGTGAAAAATAATTGGTCATACCATACCAGTATGCCTGATGGACGCAGTTGTGTGCTGAGCTTGCGGAAAGATGGTTCATTCTCTTCATTTCTGCAAGACGTTTCTCAGAGTAGCTAGTGATATAGGGTACATACAAATTTAATTGTCTGGAATAGGGCTGTAAGCTTCTCTCCAATCGAGGAACTAGAATACGCAAGGATTCTCTAGAAGAGGAGGTGGTCGTGGTCATTGTAGAAAAACTCCAGGTCTCCAGATATATTAGTGTTGATTAGCTCATGGTATCCAGTTACTATCACAAATGTAATGTATAGGTCAGGCTTAAGTAGTTAAATAGACCGAGTAGGAGTAGGATCCATGACATTCTACTATTCTAGGTACTATTCAAGATACCTCTATTTTAGATTTTTTACTATTTTATACATTGTATTCGCATAGATTCATATCAATGCCCATTGTGGATATCCTAGGGATCAATTATTTTCCATCTAATGATTTAATGATTTTAAAATGTTTTTGGTGATAAGAATAGAAGGAGTGAGATAGTACATAGAGTGACCCTTCAAATTGGCGGGTTTCACTTCATTTGGAATCTCAATGTCTTAGAGATGCATGCTTCTATGTCATACTCGCAATGGGATGGTTAGTTTCCCTCCTAGCCTTTATTGATTGTTATCACGATAGGGTAATTTTACGTCCTCAAAGGGATTATATTTTCTAAAAAAAGGGTGAATGGGATGTCAAGGTGAGCCAAGATAGACCCGAGAATTGTGTTTTTAGTGCGATTCCAACAAATATTTCCAAAATATATAAATATGACCAGGGGAAATGCGAGATGGTTTTTTCGCCAGTGGTTGACCAATTCAAAGATGTCTTCACAGACTACATATTAGGTTTACCTCTATTGACAGAGGTAAATCTATATATCATTATAGTTCCCGAAACTAAATCAATATTTATTCCTCCTTATAGGATGCATATAATAGAGTTTCAAGTGCTCATGAGGTAGCTAGAGGATTTGGAGTACAATTGTTTAATCCGACCCAACACTTCTACTTAGTGTTATATAGTCCGTTTGGAGAAAAAGGTTGATGGTACCCTCAAAAAATACATGGATTATCATAAATGGATCCAACAGACGTTTAAGAATCAGTATCCTCTACCAGGAATAGATGACCTCTTCTATCAGCTCCAATGTTCTCGAGTATTCTCTATGATCGATTTAAGATCTGGTTATCATAAAGTGCTTATTAGATCAGTAGTCATAACTCCCACAGTATTTTGAAGTAAGTATGGCCTGTATGAGTATATGGTCATGTCGTTCGGGGTAACAAATGCACTTGTAATATTTAAGTCACTGATGAACTGAGGGTTCAATCCTTATCTTGACTCGTTCATTTTGGTGTTCACAGGTGATATATTGATGTACTCTCTTTGCCGACACAACCATGAAACCCATCATGAGAACATTTTGAGTACACTAAGAGAGAATTAGTTATATACTAATCTCTCAAAGTGTAGATTTTGAAGGATAAGAGTCACTTCCTAGTTCACTTAATCTTGGAGAAAAAAGTATGAGTGGACATAGAGAAGGTGAGAGATGTAGTTTACTAGGACTACACAATAACAATTTTTTACATACGACGTTTCTTGTTCATATATTTTTATTATATGAATTTTATATAGTACATATCACGTTTTTCAGTGCCACTGACATGCCTGACTATGAAGGGTGTGATGTTATTTTGGTCAGATTCTGGGGATACTGTGTTTTAGATGATCAGACGGTGGTTAACATCAACACTGATACCAATTTTTTCAAAGCCTTGTAGGAGTTACATTGTGTACAGTGATGCATCAGGTATCAGGCTGGGAGTAGTGCATATACTGGGGGATCGAGTCCTTGTGTATGAGTCTCAATTGATGGGGCCACATGAGAGTAACTACCAACACATGATCTCGAGATAGTCGTGGTAGTTCATTCCTTAAGTTGTTTGATACATCACATATTGGGGGAGAAATTTTTTAGTGTACATGAACTAAAAAAAGACTCAAGAACATCTTTACTCAGCATTGTCTAAATTGGAGGTAGCGAAGGAGGGTGTAATACCATCAATCAATTGACTTCGAACATTCCAACATGCCTAGAAAAGGGAATGTAGTGGATGATGCACTAAGCAGAAAGACTCAGATGCAGGAAGTGCATCATCCCAATAGAGAGTGGCAGCTAATGTAACTTTCCTCTCAGATTCACAAGGTGGTTCTCAACAATCAGGGAAAAAAATTTCATTCCTCCTTCGATATTACCTCTACATTACTAGATAGATTGAACATGTGGAAGATATCAAATCCTGAAGGCCTACATCTATGAGAGAGTATGTTAGGTGAGGACACTTCTCCTGGTTGGACCATTGATGAGGATGAAGTCCTATGGTTATAGGGTCATGTATGTGTTTCAGCACACATGTGAGAGGAGATGGTGTGGGATTTTCATGCTTCAATTTGGGCGGTGCATCCTGGTGTTCGAAAAATGTATCAGGATTTACATCATCAGTACTGATGCCCAGGTATAATGAGAGATATAATTGGTTTTGTCATGGTATGTTCCACCTATCAGTAGTTGAAGGCATAACAACAATGAATAGTAGGAATTCTGGTGCAGGTACCCATTCTTTAGTTGAAATGGAATGACATTATTATGTATTTCGCAATAGGTTTAACAAGATCACTACGAGGTAATGACGCGATATGGTTTGTGGTTGACAGGATTATGAAGTATGAACATTTCCTACTGATCAAGGAAACATTCTATGTGGATGGGCTTTAGAGGTTGTTCATCCATGAGATTGTACGATATCTCGGGGTCCAACATTCTATCATGCAAAGTTTACTTCTCAATTATGGAATGGGATATAGAGGTATTTCTATACATAGGTGCTTCCAAGCCCAAATTACCACCCCTGATAGATAGATAAAAAGAGGGAAGGATTCAGCTGTTGGTGGACTTACTTCGATCATGTGTCCTGGTTTTAGGGGGTTCGTGGGAGAAAAATGTACCCCATGTTTAGTTTTCCTAAAATAATAACTTTAATGGTACTTTTTATATCGGTCCATATAAGGATTTATATGTTAGGTCATTCTGATCACCCTTGTGTTGGCTAGAGGTAGGAGAGGCATCGATGTTGGGACATCATCTTGTCCCAGACACCATAGAGTAGGTTTAGTTGATTCAGAAGTAGATGGAAACAATGTAGTCTCTTAATAAATCATACTCTAGTCTCTATAGATGACTTTTGGAGTTTGTGGTCAAGGATTGAGTTTTCCAACGTGTCACTCTGAGGTTGGGACACAAGAGGATCAAGAGAAAGGGTAAGCATTCACGGAGATATGTCAGTCCGTTTGAGATTCTTGAGAGGGTAATGACATTTCCCTATATAAATTAGTTACCTCATAGGTTAACGTATATACACAATGTCTTCCACATATCTTAGTTGTGACATTACGTTTCGTACCCGTTTCACACCTGCCATCCTGAGGAAGTGGATTTTCCTGGATATTCATACTTTGAGTAGCATCCCATTGGTATTGTGTATCATAGCACAAAGGCTCTCATGGAATGTTTATTCCATTGTTATGGGTGGTATGTAAGCATGACAGAGTGTTGGAAGAGACTTGGTAAATGGAGGTCGATGTATGATCATAGTGGCTAGAGTTTTTCTTAGATAGTTCTTCATCTCCCATATAAGGGAAATTCAAGGACGAATTAATTTCAGGTGGAGGGAGATTGTATGAACCAGTTCATCCTTTAAGGTACATATTTTTAATATTCTATTTAATTATAATAAAATGGGTGAATATAGGTCTAGGGATGGCAGCATGACAGTTATATGACGTGACAATTGTCTACACCTCATGTACATTTATTGACATGCCCTGTATGGAGGGCTACACCCCATGTAATTCAAGTACATATCTATGCAATGGTCTAGCCATAAATTGTATGGAAACTACTTGTTGTTTCAAGTACAAGTCTTGTGCCTTCCTGTTTTTGAGTAAATTGGGATGTATCATCGTTTTTGGATAATGTATAGAAACATGCCATTTCGACAAGAAGCATATCTAGGAAAAATCATAATGGGAATTCTTCTCCTGTTTCATCATACAAACCCCAAATAAAAACATTGTCTAGTCATTTGAATACCTCTTGGTGAGTGCTCAATTCCACTTGAACCCTTCCTTTTAATTTCTTCTCTCAACCTAGTTATGTAGGGTTGAGTGTTTTAAATTTTGTTGTCGATCTACAAAAATTTTGGTCAAATTGAAGATTGAAAGTGGATGAGGAGAGTCATACTAAAATATGGTTGTTGGTGTTGTGCCTTTCGATGGTTGTGAAGTTGATTATATATTTCTATGTGAAACACACACAATTTTTTGGTGTCACATGATAGAATAATAAACCCTATTATTTACTATATATGATTAGTTAATTAATTAGATTATTTTAAAGTATGTTTAGGGTTATGAAAATGGATTTAGAGACACCCCATGGGGACATTTCCCTCGGCTGGCTATTTTTCTGAGAATGACTAAGAGGATTGAAAAGAATTCCCATTCATGGGTTTTTAAAATGAAATTATTTTGTTATATGAATTACCCACATGAGGTAATTAAATTATTTATCAATGAAATTATTTTATTAACATGTGTTTATTTTATTATGCAACTGAATTATGAAAACATGGGTAATTAAAAATGAGCAAGCCACAATCATAGATAAAAGACAAGGTCAGGCTCATGTGACTAACTGAACCTTACGTATAACTTGGGTGAACAGGGTATGAGTTAAAATATTGTGGATGGACTCATGAGGTAATTATTTAACATTATTGAGTGATCCATGATAGGGTGGTCGGGCTCAATAAGTCTTATTTAAAATTCAGAGTGCATATAGGATCCATTGAGGGATAACCAGGCTGGGCTCTATTAGAAAATTAATTAAATGATTATTATATCAGGAGTTATAGTGCCCTTTTATACCAGGGTTGTTGGTCCTTGGCTAATCATGATACTTTTATAAAATTCAAGGATCATTAATAATGAAATGGATGACTTTTGACATATCTTCCTAGCCAAAGTACAAGATTGGATTATTTTATTACATTTAATTGTCTAAATTGACTTCCAAGACATTTGTTGTGTTTAGTTTTGAGTATGCATAGACAAATTCATTCAATATTGTACACTTCAAGGTATATATATACATATATATCAATTGACATATTGACACAAACATTCAGTTGTTTACTACTGTGATTCAGTCTCTCACCCTATTTTCGTCATGATTTTAATACATAATATAATATATGATTACATGTATTGATTAGGTAAAGAACCCCTATACTGGTACTTGATGTAGTACATAGGGGTATGTGATCATGGGATTGAGCATAGGATTCTATTAATCCTAGTCAATTTTTCATTATTTTGTTCTTCTGATTAATATACTGTGTATTACTACAGTGCACTTGTTTTGACTATTTTTACAGAACTTGTGTCATGCTAAATCATCTTTTGTGTGAAATAATGTATGGATACATCTAATATTAGTATTCTATAATTTACTTTAGTTGAATGATTTTTATTGTTTCCTCTATTATATAATTATTTATTTTGTTGTGTTATACTCTTCTATCGAGGGAATAGTTTCCCTACAATCACTCCCTAGGACCTCATTGCTAATTGAAAGCCTCAGTCATATGGGGAGATGCTTTTGAGGCCATGTGGCTATCCAAATATGGGGAACCATTGGAGCAGAATCAGGATTAGGGAAATTACATTTACAATAAATTCTAGATTTATTTCATTAGATAGAATTCCCAATATTTGAGAAAATTTCTTAGAAATGAAATAATGTGTAACCCCCGAATCAATCAAAACATTGTCATAATATGAATAAACTAATAATATACCAGATAACACTAAATTTTGTGGATCAACATCTACTGCTATAGTTTCAAATGATTTCACCACCAATTTCTACTTATAGTATTATTGATTCCCAACATTTGAGTACTTTGTTAGACAATCACATTCATAATGACCCATTTCATTGAACCTAAAATACATTACTGACCCTAAATAAATTTTTACCTTGCCACTATCCTAATCCTTTTCAGTGATATTATGAGCCTTATTTCACATTTTACCACATCAGAATAACAGACTATAATTCAAAATGCATTCCCATGTGTGATTTTTACCACATTTTTCACAATCTGTAAAATTTATATTCTTACATTTAGATTTTCATGAAATGATCTTCCCTTAAACCTATCACTCCATCCTCTTATTTTGTTGTTTTTTTAAGAACAAATGATCATAAAAAACTACATTTCCACCTTGTATACACATAAAACATGTTTTTCTGAACTTTGTAACTCATGAGATGCAAATGACTTTCGATACATTTGATTAATACTAATTAAAAATAGGTGATTTTACAATCAATATTTCTGATAAAATTTAGAGAATACATTTCCAGTGCAATGATTTTTTTGTAAGTAGCCACTGAGTAATCCTCATGCCTAAATTCCTTGATTTTTTTATCCTATGTCAAACTGTTTTAGGAAAACTTTTCTCAAGAAAAATATGAATTCATCCTAATCGTGAGAATAAATATCCTTTATATCCCTTATATTTTTAACCATCAACCTCCACTTATCAGTTTCAACTTCAAAATGATATAAAAACAATCCTTTTTATGTTCATAACATCCCAATCAATTTGAAAATCGATTCTAAGGCATTAATACACTCTTCAAATAGAACATGGTACGATAGTCCTCTGAATTATGTGGGATGATGCCTCATGAAATGCTCCACTACTGAGATGTTCCTCTATATTTGATCTGAATGATCTCTTGCATGGATACCATATCCATTTATAACAATATATATTTGTACCATTAGTGAAAAATATTGTTTAGTTCTGATTCCAACCATCTGAGGCTGCTGATTTGGTAAGTTGTTTTCCTCTAAATGTTGTCCCAGCATAGTCTCCCTATTTCCTCAATAGAAAACCATTTCAAAAAAACATATATTCGAAAAAACAATAGGTTAATCATCATTTTATGTATCATTTTAAATTGGAAATAAAGTAAAAAATCATTTATGGATATTCTATTAAAAATATAATAATCCCCAAATTTTCAAAACTGACCTCTCATTCCAACTATATGTCCCCTAACATTAGTCATTATATAATATTGAGTTAAATCAATATTTCAAATTCAGGATCATTTTAGGTTTAGTGTTTTAATGAATTTTTTTATTATTAATACATATCAACCCATAATAATACAAGAGGATACTATCAAAATAGTGTCTATTTTTCCACAAAATTCAACCATTTTAAAGTAAAACATTAATCTTTTTATGATAAAAATATAATTGACTCAATCCTTCCCCTTAATCATCCTTATATCCTATGAAAACAATTCAAAAACAATATATGAGCACAAAAATCTCAGTAAGGGATATAAAATAAGGAATTAAAACATTAGTCCATGAATACTTATATACCCATAAAATAATAACATTCACCCATAAATCATAATATCATGAAAATACCTCACTAAATCAATTGATTCCAGAAAACTAATAGAAATCATCAATCACAAAGGTATCATTTGGCATTCATAACGTACTTACAATGTAGATTTCATGCCCACATAGGGAGTAACCTTCATGGAAAAATTTAGAATACATACAACATTATATTAAATAAATCACTAACTTGAAACCTTACAATATACCTTCATCACATTACCCATTAAATTGGATATTTATAAAAGGTTCACCTTCCCTTAGTTTATCACGGAACCACCTGTATACATAAACAATTCCCATAGAGCCATATCATAATCACAACACATAAAACAACCATAAGGGTAAAATAACCATTCAATATTGCAATCAAAATTGATCCTTTCAAGATATTGACATAATCAATACTTTATCAAAAACATTTTGAATAAAAAAAACATAAATAAGGTAATATGGTATTTATTTTTCTTTTAAAAACATTACGACAAATAGAGGAAACCAAACATCAACTATTTATCATTGTAATAGAATGTTTGTTGTCATCACGTAAATTAGAAAGAAACATTCCTCCTATTATTTTGTAAAATGCTTCATGAAAAAAGATTTCTTTTGAAATACATTGAACGTAATTGAAATTTCATGGGGTTGATTGTGTACCATATAAAATAAATTCATGTATAAATCAAAATATGCCTTAATTAAAGGAGATTGAGATGAAGTCCCTTATCTTGAGTCTGAATTGTCTCTTTCTTTCATTAACTTCATGCATAAAAAATTGGATAATTTATAATTTAATTAAAAACTTTTTAAACATTATTATTCATTTTATATCATATATTATAATATTATGACAATTATTTAATTATTTTAGTTCATATCAGATGTTTTGTCATTGTTTGGTACTTGAGTAAAAAATGAACTTGTTTTTCATGAAGATTATCCATGTTTTCATAATTCTATAATATCCTGAATAATATTCATGATTTAGATATCAAATATATATATAATAGATATTTATTTGTAATAGTCCATAATATTTGGAGATAAAAATAAAATGTACCATTCATAGAGACGGTAATCCATATGTACACATGAATGCTACTTTTATTTATCTTTTATATTAAAAGAATGAAAACTATATAATATATATATATATATTATAATTTCAGTATAATATATTTTATATATGTTATTTATTTTCTTTAAAAAAATTCTTAATAAGTTCTATGTATAGCAAGAATGAGTCATATCACTTTGAAGGGGCGGTAATATACAATTCCTCAAATTTAATTATCATATTTACCTTTTATGGAAAGCATAAAGATATGTTATAAAAAAAATTCAGAGTAATTGATAAAATATAATTGTAATATATATCATATATATGTTTCCATCATAATTTCCACCATGAGAGGTGGTAGGAGAAAATTAAAAAACATCGTCTCGTGAGGCCGTAGTTCGTCGTACACAGAAATAGTATGTTCTATATTCAGTATATAGAGGTGTGTGTAAGTGTAGGTAAAAAAATGCATAAAAACATCCTAGTATATTTATTATAATAGTTTTTTATAAAATAATTTAATAAAGAGAGTCTAATGGGTTAGATATGGAAAATAAATGAAATGATCTTGGGAGAAGACGTTACCTATAAATCAGGTAACTCAATTTGTTTTGTGGGAATGATTTCTTGAATATACTTATTCCAAAGGTAAGTATTCTAAACGTAAGGTAGGTATGTTGGGAGATTATATGATCCGAATTTGGATGATCAAAGGGTATTGAGAAGAGTTAGTAAGTGAGAAGAGTTTCTGGACTTTTATAAGAGGGAGGGGCACTTTAGGAAATTATTGAAATATTATTTTATTATAAATTGATATTTAAATAATAACAGCTCAAAAGTGATATATTTATAGGATAACATGATTATGGATGTAAATCCTCACATCCAATAGGTTTTAGAAATGTTTAAGTAAATAGTTAACCTTATCTTTTGGTTTCATCCATTAGTTAAATTAATTTTCTCTTAGAATATTTTGTTTTATTTTTACAATATGTGGTTAATTTAGTTACTATGAAAACCTAGGAGAAACTCAACTGTGTAATAAATGAAATTTATAAAATTATCTTATTCAGTTCTTCAAACATATATTTTTATGACCATTATGTCATTTAATTAAAAAGTAGTTTATTCAAAAATACAATTTAGGTCAATTTTGACACTATTTAGTAATTGATATTTTTAATGTAATTACAACTTGTTTATTTAGATTCAGCTAAATTAACTAAAATATAAATTTCCATAATCAGCCATAAAATATGTGGATGGAATCCAAATTTTCAAATTATATTTATTTCAATATTAATAATATTAAAATTTTGAAACTTTTTTTAATAAGTTAATCATTATATGATCATTGTGTAATACATCAATTTATTTATTTAATGTATACAAATTATAAATAATTTACCATGTTATAGGAAATATTTTTAACTATCTAATGAATATTTTTAGTTAAGTAGATTAGTTAGGTAATCAAATATTAATATTTTTATTGAAAAAATACATGTTTTTGTTATATTTCTCTTATCGTTAAATAACTTATTATAGCATTGTCACACCCTTGTGGCTCCCAAATGGCAAAATTTCTACAAAAGAATTTTTTTGGTGTCCCATGACTCATAAAATAAGATTATGACAAATTTTAGGGTAGTTTTATACTATTATAATATTATTTTTACCATTATTTCCACAATTTACTAATTAACCGTGGTAAATAGAAATAATTACCAAAGTTACTATTCATAATATTAAAAAATTAATGGGAAATATTTATATAACTTGGAACATATAACTAAAAATAAATAATATATTTTTTCAAATTGAAAACACAAAATTTTCAGTGACTAATTTAAAATTAAATTATATTACCAAAATGAGAAAATGGGTTTTAAAAAGTAAAATCCATCAAAATATTGACACATGTTTATATCATTTTTCATTGTGAAATTATATCAACGAAAATAATATGATTATAAGATAAAAACATAATTCAATTTCACATAAATGCGAATTAAAAGTATAATTGAACTAAAAAAATAAATTAGACAAAAGATGGTTTGAAATAGATATAGAATACTTTTCACTATTCATTTAATTATGCATTTTATCAGAAAAATACCAAAATATAATCTAATGTAAATTTTGATGCCCTAAATCAAACGATGAATTTTATTTTGTAAAATATAATATATAAAAGTGGAAAAAATATATTAAAAAATGGTACACTATCAAAAGGTGGTAAACCGACCTTTTAAAAAATTTAGTTTATTTTATGCTTAAAATTGTTTTTTAATCAATTTATGCCTCTAAAAATTATTATACAAATGTACAATAATTTAACAAATATGAAAAATCCTAACGTATTTTTTTTATTTCTTTCCAATACAAATTTTAGGCGTTAACTACCATATAAAATGTAATATCATTGTTTTATTATTTTCCAGGACATCTCAGTGTTGTGTGCAACGAAAGATTTGAGAGAATCCCTTTACTTTGAGTCGGGTATACTATCATATATAGTGTACCATTTAAACAAAACATAATATTTAATTTAAAAATAGTAATATGTATGAAAATGTTATATTCTCTAATTACCAGGGATGTTACAGTAACAGATACAATACATTTTTCTCAGTCAATTATAATTTAATGTTTGATTCCAAGTTAAAAAGATTATTCATCTGTTTTAAATATTCTTGTAAATTGATATTTCACCAAAATAAATGAGGCGTGGACATTATTTTTAACTAATTTTTGGTATCATTTTGGTGATAAAAATTAAAAATACCACCCCTTTGTTATCAATATAATTTTTTTTCCAAATAAACATTTTTTTATTACTATATTATAATTTAATGTTGGTTTGTGTATGAATATGCCTTTATCTTCTCATGTAATGATATATTTTATTATAAATTAATTTAATTACCAAATCGATATTCTATGAGTTCATATCATTTAATTAACATATTCAGTAACATATTTATTAGTTTGGAAAATAATAAGATAAGGAAATAATATATAACATTCTTAGTGTGCTTAAAACATGGATTATATTTATTTTAAATATTTAAATGTAGTAAAATAAAATCATTATGTAATTCCAGATGATATTCATTGTATTATACCTGATCAATAATTTAAAAAATTTATTGAATTAGTATCTAATGGAAATCTATTAAAAAATCGCCTATATAATGGCTCCTGTATCACTTATGGATTTTGAAATTCTATTTCATGTATTCTAAAAAGTGGGTTTAGTTTTTCAATAAATTCTACCTGAGGATCTATTATTTAATATTACAAAATGATGGTTTCATTAGTAGTTTCATAGCTTGTAGTGAATTGACTGAATAAAGTTTTAAGAATATGTATTTCTTTCTACATTTTGATTCTTTGATTGATCAAGTCGACATATCTCTTTATTTTTAAAAGGATAAATATAGGATTAGGAAACATCAGATGAAGGTGAGGTAGGATACCATCCATATTACCATGTATTGTAATCACTATGTAAAAAAGAAGGTTTTTTTATTCCCCTTGGGTTGACAAATGATCTAGTTGTATTAATGCATCTTATGAGTAAGAATTTTGAAGAATATTTGGATTAGATTTTGGTTGTGTTTATTTGTTATGTTTTTATTTATTAAAAAAATGTATTGTGAAATATATCTATGTATTATTCTACTAACAAATGATGAAATTATGTTTGATGGAGAAATTAGTAAATGCAATTTTAGGTATCAAAAAATTACATCAAATAGATATATAACAAATTAAGGTGGACTGTAGGTTCCGGGCGCAGTGGAAGCATGTTGATGAGTTTTACCAACATTAATTTTAACGTTAAACAACGTTCAATCTGAGATCCTTCACAATTTAAAATGCCGAATCTTCGGAATTGAGTGAAGAATGAAAAACAAAGATGAGTCCTGGAACCCTTGAGATAGGATCATCATATGTTGGTTATAATTAATTTAATTAATTCATAATAATTACCTCGATGTAATTATTTATTCGCTGGAGTCTCTGATCACAATCCTCTGATCCGTCGTTGCGTTGTAGAATCCAAGTATAGGATTCCTCTAGCAGTGATCCACACGTGCTCCACGTATCTCTGGACATCGCCGAAGGGATCTCTATGTGCAAGCGCAGATGAACCTTCCCTTGCGATGTCCGCCTTCTACCGCCTTGATCGGGTGGAGGATCTCGCTCTCATAACATGAAATTGTTCTTGGTGGAAAGGGAATTCTCTCTTGGCTTGAGAGTATTTCCAAATCTGTTGTGCACAAAAATGGCTTTCCCTCTATTAGAATAATGTAATTTGGGATTATAATACTTAGAATAATAAAAATGAATTAATTGCTTGAAAGCATTTAATCATTTCATTTAATTCTTAGTAATACCCAATGTCTTAATAATGAAATTTCACCATCATTATTACATTACATGCACCCAATATATTACATTTAATATCATTTAATTAAATAATCAATATTTTTTCTCACAAATCCAGAAAAAACAAACTACACGGTGTGTGTATAAATATACATGATGTGTACTTTTATTTTTCCATTTTTATTTATTTCCTTCACCATATTTATTGGACCTTGAGTAATGTCTATTTATTTCATAAATAAATGTAACTGCATTACTTACTAATAATTATAAATATTATTTCTCCAACAATATATTCTCTCGAATAACTATTGTCGAAATAAATGCGATCAGGAATCTTTAAATAATTATTATACCAAAGTCGGGAATAATATTTATTTAACATGTTAAATTAATATTTAACTGAGATAGATGGACACACTAAGTGTGTGACCCTCTAGGCCTCTTTCTCAGTGGCATTAGGCGGATCCGGCCTAAAGACCAAGGAAATCATCTAGCAACATGCCAAGGCAGCCATATAGAAAGATGTTAACGCCACAATGATGTGCCACCTCCTACGAACGCTTACCATGTAATATAATCTCTTTGTATTGATATCTCCAATCAAGCGGGTTGTATTCTAGTACCATCAACCCATGTGGTCGATTATTCATTCTTTGACTTCCCGGAATTGAACTCACCCATACCTTACCATGACCATGGATTTATTTAGGCTATATAAATTCCATCAAAGGTCCTAATATATCTACATCTGTTATGGAACAGAAGGGAAAAATCCTTTGTCACATTATCTATTAATTCAGTATTACTCATGACACGCCCAACGTATCCTACCTCACTGCGAACAGTGTGTCATCATAGTTTTTTTCAATACATCTAAGTGCACATGTTTCAATACCCATTAATAATAATCATAATGTCTAAGAACCAATACAGACGTCCGCATATAGGAACATCCAATGAGACTATGAAATGTGGATTTCCTACTGGAGGGTCTCGTTCTCATAATATCTTCTTGGATATTACCAAGGGCGGAAACGATTAGAAGGTGCCTCAATGTTTTATGAGCCCTCACCCCTAATGACCTGTATTATTTGTGTCCCTCAAATAATATCATCTGACCATAGAACATATATTCAAGAATAGTGTTATGGGACTTTAGGGTTCTCATCATTGCAGGGATCCGCTATGACCCATTAATTCAACAGTTCTCCTTAAGACATTATCACATGCATTGTCACGCAGAAGAACAATCAAGATGTGATAAGGAATTTATTAATTAATAATGTACAAAGTAGTTGGTTCTAGGCCACCAACTCCAACAGACTCCCACTTGTACTAGATACAACTTCTAACAACCTTTAACCCCTAGCTCTCACATGATATTCATGCTTCTGCTGAGATAAGCCTTTAGTCATGGGGTCCTCCATGTTCTCTTCCGTGGACACTCAGCTGACTGCAACTTCACCCCTTTGAAAGAAATCCCTCAAGAGGTGATACTTCCAGAGTATGTGCTTTGTCCGTTAATGTGACCTTGGTTATTTTCCAAGAGCCACCGCTGTAGTATTTTCACAATACAGTGTAATGGGATCTTTACTTCTAAGCACCACAACAAGATCCTATACAATGTTCTGAATCCAGACGGCTTCCTTGGCTGCATTAGATGCTGCTTTGTACTCGGACTCCTCTGTAGAATCAGCGACAATTAGCTGCTTTGAACTCTTCCAGCTCACAGCTCCTCCATTGAGACATAAAACATATCCAGATTGTAACTTCAGATCATTCTGATCTATATGAAAACCAACATCAGCATACCCCCTGATGACAAGCTCTTAGTCTCTTCCATACACCAAGAACATATCCTTAGTTCTTCTCAGATACTTAAGGATGGTCTTAACAGTAGTCCAATGCTATTCTCCTAGATCTTCTTGATATCTTCCTAACATGCTCAGTGCATAGGAAACATCATGCCTGGTACATAACATGGCATAAATGATGGATCCTATAGCCGAAGAGTATGGGATCTTAGTCATCCTATCTTTCTCCTGTTGTGTCTGGGGACACATTTTCATAGAAATATGTAATCCATGTGACACTAGAATCAATCCCCTGTTGGATTTTTCTATACTAAATATCTTTAGTAGCTGGTCAATGTATGTACCCTGACTTAGTCTAAGCAGCCTCTTGGATCTATCATGAATGATCTTGATCCCTAGAATGTAGGCTACTTCTCCTACGTCCTTCATGGAGAAACACTTGTTCAACCAGTTCTTAAGTGACTGTAAGGCTGGTATATCATTTCCAATGAGAAATATGCATCAACATATACAACTAGGATGATGAACACATTCCAATTAAACCGCTTATAAACGCACGGCTCACATTCATTCTTAATGAAACCAAATTCATTTATGGATTCATCAAATCAAATGTTCCAGGACCTGGATTCTTGATTCAATCCATAAATGGATTTCTACAACATGAAAACCCATTTGGCTTCACCTGGGGTCACAAACCCTTCTGGTTGTGTCATATAGACATCTTCCTGAAGGTTCCCATTAAGGAATACTATTTTTACATCCATCTACCAAATATCGTAGTCATGGTAAGCTTCTTTGGCAAGTATGATTAATATGGATTTAAACATGGCAACTGGGGAGAAGGCTTCATCATAGTCAATTCCTTGACGCTATCTGAATCCTTTGTCCACTATCCTTGCTTTTTAGGTGATAACTTGACCTTCCATGTCTAGCTTTCTTTTGAATAACCATTTGCATCCAACTGGCTTTACATCAACTGGCATATCGACCAGAACCCAAACTTTGTTCTGATACATAGAATCCATCTCAGAATTCATATCTTCTAGCCATCATGCAGCTTCTGAGCTTTCTACTACTTCCTTGTAAGAGGGAGGTTCATCATTGTTCTACAATAATGATTCACCATCCTCGGTGACTAGGAAACCAAATCTCTCTGATTCCCTTACCACTCTTGAGCTTCTACGCAATACTTGTGTTTCTGGAACCTCTTCCATGGGGACCTGTGGAACTTGTTCCTGTACCAACTCCTGTGTATCGTGGGCATCAACTTCGTCAAAGTCAATCTTGATCCAACTATCCTTTATGAGGCTCTGCTCCCTCTCAAGAAAAGTGACTTGTCTGGCGACAATCACTTTCTTGTCTTGAGGGTTATATAGGTAATATCATTTCGTTTCCTTAGGATATCCTATAAAGATACACTTTGTGCCCCAGGGTGCTAGTTTGTTGCCTGAGAAGGCCCTAACAAATGCCTCACATCCCCATACACGTGTGTGCGACAAAGTGGGTTTCCTTCCATTCCATAACTCGGATGGAATTCCATTTTACGCCTTAGTTGGTACTCGGTTTAATGTGTATGCTGCAGTTTGTAATGCATATCCCAAAAAGAATAATGGAAGATCCGCATGAGTCATCATCGACCTCCCCATGTCCAACAAGGTGTGGTTCCTCCTTTCACTAACACCATTCCACTGTGGTGTATAAGGAGGAGTGAGCTGAGATAGAATCCCAGACTCCCATAGAAGATTGATGAAATCGTGGTTCAGATATTCTCTACCTCGATCTGATCAAAGCTTCTTTATCTTATTACCAAGCTGATTCTCTACTTCATTCTTGAATTCCTTAAATTTCTCTAAGGCTTCTGACTTATACCTCATTAAGTAGACATAGACATATCTACGCAAATCATCAATAAATGTAATGAAGTATGAATATCCACCACTAGCTTCAACTGGAAATGGTCCACAAAAATCTATGTGTACCAATCTTAGAATCTCTATGGCCCTTTCACCTTGTCCACCAAGAGGCGGCTTGGTCGTTTCTCCTTGTAAACAAGAGTGACATCTATCAAGTGTTTTTAGATCAGTAATGTCTAAATAGTCATCTTGGCAGAGCTTTGTCAAGCGCTTCTTGTTCACATGACCAAGGCAGTGATGCCATAACTGGGTAATGTATGAGTCCTATGAGTTTGGTTCGTTATCAATTGCCAACACATGGTTTTTCTAATTTAATACATAAAACCATTATTCAAATGTGCCATACCATAACATATTTTGTTATTATAAAAGAGTAAACGCATATTTCCAAACATGAAAATAAATCCATCCATATCCAAAAAAGATACAAAAATTATGTTCTTGGTAACACTAGGCACAAAATAACAGTTTTGTAAAACCAAAATCATGCCAGTTTGTAATGAGAGGTGATACTTGCTGATAGCCAACGCAGCCAGCCTTGCGCCATTGGCAGCTTGAAGATCCACCTCTCCTCTGGAGATCTTTCTAAATCTAGTTCATTCCTGCATTTGAAACCATATGTGAACCCCATAAGCTGTATCTAATACCCAATGTGTAGAAATAGAATGATTTCACTCGATAACGAACACACATTTAGAATCCACACGCTTCTAGGTTCAGTTCCTCTTCCAGTGGACCTACTTACCACATGAAAAAAAACCACCTCCTGTTCCTTACCCTGCCTCTGGATCATCCCCTTCTTGGAGGGATGGTGCATGGGGGCTTCAGACCGTTTATAAGTCTTTGGCCCTTTTGCATTGTCCTTCATTTTCTTGTTCACCATAAGGGTCGTGGGTTTGTGACGCCCCATGTCCTTATCTTCTTGGAGAATCAAGGTCAGAAGATCTGGTAGACTCTTCTCATTTCCGCACATATTATATATGAAAATGAAGCTAGAGAAGGTATTGGGAAGTGATGATAGGATGAGATATATACGCAACTCATCCGGGAATTTAATCCCTATGATGTCCATGCGTTCAATGTAGCCAATAAGCTTGACTACATGAGGCCCAGCTGGTGCAGACTCTCCAAGCTTCATGGTAAACAATGCATTAGAGATATCATACCTCTCCTGTCTCACCTTCTCTTGGTAGAGATATTTAAGGTGAGTAATCATGCTAAAGGCGTCCATGTTTAAATGTTGCTTAAAGTTCACATTAGACAAGTATGATTGCATGAAACACTGGAAATCTGTCGAATCATTCATGTGTTTCATGTAGAGAGATAATTCCTCATCACTATCCTCTTTCACAGGCACAACCAGAATAGGATCTTCCAGTACATACAATTTCCTTTCGTGGCGAAGAAAGATGCGTAAATGCCTCTGCCACTCTTGGAAATTGGTGCTAGTGAGAATGTTTTATTTTTCGAGTATGGTGTGCAATGATTTGTTTGAAGTAATTTTATTTCGGTTTCTACAAATTAATATGAGCAATGTTTTAGTATATTATTACAAAAAGTTGAGACAAATAAATAAATTAATACTTGTTATTCTCCCACTATTTTATCGAAATCCAATAGCCCTCACCATTGACTTCAGAATATTCTGCTGCGTGAATATTCTAGTTGAGAGGATCCATATTGACCTTCGCATTACCCCAACTAGGGTTGGTCAAATAACATGAAGGGTTTTAGGTAGGCACTCCAAATGAAAACTGCATTAACTCACAGCTCCTTGATCCACTGAGTAGAATCCCCAATCCTGAAATCCTTTTTGGATTTCCTCAACCTTTGCCTCTTGGAAACACCAAGTCCTGCTGTTGCAGTCAACCCTTGATGCGAACCAAGTAAACTCAACCCAAAACCATGAATTAAGATTCCACACTAATTTAAAGCATTCCAAATAGGGTTGGTTAAGCACTTTGAACTATGGTTCGATTCTAACCAAGATTATGGAAGGCTATAATGACTTAATATTTTTTTGATGGATTTTATCCTTATACGTAAATTTCCATTTTATTATCATTGATTACATGCTTGTAAATATTATGTGGGATATACTTATTTGATTAACCATGTTTAATATAATATTTACGTATAAGCCGGTTTTATTTTAGTTCCATCTTGAATGCACGTTTAATTCATTAATTGTGTGATAGTGACAACAAACCCCCAATAAATAAACAATAAAACTGAAAGAAATAAAATAAATGGTATGATCATGAGCTTTTCTATTGGTTAGTCTATCTAACGGATGATAAAACAACCCATGACCTAGGGGAGAAAGGCCTTGAAACTTTGGGGTTTGTGTTTACAGCTTTCCACATGTCCACATTTGTATCTCCTTGGATTGGTTTCACCTTGGCTCCTAACTTGAGCCGCCTCCACTAGCTTAGGAGATCCATCCATTATATATGCATTTATCTCACATAAAGGTGAGGGTTAAAAGGTGTCTTTACATAAAAGAATCCTTGGGCGCGCATGCCCTACATATTAATGAGGAGATGGCTTTCAGGCCAACAAATTTAATTTAAATAAATAAATTAAAAGAAACCATTAAAATTCTATGGTCTTGGTCTAGCTCATGATCATCCATACATGCAACGATATTTACACATAAATAAAACTAGCATTCAATTATTTAATCATTCTTGTTTAAGATAAATCACGCTAGAATCAATTAATTATCTTTAATTAATCAATCCTTTTATCTTAAATCCTTTTTCTGAATTTCATTGTGATTATCATCCATCATTATATTAAACAAACAAATAAATTAAAAAATCTCCTTGTATGTAACTTGTACCTTGGAGACAACCCGGTGAATTCTCATTTATTACACAGATGATAAATTAAACACATATATATAAAACACCGATCACGTCTTGTGCCTCAACTTTACACCTTCACCATGGTACATGTCTCAAGGGTTTGTATAATATAAAAATAAATTTTAATAAATCTTCATAATTTGGGTGAGTAAACAACATGTAGTTGCGACTACACGTCATGTACTTTTCTTCACCGTCCATCCGAAGTACACGCCCAGGGACTGGGCATGTTAATGTACTTCTGAAATTTTCGTAGTACATGGCATGTACAGTGGGACACACACCGTGTAGTTTCTGTGTTACACAGTTTCTAGCCGGACGGGCCGTGTACGGAGAACAGGGCCCAACCCTAACCCGAAGGGACTACACGCCGTGTTCATTGGACCACACAACATGTATTCTGGAAACCGTGTACCACCTATTTCTGTTCAACACATGGTGTCTTAAATTCTTAGAAAGAATCCAATACATGGCCTGATTTGGCAGATCAGCCAATGAATTGAACGAAGACTACACAGTGTGTACATCCGAATACACACCGTTTATTCTCGTGTTATATGGCCAGAAACGTTTGGCTCCCCCGGATGAGTTCCTCTATTTTATTTTAATCAAAATTAAAAGAAAAACTTGTTTCTATGAGGGGAACGAGAAAAGAGGGAGGAGGAATAGATATCTATATTCAGATTTCTAGAACAATTAAAATTGAATTGAAATAACTAAATTATTAAATGCGTAAATTACCAAAGAAAAACTAAATAATTATAACCAACGATATAACCTCCCTCTGATACCACTTCAGGGTTCTGTGTGCAGCGGAAGCGCGTTGGTGGGTTTTCCCATCTTTAATTTTAACGTTAAACAACGTTCAATCCGTGATCCGTCACGATTTAAAACATTGAATCTTCAGAATATAACGAAGAACGAAAAAGAAAAGAAGAGTCCTAGAACCCTTGAGATAAGATCATCATATTTTGGTTATAATTAATTTAATTAATTCATAAGAATTACCTTGATGTAATTCTTTTTTCTTTGGAGTCTCTGGTCACGATCCTGTGATCCGTTGTTGAGTTGTAGAATCCAAGTACATGATTCCTCTAGTGGTGATCCACACATGCTCCACGTTTCTCTAGATGTCCCCAAAGGGGACTACGGGTGCTAGCACGGAAGAACCTTCGCTTGCGATTTCCGCCTTCTACCGCCTTGATCCGGTTGAGGATCTCGCTCTCGTAACATGAAAGTGTTCTTGGTGGAAAGGGAATTCTCTCTTGGATTGATAGTATTTCCAAATCTGTTGCGCACAACAATGGCTCTCATACTTTGAGAATAATGTAATTTCGGATTATAATACTTAGAATAATAAAAATGAATTAATTTCCCGAAAGCATTTAATCATTTCATTTAATTCTAAGTAATACCCCCATGTCATAATAATGACATTTGACCATTATTATTACTTGACATGCAACCAACATATTAAATTTAATATCATTTAATTAAATAAACAATATTTTTTCTCATGAATCTCGAAAAAACAAACTACATGGCATGTATATAAATATACATGGTGTGTACTTTTATTTTTAAATTTTATTTATTTCCTCCACCATATTTATTAGACCTTGAGTAATGGCTATTTATTTCCCAAATAAATGTAACTGAATTACTCACTAATAAATATATATATTATTTCACCCATAATATATTCTCTTGAATAACTAGTGTCGAAATAAATGTGATCAGACATCCATAAATAATTATTAAACCATAGTCGGGAATAATATTTATTTAACATGTTAAATTAATATTTAACTGAGATACATGGACAGAGTTAGTGTGTGACCCTCTAGGCCTCTTTCACAGTGGCATTAGGCGGAGCCTGCCTAATGTCCAAGGTTAGCGTCTAGCAACATGCCATGACACCCATAGAGAAATAAGTTAATGTCGCAATGATGTGTCACCTCCAACGAACGCATACTATGTAATATAATCCCTTTGTCTCAATATATCCAATCACGCGGGTTGCATTCTAGTGCCATCAACCCCTGTGCTCGATTAGTCTTTCTTTGACTTCCCGGAATTGAACTCGACCATACCTTACCATGGAAATGGATTTATTTAGGCTATATAAATTCCATCAAAGGGCCTGATATATCTACTTCCATTATGGAACAGAAGGGCCAAATCCTTTCTCTCATTATCTATTAATGCAATACTAATCTTGATGCACCCAACATATCCTACCTCGCTGTGAACAGTGTGCCTTCATTGTTTTCATCAATACATCTAAGTGCACGAGTTACAATACCCATTAATAATAATCATAAATTCTAACGACCAATACACACGTCTGTAGATAGGAACATCCAATGACACTATGAAATGTGGATTTCCTACTGGCGGGTCTCATTCTCAAAATATCCTCTTGGATATTACCAAGGGCGCACACCATGAGAGGGCACATAAATTTTTTATGAGTCCTCACCACTAATGACCTGTATTATTTGTGTCCCCTAAATAATATCATCCGGACATAGAACATATATTCAAGAATATTATTATGGCACTTCCGAGTTCTCATCATAGAAGGTATCCGATATGACCCATTAATACAACAGCTGTCCTTTGGACATTATCACATGCATTGTCACGCAGAAGAACAATCAAGATGTGATATAGAATTTATTAATGAATAATGTACAAAGTAGTTGGTTCCAGGCCACCAAATACAACAGGACTACCTATTGATCATGAAAATACATATTTTGTTGATGTGTGGAAAATGACTAAAAATATCACAGGGATGCATAGTTTTTATGAATTATTATTCTATTAAAAGTGGTTTTTCAAATAATTTTCATTGTTAATTATACTATTATCCATGTTAACAAGGTAATGTATTTGTTTTATCTACATTGATGATTTCCTTGAATGTGTCCATGATTAAAAAAAAAGAGATAACTAATTTCTCTAATTTTTTCCATCTATTCTAGAAACCATACTTTTCTATATAAAACAATTCTTAATTAAAGGGAATTTGTTTTATTAATATAGAATGACTTTTTAATTTCATATCATTAACCTTAATTAAAACCTACATATAATAATTATCAAACACTTGACCTTTAATTAGTGGTTTTAGTGATTTATTTCAATATTTAGAAAATTCATAGGTCTGGAGTATTGTTTCAAATATATATAGTTCATATAATTTTTAAGTATATATTAACTCAATAAGATATAAACACAAAAAAGAGGATAAGAAATTAATTTATAAGGTGTTATGAAAAAAAATTGGTAATCAACCAAGTTGAAATATTTTATTTTTTGATATTTTGGGTCATAAATATGATGTTACATTAACTATGCCATATCTGTAACATAACACATTGGCTAATGATTTGAGGATTTTGGGCCATAAAATAAATCATGCACTAACACCCTAGGTTTTTTGATGATTTAGTGTTATGATCATTATAAATATGAATAAGAAACCATATAAGCATGATTTTATTTTATAGAAAAAAATTGAATTAGTAAAAAATGGAAAGTTTATATATTTTAATGCTGATTATGAAGATAATATCATATTTTGAATGTGGTTGTGTGGTACATCTGATTCACAGTTGACTAAATAAACATTAAATGAGACTCATGGTTCCCCATTTTCATACATCTTAAAAATAAAAAAATTCCTTAATATTTAATGATAATTTCTGGTGGAAAGGAATGAAAAATATATTTCATATTATTCTGTGTAACACAATAATTTTCATTATTTTATGTTATAAAACAAATAATGATGTGTAACCATTAGCTTGTTCTCATTCTAGATCATAAATAAAAAAATATACTTTCCCATTTTATGGTTTAATTCCCCAAAAAAATGTTGAGTTGTGAATGTGATATGGGTTACTATTGACCATTTATTAACTCTATTAATTTACTTTATATTTGAGATAATACGACCTTAGATCATCTCGAATTCATGTTAATGAAATAATATGACACAATGGAGTTTCACTATTAATTTTATCATGGAATGATTCCAAGTTTACATAATTTTTTATAAAAACTATCCAGAAGTCATTGGGTAATAAATCATATTTCAGTGCACGTATTCTTCCTCAATTGGATAAAATAGAAAATAAAAATATTAAAATTTTACAGGATATGAATCAATCTTGTTCAATGTGCTATCATTTTTTTATATCAATATATAAATTTGGTTGATTTTTCTTATAATAATAGTTTTCTATCTCTTATATTGATGTCACCTTTTATGGCTGCATATCCAAAGCAGTATCAAGGTCCCAATTTGTTGGATGGAGTAGGATAATCAATGTAATTGGGACTATAATTTTTAAAAAAAAGTTTTAATAGAGAGAAGACTATTGATCATCACATGATGATATCATAGAGAAGTTAAAAATTTAATTATGGTAACCGTAAGAAATATATTTATTTTGAGGCATACCATCTTTTTTTTCATAAAGTATCATTATTGATTTTATTCCATGTTTGGGTAAAAAAATTTATGTTTTTGATTCATTTAAATGTTTTAAATGTTGTATAATATTGGATAAATTTCCAATTAAGGGTCGTTTTCTTTGATATTATATGATTATCCGGATGTATTCTATATTTAGTTGTTATGGAAATATGTTTCCGATGTATCTCTTGATTTGGATCCTACAATGGATTATATAGATGAAAAAATTTCATATGGGGAATATAAAATAAATATTTTTGACCATAATTATTAATGGGTTAAAAATAAATTTATTTACTATGATATGTTTTTCTATGAAAATCATTTTCTTATTAAGAATCAATGGAATCTTAAAATTCTAGGAGGAAAAATTATATCCTCTCGTTAATGGGATAAATAAAATTTCCAGGATGAAATTTTCAAGTGGGGTAAAGAAAAAAATTTTAACTAGATAATTTTATGATATCTAATATTCATGAAAATATAATATTAAATGATGATATTTATTAGATTTATATTGATTATATAAATATTAGATACTTTTCTATTCCAAACCAAAAGGATTGATATCTATCCAAATTGGATTTTATTGAATTATATAGTTTTGTTTAGAAATTTATTATCAAAGTATAGAATTAGAATTTTATAAAATAGTATTTATTTTTGAATTCAACATGTCAAATTTATATTATTATGTTTTTCTGACATCTTTATGAAAAATTTTGTTTTTTGATATTTGTTGGAAATATAGATTTCTATTAAAGGGTACATTTTATTTTCAATAATTACCTAATTAAATTTATATTTTTCATTAGTTATAGACATTAATTAGTTATAATTTATTTACAAACATTAATATGTATTATTAGAACCATAATTATAATTTACTTTTGAATGGAAACATTTTTATACATAAAATGGTGTTTTTTTAAAAAGTATTGTCAACACACTTTTCTGTATTAACATGAAATCAAATTTTTTCGAAATTTTTTATTTAATATGGTAAAATGGATTATATATTTTTCATAATAATAATTCATATTATTTAATAATTTATATTTAATTTTTTGTCACAATGAAATGTAAAATATTCAAAATATATTATTTGAATTTTGATAAAACAAATTACCATGGGGTAATTTTTTTTAATATTTTTAATTTGATTAAATATTTTTTAAATCCAATTAAATGTTAATATTTAAATATTATATCAACATAATTCTTAAATGTTCTACATTGGATCCAATTTCCTTAAGTGAGGAAAACACATTTTAATCTTTTTATAATTTCAAATTCTACCCTCTCCCATATATATAAATGGAGAAACACATCATATTTTCTAATGAATTAAAAATAATTTTTTATAAAATACAAACCCAAATACCATCTTTACATCCTTACCAACATCATATAGTATATTTTTTATTCCAAAAACCAATATAGGAAGGTATTAGGTAAAACATAAAGAGGTTTTTTGATGAAGATGTATAATTATTATTTGAGCATTATAAATTTGGTTATTTTATTACCTACTTCAAATATTATTCATCTTTGATGAAATAATAAATCCATTATCATCCACATACATTGATTTTTTTTCAGTAAATTTAATACCATATATCACTCTCATTCATCAATGAAATTTTAAATGATACTAACCTTCAAATGTGATGAATAATATCACCTCATGTACATATGCAATTTGTTATCAATCATCACCTTGAATATATTGTTATAATGAATAATTTAATGTATAAATATGATACCTATCACATATATATTATTTTATAATTATAAAATATCATCTTACTTATTAATTTTCCTTCAAATGAAAAAAATATTGTATTTCATATGTAAATGTATATTACCATTCCCATGATGAGATGTGATTCATTTTTCATTATTAAATCAAACTAATTCTATAAAAAAATTAAAAAAAATTATTAATTTTTTATTCATCATTGTAAAATATATAATAATACTTACCATCCTTACACCATGTATTTTAATAAATGGAAATGTTACCCATTCATACATAAAACATACAACCTCCATGATTGTAATGTAATTTAGTTTTAAAAATCATTGTTGATTGAAAGTTCCAAAATTATAACTAATGTACGAAAATGATAATTATTCATTCATTATTATTATTTAGGGGACACAATAATTTATCCATTTACCCTAATCACCTTACAAAATTATCTTATGGATATAGGAGATGAATATCATCAAAACAACCATCATGAAAATACTTTATTATTTATATATAATTAATATGGTAATAAATAAACTAAAACATATAATAAACATGTTAATGGTTCTTAAGAATGTAAATAAATAATAAATTTATGTCATTCATAATGTTAAATAATAAACATGATGACGTGGACTCGAGGTATGAGACACATTACCTAAAAACCCCATTTGTATTATATTAAATATTTTATTTATAAATTTTTTTCATCCATGTAAAAATAATTATAATTATCTTTTAGGTGAATATTGATATAAATGAAATAAAAAGTAAATTTTACTTTCCTTTTTTAATTTCATTCATTGTATTTCAAAAGAAGTATTTTTATTTATTTTATATGTAATGCTTTCACAAAATAATAAAATTAAAGGTTTAATTTTAATGTGTATAAAATGACTAATTATTTACAATTAAATAAATTTTATTATATTTTTGTATTCCATTACAATATTTCATGTTTCCCTTAAATAAAAAATCTTCTTTCTAAATGATCGTGGAATTTGTAAATGTTAGTTAAATGTAATTGAAATTTTGATATCTGGAAAATTTTTCATACTACTAAAATTAATATTTTCATGATTATTATGATGAAAATATTTTTTATCATGTATTATGTATATGTTAAGGTTTTGGTATTTATTTTTGATACATTTGAAACTCAAATATATATTAATGATGGGTGATCTAGATATTATTCATGCTGATGGGTGTGCTTGATATATATCTCTAAATCGTTTGGTAAATATATGTTCTGAACTAGTTTGGTTTCTCATAAGAGATTATAGGTATTTATAGGAATGGAATTCCATTTGTTTGACATATTGTAAGATCCATTTTTATTAAAATATATTTATTTCACATGGTACTATATTATGATTACATTTAAATGAATTCGTATGTGTCTTATTAAGGATTAGACCAGTAACTTTTTACTAATGTGTTGATGATTTGTTTCAGGGTTACAAAGAAAATTTTAAAACTTACATTTTTCCTTTAACGATTTATTATTAAGTGTTTTATTAAATTTTGTTTTTATTAATTTTTATATCTTGGGAATGAAAATTTTAATTTTTGGCCAGAAATTTTATTTTCAAAAAAAATTGTATTTATATTCTTGTATTAATTTGTTACATTTATTATCATTATATGTCCCTTATTCAACATTTTTTAACATACCAAATTTCTAAATAACTATCAATTAGTTTTTATAATGAATAGGGAAACAAATGGTGCTAAGATGAAAACATTAAATATATTTCATGAAATTTAAACATGTTTTGTCTAAACCTTTTTGTATTATGGAAAAATGATATTTAGTGATTATTTCAACCTATGATTTAATATTTATATATATAAGGGAGATGACCTAGTTATCTAAAACTGTAAACATAAATAATAAATATAATTGTATAAAAATTAATTATTGTCTAAAAAATTAACTATATGTATTTAATGTTCACATAATTATTCCATCCATTATTTCTATAAAACCATCTATTAAAAATATACATCCCAACCTAAACATGTGATCATTAGGTATTCATGTGAAAAAATTGGTCATGGATATATGATCCGTGTATAATTAAAATATATATATCCACCACCAGTTTTATAACTAAGATAAAACACACACACACACACATATATATATATATATATTATTGTATTATGTGACATGATTATCATAATAAAATAAATGATAAAGGTGAAATAAAATAATCTTCATTGATATTTATTATTTAGGATGACATATAATGTTATCTGGTATAATTTAATCAGTGTGATATCTATCTGAGAATGATATATTAATTTTTTTTGGGAAATAATAGTATCTTCTTAATTTTCTTCCAAACATTATAATACTATGGGGCCATATCCTACATCTATACCATTGTAGTAATGGAATAAACTAGAATGTTGACATTTAAAATCAATGGAATCATATTTTATAAAATATGGGGCAATCTTCCACAATGGAACCAACATATATCATACACCATGGTGGAAAAATTATACCCTAGATCCACAGTATATCATACACATTAAGCGAAGCCTAGCACCCTTGAATTCAATATATCATACACAGATTTAGCCGCACCCAATATGTGAGACATTATATAAAATAATCATAATTCATGGGTTTTCTACTCCCAGAATGATCTCATAAATTTCTATGGATATACCCTTAGGTGTAAAACCCATTTTGTGAACACTCTATTCATTCCAGGTATTTTAGAGACAACACCTTATTCCACTCTTCTAACTCACCATAACACTGGAAACCCTATATAGTACCATATATCACATCATACCATGAACCAAATATGTGTCATTATATTTGATTGATTTTAATAGGGATAAATACAACTAATCATGGGAAACACATTCCTTATCAATTCCACTATCAGCTTATAGCCCATCTCAACACTCTGGCATGACTATATAAATCAACATGCAGTGGTGGTTTACCCTCCACATAAATTTTTTAATTTAACAGTTTTTATCCTTTAAATATATACCAATATATTAAACCATACCATTGAATTTTTACATAGATATAAAAATGTATTTATAGTTTATGAAATCCCACTCCACACATCACACATTTATACATGGTCTCTAATGTAGTTTATTTTTCAGAGTGGCCTACCCCAAAAGTATCAATTTCAAATCCATCACCCTACCATACCTTGATTGGAGTAAGGAAACCAATATAATGTACTTCTATATAAAATTCAAGTAATTTATTACTAAATATTGTAACTATAATTGATAGAGGTTTTTAATGACTAAACCCTAAATCATGTTGTACTAAGACATGGCCCTACTAACCATGGTCCCATCATGTCCACAAACAATTAATTCATTCAATGGAACTTAAAGGGTATATTTTGATTAATATTAAATTTTAATAATCTATAAGTAGTTATACATCATAAGACATGACACATTATACAAGTAATATTATTAAGGGAGATGTTTAGTTACCAAAAACATAATTTAGAGATATTTTCAATATAAAATTCTCTTCTACCATCACATAAGATCATCGAATAATAACATATAATATTCTATTTTCATGATATCTTAAAAAATAATTATTTATAACATTAATTATAAATTAATTACAAATATATTAAAAATTAATATAATATTAGTTTCATAATCAGTACATATTGAGTGAAAGTACAATTTCTCACTGAGTGATTATCCATTTTCTGAAACATGAGAATCTTAGTTATTTTCACCCCAAGAATCAACATAGACATTAATAACACATATCTTAATTAATCATGTATGTTTTATCCACTAATTTATCCACTGAAATCATATCGGTTTCATCTTCAATTTATCCCCTAAAGACAATAAATGCTTACATCACATTATATCAAAAATATTTGTCCATCTCTATGTGAAATCATAGAAAAACATAGCTTCGTGAAACCACAATCAATGTGGAAAAAGGAGGTGGAGTACAAAAAAAATATGATAATAATATATTTGTTTGTTGTTATTATATATGAAAAAAAAAGATTGGGTGGATCAGATCATTTTACCCCACTTCAGATACCCCATAAATTAATAATGATGATGTTAATTGAAAATTTATAAAGGAAATAAACTATATCATTCACTTTTTATTTAATTTACATTTTTTAATAATATTTGATTAATATATGGAAAAACAAATCTGACTCAAATATTCAAAATCAACTGAATCTATCAAAAAATGATATATATCATCCTAACAAATAAAATGAATTTGTATCCCTATATAGAATAATTTCATAATAATTTCCTTTCATGCATATGGTTTTTTCCTTTAGAAAAACATACACGCATAACATTTATTATAATTAGTTGGGTTCATGCATTTATAAAAACATATATTAGCATTTTTCATTATATATATGATTTATCACCCTGAAGAAATTTTATGAATAATTTATTTTTTTAATAGATCAAATATTTTACTAAAAATTATAATATAGTGGCCCGAATCACCAAGTCCAAGCAAATGCTTGACATGGCCCCATGCACACATCCTTATATAAAAGCGGCTCGCGAGTAACATTGGGGGTTAGAATGTATCGTGGGGAGACTATACACTCGGTAATCATATCTATAAAAAATTTTACAACAATATAAACACAGAAAACTAATAATGAGGATGAAAACTAATTTATTAAAGATTCGATAAATGATTTCATGTCCATTAAAACATTTCCAAACCCAGAATTTCACTAATGTGATTCGTAAACAAGTATATTTATAATATATATAGTAAATAAATTACTTATGACACTGTAATCATATAGAATAAAACATTTTACCCACCTTTCACTTAACTATCTGATCCTGAGAAATGTTCTAATGATCCCGTTACCATCATGGGATGTTTGATCATGAATTCATCCCATTTATTGAGATTCATATTATGGGGGTGTGTATAAATATAATTAAAACCCACAAATATGTACATAATATATGTTCACATTAATAATATATTTATTCCAAGATGATAATGAATAATGAAATAATCAAATAATAAATCATGTTTCATGTGTTCATTGACCACTAATAAATCATTTAACATAGCCATACCTACTCCAGATATATATTATAAGTGGATTAATAGATATATTCATGATTATTTTTTGTACTAAAGGCTGAATCATATATATATTATCATCGATAAGTCCATCATTTATTCTCTATTTCTACAAGGCCATCAAAACCAATCACTATAATAGGTCTCTCTATAAGTACATCATACAAACACATTACCACATTTTAGGACATGTGTTCTTTGTACCCCATCCATACCTCGAGTCCGGCCACAATGTCATTATATTCCAACCTTGTATATGAAAGAAAATCTAAAAGATCATTTTACCCATTCCTCACATCTCAATTCAAATCCATTGTTTTGTCCCATCACACATGCACCACGTTTATATGAATGAATAACATTTATGGTCAACCAATAATTTTCTATATTGAAAGAATTCTACAATTTCCAATGAAAAAAAATTTGGAATAAAAAATACAGTAAAAATTATTCAAATAAATATAAAATATTAATAGCCATACACACATACAGATGCGACCATCATCAGAATCTATTTCGTCAAATAAATATTCAAAATCATGTGATCAATATAATACATTTTCCATGATGTATAACCTAACATAATATAATACCTGGAAAAAATTTATACATATCAGAACTATATCTTAATAATATTCATAACGTTAATATGTCGAGTAATAGATCCAATATCTTATAGGGAACGACCCCCCAAATCAAGCATGTAAACCAATTTTTACTTGACCAGGCCAAAATTCATTCCCATTAAACATATTGTACTATAATTAGTGAAATAAATAATAATAAGGAATGATATACACATCATAATTCCAAAATGGAACTGTCATCAATGTTGGATCCTAATTAACTCAAAATAGATATGGATGTCTTAAATAACTGATTTCTATCTACCAAACTTGTTGGAATTCCCAATTAGATCATTGCTGAATCAATATATATAACTAAAATAGAATGGATCACAGATTAATTCAATTAATGATTGTTTATATGTAGGAAATCTATTTATAAATGAATAAGAGAAACCTATTAACATACATTATAAGAATAGATAAATCTAGATCAATTGGATTTGGAGTATGGAGAGAGTGGTACATAATACAATTTATATTGGAGTATCTATATTTTAATCCTCTTTTGTAGGAGATTTTATTCGAACTGTAGTGTATCTATGGTCATAAAATAATATTGTTTTATTAATTATACTATGTTTAGTGTTTCACCTCATTGTTTGAAAAAATACAAACCAATTGTGCATTAGATTTTGTCCTGAGAGACATGGAATTATAGTAAATGGATCATATTTATCTATAACAATTCATAAAACCATTAGTTTCCTATATTAATTCTATTAACAAGGTTCACTGTTTCAGGGGGATATCTATATAGTGTCCCCAAACTGTGAACAAACCATGAAACCACTATAAGGCCTCCAACTACCTCCATAACTAATGAAATGCTATACAAAACATCACCAAATTGAAGAATAAAATAAAATATATTTTGAAGGGATGAAAATATGGTGTTATGTAGAAAAAAATTTAATCCGTTATAACCCCCCTTTGTGGAATTTTAATCTTAGAGATATGTATATAGAGTTCCTACTTAGATGACTCATCATATTGAGTTTGTACATTTTCATTGAAATACTAATTCTCTCTTTGGATAAATCAACAATGCCTTATGCTATATGGAATTGGTATCATCTTTCATCATAAAACATTCTCATTCTATTCTATTATATTCATCATATGTCGAAAAAATGATATTCTTTGATCTAAATAAATACCATCATGGTTGAGCACATGCATAGGATTGAACATGTTCAGCAGCATTCAAGTCACATGGAAAACATCACTCGTACCTTGATATAATAGATACAGAACACAATTCTAGGAAAAAAGATTGATGTACTAAGTACTATCAAACATTACAAAACAACATGATTAAATATTACATTATATCTTTAAATGTTAAAGAAGTATTTGATGAGTCACCCATATGATTAACAATTTTCCATCTATGAACTATAAATTTCACATCCTCCTATTTTCATAAAATCATTGTATAATATAGGAAATAACTAACTACTTTCATGTCAAATGAACTCTCCTGGAGGACTTGTTCACCATAATAATCCTAAAAACATCTACCATATAATCAGAGTTCTTATATAGTGGTGAGTGATAGGACCAACCTTAAAGATCCTTAAAAGGTCACATAATAATGATATCCTTTAAATTGTTCATTTAAAAAAACAATCAAAGAAATCATTGTGATCATACATAGATATAATAATATCCATAATTAAATATCACACAATATCCCCTAATATCATTATCATCCTCTTTTATTATTCGTTAGTCTATGGATGACACAATATATTCAAAATTATATTTGTTAAAGATGACATGTATATCACCAACAAAAATCATTACGCGATTCATGAATACATGTAATGTACCCTTCATAATGGGGAACAAAATTGGTATTAAAAAACAAATAAATATAGAGTTAATAACTCAACCATTGATAGGGACTCATGAATTTTCAATTAATGGTATACTTTCATCAGTCGATTATCTATCAACAAAACAACATAATGATCCCTAGGTGTCTTGGGTAATCCAATAATGAAGACTACTTTCGTATCATCCCACGTTCACAAATTATCTATAAGAGAGTAAATAATTCCAATTGGATTTTGATTGTCAAAATTTACCCTCTTAATGTTATGTGATCTCTAACAAACCAGTGACACCCCTTTCCATACACTGCCATCACAGCTATAGTCAAATATTGTCTTATATCATCATCGATCTGAAAAGTAAAACCCCTTTAAAAACACAGGACTATATCATCATATCCACTATTAACTAATATGGATGTACTAAGGTTATATGAGTGTAAATCAATTCATCATTATCTAAATAACTCTTAATAACTGAATCACACGTCATCAAACACTCCCACATTCATTTTCTCTCATGATATTTCTATTAGATAGATTTTAACTATTCACCAAATATGGTGTGATAAATAATAGTCCAATTCTGATTCATCTATGATCCTCATATAAATACACTAGAAACTCATCATTGTAACTTGACATATACAATTACCATAAAAATGAACACCCGCAAATAATGTACATCTCTATATTTTTTCTACTGAATGTATATTAAATGGAATTAATTTCACTAGGGTATCATACAAATAAATTTTAAATGTCTATAGATGATCCAATCAACACTAGAACGTTTAATTATTATCTATATTATAGAATATGCATCAATTTTTTTTGGTTTTTTGTGTAAATTATGAAACCCTATCTAAATATGTAATATCTCTAACACATGACTTCATGGACCACAACATGCAACTATATGTCATTGATTTCCTAATTCAATACACGTTGTCCAAGATAAAATGACCCACAAATGACTACCCAATCTCAATATATCAACACAAAAACTTGACCAACACATGATGTCTCTGAGTACATTATATATCCAGTCACATATTCTTTAATGAGTAAAACATGAGTTATCTTTATTCTATTTTATAACTATAAGATGGTATCTTCAATCTAATTAGACCATTCTAACATCACCATCCTTTTTAGTCAGCTTTATCATCATTGTTACCAAATGGTACCTGTCTTTTATGAAATGACTATAGTACCCTTTATTCCCATGCAAAATCTTAATATTAAATAAATTTTCATGACATTCCCCAAAAAACATAGTTTCAACCATCACTAGTCCAAGTAAAATTCCCTCACAACAAATTACATGCCCACTCATCCAAATCTATTTTTTTAATAATTTTTAATAGTGAATTTAAGGTTAAGTGGTAACCATACATCAAATGATAAAAAAATACTCCCTAATACAATGACACACCACATTCAAATATCAATAGAAAAACATGACGTCCCACTTATTCAAAACCAAAGCTCCGCACCACAAACTTCCAATTCAATTTTCAGAGTCTTAAAAATTCATTCAAACCATGTGCCAACCGCATCATTTGGGTCGAACTAAGATCCACCTCGAGCCATGTAATATGTTCACCTTACTCAATTTGACTTGACAGAAATCAAACATCTATTCCCCTCCATCATCACCACTCCTCAGAAACACCACATTCAATGATGCCATTTTCTTCAACGGAGTATGCTTCACCATCATCATCTTCCACCGCCGAAAGCACCTCCCCCACGTCACCATCTAGGATCCTTCACTGTCTATGCGTCAACACACCACCACCAAATACTACAACCTTCAGGCCTCATCATCACTGGACACTCTGAACCAAACATCTACACCACCAAAATAGGTTCCCAATGATGATGGGTTCCCTGAATAGAGCCTCTCAAACTCATGACCCAATGGACCGGGGAGACCACCACGCTGCTCCTCCTAGGAGAGCATAGAGGAAACCTATAACTAGAGCAAATAAATGAGAAGGGTGGAAGGATGAAATTTTGGAGACACCTCATGACAGTGCCATCGCTACACCTTCACCAGTATTACATCCATTCAATCATCACCGTTAAGTAGCTAAAATAAATTGCCACAATACACCATTTAAGAAAACAAAAAATAGCTTATATCCACCCTCACCACCATCAACAGAGAAACATTACAGTTTCATACTACACCGATCCTCCAATAGGCCACACGCCTGATAACGAAAAATTTTATATAAGCACCTCAACAAGGACAGAACCCGAAAAAACAATAGAAAATCCAGAAAACACTGTAAATCACCTTGGGAGGGATATATTATTGATTAAAAAATAATGTTTGGGATCCTAACAATGAAATTTTAATTCCAATATATCTTAAGTACATTACTATCAAATATTCTCCAAAATAAAAATCATTGGTCAAAATAATCATCTTTATTCTTGATGTAGTGAAGGACACAAATCTATCATAAAATCCAAGATGATCTCAATATAATATTAAGTAGTCTATCATGAATATATTATAAATCATAGTCATATCTACGATAATGAAATCCCATTTTAGTTTTTATAAATCAACAACTACATGATTCTCAGAAAATAACTAGTGAATGTACTCATTCATTCATAAGGGTGGGTCAGGGTAGAGAAAGTCAGAAGATAACATAATTATTCATCCCAAGGAACTAATTAAGTTAGGATTTATTAAAGATTAGGAATATTTTTTATCAAACTATGTTTCATATAACTTGGAATTAATAAAACCATACATCCAATTCTATAATTAACAACTCGCTGAAAAACTAAAAAATCATCCACTACACACATGCTACCTAACATTGCTTCATGTTACTCTCCCAAAGTCACATTACTTGCATGTGTCTCTAATGTTTATGTGGTCATATATTTCTCTATAAGTCTTAATCCAAAACCCTATTTAATTGTCTCAATATACACTATACCCCTTCAAGATTATGTCATCAATTATCTTTAACAAAACTATTTAATATGTATAATATTTCTACATCCTTGACACTTGATATGTGGGGATGGGAATAATTTTTAATAATGACCCATCATTACTAAATTAAAAGATGGGGTAATTTCACATCTTGTATATGGATTATAAGTAGCTCCAGAATACTCCAACTTTTTTCCATCACAATGTACCTCATAATCATTAATGTTTCTCCTATTGGAAGTGTAACATAATATATAATTGGAAAATGTATTCATAAACACAATTTTATATTGAATGGAACACATAAATCATTCATATTATATCCCATTATAATATTTTAGGACTATGGGAAGTAACTCAACATATGTTTTCATATCAAATCACATAACATTATGTATATTCTATTGATAAATTGAAATATAAAACATCTGAACCATATTCCACTAATTCCCAAAAAAATGATGGTCGAATCATTGAAACACATAATATATATATTAATAAGAAAATATTAAAATATTCTCCCACTAAAACAAGATAATATCATGTTCTTGATCTTGATTTAGAGTTTCAAGAATGAACTCCCACTAATAAATGTCAATAATGTCATACCATGCAAGGCCCTCACAATTTTCTGTTATACCCATATCGTTCCAAAATCTCCAAATTAGTTTTTTAATCATAATGGATGCTATATAAACCATTATATCTTTGAGAGTATCTACAGGATCAATATTTCCATCCGTAATTTTAATTCTTTCATAAATATCATGAGGACTATTAGGGCCCTATGTTGTTGGTGTTTAATGGAGATGAATGTCATAGGTGTAATCAACTGCAGTCCATAGAAATCACATTCCCCAAAAATTAACTACCTATAAGTCCATGTGATGGGGTATATTTACCATCAAAACCATTGGATCATGTGAGAGTGTATCCGGTAGCATTGTATTTGGTGTAATTGGTGTAACCCCTTGTAGGAGTAATTCATCGGCTTGAAATCGTATGCATTGTAAAATTCAAAATGAATATTTATATTTAATATAAAAAATTCCTTATAAGAAAAATATATTTAAATTTAATGAAAATTTTTGTGATATCTATAAGAAGGAATTACCTATGGGAAACCCACACATAAGGTATAATCCTCCCAGATCAACTTGAGGCTCAATACATAACCTCTATTGATGTACAGTTGTCAAAATCATGTATAGAAATCCTAGAATGATGAACATGATAAAGGCTGTAATTATAGCATATACATAAAAAATCATTGATATATCACCAAAAGATAGGAAAAATAATTTAATTTAATATAAAACTACTATTTTAAAAAATTGAATATAAAGTCATGTTATTCTACGTGATTGTTGATGATTCATGAATACACCCATATCTGATAAAAAAATTATTGAAATCCATCATGATAAATAAGAGGTCTATTCCACATTAGATTCATAGATAGATGCAAACACCCCAATATGAATTTCAAAATGACCATCTCTTTTATAGATTGTTTTATAATATATATGAAAAAAATAATGGAAACTCACTACTATATAATGATATCACAATTCCATGAATAGAATATTCTTATCTGAAATGATGTTTAACATAACATCTTGTGTTTCTCCTAATAAATAAAAAGTTACGGAATATCAGTGAGAATTATAAATTATCATGGGGATGTGAGACCTTTGGTAATCATAACCATACACCAATGTAGAACAAAAAATACATAATATAAATAAACATTACAATATGAAATTACATAATTAGGATATGATAATAGATTTCATGTCATGTTAAACAATGTAAAACTAGCTGACCTCCAAAGTGGAAGGTTCATATATATACTCCGTAAAACTTGAATATCATAAAAAATATGTCTTCATAGACCTATGGATTCTATGAGAGTATTGTGTCCATCTTATGACATTTTAATCCTTAACAACTGACCAATGGTCCCTTTAACTTCATGAGATACCAGATCAGGAAGTATGCACTTGTAAAATGATTCTCAAACAAGGATTGAGTATAAACCATGTAGGACACCACCAATATGTCAATAATAAATGATCACATTCATAAGTGGTATATATATTAATGAAAAGTAATATAAAATTCATGAAACCTAAAATCATTCTTCTGGTGGTTTCAACTAACCATGACACTATAAAATCAACCCATACCAACATAATCTACATACCGGATGGGTGGTAATAACTAAATTTACCATTATGGTCCCATCATAAGTAAACATCATATATGGCGATGTAGTCACAATTCTTATTAATCATTGGTTAATCCAAAGTGTCGTAAAACACGTTAAATATAAAGGGTTTTTCCAAAATTCATCTTACCAAAGATTTATATTGGGTGAAGCCACATGGATCCCATATCACAACACTGCCCTAGTTCATGCCACATCGTCAATTTATGATTGAAATTGAATGTAATGTTAGGACATATAGACATCATACCCCTGAATTGTGTCTTTTTTCATCATCTATATTATCACTTGTCACACATGATCCACCTCTATGTTATAATAATGTTATGATAGTCCACCTATCATTTAATAGTATGACTAAATTACACAAAGAAACAAAGTCCATATAAAATAGGGTATAATTCATATAGTCACTATAGAGATTATCATTCGTGATTATTATTATCCCCATATAGACCCACACACATAGGTGACCATCATCTGCATATATCTTTTTTGAATCACACAAATATGTGGAAAATTTTAATATTTGTAATGAAAGAAAAAATACCATATAATCATTTCATTTGAATTATTTTGTATGGAAATTATATAGTAAAGATATTCAAACACTAAATGAATAAAATGAAAAAAAATTACCAAGTAATGACACTCGAATCATTCCCTCATAACAATGTTGAATAGAACATGACACAATTGATACGTATACGTAATAAAAGATATTAATTCAAGGAACGAAACATTTCAATTGATGAAATTGACTTAATTTTTTTTAATTTTTTCGATCAATGGTATATATAGATCTAATCAATAAACAGATACCAATTATCAACATATGACATGTAACAATCATCCATCTAAGTATTCTGTATTATATAATGATAGAATCAACTGGTATTAAAAAAAATATTGAATCTACAATACTTATTGAGAGGGAAATATGAGGTATAATATGGACATAAAGAACAATGGTAGAAAAAAACTCTAACATTTGATTCATATGATTAAATTCTCTTGATCCAATGAATTTAATTAATGTAGTGTCTAGAACAACCAAGTGCCACCAATTAAGTCAATAGGTTTTATATCACTCTAATAGGTGATGAAATTTTAGTATTCATATATGTTTCATGATAAAAAAATAATTTTTTTAATAAATTATAATCTATGTTTGGGTTGGTCACATATTTTCATTCACAACGAACCATCTACGACACTCTCTCCATCTTGAGACAAATGATTTTCTGTTTAATGTAACATGGTTAACTATAACCATGTGCAAACTATAAATTTACCATTATACTTATGCAAACCATAGTCCTGGTTTTTCATGAATACCTATAGATTTTCTCTAATGATTCACAAACCATTCATTCATCTTAAGGCCTAAAAAATGCCAATAACCAACTAGAAGCTAACTTATGATTTTACCAAGAGAATCATAACTCATAAGAACATAAAATATTACTGAATGTAAGGAATAATGTATCTAATAATACCAATGATCTTATAAATATAATTTTTTTATCTATAGTTTTACAAATAATTTAATTATTTAATATATAAGATATTATTTCAATATTTAATATAATAATTTCAAACATATGGGTTATCATGTTGCATGAAAACATAAGAATATTATACCCACTCATACATTATATAAATATCATTCGTAATATATTTTATTTTAAATATATATATATATATATAATATATCTATCCAAATCAGTATATATCATTCATAAAAAAAATTTTTCTCATAGAGGAAATACCTATATATAATATCTACAATAGCATCAAAAGAATCCTTAGAATTTTTGTGATTTATTTTTTTCAATCTTACCATTTCATATTTTGAGGATCTAATATGTAAAAATAGATGCTAAAATACAGGAGGGGGGTGAATTGAATACTTTAAAAATATTGGAACCTTTAAAGTTTTGTTTGACAATGATAAACAAACATTCACAAAACCACTTACAGAAACATTTTTTATTATCTTTAAAGAAATATTCTACCTTAAGGCATATATAATCTGTAATATAATTAGAGTAACCGAATTATAATGTGTAATAGGGTTATACTTTCTATCATTATCAAAGTTAACATACAACAGTGGAATTAAAACATTTTGTAAAAGTAAACAAGTGACAATAAGATTCTTTTAACCCAAAGAGAAGGGTATCAAAAAACTTTGGATAAAGGTTACTTGATTTATATTTTCAATAAAGTATTTCTTACCCAAACCCAGGTAAGCCCTCAATCCAAATATTAGTATTTTTCTTGCTATCCCCACAAGCCCTCGATTTTGAAGGAAAATGGAACCTCTGTCTTCCAATCCTGGAAGCCCTCGATCAGCATGATCAGAGTCTGCACAAAACAAGTCTGAACAAGTTGTTCACAAAATTATCACGAAACACTGAGACTTGTAAGAGCCTCTCTCTAGAAATCACTTCCCATATTTTTTCCGTAAAAGTTAGTTGTCAAAGATGAATTATTTTTCCCATTCAAATGAGCTTTTATTTATTGAAAAAACATCCCAATGGTTGGCTCCCCTCCAATGGTCATATGTTTCCTTAAATTTAAGAGGGACTTGGACATGTGCAAAACATACAATGTTTAGTTTATAACAGATTGTAAGAAATCATTTCAAGTAACATAAATGATTTTAATTTAAAGATAAATGTTAAGTATAAGAGAACATAGAATCTAATAGCATTAGAATGATACATTTCAACAACTCTACCAATATCAAGAAAACGTGTTCTTAAGAATTCAAGAAAACAGATTATTAAGAATAACATTATCAAGAAAACATAATGATAATAAAAATAAAATCATATTGTGAAATAGGTATCTCATTTTTTCCGGAATCAGAATCACAAAATCGGAATCACATATACACCGGAATCAGAATCACATATACACCGGAATCAGAATCCCAAAATAGGAATCACATATACACCAGATTCAGAATCATAAAAACTAAATAAAATATTCATCGAATTGGGAATTATAAAATCTGAATCATATATACACTAGATTCTAAATCATAAAAACTGAATCATATATACACAATATTCTAAATCATAAAATTGATTCATATATACACCTGATTTTGAATCATAAAACTCAATCATATATACACCATATTCAGAATCATAAAACTGAATCACAAATCATAATGAAATATCTATAAGTATAAAAGAATGTAATATTTGGTTGACAGATCTATTAGTCTAACTGAATAGAAAAATGTAATGATATATCTGTAAGCATAACAAAATGACAATTCTAGATATTAAGAATAACACAGAACATTAAAAAATATCATAACATAGGAATTTGTTTGTGATTTTCAAAACATAAAACCATATGGAAAGAAGAACTCATAATATATACTTATTCAATCAAAAATATCCCCTTTTTGGAAAGCACGAACTACTTTGCTAAGGAAGAATATATTGACATAGATAAAGAAGTACGAAAAACATATCTCCCCATTTGAATAAGATTTTTGATGAATACAACTAACTCACCCTTAGGATATGTTTCCCAAGGAACATATTCTAGATCTTTGAAGTCATGTTTTCTTAATGGAATATCTCCCCGCTACTTGGACATTATCCTTTCTTGCCTTACTCCACCTTACTGGATTCTCCTTCTTAGAGATTAAATTATTCCTTTATATTAAATCTACCCCTATATGATTTTCAAATATAGGGAAAGGAATGGAGATGTATAACATGTTAATGTATGGTTAACCAAGCATACATTCGAAAACAAAATAATTATATGCAAGAATATTCATTAATAAAATTATAGAAATACGTTTTACGTTGACACAAAACATCAGAATGTAATGAAAAGTCATCCACTCTTCATCTGCTCAGAAAACATATTATTTATAAAGGATTTGTGTTTCATTAAATTCATACGATCATGTTCAAACTTATTTAGTATAATATCTTTATTATGATTCACCTTATCTAAAGTCAATATCCATTCTTCTTGAGAATCCAACTGTATTTCTAATTTTCCTCTAAATTCCTTGTCACTACCAATAGATCGATCAACAGAATTTAGTTTACTAGATTTTCTAGAGATTGATGACTTGAAATTTTTCAACACAGTTTAAAAAGTATTAAAATATCATTTTGTTGAATCCATAAAGTCACCTAACTATCTTAGTTCTTCATTGAGAGTTTTGGTATGGTTAAATTCTTTCTAACATGTCACCTTTTGAACATTGTAATCAATAAAAAGATTGCTGAAGTATTCTTCTTTCTTGACATCCATGTGAATAGAAAGATTAGAAAATTCTATCTTTTGATTTAGGTTTTGTGGCATCATTTGACTATGTGAATCTAGGATTTCAAGAACCAGAATGGTGAAATCCTACTTAAAGATATTTTTTCAAAATAATTTTTGATAGATGAAGAGGACTCAGATCCTGAAACATATTTTCTTTTCTGAAATCCTCTTGGAGTTAAGGAATCTTGTCTCTCTACTCTTTTAGAGGACTTTTGAGGAGTTTCTTTATCAGATGAATCAACCCAAACATCCTTGCCTTTAACAAGGTCTCGAAATGGAGATTTTTCACTTGAAACTTGAAAAACATTTAGATCTCCCTGTTTATCTTCTTCTTTTCCCTTCTTTTTTGTTCACCTTTTTCAGTCTCAACTTACCCTTCTAGTTCAAAATCAAATTCTTATTCATCTTCAAATTCAACCTCATCCTTAACTTATATTTCTACCTCAAGTTATTCTTTAACTTTTTATCCAACATGTTATAATGAAATAGATTTGGAAACTAAACTCGAAGGAGTTACAAATCAATCATCCACTTCCATTAAAACATCATCATCGTCATCTTGTATTATCTGATCATCTATTTCATGAACTTGTTTTTATAAGGACATTACATTCATAGTTTTTTGTATTTCTAGAGTGACCACCAGTTTTTTATGAACATCTTGATATTCAGATACTTCTTGAGAATTCTTTTCTACAGCTTTTAGAAGAGAATGAAAAACTTTCTCTTCCAAAGGTTTCTTCTTTAACCTTTTCTCCAACTTTTCATTCTCATGATTTTTATGTTGCTTGATTTTTAGAGAATTTTCCTATGTAGGAATTTTAACCAAAAGAATGATCTTTTTCCTTCCTGGTAGCTTCCATTTCCCATCTACTTTGCTACTGTTGCACCTGAATAAGATTTTGGTTACTTTTCAAAAGGAGTTGCTGAAACCAGAAGAGCAGGAAATGGAACTGGAAAGCTCAGTTCATCATGTTTCCTTTTCTTAGGAACTGACTTTGAAGATTCTGGAACATCACACTTGTCCTAAAAAATCATTTCTTCTATGTTTTTCGATTTTGGAATAAACACTACTTTAATCCTCCTTATTGTGTCATCGCTTAACAACAAATTCATGAATGGATTTGAGACTGATCGGCATGGAACATTCAATTCATGAAGACACATAACAATTATTCTAGAAATAGTTGTTGAGTTTATAAGGATATGAGACCTTATGGTTCCACCTTTTATTTCTTGGATGGTGAGAAAGACGTACTTCACCAAGTTGATCTTCCTTAGGTTGACAAGATAGTATAACAGAATGATATCACATATCTGTAAATAATACTTATCTCCCTTTCATTGAATAATAAATACTTTCATATAGAGAGCCACCATCTTGTGGCTCATTGAATGATTCATAATCTTTGGATTCTTAACATACATAAGGAAGAGAAAATCCAAATCCATGACTTTTTCAAAAGAGCCTTATTTCTCAGGGAGATTATAGTAGAAAAGAATAGCCTCCCCTTCATATGGTATGTTATGAACATTTGTTTCCATCATGTAGGGGACTGTATATGATTTGGAAATGAATTTTAACATAAAAATATCCTTACCGTTATTTTGAAATAATGTTACAGATTATTAGAATTTAATAAGGAGGTCAGGATAAACCAGATCCTATGATTTCTCCTTATCCACATAGAAACATTCCAATCCATTAGATATTATCACCTTAGAAATAACGGAGTCATATTTTTCAAATAACATAGGGCATACTGACCTTTCCCTAAAGATTGAGTAGTCCTTAATCTCTTTGAAAACCATCATCTGATCTACTAAGGATTCTAGAGTCATTCAGGGTGATAAAGAACATCAGAACAAAAGATTTGATGGAAACATAACTTCGACACTTAGATCAGTAAGGATAACGTGATACATTAAAAGAAGTCACCCCTTATATAGACATGGCTAAGGATTTTCACCTTGCATAAGATAATCAAACTACTGATAAAAACCTAATCTAATCTGACGGTTGAGAATGGATGTAGAAAATATGAATTTTGATCTTTTGAAGTATCGTAAATTGTATTTTATGAAATTTTGAAATACCAACAACAAAAACAAAAGATAAAGAGTAATAATGATTAACTTTTGGAGTACTTTGAGAGATTTATCGGTATTATAAGAATTTTTCTTAGAGTTTTCCAATTGAAAATTTCCAAATCCGAAATTTTCAAATTCGAAATATTCAAATCGGAAATTTTTAAATCCATAAGGAAAATAGTTTAATGAAAGAAAATAAACAAACATATGATCTCCCCCTAAAATAAAGAGTAGTTTAATGTTATGAAATAATTTAAACAATAAGTGTATATGAAATACTACCTTACATAAATCATTACTAGCTTCTCTTTAATATATCCAAATCTATCGGAAGGTATAGGTTTTGTAAAAATATCATCAGGTTGCTCTTGTGTTCCGATGAATTGAAAAATAATATCTCATTTAAGTGTGTGATCCCTAAGAAAGTGATGTCTAATATCTTTGTGATTTGCATGAGATTGATGAGCATGGTTTTTAATTAGGGCAATGGAAATTCTGTTATCACAAATAATTTGAGTCTTTGTAAAACTCATACCATAGTCTATGAGTGTGTGTTTAATCCCCAACACTTGAGAACAACATCTTCCAGCAGCTACAAATTCAGCTTCATTAGCCTAAAGTGCTACATAGTGTTGTTTCATGCAAGACCAGGTAACTAGGTAATCTCCTAAAAAATGACAAGTTCCAGATGTAATTTTTCTATCCATTTTACAACCACCAAAGCTAGCATCCGATAAAAATTTAATTTCAAAATTATTTCTAGAAGAATAACAAAGTCCCAAATCTAATGTTCCCTTTAAATAGAGGAAAATTATTTTTACATCTTTTAAATGGGATTCATTAGGATTTTTTTGAATTCTGTTTCATAGTCATACTGAGAACATCATGTCAGGCCGACTAGTTGTTATGTAATGTAATCTTCCTATCATCCCTCTATAACATGTTTGATCTATATATTTACCTGATTCATCAATATCAAGAGTATTAGAGGTTCCAATAAGAGTACTTATACTCTTAGTGTTTTCATACCAGAGCTTCTTTACAAGATCATTGATATACATATATTGAGGTCTGTAAGTTCCCTCTGGTTTTTGTGAAATTTGAAAATGAAGAAAAAATGTTAACTCAACCATCATACTCATCTCAAACTCAGATTTCATAAGATTTGAAAAGTAATTAGTTAAGGATTGATGAGTTGATCCGAAGATGATTTCATAAACATAAATTTGAACAATCATATATTTATTTATTATTTTTTTAATGAAAAGTTATGGATCAGCAGTTCCCTTAACATTGTTATTTTGAAGCAAAAATCATGAAAGTCTATCATTCCAAGCTCTAGGGGCTTATTTATGCAGATATAATGCTTTGGAATTATTATAAACATCATTAAGATATTTTGTATCATCAAATATAGGGGTTTGATTTACATTGACTTCCTCCTGTATATAACTGTTACGAAAAGCACAGTTAATATCCATTTGATAGATTTTATAATTAATGAATGCTATAAAGGATCGAAGAATACAAATAGATTCAAGTCTTTCTACAAGAGAATAGGTTTCTTCATAGTCTATGCCATCTTGTTAGTTATTTCATTTTGCAACTAGTATTTATTTATTTATAAAAATGAATCCATTTTCATCTCATTTGATTCAAAAAATCCTTTTTTACTCTAATAACATACATTTTCTTATGTTTCTCAACCAAGGTCCAAACATGAATTCTTATGAATTTAGGGAGTTTATCTTGCATATATTTTATACATTCTTCATCATCCAAGGCTTCTTCAAGATTTTTGGGTTCAAATTAGGGAAAAAAACAATATGTTCAACTTCATTTTTTAAAGAACTTCTAGTTATTACTGGTTGATTATCATTTCCAAATATATCATCACAGGTATGATTCCTAAGTAACAACTTACATGGATTTTCAAAAACATGTACATCAATATAATGTAGAAAATATTCAAGAGTAAATGTTTTAGAAACATTTTGATTAACATTATCATTTTATGAGATATCTTCTATCGAAGGTTGGTGATGAAGTTTAGAAAATATAACAGGAAAATATTTTGGTTTTTTAAAAACGAAAGGATTATTTTGATCAAAAATAACATGTACTATTTCTTCCACAGTGAAACTATTTTTATTAAAAATCCTATATTCCTTGGAGTTAGTAGAGTATCCTACGAAAATTCTTTCATCAGATTTGAGTGAAAATTTATGTAATTTATCCTTTTTATTCATTATATATAATTTGCAAGGCAAACTTTTTAAGTAAGAAAATTTTGGTTTTCGTCTAGTACACAAATAATAAGGTGCTTTTTAAGAAACAATTTTATTAACACTCGATTTATAATATAAAAAGAAGTACATATTTCTTCAGCACATAAATGTTTAGCTATAGAATAGTCACACAATATGGTTATTGTCATACCTTGAAGAATAAGATTGCTTATTTAGACAACAACATTTTGTTGAGGAGTTCTTGGAGCTGAGAAGATGTTAGTAATACCTTTTTTCCTACAAAAAGTTTCAAACTCATAATTTTCAAATTATCCAACATGATCACTATAAATTGTTATCAATGATAGGGGTTTTCTCATTTTTAACTTTATCTCTAATGATTTTGAAATATGAAAAAGCATCAGATTTCTTTGCGAGAAAATAGACCCAACTAAACCTAGTGTAGTTATCAACTAGAACAAACACATAGTATTTGCCTCCAATACTTTCAGTTTGTGTTGGACCAAATAAATCTATTTGTACTAACTGTAATCCATTAGATGTTGTATCTTCACATATATATTTAAATCTATATTTATGTTGCTTTCAATATTGACAAGGATCACAGACCTTCAATGAATCAAACATACATTCCGGTAGATCCAGAACAAGTTCATTCTTATAAAGATTACGATGATTTCTTAAGTTACAATGTCCTAGTCTCTTATACCAAATCCATGATTGATCTTCAAATTCTCTATGGCTGGACAGATCTTGACTACTATGGTCTTCTAGGTTTATGGTGTACACGTTCTCATGCCGAAGGGCAGAGAAAATAAACCCATCCATTGAATGGTGATCTAAACATGTATCCTTTCTAAATTTCACAAAGTAGCCTTCATCACAAAATTGGCTAATGCTTATGAGGTTGTGCTTAAGGACATTCACAAAAAGAACATTTGAAATGACATATTTACGAAGAAGAATAATGTTACCTATATCAACAATTTCTTCTTGAGAGTTATCACCAAAAGTTACCTTTCCACATTATGTTCTAAAATTTTCTTGAAATTGTCTTTTTTACTAGTCATGTGCGGGGAGCATCCACTATCCATGTACCATAGGTTTTTCGTACTTCCTTCACTTTCCTAAAAAATACAGAGTTTGGATCTCTAAATCCAATATTTCTTGGATCTGGAATAGTTTGGTAATAAAAGCATCGGTAACCAAATTTGTTTAGAAAAATAAGGTTTATGAAACCCAAGTTATTGAACTTAATTTTAAGAACAATTTTTCTTCCAATGCACACCACTTTATCATTTCTTAAAAAAAGTGTCTCTAGAAGGGACAAAATATTTATTTTTAAAAATAGGGTTTTCATTAAAAAATCTTAATCCCTGATCATTAACATGAGATCGGATTTGAGAATAAATGTTGTCAAAATTTTCCTTACCAGAAGTAAAATTTGAATGAAGTTTTTTTAAGGATCCAATATCAGATTTTATTCTCAGTAATAAACACATATCCTCAGGAAAAATATAATTAGAGTTATTTTTATCCATTAAATCATCTTTTTATGAAAACAGATTTTTATGATCCTCAGAATGTTTATCCTTCTCAAAATTAACTTCCTCATGTTTCTTAGAATTATTTTTTAAAACAACATTTTTTCCATCAAGATATTAGGAAATATTTAAATTTTTTTTGGTAAAATTTATTCTCTAGAGGTTTATTTGTCATGTTATTTAGAAACATTACAATTTCTCATTTCTAACAACTTAGAAAATCTAGAAACATCCTCATAGGAAAGAAAAATAATTTTCATTTTTTGATGAAGAAGATTCTTCATATGAAGAAAAACAATTATCTAGAAAATTTCACTTAATGCCATATTGGGTGAGGATTATGTAGTTTATACCTTATCCATGAGACAATGATTTTGAAAGTGATCTCTGGCTATTAGACCAATATTCTTTTTCCCGTAAGATTCATATTCTGAAGATTCATCAGAAAAAATCTCCTCCACTGGTACTCCAAGTCTCTATGGCTTTCAAGACATTCTTGTGCTTTGATCTGTAGAACATCATCTGGTTTCCTTCATAATTCCTTTATTTCTTGTCTATGTTCTTATGAAAGGGAAAATAATTTCTAGTATGAACGGTTCATCTACATTCATATCATTTCACTACTCAATATTTTTTTATCTTTATCATCATTCTTCATGGATCTATATTGAATGTTCTTCTACCCGACAATCTTGTTCATCCTCCGAGAAAAATTTTCTAACTCATTTTTGAAGAATCACATTCACTAGATTCATATTGAACAAAAAACTTCATAGCTTTAGATCATGTAATTATCTCAAGAGTCTTGACATTCATATAATTTGAATTAGTTGTAAAAGAAACATCTCCATTTCCATTCTTGTTTTTAATATTATTAGCATCCTTCTTCAGTCTATTTTCATGTTGAATATGTGTTCCAATCATTTCATCAATAGAAATCTAAGTAACATTCTTATTGTCATCTACAGTAGTTCTCTTAGATTCTCATTCATTAGGAATGGTGTCTATTATCTTGTCTACAAGAGCTTCATCATCTAAACCTTTCTCACACATGGATTATAGACTGTTGATAATAGTAATAAATAATTGGTGTACTTTACATATTGGTTCACCATAAGGGATGTAGGAACCATGATACCTAGCCCTGAGTATTTCACTTCTAGTTTCAATAAAATTTGAAGTTCCAAACTGAATTACTTCAATAATATTCCAAATACTATTTGCTGCCTCATAGGATGAAATTTGGATATATATATTTCTATTCATGGAATATAGAAAAGTATTACGTACCATAATGTTTAGCTGGTATTCCACCTTTTCAGGATTAGTATAGGATAAAAGATCCTTATGAAGAATCTTATAATCTAAAATTAACATATTGTAGTTTTTAACACTTGTGATTATCAAAAAGGTTTTCATTCTATATATCCAGTACATATAATTATTTCAATCGAATATCGGTGGTCTAGTAGGATTTAGATTATCTAAGGATCCAACATGAATGATTTATATAGTAATGAGATATTTATTTCCACAAAACTTTTTATTAGTAAATGTTTAAGAACAAATATGAAGAACATAAGAAAAGGAAAACATCAGCAAGAAAACATATATGTGGATATAGGAATTTTAGAGACCTCCTCTGATACCATTTGTGAGGAACGAACATATAAAATGGGATGCTCAAATACAAGAGGGGGTGAATTGTATACTTTAAAAATTCCATTGGAACCTTTAAATTAATGTTTAACAATGTTAAACAAACATTCACAACACATATTAAAGAAACATTTGATATTTTCTTAAAAGAACTTTTGTACCTCAAAGAATATAGAATATGTAATCTAATCAGAGTAATTTAATTAAAAAGTATAACAAAGTTATACTTTCTATCATGAAAAAGTTAACATACAACATCGGATTTCAAACAACTTGTAATAGTAAACAAGTAAGAATAAGATTTATTTAACCCAATGTGATGGGTATCCAACAAACATGTATAAAGGTTACTTGATTTATACATTCAAGAAATTCTTTCTTATCCAAACCCAGGTAATCCCTCAATATGAAGATCGGTATATGTGTTGCTATCCCTACAATCCATCGACTTAGAAGGAAATCAGAACCTCTATCTTCCAATCTTGGAAGCCCTCGATCAGCACGATCAGAGTCTGCACAAAGCATGTCTGAACATGTTTTTCATGCCTGGACAAGTTGTTCACAATATATTCATAAAGAATTGATAGTTTTAAGAGCCTCTCTCTCTAGAAATTACTTCACAAATTTTTTCCGTAAAAGTTAATTTTCGATCTTGAAGTATTTTTCTTGTTCAAATAAACATTTCTTTATAAGAAAATCGTCCCAACAATAGGATCCTCTCTAGTGGTTATATTTTTCCTTCAAAATGGGATGAACTTTTACATGATTCAAACATATAATGATTAGTTTAAAATAGATTTTACTACATCATTTCAAGTAATAGAAACGATGTTAAGTTAAAGATAAATGTTAAGTGTAAGAGAACTTAGATTCCAATATCATTGGAATGGTACATTTAAACAACTCAAACATTAAAATGAAAAAAATAAGAAATCAAGAAAAAAGATTCATAAGAATATCATTATCAAGAAAATAGTATCATAAGAAAAATTAAATCAGATTGTGAAACTGGAATCTCATTTGTTCCAGAATCAGAATCAGAAAATAGAAACCATATATACATTAGAATCATAAGCACAAAATCAGAATCACATATACAATGGAATCAGAATCACAAAATCAAAATCACATATAAATCATATTCAAATCATAAAAACTAAATCAAATATAAACTGGATTTGGAATTATAAAAACTAAGACATATATACACAGGATTCTGAATCATAAAAACGGAATCATATATACACCGAATTCTGAATCATAAAAATAAATCATATAGACACCATATTTTAAATCATAAAATTGAATCATATATACATCAGATTCTGAATCATAAAACAGAATCACAAATAGTAATGATAGATCTGTAAGTATAACAGAATGAAAAATCAAAATAATGGATCTATAAGTCTAACGGTATGAAACAACGTAATGATATATCTGTATGCATAAAAGAAATACAATTCTGGATCTTATGAAAAATAAATAACATAAAAATATATTTAGAACATAGAAAAAGTGTTTGTGATTTTCAAAACATAAAACCATAAATAATGGAGAAGTGATAAGATATCCTTAATGAATCAACACTTATATGGAATATGTCTCATTGGAAAGTGATATTGGCATATTCATGTAAATACACAAGATTAAATACTACCCATTTTTGCCAGTAATGTGATTTAGGAAATTGGAACTCTCGAAAGACCCAAGTTACATTTATGCTTCACTGTGACAGAAAACACTAGCATTAAAACATCTCCACATGAAAGGCCATGGACATTGACGTGTAGTCGGTCGCTCCATCATCATCTCAAAATGACAAACAAATGTTTTTCCATTGAAATTATCACGCAACACCATAGTTTCCTCTATTATTTATGTGATGCATCACCAACGAAGAGTGTAATTTTCTTTTCCCAAACTCCTGCAAAAAAATTACATCCATAACCCTTGTCATGTAAAATATATAATTATGAATGGAAAAGGTGGAAGGCCCTTGTGTTCTTACATATCACATGATTAATTTCTGATGTCCTTGGGACACCAAAATATCCATGGTTACATGTTTTATTTATTGTGAAATATCCATCATACATTTCCACCACAATTTAGAAATACCCCTAGAAAAGAACCATTATTCTCATAGAATAAATCAGACAAGGAATATGCGATCAAACGAGAGCCTTTCGATAGGTTTCCTAATCTTGTGAAGTTTACTATAGATGTCCCCATGAATTTTAAAATACCATTTACGTGAATGTTTAATTAGGAAATAATCCTTTAATTGTACATAATCCAATATGATGATTGTTGATGGGATGGACTTATAGTCGCTAAATTGGATTTTCACCCCAAATGACCTAAAGCGGGATTATGAAAAATTTTGTGCCATCCAATCTATCCACCAACTCCATCCATTAAATCGATGTTTCATGCCACACAAATATGAATCTAATTAGTGTGGAGAGTCCTATAAATCCCCCATATTGTCATTCCAAAATGAATACATGTATCCTCACATTGTTTCAAACAAAAATCATAATACATTTCACAGATTGGGTTATATTTCAATCCAAATGTCTTTCCATCAGGTATTATCTTGGGAACCACTGAAGTAGATCATGTAACATTCATATGCACATCATTTATCAGTCATATTGCATGTAAAGTAAATCATGTGAGTTATGTTGAGAAAAATTCACATAAATAATTATCCAAAAAATATATACACAAGATACCACTAAAAAATTATAAGGCATATGAAATAAAAGGTTGTAACATAGACTAAAATATGGGATACCTAGGTGAAGAACATATCTGAAAATCCTAATAGGCTTCGCATAAACCACCCATGTCATTCAAAAAAACAACACATGTCTTCCAAATAACACGATTCTCCTTTGGTATATTATTTAGATAATGATTTGTCACATGGACTTGCAAGATCAAATAACATGGTTACCCAAGCATGTTAGACAAGAATGATTTAACACATCAGGCTCTCCATCTAGACATCGCGATGTCATCCTGAAAGGTTTCAAAAATCATATGGTGACAACGATTCATTTCAGATAGGACTCGTGATAGAATATGGACATGTGAAATATATCTTTGGAAATTCTACTAGAATTCAATATATTTCTCTTGATATCCTCCTAATATGTTATTATTTATTCGGTATGAAATTCATATAATTCAACCAGGATAGGAATCACCATACAAAAATTCACACTAACTATTGAGAAACCCTATATGTGTGTCAAAAATCATTTCACAATGACATCAAAGAATGTGAGATGGATCATATGACTCTCTGTGAGAATTTCATCCATGATAATGTGATGGATTCCAATATCATCCAACTAGGTCATTATATGTAAATCATTAATGTTAGCATTGAATATCTGATGACCATTAGATATGTCATCCAAATTTTGTAATGTACCTCAAAAAATTCATCTCAGTCATGAAATTTTTATTGGACTTGTTATGAATACATACTATGACATATGAAACATTCAATCGATACATGTTTGACAGATAATCAACACCTATTAGAAAGACAAGTATACGAGTCCATGAATTCATGCCAGGACATGATAACCTTGTCTATCCTATATATTATGGAATCATTAGTGTGTAATCCAGGACATAGTGAAATAAAATTAATTTCATTCCAACTATTACCTAGATATGTAGGACTCCGACCTAAATCCAGAACATTATATTGAATCTCTTAAGGGAAATACCTTCTAATAATTCTTAAAACAAAAATTAATGAGGCTGGTTACATTCTACACATTTTTCTCACAATGATACTAGATCATGCAGGTTTAAGGATTTGAAATGATCATATCATTCGAATAATGAATATATACTAAATAAGGGAATCCTCAATGTGTATGCCCTGAATAATGGAATGATATAACTACCTCCATATTAGGGAAAACTCGTTGTGTAAGCCCTGACATGGTGAAATATATTGATTATTATTCTTTCTATTAACAGGATATGTAGGACTCTATCATAGGGACAATTCATAGATAAAGAATCTACCATAGTATAAGTCTTCCCGTGTCTTCAACATTTCAATTAATAGGAACAAACTCTCTCATATTCTAGTCAGTATTTCTCATCCACCAAAAGATTGAGAACCAAACAAAACTAAAGAACCATTATTTATTCCATAATAATAATATATAGGAAGAATTCCAAAGGATTTATCATAATTATAATCATTAAAGATTATAGTACCACTCATTTACCTAACATATCAACCATTGGGACTCAATCTCCCTTGTGGTACGATCATTCTTCCTCATCCACCAGTGGATTGAGATCTAAAACCAAACTATTAAAAAAATTAATTCCATACTTTAAAATGATATGTAGGATTAAGCACTAAGGATCGAGAAGAAATAAATATTCACATCCGTGTAAATATGACTTGTGTTTCTTATATTTTATCCATTAGCTCCCAATCATTCCCATGGGATGATCTTTCTCTTTCATCCTCAAATAGTCTATGTAGTAAAATAAAATGCATTGACATTGATCCATTCATTAACCTGTATACATGTAAAACCTACTTGATATATGATTTAAAATATATGATTTCAATGAAACATCATATATTTTATTGTTTTATGATGATAATATTAATAGGTTTAATGGAAAAAATTAGTTTTTATTCCTATTATAAAACTAATATACATTCAATTTATTATAATCGACAAATCCCATCCTTGAGATATTAACAATATCCCAGGATGATAACATAATATTTTTTTCCTTCTTATATGGATTTAAAATATATGATTATAGCCACAAAATGAAAATACATGAAGAACCTTAGAAAAATATATATGGATTCACTAATAAGATCCCCCTATTGCATCTAAGAGGACATAACCAAAGAATTTTTTTATGATAAATAGTCTCATATTAGGATTTGGAAGAGGACATCGATCATATCTAAAATTAATAAGAGAGTTTTATATAAGTAAACAATTCCCCCAAAATGGATTAATGAGCCCAACCTCTAATCATATTGACAAATCTCTATTTCAATGCATTTTTCAGATTTGAGCCCCAAATAAATTCATCCCTTTTTAATGACGGTAAATATGTAGTTATAGATTCATGAACCATTGCTAGGGTCTATGAAATATCAATAAATGGTGAGCATGAAATTAATGAATATATAGATCATTTATCCCCCAACAATCAAACGAACAAAAAAATACATCCCTATATTTCTGAAAAAACAAAAATTATAAACGTAACATGAATCTCTCAAATAATTTAATGAATAGTAAATCGCATGTCAGTCCATTTTTTCATATACTATGAATAAAATGATGATCCTTATGTGAAACTCTCAAATTGCTTAATGACCAGTTTACCATGTTCTAGGCCACATTTTTTCAATATACCATACAAAAAAGATAGAAATCCAAATATTAATCTTATGAACAACTAAATATCTATAACTAATGTTCTAATTAAATAAGTACACCCATACATTAACAATTCCATGTGAGAAGAATGATCAGATAGTGGATAAAATTTAAAATGTGATACCCATGAAATTATAATATTTAATATATAATTCCTAAGTTACTTCACTGATTAGAAACCCCATTCATTATTATCTTCATGCATAAAGATGATACTCTCATCAACAACACCCTGATCCAAGATAATTTCTTCATCTAAACTATTGTTATGGAAAATGAGATGTAATTTTAACCCCCGTGGGTCTGATAATGACATCACTTTCATGAAATATTATCTGTACTGTGTAAAATTTAATGGCCTAGGAATACCAACAACATGTATTGATACAGACCATTGAGGCTGGTTGTGAGAGTCTCCAAGTGATCATGATAACAATTCCACATTGATCACAGAATTTTGCAATGACAATGGTGTCCCTCATTACCACTACCAACCACATTGAAATCCAGTCCATGGTGTGAAAAAACCATCACCTTTAATATTTTTTTGAGGTAACCCATTTAGTCAACTAAGTATCCCTAATGATTTAAGAGCCACTAAAGATGGATCCCATCAACCCCCATTGCTATTATCCCCAATTGGTAGCCTTTATTTTCCTACAATGGTACGACCTGATACACTTCATCCTTTGATACTAATTATTGGGAAATACGGAAGACACGTTAGGCATGAAAGACTCTGGATAACCAAGATTGGGATTCTATCCACACTCCCCCTAATAATTTCTGCTAGCATGTTATGTTGGTGCCTAGCAGGTTGGATCATATCCCTTCTCACTCAGAACAACACTGTGAGGATATTCATACAATAGTCTAGGGAGAGGTTCATATCTCTACCCCCAGGCATGATGCTAATCGGAATATTCTGGTGGCACAAGGAGGAAAAACTAGGTGCATATTCCTACATCAATCAAACATATAATCCAATATATAATATAGAAAAAATGTGAATGCTTATATTTTTTCAGTAACTCTGCTAAAATACCATTAAATCTTATTAATAGTTAATGATCATCATCATAATATTCTTGAACTTGTATATATAAAGTGATTGGTGAATATTCCTATCTATATAGTAAGGAAAAAGCAACATCTAACATTTATGAATAATTGGTCTCTATAGAGAAATTTCATCTTCCATATCAAGTTAAAGAGCATTATTATTATTTTCTACAAATTTTAGAGGCATCAAATCCGGACCATATTCTTATACCGATTGGAGCTGAGTAGGTAGGTGCAGAACATGTCTCGAGATAAGGGGTCAAGCCTATATAAAATATCTGGTTTTATATTCCTATAACCCAGAATCATGATCTCGCACTAATTCTTCCCTGGGCTCACCAAGTGAGAGGGGCACATGCCTCAGGAAAATCACATATTTCTATCTATGAAGACTGGTGTCATACTCTAATGGAAATAGATCAGGATTATATCATAATTTATGTATATGATTACCAAGTAAGATTCAAACTAGTGTTGGGACATTTTCATATTCATTTTAGTTAATATACCTTGCATATTCTAGAATATCCGGGGATTCGGGTTTATATAATTACATAAGCCCATAAAAAACCCCACCAGCATTCTACTCAATCTATATAGAAAGAGGCCCATATCATTTCTACCATTTCAATGGTAAAATAAAAAATTATGATGGGGAATTAAAATTCAGTATGGGATCATTTTACCCTTCATACTAGGGATAACCATGTGATATATTGACATGCTTCAAGATAGGGTATTATCACTATGATGAAAAACAAATGGCATATTAAAAATGCTCTAGATTAGTCTCATATCCCTATTCTTACCAAAGATAATCATGTGAGAGTGAATCATGGATTGGGGGAGGCTTAGATTATTTCAAATAACATATAGACTTATTGGCATATTCTAGAACTTCTTAATAATGGTATGATATTCCTGCATCACAAGGAAATTATCAACATCTATCAGAAACTGTCATATGATAGGATTATATCCATCCACATTCTTAAAATGTGTGTATTCATATTCGTAGAATGATGAAGAAGGAGAATTATATACCTAATAGGATCAATTCAAGTGTAGTTGACGTTATTTGAGAAACATCCTTAAGACCCTAAGGGTCTGTCAACTCTTTATGCAGATAATAAATTGATCATTACCTCGACAGTACACCTCATGGTAGTACATAGATTGATGATAGGGTCTCTACTTTAAAATTCCTCCATGGTAACCTCCCAATTATGATGCCTCCCAAGCATAATGAAATCATACCATTTCCTATAAACCATCATATAGAGTGGTGTTCAAATCTTACACAACATTGTATAGATAAGAGATTGAATCATTAGGGTCGACCGTATATAAGAGCCCCATTAAATACCATTATCAATTCACTCCAACCAGTATGTGACCCAAAAAACACATTACGTGGTCTAGTAGGATGGAGGAATTTATGTTTGATGAAGATGAATCCTGCAATGATATATTGATATTGTTATCCGAAAACCACATCCCTTCATGTTCTGTATTCTTTTTAAATATAAATGTTAAACACTAGATAAGATGGAAGTAGAGTGTATTACTTATCTACAAAAAAATGGTTGCTAACTCATCATCTATTGAAAGATATACACCTCCTTTATCCTCTATACGAGGGTCACTGTCAAACCATCATGATACACAACTAATATATGTATCTGGATATCATCTCCTTGTCATGAGATCCAGAACAAGAGAAGAATAATCTAAACATGCCACATGTTTTTGGACATTGCATCACAACTATTCATCATCTAATATATAATTCCATATCCAACATTAATATTTTAGTATATGAGTGTATGGATTTTCACACTTAATTGAACCCCTATAATAATAAAACCCCAAAAATATGACTTCTTCTACAGTTATATCCTTACAATAAATCAGGGGACTAGGTAATAGTCATACCAGTTGGACAGTACAATGAAATGAACCAACTTAAATAGTGCTAATAAATCATAAATAGTGAAAAAGGATAGCTCATTGATCTTTGAAGGAGGCCCCTAAAAAATATTAAATGAATTTAATACCCAGTAATTGATGTTGTGATGGACTGGAAAACTTCTAGTATAGAATGAATCACTACATGAGATTCTATTTCACTATGATCCCACAAATGAAAAACTAGGTCCCATTAAAAAGTACATATTCATTACAGTCATAGTAGCTATCCAGGATAGATCCAAGGAAACTAATATGTGGTAATATCTAACACTAGCTTCACATATTTGATAACAAATTATAGAGAGTATTCATGACCTTTCATTAGTATTTTTAATCTAGACTAATTCTACCTGGATATGGGAATTTATATATAAAAAACTATCACTCGGTTCATCGTCCCCTGAAAGGGAATTGGGTAAATCAATTATGGTTCTTGATCAACCCCATCCCACTGGGTTGGGGGAATTTATATCTCACAAAACATCCCAAGAATCATTATATCCTAAACATGAATCAGTATATCCTTAACAATAGTATCAATGAATGAAATTTTTGGAATCATATAGGTTCCATCCAGCAATGAAGATGCCTTTTGATTATGACCATCACTGTATTGGTGATCGATCATCTCTAGGTTTGGTGGTAAATATCGATAGATGAAATATCATCCATTCCTCCTACCACAAGAAAATAATATACTATTTGGACGACATTCTATAATCAATATTAGAAACCTCCTTTAGGATAGTGCTCATAAGAAAATATAAGAGGAGCGTACAGTGAAGAAAATAATCCCCATATAGGATTGCAATAAAAAACAATCCAATGGGGCCTATGGTTTGAGAAAATACTCTAATGAAGGTAGTATAGAATCATCCTAGTGAATTTGATGTAATGTACATACATAAATTTCTTGATACACCTTAGTGAATGTATTTAACATTATAACAATAGAAAACGTGGATCAGGATTTAGATGTAAAGGTAAATAACACAGATAATGTACCCAATGGGGTGGGTGATTTAGATGCACCAACTAAGGATGAAAAACACCAAAAATAGTGGAGGCATTGGAATTTTTAATCTTCGAATATTGATCTACCCCTTATATTGAAGATCAACTGTAAATAAAATTGGAATGGTGTCACTACATCCCAATCAACTTCGAAAAGAATTCAAATTCCAACAATAAAGGAATAGTTGAAACAAAACAAGAATTAGATAAAATATCTCATGAAACTCAATGAGAAACTTTAATGAGAAATTTTCCTCCTAGGTATCAAATTCTTGTTGAGGAGAGTATTCCTCCTCCCATATATTTTAATATATGATATTCTCTTACAATAGTATCATCGAAACTCCACTTCTAGGAAGTCAGTTTATAGATATGTGGAATTAGAAAATGATTGTGACTTGGATAAATTGTAGATATATGATATTTCTCTATAGGGTATTTCATTAAGTCCTTTAATTAATTGATAATCATCGGAAAATGAAAATATGGCCACCTCATCTGGCCCCACCCACACACGATTGATGAGAGGTAACTCAGAGAGTAGTACCTCCAAAACTTTTCAACATCATCATGTCCATTGATACACAAATGAATGACATATAAGGAAGAAACACACCTATGAATACTATTTAGAATCTATTACTTGAGTGGGTGGATGAAACATTTCCTCCATGAAATTTTTGAAATCATACATTCTCCACCTTTGATGGTGTGAGTGACCTTAAACAACATCTCACCTTCATGTTTCCCAATGTGGTATGATAATAGGACCTCAATATCAACATGAGGCAACCAACATGATGTGCTTTATACAAACTGTAATTGGGAGTTACATTTTTTAGTACAACAGTCTTATTTAAGGTTCCATTTCATAATATAATGTCCTTATTCATTAATTTTGTTTATAGTTCACCTCCAACTTTAGTTAAATAAAAATCATTGACCTGACAAAAAAACAAAACAAAAAAATGATACTATATGTGACTTAATATCCATATTGAATGTTATATCCTTTTAACTCATTATCCCTATATCTCTAGAGAAATGTATGGAACATTGTCCTGAAAATATATTTGATGATTTGTAGACTCTCTTGATATATATGAAGTTTTTAAGAGGCATCATGATTTTTCTAAAATGTCCCAATTATTGAATGACTACATTTAGTTAAATCGATCCAAATATTTACTTTCTGCCATACCAAAAGGATAAATAATCAAAATGACATACACCTCTATTGTTACTCCTAAAACCACTATCAGTTACCATTAAAACATTTAGGCTTGTCCCAATCATCCCAATACCTCCCATCATGTGACAAAAACTACCAAATACCATATGGATAGAAATAAAAGGATATAGGGTTACATGGGATTTGAGGAATGGGTGAATAAAATATACTCCATATGAAATGAACAAGTCCCGAGTTATTTCCTTATAAACATGGATTATAACTTTCTCAAGCTACCACCACCGAGGAAGCCTAATGTGGTTAACCTCACTATAAGGCCCCAACATTAAACCATACTTAATATTGAATTAAATGAATAATTCACATTGAGGATCTTTTCAGGTTTAGAGTTTTAGATAATTAGAACATAACTATTACATCTCAAAAGATTAACAAAGTAGACACTTCTACCAAGTTTCCATAGAATAAAAAAACTGATAAATAGAAACATGTCTAGTTCCATGTTTTATATAGCATGACTTACCCTTGATCCCATCCTTGACCCTATTCCACATTAAGTCCTGTGAAAAACATTTCAAAAAAAACTTGGGGTGAGCATAAAAAGATCAGTAAGGGATACACAAAGAATAAAAACTGTTAGTTTATCAAAACAAAAAGTAAACCATGTATACATTATCAATGTAATACTTTTCACCTTTATGAAGAAGTAAAAACTATTCACTGAATAAAAGATCATTAATTACCCTTTTGTAACCAAATTATTACCATAAAACCCATATAAATAAAACATAACATATAAAGGTAACATGGGACATAAACATACTTAAGTATAATAACCATACGGTCGACTTCCACACATATCACTTAATGGAATAGCCATACGGCCGACTTCCATACAAACATAATGGAATATCCATACGGCCGACTTCCATACCAAATGCATTGGAGGTTATAACGTAACCACACGTCCTGGTATTCACAGCACCACCCGTTATATGGTTTATCATGTAACCACCCGTCAAATGTCCAAGTACCAATATAGAATCATAAAACATAAAACCAATATAAATGAATGATAACATTTCCAAATTTCAATTACAATATATCTTTTAAATATATTGACATAATAGAATCCTTTATCAAAACAATTTTCAATACCCAAATACATAAAAGAGTATATGGTATTTATTTTATTTTAAAAACATTACAGCTTGTGGAGGAAGCCAAAGACTAAATAATACTCGCGATGGCGGAAAAGGTCGTTGTCACCGCATACATTAAAAGAAACATTCCTTTTTGTCGTTTTGTAAAACGCTTCATAGAAAAAGATTACTTTTGTATAAAAGTAAAAGTAAAATGGGTTTATACACTGTATAAAAGAAAGTTGTGTATAAAAAGAAATATGCCTCAATGAAAGGAGATTGAGACGAAGTCCCTTACCTCGGGTTCGACTTGACTTGATCGTTCTTTAACGTCCGGAATAATAAACTTGAGTTAATTTCTACTTTCTTAAGAACCTTTTTCAATCTTATTATTCCTTTTATATGACTTATTTTCATGTTATAAACATTATGTAATCATTTAAGTTAATAATTTTTTTTTCTCGATATTTGGTTCTTAAGTCGAAAGTGGACTTCTTACAATTACATGTTATTCGTGTGGTCAAAGGTTCATTATATCCAGAATGATATTCATGATTTGGATATCATGTATATCATATATATCAGGAATATACATGTATTTATAATATTATATAATCATTTATAGGTTAGAAATGAAATGCACCGTTAATGGAGACGGTAAGCCGTATGTATGCATGAACGCTACTTTCATTTCTATGTCATATTAATGGAATTAAAACTAAATGAGAGGTATGTATATTTTAATTCCTGAATTATATTCATCCTTTAGATGTATCATTCATCATATATATCCATTATATACATGTACTTTTAATAGTACATTACATTTGGAATAAGAAATGAAATGCACCGTTCATGGAGACGATAAGTCGTACGTACGCATGAATGCTAATTTCATTTCTATCTCATACTTTAATGGAAGGAAATAATAATGATATAGAGGTAAATTATAATTCCAGTATAAAACCATATATAATAACATTACATACATCCTTTATACGTCCCACATATGGCATTAACGAATCAAATCACTTTGAGGGGGCGGTAGTCCGCACTTCTTTAAATGAAGATATCGCGTTTACCCATAATGGAAACCATAAAGGTATGACCAAAATAAAAAAGACAGAATCATAAAGAAAACATAAACATATTATATATCATATATAAATATAGTGTCATATTAATGGCCACCTTTGAAAGTGTTAAAAGAATGTTGAACAATCATTGTTTTGGGAGGCAGAAATTCGCCATCCACGGAAACAGTATGTTCTTTAACCATTAGATGTAGATGTGTGTAAGTGTAGCTCGAAATATTATTATAACAACATCCTAGTATATGTACGATACTGTAGGTGTTACAAAAGAAATGAATAAAAAGAGTTTAGGGGGTTGGAGATGCAAAATAATACAAAAGGAATCAAGTGAAGACATTACTTTAAAATCGGGTAACTCCCTTTGGTTTGAGCTCAAAGGCTTCCTTGGGAAGAATTATGCCCAAATATAGGCATCAAGGAGTATGAGAGGGAATTTTAGAGACAAAATGGGCAGGGGATGGCCGATAAAAAGGCTTTGGAAGTGTGGGTAAAGTGGTAGAGGTGGGGGCCTTTTATAAGAGGGGAGGAAGGGCACTCTTGGAAGGTAAACAAAAGACACTTTATTTTAAAATGGTATTCGGATTTAAGGGGTCCCACATTGATATAATTCGAGGATAAGGTGATAAGGGTTCGAAATCCACCCATAAAATAGGTTTTGGACATGTGTAGGGCATAGATTTTACATTATCATTTCATTTTATTTAAATCTTTTATTAATGAGGTAATCGCTGCATCATCATGTTGTCATAAATAATTTAATTTATTTAAAGTATAAATATTATAAAAAAATATACTTATGTAGTAAATAGTTTTGGATTTCTAATTAATATTTATAGTCAAACATCTGACTTGTATAACCCCATGTGAAAATTGTTTTAGTAAAACATCTCATATTTGTGTCATTTTTATTTTAACATTAAATAAAAAGTTATTTACGTCATTTCCCAACCAAAGTGGCTCCATGGTGTCCCCAAGTTGACCCATGGATTGTCTATTTCGGCCATGACACATCCAATGAGGTTAGGAAATGTGTCAAGTTCATTTCATATTATTAAAACTTTATTTTTACCTTAAACTACACTAATTACCTCTAATCGCGATTAAGAACTTAACAGTTACTATTCACCAAAAAATTATTTTAATCACTTTGAACCACATTTTACTTATTAATGACAACCATGTGTGTCGGATTTCTGAAAATCATATCACAAAAGTGGAAAAATTTCATTTAAACGAAAAATTAGTTTTTTTAAGTACCACTTAGTGGTTTCACTATTCATCAAAAATAGAAGTTTTCAGAAAAATACCAAAAATTCACCCTAAGCTTTATTTGATATTCCAAATTCAAAAAATAATGTCTATTTTACAAAATTCAAAACATATAAGTTTAATTAATTAATTTAATAATTAATTCCCACTGTTAGAGCAAATAGTGTGTTCTCATGAAACAATAAGTATCAAAAGATTGACACTAGTTTACGTCCAATTTCAAAGTGAAATTGATTCCAATGACCACCATTGGATTAAATGGTAAAAATATATTCTAATTTCACTTTAATTCCAATTAAAAAGATAATATAATCATATAAATAAATTAGATTAAAAAGAGGTTTTGAATTAAAATACAACATTTTACACTATTCATTATTAATGAACTTTATCGGAAAAATATCAAAAATTTACACAGAGTAAATTTTGATGTCCCGATTCTAAAGAAGAGTTATATTTGGTCTAATGGAATGTATAATAGTGATGAAAACTATATTTAATGACGGTTCTCCATCAAAAGGAGATAAGTGAACCTTTAGTAAAAATTATGGTATAAATGCCTAAAATTGAATTCTTTCCGTATTTTAAGCATTTATCTTTTATTGGATAAATGTAAAAACATTTAAAAACATATATAATAATATTTTAGTTATTTCTATATATTCCCGCCAATACAATGGCTACATGTTAACTACCATTTAAAATAATATTATTATATTACTAGTGTACAACGTAAGTTTTCAAAGAAACTCATCATTGCTTATCGAGTACGCTATCGAACGTAGAAACCCCTTTTAATTAAAATGAATATTTAAATCGTAAATATTAATAAATATGAAAATGTTTTATTCATTATTTACCTGGGATGTTACATCCTTGCCCTCTTTTGGGAATTGCGTCCTCGCAATTTTATTCACTTATCAAAATAAGTGGGGGTATTTATCCCTCATAGCATTTTCAGATTCCCACGTTGCCTCTTCAACAATATGGTTTTTCCACAAAACCTTTACCTGTTGAATTACCTTATTTCGCAACACTTGCTCTCTTCGGTCAAGAATCTGGACTGGTTGTTCTTCATAATATAGGTTCTCCTCTAGCTGAACTACCTCTGGACTCAAAACATGAGATGGATCTGGAATATACTTCCTCAACATCGAAACATGAAAAACATTGTGTACCTGAGATAAACTCGGAGGTAAAGCCACTCGGTAAGCAACTGATCCAACTCTCTCCAGAATTTTATATGGTCCAATGAACCTTGGACTCAACTTTCCTTTCTTACCAAATCTCATCACAATTTTCCATGGAGAAACATTGAGAAAAACATGATCACCTACCTTGAAAGATAGATCCCTCCTCTGGTTATCCGCATAACTCTTCTTCCTGCTTTGAGCTGTTCTCATCTGTTTCTGAATCAAATGAACTTTTTCTGCCATCTCTTCTACCAATTCTGGTCCCATCAGCTTCCTTTCACCCACTTCATCACAAAATGGTGGAGTTCGACACCGCTTCTCATATAATGCTTCAAATGGTGCCATCTGTATACTAGAATGAAAAATGTTATTATAAGAAAACTCAACCAAAGAATGATATTGGTCCCAATTTCCCTGATAATCCATCGAACAAGCTCGTAGCATATCCTCCAAGGTCTGAATTGTTCGTTCTGACTGCCCATCGGATTGCGGATGAAAAGCTGTAATAAAATTTAATTCAGTACCCAACGACTTCTGAAAGCCTTTCCAAAAGTTAGAAGTAAACCTGGGATCACGGTCAGATACAATGGAGAGAGGAACTCCATGTAACCTCACTATCTATTTAAGATACAATCGAGAAAGTTGATCTAGAGAGAATGTATCTCGAATAGGAATAAAATGAGAAGATTTAGTCAAGCGATCAATAATAACCCAGATTGCATTATTACCTCTAGATGTATTCGGTAATCCCACGATAAAGTCCATGGATATATTCTCCCATTTCCACTCTGGAACTGGTAGAGGCTGAAGCATCCCTTTCGGTAACTGTCGCTCTGCTTTAACCTACTGACAAGTCAAACACTTCACTGTAAAATCAGCAATATCTCTTTTCATTCCATCCCACTAGTAATACTCCCGCAGATCTCTGTACATCTTAGTACTGCTAGGATGAACTGAAAACGGAGAACTATGAGCTTCACATAACAACTCTCTATTCAACTATGAATCACAAGGAACAACCAATATCTTCCCAAATCTCAAAACACAATCACTATCAATGTTGAATTCATGCAACTTACCTTTCTGAACCACCTCTACCTTTTTCTGCAACTCATTGTCTTGCTTCTGTGCTTGCTTGATTCTGTCTGATAGAGAAGATCTCACTGATACCTAAAACAAAACAGAAGGACATCCTTCACCAACAACTTCTATGCCAAAGTTCATAAAATCTTTAACCAAAGGATCAAGTTCCAAATACAACATCGTTAATGAAGAATTACTTTTTCGACTCAATGAATCAACTACTTTATTGGCTTTTCCCGGATGGTAATGAATTGTACAACTATAATCCTTGATTAATTCCAGCCATCTCCTCTGTCTCATGTTCAATTATTTCTGAGTGAATATATACATTAAACTTTTATGATCAGTATATATTTAAAATTTTACTCCATACAAATGATGCCTCCAAATTTTTAAAGCAAAAACAACAGCAGCTAATTCCAAATCATGTGTAGGGTAATTTACCTCATGAGTTTTCAACTGACGTGAAGCATAAGAAATTACCTGATCATTCTACATAAGTACATAGCCAAGTCCCTTCAATAAAGCATCACTGTATATAAAAAACTCACAATTCCTGGAAGGAAGTGCCGAAACTGGAGCATTCACCAATCTTGTTTTCAACTCCTGAAAACAGTCATCTCATTCTTTTGTCCTGATAAACTTAACACCCTTCCGAGTTAGCTTAGTCATTGGACTAGATAACCGTGAAAAATTTTCAACAATCCTTCGGTAATACCCTAACAAACCAAGGAAACTACGAATCTCTGTTACATTTGTGGGTCTCGGCCATTCTTCAACAACCTTTGTATTTTCAGGATCAACGATTATCCCATATTTAGAAATAATGTGACCAGGTAAAGAAATTTGTTGCAACCAAAACTCACATTTTCTGAATTTCCCATGAAATTTCTTTTCTTTTAAGGTTTGCAAGGAAACCCTTAAATTACTTTCATGCTCCTCTTTACTTTTAGAAAACACCAAAATATCATTAATAAAACAACCAACATTTTTCACCTGAGTCAACTGAGCCATCACTGCAACAAACTGTTCAGTTCTGATACTGACCATATCAGGATACTGATTTAAAAGGTCATTTACCTCTGTAATCCTTCCCAGAAAATTTGTTCTGTTTCCTCTATGAAAAACCATTCTTAACACAGAATTATCTTAGGTGAAACAACATGGTAATCCATAAATGCTATATCATTTCAATCATACCATCAATTAACTTATAATTTTACACTTTTCTAACTCCTAATGTTGTCTAAACCGACCTATGATACCAACTATAAGGCCCCAACCTTAAACCTTACTTAATATTGAATTAACTGAATATTTCACGTTGAGGATATTTTCAGGTTTAGAGATTTAGATAATTAAAACATAACTATTACATCTCAAAATATTTACAAAGTAGACACTTCTACCAAGTTTCCATAGAATAAAAAAACTCTTAAAAAGAAACATGTCTAGTTCCATGTTTTATATAGCATGAATTTCCCTTGATCCCATACTTGACCCTATTCCACATTATGTACTATGAAAAATATTTCAAAAAAAACTGAGGGTGAGCATAAAAAGCTCAGTAAGGGATACACAAAGAATAAAAACTGTTTAGTTTATCAAAACAAAAAGTAAACCATGTATACTTTATGAAAGTAATATTTTTCACCTTTATGAAGTAGTAAAGACTCTTCACTAAATAAAAGATCATTAATTACCCTTTTGTAACCAAAATATTTCCATTAAACCCATATAAAGAACACATAACATATAAAGGTAACTTGGGACATAAACATACTTTTGTGAAATAACCATACGGTCGACTTCCACACATATCACTTAGTTGAATAGCCATACGGCCGACTTCCATACATACTTAATGGAATAGCCATACAGCCGATTTCCATACCCAATGCATTAGAGGTTATACCATAACCACCCATCCTGGTATTCACAGCACCACCCGTCATATGGTTTATCATGTAACCACCCGTCAAATGTCCAAGTACCAATATAAAATCATAAAACATTAAACCAATATAACGGAATGATAACATTTCCACATTTCAATTACAATATATCATTTAAATATATTGAAAAAATAGAATCCTTTATTAAAACCATTTTCAATACCAAAATACATAAAAGAGTATATGGTATTTATTTTATTTTAAAAACATTACAGCTTGTTGAGGAAGCCAAAGACCAAATAATACTCGCGGCAGAGGAAAAGGTCGTTGTCACCACATACGTTAAAAGAAACATTCCTTTTTGTCATTTTGTAAAAAGATTCGTAGAAAAAGATTCCTTTTGTATAAAAGTAAAATTCAAAGGGTTTTATACACTGTATAAAAGAAAGTTGTGTATAAAATGAAATATGCCTCAATGAAAGGAGATTGAGACAAAGTCCCTTAACTCGGGTCCGACTTGACTCGATTGTTCTTTAACGTCCTGAATAATAAACTTGAGTTAATTTCTAATTTCTTAAGAACCTTTTTCAAGCTTATTATTCCTTTTATATCACTTATTTCACTATTATAAACATTATTTAATCATTTAAATTAATAATGTTTGTTTTGTCGATATTTGGTTCTTAAGTCTAATGTGGACTTCTTACAATTACATTTTATTCGTGTGGTCAAAGGTTCATTATATCCAGAATGATATTTATGATTTGGAAATAATATATATCATATATATCCAGAATATACATGTATTTATAATATTACATAATCATTTAGAGGCAAGAAATGAAATGCACCGTTCATGGAGACGGTAAGCCGTACATACGCATGAACGCTACTTTCATTTCTATGTCATATTAATGGAATTAAAACTAAATGAGAGGTATGTATATTTTAATTACAGAATTATATTCATCATTTAGATTTATCATTCATCATATATATCCATTATATAAATGTACTTTTAATAGTACATTATATTTGGGGATAAGAAATGAAATGCACCGTTCATGGAGACGGTAAGCCGTACGTACGCATGAATGCTACTTTCATTTCTATCTCATACTTTAATGGAAAGAAATAATAATGATATATAGGTATATTATAATTCCATTATAACATCATATACAATAACATTAAATCCATCCTTTATACATCCCACATATGGCACTAACGAATCAAATAACTTTGAGGGGGCGGTAGACCACACTTCCTTAAATGAAGATATCGTGTTTACCCATAATGGAAACCATAAAGGTATGCCCAAAATGAAAAATACATAAGCTTAAGGAAAACATAAACCTATTATATATCATATATAAATATAGTGTCATCTTTATGGCCACCTTTGAAGGTGTTAAAAGAATGCTGAACGATCATCGTTTCGGGAGGCAGAAATTCGCCATCCACGGAAACAGTATGTTCATTAACCATTAGATGTAGATGTGTGTAAGTGTAGCTCGAAATATCTTATAAAAACATCCTAGTATATGTAAGATACTAGAGTTGTTACAAAAGAAATGAATAAAAATAGTTTAGGGGGTTGGAGAAGCAAAATAAAACAAAAGGAATCAAGTGAAGACATTACCATAAAATCGGGTAACTCCCTTTGGTTTGTGCTCAAAGGCTTTCATGGGAAGACTTCTGCCCAACGTGAGGATTCAAGGAGTATGAGAGGAAATTGGAGAGACAAACTGGGTAGGGGGTGGCTGATCAAAAGGCTTTGGAAGTGTGGGTAAGGTGGTAGAGGTGGGGGCCTTTTATAAGAGGAGAGGAGGGGCACTCTTGGAAGGTAAAGAAAAGTCACTTTATTTTAAAATGGTATTCGGATTTAAGAGGTCCCACATTGATATAATTCGAGGCTAATGTGATACGGGTTCGAAATACACCCATAAAATAGGTTTTGGACATGTGTAGGTCATAGATTTTACATTATCATTTCATTTTATTTAAATCCTTTATTAATGAGGTAATCGCTGCATCATAATGTTGTCATAAATAATTTAATTTATTTAAAGTCTAAAAATTATAAAAAAATTTCATGATGTAGGAAATATTTTTATCTTTCTAATTAATATTTATAGTCAGACATATGACTTGTATAACCCCATGTAAAATGTTTTTTATTAAAACATCTCATGTTTGTGTCATTTTTATTTTAACATTAAATAAAAAGTTATTTATGTTATTTCCCAACCACAGTGGCTCCATGGGGTCCCCAGGTTGACCCATGTATTTTCTTGGTCATACATGACACATCCAATTTGGTTAGGACATGTTTCATGTTCATTTCATATTGTTAAAACATTATTTTTACCTTAAACTACACTAATTACCTCTAATCGCTATTAAGAACTTAAAAGTTACTATTCACCAAAAAATTATTTTAATCTCATTGAACCACATTTTACTTCTTAATGACAACCATGTATGTCATATTTTTTAAAATAAAATCACAGAAGTGGAAAAATTTAATTTAAACGAAATATCAGTTTTTATAAGTACCACTTAGTGGTTTCACTATTCATCAAAAATTGATGTTTTTCAGAAAAATACCAAAAATTCACCCTAAGCTATATTTGATATTCCGAATTAAAAAATGAAGTCTATTTTAAAAAAAGAAAAACATATAAGTTTCATTAATTAATTTAATAAATAATTCCCACTGTCAGAGCAAATAGCGTGTTTTCATAAAACAATAAGTATCAAAAGATTGAGACTAGTTTAAGTCCAATTTTAAAGTGAAATTGATTCCAATGACCACCATTGGATTAAATGGTAAATATACATTCTAATTTCACTTTAAACCCAATTCAAAATCTAATATAATCATATAAATAAATTAGATTAAAAAGTGGTTTTGAATTAAAATACAACATTTTACAATATTCATTAAAAAATGAACTTCATCGGAAAAATACCAAAAATTTGCACAAAGTAAATTTTGATGTCCCGATTCTAAAGATGAGTTATATTTGGTCCAATAGAATGTATAATAGTGATCAAAACTATATTTAATGACGGTTCACCATCAAAAGGTGATAAGTGAACCTTTAATGAAAATTGGGGTATAAATGTCTAAAATTGAATTCTTTCCGTATTTTAAGCCTTTATCTTTTATTGGATAAATGTAAAAACAATTAAAAAACATATATAATCATATTTTAGTTATTTCTATCCATTCTCGCCAATACAATGGCTATATGTTAACTACCATTTAAAATAATATTATTATATTACTAGCGTACAATGTAAGTTTTCAAAGAAACTCAACGTTGCGTATCGAGTATGCTATCGAATGTAGAAACCCCTTTTAATTAAAATAAATATTTAATTCGAAAATAATAATAAATATGAAAATATTTTATTCATTATTTACCTGGGATGTTACACTCACTGATCATCCTGACAAACATACCCATATATAGAAATTTGTTTCATAACATCTTGCACTGCATAATTTTTATTGTTTTACTTCAACGTATGGTTGATTCCATACATGTGAATATAGATAACTCCTCATTACATGTGTCCTGCATAAACATTTTATAGTTAAAAGAAGAATAATGTTTGTAAAAATGTTTAGTTATGTGTGGAAGAAGTTAAACAAATGGATGACTTAGAAAATAATTTTTTGTGCTCATAAAAACCTTAGAAAAAATCTTCTCATACCAATATAAGCTTCACATACATGGATGGATGAATTCATTAATTCTCCCAATGGTGGACATGACCATCCGAAGAAAGAAGAAATATGAGAGTAAGATTCATATTCTTCTCTAATGAAAGATTTTAATATTTCATATTTCTTCAATGAAAAGTTAAAATAATGGAGACCATATAAAAAAATTGAACCATTGTTGTTAGTAGATAACATATTTTATTATGTCAAGGCGATACACTCGACTAACTAATTCTCCGATGAAGGTTATTCATATGAGTATGATTTATCATCACTACACCATGGAACAAGAATTCATTTGAATTGGTACTGAGAATACAGGGGACTCCATTATAGTTTTTAGACATAATATTTCGGTCATATCTGTACATATTATATCTATGTATCTATGACATGTAGGAACTCACTTTATAAGTCCTAATAAAAATAAATATGTTTACTAAAACCCTCTATCATTAATCACACATATTCATCATGTATGACCACATTGTAGTGGTGAGATTGTATAATTCTCCTATATAATAAGGAAGGTGACCATGCACTATTAAAAGTGAAGTGGATTCCCCTCAACCTCTGTGTATGATTGACGCTTATCCACAAAAAATGAGTCATATACTGAACAATTTAATAATGAGAAACTCCACTTCGGGATGAATCACCCATTGGTAAAAAGGCAATACATTTTGAACCCAGAAGATGTTTTCCTATACAATCTCACAATCTTAGATTCATTCCATCATTAAAAAAACTCAGGGACGCAATCATTGATCCCCTCCAAAAAAATGAATTGCATATTAATTTCATTATAGTTGAGTATTTTTGAGTGTATACTATGCCATCAGAAAGAAATGTCACCATTTTGTACCTATAACAGGATGAGGAATTGGTCATCCACAAAACAATATTTCCCCAATATGTTTCATGAATACTAAATAATGTCGACATATGAAGGGATCAGATTGAAAATGGTTCCAAGATTAATGCCATACTAGTTTAGACACTATGACTTTTTAGTTATATAAGTGGGGAATTATCCCCTACAAATATAGCCATTGATAAGTATGATAAATTTCAGAGAATATGTATCCTAGTGATCAGTCGTAAAACTCATTTTGGGGACCTAACATATATTTCTATGTTTATGTTTATATAGAAACACACCATTAAAAATATAGTTATTCGATGTATATGGATCCATATACATGTAAGAGTAAACTCAACATTTCATCATTGTTTGAAGTACCACATCAATGGTACGTTAGGAAAACTACATGGTGAAAATACCCCCTTCGAGACATATGGTGACATATAAACTAAAGTTTGATTCTACAAACGTTATGGAATGATACTAATTGAAGATGATGATATATAGTATGAAACATACAATATCTTGGGGAAACCCCTGAAAATCCCTATATTATGATCAAAAGAATATTTATTCCTACAAAAAATCTTGTTGATGAAGTAGACCTTGTCCTAGATGTCGAAGCACAACCAATCACCAATAACATTTAATTAGAAATATTGCTCCAGAATCCCCCCTCCATGAATTAGGTGGTAAAGGATGATAATATCTCTACCCAATAAAACTCTCACCCAAATAGTGATTAGGTGGCCCTCAGAATAAAAACACTATATAGAAACAAATACAGATACATAGTGGAGGAAGAATATGATAAAGACCTTTTGAACTCAACTCTGGTATTTTGTAAAGAAATATCCACCACATTTAATGATCCCGAGAAGGATAATAAGGGTAAATAAAATACCCAAAGATGAAACAAATTATTTCAACCACAACAATTATAGATTCTGATATGTACATTAAATATATAAAGAATCCCTAGTATGTGTCCAAATATAACTATATTAAAATACCCATACTGAATCTAGATGGGTATAAATATCATCTTGGATTACATGATGACACTCAAGGATTCATACAAGTATCCATGATGTTGAAACCCTATCATTGCATCAATATAGAGGTAGAGGATGAGAAATTGTTAAAATACAACTTTTCATGATAAGTGGAATACCCAATATGAAATTCCAAAATAATTACTATAAATAAGATAGATGGGAATATTAGGGTCTGTTTAATTTTCATAGACATTAATCATCATTTCTCAAACCAAGATTTCCCATTTTGGATCACATTTCTCATAATTGATGATACTATTGGATTCCAATAACATTCCATTACAGATGAATATTCAAGGAACAATCTGATAAATATAAAAGATTAAAACGCGGAAGACACTACCTTCAGAGAACAGAATGGGATCTTCAACTCTCAGATAATTCCCTTTGGGACATTGAACTTCTGAACATCCTATCAACTCTATATGCATCATAACATTAATAAAATTATGGTATGAATAACTGAATATTATTTTGATAACCTAGAGGTCAATTCAGAAAACTATATAATCACCTCAAAGAGCTCAATTAGTCTCTAACATTCTACATGAACACAGTATATAGATATATCCGCTTAAATTCACCTTATGGGTAATCTAATTATTTTTTCTTTTCATTGCGGTATGCCATCATGGCATTAATGTTGACCCTTAAAATACTAAAAATATACATAAAATGACACATCCTATAAATATCAATCAACTAATGGGTCTCCAAGGTCACCTCTCCCATATTTATGTTTTCATATCCATGTTGTATTGCAACGATATACCCTTCATTAAGATAATGAAGAATGGAATCAACTATCAATGAGATATTTATTCTAAAAATTTACAGAGAGACTAATGATGTTTATGATACCCACATCATTCCTGATGTTGTCGATGGAAGGAAGGCCAATCATATTAGAGGGGGATTCAATGGAATTATCAATTGGTTCTCTCATAGTACATATTAATTATGCACATATTGAGAATAATCTCTTCTATATTAGTTGAGTGACTCTAGGTATAGAGGCCCCGTACTCAAATTTTCAGAAAGACTGCCTTGTGATAGATTTTACATTGAAAATTTTGAGGCATTACATGTACCACATTGAATTTAAATTGTTATCTTATATAAAACCTATCACGTATTACATTAGACACTACACGATGAAATGACATTTGGATGAATAGTTAATCATTTGGTATTTACTGGACCTATTATAAATAAAATTTCCTTTAATGTTTTATTTAAATATTATGTCATATGGTTAGAGAAAATAATGCTCTTATTTGAATTTTCTCTTACTTATAATATTTAAAACCTAAATTATCATCATCACCATTTATAATATATAATTTTAACAGCGACCATTTGATCTGTACAAATATAGGGTTATAACAAATCCAGTGGAATCAGAAAAAGGATGTGATGGCCTCAACTAGTAGGACAGTTCTCTATGATTACCATTTTTTCAAGATTATAAGGGAGACATCATCCACATTACTTCCCCTTTACCATGATCAAAATTACGTCCAAAGACATAATAATTAGGGAAATATATTATGTATATGACTATATTTATTGAGATCATGACTCAAACCATGTACACTGAACCTGCCAATGAATGTATCACCATCACACACACCATAACCTTGATAAAATTGTGGGTGTATTAAATGGATTTGTATCAATAATATAATAATATTTATATTAATATTTTATTACCCATATTATTATTTTAATATTTTCTTCTTATCATTACCGTATAAATATTTTCTATATAATAAAACACAATGTGTATTTTTGGGTAATATTAAAATTCAATTATAAAATTTATTTTAATGAATTATTTGATTTTTTAAATAAATAAATTTAAATAAATTATTTTTACTAAATTATTTTTACTTAATATGAATTATAATATTATTTTATGATTTCAATTGTAATTTTAATAAGTGTTTGAAAACGATTTTTATGAAAAATCATAGCACTTCTCAAAAATGTTAGTTTTATTTATAAAAGTAAAAATTAAAATAATTAGAAAACTATTTCCGTAAAAATAATATTATTTTTATAATTATAAAATTAAAAATATCCAATGGTGCAATTGTCATAATTTTCTGATATAGTCAAATTTTCAGGTCAAAATTAAATACCATAAAAAATATAGTGTTTATTATGAAATCATAATAACCCAAAAATGATGAAATAAATAGTATAAAGGAAATAAAATACAAAATATATTTTATCAATTTAAATTAATTTGAATCTAGTTTTTTTATTTTATAAATCCATTATGAATCCTCTAAAATTGTTAATGTATGTAATGGTTTTTAAATCATTTCATTAAGATTATGACTCACTTACACATTATGAAATGTATTATTTTATTAATTTCGGTAGGGGGAATTATAAAACAGAAGCAAACCCTCCCATTTGATAGAATATGTGGTCAAAAATCATTTGTTTGTTTGTAGTATTGGTTATTTTATTACATATATTCCATAACATATGTTTGAGAAATAATAATCAAATCACCACTCATTTCCTATGTAAACCCACAAAATATCTGATTTATCTTCACAAACAACACATATAACATCTCTATAAAATTATCTATTCTCTATAGAGTCCTCCCATGGTGCCCCCATAATCTCAAGAGGCACCTCCCAATCATTTTGATTCACACACTCAAGTAAGGGATAATCATTGTCTCTTCTTTAATGATGTTTCTTTATTAACTTATGCCTTCGATATCAAATTCATAATTTTGGGAAATTTATTTATACTTCTCTATCACTTTCCATTTTATGTAAAAATAACAAGACATCCCTTTCAACCCCATGAACCCATTTTATTAATTTTTTGGAAATTCTATTATTTGGCTGAAATTTCACTCTGGTTTTCCATGCCAAAACAATTTTGTAGTGAATACCATAACCATTTTATATAAAGGGAGTTCAACATTATACACATATAATTATATGACAATTGACTTAAATATATTTATTCTAATCATCATTATCATAGAATAGAATATTATTATGAACGAATCCATGTTGTATGATCAAGGTCGAACACTTAATCATGAAAATGAAATAAATGTAACGAGCGCTGTAACACCCCATGATTTTGAAATTTTTTCAGATTAATTAATCCTTATGATTAATTTAATTTCACATGATATATATATATATATATATATTAAAACACAATGTCAAAAATTCCTTTCACATGACATCAAATTGTCTTACGCTACACAGAATACTGACTTAGCTTGTGCTACAAGAAATACTGAAATGACATGGAGTACCCGCGACATTGACTTGGAGTTAATTACAATGAATATAGTGTTTTTGTGAAGAATTTTTTCAATTTTTCTTCCAATGATAAGATTATAACCTATTTTTAACACATATTTATATGAATATTAATATCTACTTTTCAAATATTTTTTTAATGGATAAATATAGATAAAAACTATTGATATCAAAAGATAAATTTTTTTGTAATGTACTTATATTTTTAAAAAACTGTGAAATACACATCATGGCCTTCATTTAGAAAAAATAAAATAAATTTTAGACACATATATAAATTGAATTTGATAGAAAAAAATCATTTCTTTATTTTATTATTCTATAATTAGAATATGGTGAAATTTTGGGATTTTATTAAGAAATGTCATTTTTTATTAATTGTGAAAAATACTACATTTTAGTTAAAAACTAAAATTTTATTTTAAATAATTATTAATGTTATATTATATTTAAAATATTTTTATGGTCAAATTATATCAATTATACATAGATTTAGGTAATTATAATTAATTTCATTTTGACATTGGATATAAAAACATGATAAATTTTTGAACATCTTTCTACCTTAAAACCCGTTAATTTAATATTGTTTGCATGATTTGTAGTAATATGAATTTTCCCTATTAGATGAATTGAATTTATCAAAACTATAAAAAAAAATTAATTTTATAATATTGAGGTTCAAATAATATAAACTTATTAGTTTACTAGAAATATTAGTAATGTAATTAAAATTAATCCTGGAAATTTAAGTAAAACAATACATAATTGGGGTCTCAACATTAATTTGAGGATCCCAAATGAAATCTCCAATTGACCTAAAAAAATTGATAGACATATATCCACCATAAAACATCCCTTATGTATTTATCTTGGGTTTCTATGATTTTTTATGTAAGAACCTATGTACATCTAACATTAGTTTAAAAAATTCCATGTATGTCATTTTTCTTCCCTATAAAATGACCCATATCTTCCTCTACATCACTCCTATAAAACATACTAGGATCAACCAATATCTACACAATATAATTCCCAACATACCAAAATTCATCCTTGTAGACTATATTTTGTAATATTGTCTTCTATGGAATCCTTTTTTCATAAACCAATAAGAGTAACCCGATTAAGAAGCAACACCTTCCCTCAAGATCTTTTCTTTTATTTTCCTTATCCAACCCAAACACTCTATTTTTTCATTCATTGTATAATAATTCATGTATCCTAAATATACATGTATTTTTTTACCATTTATTAAACCTTCACATCCACAAACATCCATCTAATGGGTAACAAAAATATTGTTTTTGTGTACTATGAACTATCACCTCACAAACTAATAATTATACAATTTTTCCATACAGCCTCTCTTGGATTAAATTATGATGAAAAACATATTTATTTATATTTTATATTATATTTAGGATTAATTTAGGATTATTTATTTCTTTTAGAATTCATATGTTTTTAATTTCTATTTTTTTGTTAATACAATAATTTCATTTGAGGAAGTGTGAACTACCACCCCCTCAAAGCAATATGATTCATTCATACACTACATGAATTGTATTAATTATGTATTTAGTTAATATATATGATATATATGATATTATGAAAATACTATAATTATTATATACATATACGTATATTTATTTTAGTTTTTTTTCTTTCAACACAAAAATTAAATAGCAAAGGCATTCAGTCATACGTACGACTTACTATCTTCATGAATGGTGTATTCCATTTCATAATTATATTTTATATATTTATTTTTAATAAAAATATATTTTATAAATATGATATTTATATCTTTTATTACAATCATTAAATCTAGATTTATGAATAAAGACAAAACATTCAAACAAATTATGACACATTTGAAGAATAACGAGAATATTACCCAAACTAAAAATATAATGTATGGTGGTTAAAAATCCATAAATATAAGGTAATAATAAAAAACATATATGGTATTACATATAATAATATGGTTCTGTAAAATAGTTATAATAATATTTATATTATTTATAATGGTGGTTTTGATGAGTACAACGAGAGTTAAGACAGAAGGCAAGGGTATTTTATTTGACCTTTTATTTTAATGAGAAACATTATAAATTATCTAATAATTCATTTGGATTTGTTTATGTATATAACATAATTTTATTCAATGTATATTATAATTAAATTTATTGGAAATGAAATATCCATTTAATAAATATTCTTTCATGGGGTATAATTTTAAAAAGTTACCAAACCAGAGAAATAGCTTGTCCTCAATTTTACTTCATTGAGACTCATGTATTTTATGCTTATAATTTTTAAAAGGGGTTTATATAAATCCATATTAAATGTTATATCATTATTTTTAATCTTATCATGATATTTTAATATTTATATGATTTAGTTTTTTCCATAGAGAGTATTCCCCCAAGTTACTATGTTATAATTGTTTATAGAGACAATGTAATGACTTTTTAATATTATTTATGGTTATGATTCCATTGAGGAAATTTTGTAATCCATATATAATGTAAATTAATGAATTAAATTATAAAATGTGTATTTTTTACTTATTCACATATAAGTATAATTTTATCAAGTCTTTTGTACATAATATAGTTAAGAAGGATTTTTAGGAAATCCTTACTTTACATTAACTTCAGTCAGAAATCTATGTTCCATTAAAATAATTTTTTCCAAATAAGGTTTCCACAAAAATATATACTATTTTTATATTAGAATTAAAATAATATTTTACCCCTTTCATGACAATTTTTTCAAATTAATCTACTTTTCGCTTCCCGAACAAGGCATTTTTATAACATTTTTATCATAAAAAATGACCATTCTTAGTCCCTTATATGACATGTATGGATTTAACCCTTATTAATCATTTTATATTTTCTTTTAATGATGAATGGTTAATGTTATGAAATTTTGTAATATATATTCTCAAAATAAAGGATCTCAAAATAATTTGATGATTATTATGTACATTTTAAAGGAATGTTTTCTAGATTATTTTATATGTTTTCAAGGATAAAAAATTTAAAATGTATATCAGCCCTCATTTATATGTATTCAAAGTATTTTAAAAAAAATATTGTTTTGAAAACTATACCATGATTATGTCTTCTGTTTTCATGTAAAATTATTTCCAAAACACATTCAATCATTTCATATATGTGTTAAAAGTGTTAAAAAAAGATTTTAAAATTTTATGAACCATTTTTTATATAATTTCATGAAAATATCTTTTCAATATGATTTCAACTATTTTATAAAGTTTTTCTGGGTATTTTATAAGAAAATTATTTTAAAATTGATTTATGTATTAAAACGAATTTTTCAATGACGAAACGATATTTTCCACAAGAAGTATTTATGAAAATTATTTGAAAAATATTTTCCATTTAAGATTACATCCATTGATATTAGTAATGTCATTATAAAAAATTATCGAAAAGTTATATTCATATTATTTTTATGGATGGGTTATTATTAATTTTAAGTTATTTATCAAAACCATTTTTCTTTGATAAGATATATGTCTATGAATTATGTTTATCTTTACTAAGTTATATGTTTATGAAATAATTTTCTCTTTTAAGGGTTATAGGGTTATGAAATTTATTTCTCTTTTACAGGTTATATGTTTGTGAAATTTGTTTACAATTCACAGGTTATATATTTTAGAAATCAATTTCCCTATCTCATGTTATGATTCAGAAGAAATGGTTAGGAATACACTATCCTTTTTAACTAGTAATGATATGATTACATTTTGATGTTACACAATTCATTTCATGGTATATGATATAATTGTTTATGATTTTCTGGAAAATATATATATATATATGATTTTACTATGATATAGATGAGACCTATATCTCCATCCAATTCATTGTCTGTATATTTATATGTCACGATATAAACTATGATAGTCTTGTGAATGAACCATGACATCTATGATGAAGATGGGAGTGAACCATGACTACCATGATGGTAGGAGGAGTGAACTAATTCAAGTATTATTTCCATCAGAGTTAACAATAGCAACTATGATTTACTGTAGATTGATTCTATACTTCCAGGATGGTATTGGAAGCGATGCACATTCTACTATTGAAATAATTTTATATGCCTATGTGTCTACCAAAGTTTCTTGTTGTATTTCTGTGTTATTCTTTTATAGGTTTTGTTCTTATTTCATTATGATTCATGCCTTATTAACTCCCAATCATTATTTCATGAATCTTGTATATGATATTTGATATGATGGCATGATCTTTTATTTTCATGATCATGTTCTCATAACTTATGCTCATGATTGTTCATACATATATATGATGTTTACCTTACTGAACGTATGATCTCACATTTTCCTTATGTATCCCTTCACTAGATTATAATGAATGGTTTTAGGTAGAATTACTAAGCGAAGGGTTATTTCTATGAAATTATTAATATCTTTACCCCAGAAATAAAATTTTGTTTTCATGTTTCAAATCACACTCAAATATTATGTTCGTCATGCATGTATGTTTATAATGTACTGAATATTCATCTAAAATGATATAACATCAATTTATTTCAAGCCTATGTCAATATAGTTGATATAAAAGGAAATGGTTAGTCATCCGTTGGAAATGATGATGAAAAACATTGTTAAACTACATGGAAACATTCCTAGTTGCATGACATTAATACATAATAACAAATAAGTCCCTAATAGATAATTTTAACATACTTAGGCGATCCCCGATAATCATCCCTTATCAAATTAATAAAAACTCCTTACCCTAGTAGACCAGGGTACATGGGTCTGCCATCATATTATAAGAACATCATTTCAAAAATCAGTCATCTGATCATGAGAAAAACTCATTGATGGAATCCATTCATAGCCTTTGGAAAGGAAATGAAGTCTATCATTATTAACATGATATCGATGCATGGGGAATAAACATTTAAATTAGACATGTCCTAGAAATGTAATAACGGATTTCAGATCCATTTGAAACTTATATCGACATAGGAGAACTCAGAAACTAATGGTGTTCTTTATCCATCCTTGGCATTATTGTCCCAAACGATGAATCACATCAACAAAACCATGAACCATTATTTAAAAATTCATCACTCTCTTAGAATTATATTGTTTGTTATATTGACCCAGGGTATCCTAATTAGGATGTTTTGAAATATCCACCCATAATAGGCCCATGTGTATCACAAACATAAAATACCTATACTTTACTCAATATTGTTTGAGTATAAACTCTTTCCTAAAAGGGACCAAATAAGGCTACCATAAAATACTAGTGAAATAGAAATAAATCTTATTAGGTATTAATTCCACATATGGAGGCCATAAAAATCATTCAAGATACACATGCATCTCACAAGTCATTATAAGCCCCCCAAAATGTTGTTTTCTCTCAACGCGAAAGAACTCTTGAATATCACCCTCACTACAAGAAGGGCCTTGGACATTTCTAATCTCCCATGTTCTCCCTAATCTGTTCCAAAAAAGATTCTAAAGGGGTAGTTCATGAAATTAGCATCCAAAACCATATGTCCCTATGTCAGTTTCATGAAACATCCCCAATGAGAAGAGGGATTGAATTTCACAACACTCTAGAAAAAGAAGGAAATTCTATACCCCTGTAAACTGAACATGAAAATAAATAACGGAAATGTTTGGAGCCTCATACAGATATAAATATCACATGACACTCCCATGTGTTATGTGAGACACAAAAACATTCCTAGAAAAATGTCCACCATGTTGTGAAAGATCCCTGGGAAATGTCTCTTACATATAACAAAGAACCCTCATTAGCCACAAAACTGGTATATAGTAAACCAAATAAAGAATCTATGAAAAAAAGATACTTTTATTAGGTACACTAATCCAATTAAGGCCAACATACATGTCGGCCTGACATTAAAAAATCCCCTAGGAATGACTGTGTAATTTGGACGAACCCCTTTAATTGAAAATAATAAAATAATCAGTTATTGAACGAATAGTCTAACAATCATTGAAAATATTATGATTCCCCACCAGTTAACCCATGGAATGATTGTGAAGTATCATGCGACACAAAATCTCTCCCCAAAATGCAGAAATTACTTACATGATATGCTCTAGGAAAATGGAGAATAAACATGGTTGCGAGAACTATAAATCCCCTTCCCCAAAATAAAAATCTAATCCAAGGATTATAACACCAACACACCTTGAAATCAAATAGTATTTCATGTAATAAATAATCTTATTATTAGATTGTTTTCCATCATGAAAAATCATGTGATTCAATAATGAATATCCTATGACATGCATATGTACTTCACATGATCACTCTTAGATCGCATGAAGGACATTGGGATGGTTATGTGAAAGAAATACCATATATATGATCATAAAAAGGAGATATAAACAATATATCAATGATAAAATGAGAGTAATATTAAATAAATATATAGATAAATGAGAAAAAAGAAGGAATAATTACGAAAAAAACAAATATGATGATCCTCATGTATTTCACATGAATCACCGAGGTCATGAGATAAAACCTAGAAATGTACCCAAAATCATGTGAAATTCAATGGGTATATTATTTGGATAATTAATGTTCCCCAGAAAATTTCATAGAAATTTACATGGACCCCACATGAATTTCCCCCTAAGTCACTCTTAACCTTTTCGTATCACCATCCAGACCATGAGATGTCCTCTAAACATGTTACCCAAATCATACCGTGGAACTAGTGAATGTCAAATTTGTTTCATGATGGAACCAAGACATTATAATTAAATCTTGTGATGTCCTATATAAAATTTAGTATGGTTAGAAAATATCAACTGGTTGTATCAATCATCATTCATTATGTCACAAAAAAAATTCATTTATGATGTTTATAACCATCAAGACATGTCTCACTAACTCTCTTGACACAATCCATGTGTTTCAGACATATTATCATTGTGAAATTTGGTATGTTTATATGGATCATGTGACGCTCTCTAAGCTATCCACCCGTGATCATTTAGTGTATTCCTTTATCAGCAAGTCGAGACATGTGATGTCCTCTAGACAAGTCATCCTTGGTCATTTGATGACCTTCAGACATTCAATACATATTATTCGTCATACATATGAATAATTAACTTGATCAGGTTATTATCAATGGATATATTATTGATATATACTCGGACATTGGATATAGTCAATCAAATCATTCCAGGAATAAAATCAGTTCATACAAGGAAGAGAAGAAGATGGTGCCTTCCAGACATCCTAGCACAAATTACCCTTTTCCAGTCACAATATTAAGGAAAAATTATTGTTAATACCCAATGTTGTAAACTAATATGATGTGATATATGTTATAACTAGGATATATATTATGCATTCATGATACATGAGTTCCATATTGAGCCTTCAAATGGAATTTACAACCCAAAAGTCTAGAATCTACAATTAATGACACAAATTACTTTGTATACCTTATTTTTCACACCACTAATTAATTAAATGGGATTTAGAAATTTAAGTTCACATATCATTTATATAATGAATCTCTACCCACTAACAATATCAATAATGTGTAACCCAAATTTTTGGCATGATATACCAACATCTATATTAGGGAAACATAACAGTGTATGAATAAATATAATGAACTACAATTAATCTCATTCATGTTATAGCCGGGATACTAAGGATGAATTTTTATGTCCCACACAAAAAAAGTAATGTACCATACTATATATCAAATTATATATTTGTCATTATATCCAGTGAGTATCAATCTCTCCCATGGTCTGATCATTCATCTTAGTCAACTTTTGGATTGAGAACCAAAATTTATTAAAAAAACAATGATTCTATTTATTACTTTGATTTGTATAAATGCTTATTAAGGCTTGAAATATACACATACCTAAATATAATTCCACCCATGTCCCTTGAACGTCATCCATTTGGACCCAATATATCATGTGGTCTGTTAACTCTTCCACATTCACTAAAGGATTGAGAACCTAACCAAACAATGAATACATTAATTTGTTCCATGACTACGATATTTATTATTCTTATATAAAGGCCACTAAAAATAAATAATCACTTAAATGCATGTTTTTCTATTGTCTCAAATATTTCTACATTATGAAATAATTATTCCTAGGTGATGATCCTTTCCCTAATTATCATAAGGATTGAGAAGTAAAATAAACTATTATGAGTATTGTTTCAAAGATATACAAGATATATATGGAACCCCCTTGAGGAATATGATAAAATATTTGTCTATTATGTTCCCTTATATATGTTAATTGTTTAGGACGTTAAAAAAGAATGATTTTAATGAAGTACATGTGTTTTGATTTATGTTATAGAAGAAAAATAAGCAGGATCCCTCATAATGGTTCAATTCCATTCTATAGATTTTAACTACCTCCATGGATGATAACATACTCCGAAGTTACCATTTATATGACATAAACCATAATTAGGTACCCACTAAAGGGAAATTGATGGAGAACCGCGAATACATATAGATGGATTAAGTAACAAGATATCCCCTTTAAATATAACATGAATTAACCCATGATCATTTGGTTAGTGTAACAAGCCCCATGTAAGGATTAGTAAGAGGTTCATGAACATATAATAAATATAGAAGAGAATTTTAATGTAAGAATCAATCCCCCAAAAAGGTTTTGATGAGCTCAAACACCCATCTTCTCGAACAATGTGATTTTTAAAGTGTCCTTAAGTCGAAACCCAATAGATTACCTTCCTTTGGAAATAAAATTTATAACTAGTGGTGGATGTGGGGAAATTAGGATGTTTTTATGAAAAATTAACAAGTGGTGAGCCTGATGCTTGTGATTTTTGAGAATAATGAATCCCCCAAATCAATCGACAAGGAAAAATATATTCACATCCATCTGAATAAATAAGGACGTAAGAAGATAGTTATGATTTTCTATTCTCATAATTATAAACCTTAAATAGATATAAAATAAATAAGATATTTGAAATATAATTTTAATCCATTTTAAGTGGTCATTAAAAACAAATTACATTAGTTTGTGGGGTGGCGGTACGCCAAAGACAAGATAAACACAAGCATTTCCCATTTGATTGATTAAGGAATTGGTGAAAGATATAAACTTACAATATTAATAAAATATATATGAGATGTAATGATGTTAATATGTCTTCATGGTTGAATAAGTTTTAAATTTTAAAAAAACTATTATAAAAAACACAGTATTAATAAAAAAATTCATTAGATAACCTCATAAGGTATTCACTAAAATCATTCAAAAGAGGGTTTCATAATAAAAAACATTCCACTAATAAGTGGTATAGTATTTAATTTTAGGATTTTGTATGGTAAATTTTGATACAAAAGCATTTAGAATTGTGATTAAAATAGGTCAGTATGTTACCTTTTATAAGTGGGGAATGACATTTTTATAAATACCCAAAACTATTCAAAATTGGGATGTCACTCTCAATCCATATTTTTTAAAAATTGATTAATAAAATAGTGGTGGTAATTCATAGGCATGAAATAGATACAACTATAAAAATAAGAAAAAAAATGTTATTTATTTAACCTTAGTGTTTACTTTTACCATTTTTATTTTCACAATTATAAAATAATATTAGAAGGTAATCATCCATTTAATCTTAAAAAATAAAATGATTTTTAATATATAGTTTTTACCCATCTTTTAGAAATTTTCAATAAAATTTATAAAATTAATAACTAACATGTTTGTAAAATAAATTTTATCACATTTTTATGTAATGTGAAAAACCATGCATTAACCTAGTCTTCATTATTAATATATTTTTTACAAATAAATATAAATATAATTGAAGTCAAAAATATTAAATAATAAAAATTATTATGATTCCAAAATATGGTATGAATTTTACCAAATTAAATTAATATATGATGATGAATTAAATTTAAAATTAAATAGGGATGCACAATGAAAATTATGTTATCTAAAGAATGAGTTTCCCTAAGTATAAATGTTTTCCATATCAATGCCTAACCAAAATGTGAGTAAAATTACTGATATTGGATTAATAATAATATCAATGAACTAATGTTACATTGAACACCAATTTAAAAATAAATATACATTCAATTTTTTTATAAAATTAAATATTCAATATAAATTAGTATTTGTCTTCATTCATCAAAAAACAATCAATTTAGTAAATTTTAAAATATTAAATCTATGATAATTTTTATATTATACTTTTAAAAATAAATAAAATTTTATAAAATAAAATTTCTAAAAATCCGAAATAATATTTTTTTTTTCAGAAATATAAATAATAATAAATTTTTCTGAATAAGGTTTTTTTTTTAAAAAATCAAGAAATTATTTTTCTATACATTTAATTATCTGAAATATTTATACAAAAATTTAAAATTGTAATTATTATGATTCATACCACATTCTATAACACCAATGATATAAAATAAACATTTAAACATAGTTATTTATATAAAATTTTGTTTCTAATCATGTTTTCACATAAAAAACATATCTATGATGTCAATTTATTTATAATAAATTATTTAAAAAAATATTTTGGTGTTACATTGGTGTTCAGTGAGGATAATATGTAAGGTAAACTTAATGAGGTATTTATTTTTATAAACTCTATTTAATGGGCTTCAAATAAATGTTTAAATAAAATTTATTATATTATTTTCATAAACCCCTCCAATATATATGATATTGTGATAAATTAAAAAAAAATTAGTAAAATGGGTAGATATTAATTTATAGATATAGTTTTTTATATCACCTCTTTAAAACAACTAAATATAAATATTTATTTACATCATGAATTTCAAATGTATATATAATTATAAATGTGAATAAAGGAATATTCAGAATTTTCCATGTTTCACAATATCTTATAAACCCATAATGAACTAGATAATATAGAAATATTAGTATCGGAATCAGAAACGGATGAAGTTGTGTGAGAAATGATTATGCTTTAATGAATTCAAATTGATGATAGTTTAATTCAATATTTATGGATAACACCAGGAAGTCTAGTTCATTTTGTTTTAATGAAACCTCAAAATTCATGTATGAGATCATTCAAATGATAATGAGTATGAATTAATCCGTTTAACCACCATATAAAAATTCATATGAATAGTTTCGATATTTTTATATACACTGTAATACTTTATAGTTTAATAATGTCTCTAAAAATATTGTGAGGATATTTCTCTATATTTATTCATTGATAGAAAATAAAAATGAAAGGATCCAAATCATGTTCCATCATCTATATAGACTCTTGGATTTTATAACTATTTATACAATTATTACCATCATTAAGAAATGATTCCCCAATTAATCATTAGAAAACTGAAAAATTAAACAAATAAACACTATTTTATATGACATAAATTCAAAGTGTCCTTATGATTTTTTTTCACATAGTGGTTTATAAAATAAATTGTATTCTTCCAAAACCCAGTCGTTTCATTACATATGTAGTATATTCATTCATAGATGATTTCATAAAGAATTAGTGTTAATTAATCATCATAAAAATTTGATTGATATTATTGTTAGATATATCAAGGAAATTGTTTTGATGGAATGTTATTGTAGTTCAAATACCACAAAGGGAGCACTTAGTGGACACTTGTAGGGGGAAATGATATAATATATATTGCATCAATGGTAGTATCATTAGTTCTTGAATGAAAATTTATGATCCTCAAAGAAGTTAATGAAAACAAATTAATTTATTTTTTATGAATTGAATATTGAATCAATCTTTGGATTTCAGTAATATCGAATAAGGATACAAAATTTGATTTGTAATCGCATAAACTTTTAATTAAAAAATTAGAGGAATGAAATTAAATATACATGAAAACTATATAATATATTATTTAAAATATAAAATATAAATCCCAAGACCAATATTCATCATACAAAATAATCCATCAATTTTTATAAAATTGTAAAAAACACCATGATAGTGTGTGAGGTGTCTTACCAGTTAAAAAAAGGTCAAAACTTGTGAATAATTTTTTTATATCACTATAATGAGTTGGATATCCCTATAACAAGTTAAATTATTGAAATTGAATTCGAGAACAAAATATATTTCATACATAATAGAAATATGAGGATTGGTAAAAAAGAAATTGAAAAGGAAACTGAGAGTAAAGTTAGTGAATAATGATCACTAACTTACAAATATACATTAACAATCACTGATATGATTAATAATAGTAATTTGTTTTAGGAAAATTACTAGGTTTCTATAACATTTAATGAATCTCTATATTATTATTCAGTGTTTATAATATTAATAATATTAAACTGAGTATAAAAAAATTTGTGATAGTGTGATTTAAATTAAGAGGAATATTTTGGAGCTGGGATATATATCACTAAAGGTAAAAGGTACTATTGTGATATCATGGAGTCTACCTAATAATAATAAATACTCTTGTATCATTTATTTTACAGTGAATTAGGGATAATTTTTTTTAATAATCATTAAGTGTTTTTAGTGAGTTTTGGAACATCATATTATACTCAATATTGAAGGAAGACATAATTGAGGGAATGTTCCACCAATTGTTTTTCACTATCATCATTTCCATGATGACCTCAAAATTAGTGACATCTATATGGAAAAAGATATGTACTAAATAAATATTTTTCAAACTCAATGAATAAGGGAAGAATTGTTTCTCCATATATGCCTTACATTTTCATGTAATAATTGTTTTTGATCCTTCAATAATGTTGTATAATATGGTGATATAGTTATGAGCTTCTACCGCTTGGAGATGGCCAAAAATATTTTATATTTCTAATGAAATGAATAATGATAAAATAAAATATAATTTTATTGTAATCTAGGAATTTAATTTCTTTACAGTATAAATTATAATATTAATATGCATATATATCTCTGTATATCTTTTTTATATGTAAATTTGATTGATAATGGATCTTAGTTAGTATTTCTGAGAAAATGTTTTGGCCATTTGATGTTAGGGGAGATTTTAAAAATTATAGTCAGATCATATAGATAAAAGGTTATTCATAACCTAGTATTTTGTAAAACTCCATATAAGTGATCATTTGTATTTGTTCGAAGATTTACATGCCACAAAATTATGTTCCATGCCTTAAACCCCATACCAATTACACCATGATTCACATGACCTACCTATTTCACAGTTACATGCAAACCTTATCACATTACCAAAAATATTTTATTGGAATATCATGTGATCATCCATGGTAGTTAAAAAAATTTACCACCCATATATACATTCCAATTATGGGAATTTTTTAGAGATAGACCTGTATATGCCAATCTCAAGAAAACAAGATACACCTTTGGCATCTGATTTCACATAAAAGAAACCCATGACACCATGTCTTCCAAAAAACACAAAAAATTATATTTTTAAATAAATCCTAGATATTAAAAATATAAATATATATTCTTATTACCTCATAATAATAGGAATTATAATGAATGTTAAAAAATAATGAACATGATAACTACGTATGGACCATGCCATCACCTATTCACCATAATGGCCTAAATGTGTGTTATTTTTTCATAGTAACTAATGTAGTTCCACATTTAATAGTTCTTTTAGTTTGTATCCACATTACCCTAGTCACCTACCAAATCATCAAATCTAATTATCCATGAAACATACAACATTATTTATTATCATTTAATTGGGATAAACATTTCATGTAAAAAAATATTCTTATAATCCCATGAATGGAGGGCGTGATATCTTTTCAGTCTAACTATATGTTAATATTATTCTACTTCACATATATATATATTGTTACATACATGATTCAAAATAGAATCCACTTTAGAAATTCATAATTAAAAATTATCTTTATAAATTATGTAATGAAAACATAATAAATGTATGAGATGAAACTCATGGCAAAAGAAAACCTATATTTAATACATAAAGTGTTTGATCAAAATCATAATACAAATCACACGAATGTCATTAATTTAATATTAAATTATCACATTCTCAATTAGATTTTTCCAGATGTCCCAATATAAGATCGTATAAATTAAAACACATGACATTTAAATACTATGTGGAATATGAATATAAAAAACATTATACATGGATCATAATTGTAGGTATACAAAATATCAATGTAGTAATCGATGGAGACACAAAATACTAATAACTGAATTCCAAAAATATAATATTAATATATCATCAATCTAAAATAAAATTTCTGAATGACCATGTTTAGTTTGTGAGGATATCTATGGAGGCTCGCCATTTTGTGTGTAATCCTAACAAATAAGAATGAAGATTTAAATTTTTAGGATATCCAAGAAAGACCAAATTTTAAATTTTTGAGAATATCCATGAAAGATAGCACTCTATTTTCCCATGAGACTTGAATCATTAACAAATGAATTAGAAGGTGATAGGGGACCTCACCAATAACTCATCAATAAATATGAATGACATTTTAAAAGCAATCACATATCACATCATAATGAAATTGTGTATATAAGAAATTAATAGTAAATTAATATTTAAACCATTAAATCATAGAATTATAATAAACACAAGAAATAATGGGATTCATAAAACATTATAATAAAAATCATTATTCTACTATATAATTAAAATCTAATGGATTACAATGGGTTTTAATCCATTGAAAAATGTAAAGACATATATAGACCTCTAGAATGATTTTGGATTATACCAAAAATTAAATCAACCTGAAAATTTATTTTTATAATATATTTTAGGGGGGTTTCGTGAAATATTATTTCCATGGAAATACAATCTTTCCTGATAATCAGGAATATTGTAGTGAAACCATAATAATATTTTTTATAACTAATTTATAAGATTTTTATACAATAATATGTTCTAGATCACATCAAAATGTAATTTTTTAAATGGTGAACTGCAAACATTAGAAAATATTTTCATTAAAATTATACATCAATTAATGTTCCATGAAATAACAAGTATTTTAAAAATGGATTTTAGAGTTGAAGAAAAATCTATTTACAATTAAAATAGAGAAACTATTTTTAGAATTATTAAATACCTTAATGAAAAACACCATTTTAAAAATATTTACAAAATAGGAATTTTCATATAAGAGGAGTTAAATATAAGGGTAACTCATAATGACACAATATTATCTATCCACATATAAGGATAACTATAGTGGGAATTATAAAAATAGAAAAGTTATGGAATCATCCAATAAATAGAACTAGAATTATTTTCAATAGTGGCCTCCTTTTTATAAATAAATTGAAAAAACCCAAGATTTTATATGTATCTTTTTAAAAAGATGAATTATTTTATTTCTTGATAGATAACACTAATTTTAAAATAACCCATGAAATAAATTTTAACATTGAGAAAAATTTCTTTAGATTTATGACTATGAATAGTAACAATTGATTAAAATTTAGATGAAAATTATTTCCATATTTCATATATATAAGATAATTGATATGAAATATTCAATAACATTTCAATAAAATCATCTCATTATTAACAACTATATTTCATGATGAAACATATTTTTATAGTTGTTATAAATATTATATAAACAATGATAGAATTCAATTATAAAAGTTAATTTGATGAAATGTATTTTTAATTCATGAATAATTTATACAATAGTTATCAGATGATTATAAATTAAAATAGAATCAATTATTTCCAAAATAGTTTTATATATAATAAATTTTATAAGATTATTGTTTTTCTATATTAATATATTTAAAAAATAATATTTATTAATGATTTTAATGAGATATAAAGATTATATATTTGATAAAATTTTCAAATAGTCATATAAGATTTTTTATAGTGAATTTAATGTAATTAAATGCATATTTATGCATACAAATTCATTTTTTTAAACACGAATTTCATTTCATTTTACACATTTATTTAAAAATTAATTTCATCATCTTGATGAAATTTAATTTTATTTAGTTGAATAAATATTTTAAATAATAAAATATGATTTTTATAATAATTAAACATTCAATATATATCTTAATTAATATAAAAAAATGATAAAATTGGATTACATGGATAAGGTTATAACCTGCTTACCTAGTTTTAAACTAAGGGATAAGTGTAAAATGACATAAACATCTCCAAATCTTAGTAGATCATGATATTTTGACCCTATCATATGTTAAATTTAATCTTTTCTAATTTCTTTCTACATTAACAAGAAAATTAAATTATACTATTTATATATTTTCATTAATTCATTATATGTACCTATACTAACAAATGAAGGGGACCCTCTACCCCAGACTTATTCAAAATCATTGAGCACTCTAGATCAATTTATATATATTGATTACAGTCCTAAATTTGTTGAATTTTTTCTAGAGAATATTTTCTTACCCAAGTAAAATCATATTAGGGACTATTATTTATTATAAAGGATGTTACTTAAATAATATGTGAATACAATCAGTTATGAAGAGTGTTTGACCTAAGGTATGTATTTTGTGTTACAATATCATCATCCATAATGATTGTTTTTTATAATATTTTCAATGATGAAATTAAATTATCTATACATAATTTATATATTTTATTTTATTTTAATTTATTGAATTGTAATGATTAATAATTCTCCCTTCAGTTTTCATTCTCTATGAATTAAAAACCTTAATTGAATATTTTTATGGAAAGATGAAATAATTTATATTTTAATTATGAAATATTAATATACCAAGTCAATATTTTAATTAGTATATCTTTAGAGTTACATTACAATTAATGTTTATTTTTTAAATACGCTTTTAACGCTGATGGAAATTATACAAGTATGTTAAAAATTAATCTTATTTTCATTTTTTCAAAACTCATACTTTTCATTAAAACTCTGAATGAGATCATTTTTTTAATATATATAACACAAATATATTTTTTAAAACCATCATTAAAATATTGTTTAATAATTCATTTACATTATTCTATTTTAAATTTCAAACAATATTTTTTCCATAATTTTCCTTAAATTTATAGATATTATAAATCAAATTCCAATATGATGTAGTTATTTTCCTAAGGAAATATGTAGTGAAATTTTAATGCTAGTTATATTAATGAGAAAATCCATTGATGCTACTTAGAAATTACCTGGAAAATGATATAATTATTATATCCCCATTAATTCATTGGATGGTTATTAATCCTGATGATGAAATCAATGTAACATTTTTATTATTTTATATGGGTTAATATAGGATGAAACGATAAATATTTCCATGTTATTGTGGAATTTTTAATTTTGGATTATGGTTTTGTGATGGATTTTTCCATTACATCCTTCGAATGTATTAGGTGTTGATTAATGTTTGGGGTTTTGAAGGGAGCACTTAAGGAGATAAAAGTACTACAAAAGGTTACATAGACAATGATCACATGCTATAAGAAAGCGCTAGTGTGGATATACCATTCATATCATGTTTTAATGTGTTAATGGGAATCCATTGCATAGGATTTATAATATTATGATTATACTATATATTATTCTACAAATATATTATAATTTATAATACTTATGATATGTTATGCTATTTTGGAATTTATATTATTGTATTATAATTATCTGATGGATTACTCTATTAAATACATCTAACGTATTAGGTATATATTAATATTTGTGTTTTCAAATTCCACAATATATGTTATTTCAAAACCAAAAGAGGCTACATGAATGGTAATCACATGATCAACGAAAGTACACTGCTGGTTATCCCATTCATAAAATGAAGATAAATTATTTTTGGGTATAAATAATATAGGAATTATATGATTATAAATATTTCATACACTATTATACTCTCTTAGGGCATGTTTCTATACTTATGAAATCTTCACATAGACCAAGATATTTGATTATTATATGATTCAAATCATAGGAAATTATAAATATTTAATACATGATTATGAAAAATGAATTTTTGGGAATATTTGAAAATTGTAACTTCATATTATCATACACTTATACTTATATTGTGATTACTTGAGATCGTTTACTAATATCTATTATTTATTTCCTTATAGTGCACTTGACATTCCCCATTTCTATATTCTCCTTCCATATGTTTTGATGAATTGTTTTTTGGTATTAATAATAGGTATATATTGTGTGAAGAACATAAGGGGAGGTGTTTTATATCTTTATTGAAATTTGATTATTTGGTGTCATGTATTTAAATAATTTAATCCATTATAATTATATGGTACAGATTGTCATGAAAATTATAGAATATTCATTTGAACTGATGTTATATTTATGAATTTAACAATTTTCTCAACTCAATTTTCATCATAGTATAAGTTAGTTATTTTATGGGATTTTAATTATATAACATTGTTGAAAACATTGTGGATAAGACTATATATAGGATTACATCCTATATATTTATTAAAGAATATATTTTTTTATTTTTCTCTTCAAAAAACCCCACCATTGATCCATGAATTTGGATGATGTTATGGAAAATAATCACATAATATTAAAAACTATAATGATGTGTATTGGGTAATAGAGCAATCATAATCAGTGGATGTTGATTGGTTCTATTACTACACACCATGATATACATTCCCTTTAAATATATTTTCATTTTTTCACATACTTTTTTTTATTCCTAAAATTACACTTTTTAGGGATCTCAAGTAATGTTTATATAATTATAAATGTGTAATATGTTTTATTAAGTAATATATAATTTTTCGGTTATCTATGGAATATATACATATGATCCAACAAGGCTTTGGGGAAAAAACAACAAATAAAGAAATCCAACATACTGCATGAGTATATAAGAAACTGTACTTCATAAGTGTTGAATATCAATTTACTCAACCAACATTGAGGAAAATATATTTTCCACAAGATTTATTAGATCAATAACATACATCAAATTTGAAACTGAATAATTTCATTAAGGATTATAGTAACCATATGGACAAGTGGATCAACAACATGTCCAATCAGTTGACTGCGATTGATTTTTTTCATACACATTAACGAACAAGAATAGTATATATGTAAATACAAGATAATGTAATGCTACCACATTTTATATATAATCTTGAATTCAAATAGAAATGTATAGAAGTGATTTCATGTTCTATAAATTTAAATACATAATGTAGTAGAGTGATTGTTAGAAAAATATTGAATTTTGGAAAACATATTCTAGATTCCATAATACATAAATATAAATAATGTTTAGATTAAGTAATTTGTGGTTATAATTATTGACCACATTTCTTATAGAGGGAATAAATCTGAATTTTTCCTAAGTGTTTATCCAAACATAATTTATCAAGATGATATAGTAAAATTCAATTGAAACAATCGAACCCGAATTATATTTCAGCAATATATTCCAATTTTAATTTTTTTGAAATTATATATAATGATATATGACTTTATTTTTTTCATCATTTTATTCCTTGTAAATGTTTCCATACTGATAATTCATTAACATATAGTTTGATTATTTATTTTGATATTTTAATAGATAATAATACAACGAATAAAGGTGGATTTCAAGAACTATGATTCAATAACATATGATAATATATATTTAACAATTTATCATGGAATACCTTTGAAAAGTTTTAGTTCATAGTTTCATTCCTAAAAAAATAATTTACATTATTGATAATTTAATAGAATAGTACAGAACAACTGATATTAAATATGTGATAAATGAGGCATCAAATTACCATCAATATATCACTCTGTTTTATAGTACTTTTGAGTTGATATTGAATTATATTGTATAAATATTATGATATTACACCTACAAAACCATGATTATTAAATATATAATCATTCCATTAATTATAATATCTTTTATTCTCCCATTATAATCGTGGGAGAGGATGCGTGATAGCTTACAGTGGAACAATTTTGTTGAAATCAGTATATGATATCATGGTTTTTGGATTATTAATTTATATAAATGAAATTTATTTAATATGGGTTACTTTTTTCTGAGAAAAAATCATCTCAACTCGACACTAAACATATCTGTTTTAATATTTTTTTTGTTATTATTTTTTATTATTCTATTTTAGAATAATTATTTATATACCATTAGAAAAATTATATCTGAATTACAACTTCTTCCATTGAAATTTCTAATATATCATGTCAGTATATTAATATTGAATTATTTTTATAATAACAAGTTATTATAAGAGGTAATTTATCCATATCAAAATTAAATATTTCAAAACATATATATATATATATATACTGTATTGATTTTTTGAGTAAATTCTAAATTGAGACATGTTGTTACAAAATCTTTTAATTAATGTTTTTATTTTATAATCGATTCAACCCATGGACCACTCCTCTCTGAATGAAATATTCTACTGGACGTTTTTTTTAATTATTGAATATTTTATAAAACCTCAATCATGTATCCTATTACATATATATATTATTATATTATCATAATTTTATTCTTATGTAAACCTCATGATCTGATGGGATCTCTCCATATTTACCACCATGTGTTAATGGGAAAATTATTCTATGTGGAAATCAAAATGGAAAATAATCATTAGTGTATGGATTTTAATATTTAGACTACAATATATGATTATAATGAAAAACAAAAACCTCCTAGATCTCACTTGATTTATTCTACTAAATATTCTTATGATTGTGACTATAAAGACAAAAATTCAATTATAGTAGATTTTAGGATAAATAAATTTTTACCAATATTAATTGTGATACTAATTTTGAAATACATGATACTAATTATGTATATTATGAATTTAAAAAATAAATATTAAACCAATAATATTAACTACTTATATGATTACTTTTGATTCATTAAAAATGAATCCTATAGAATATTTTCCAAATATGTACATTTGGTTTTAATGAAATATTTTACACTGTGATTTCTCATTGATTGAAAGTGTATAATAAAGAGTGTGTTTTGAGGATCATAAGTTGTCTACCTGATTAGTAGAGAGGAACAATCATCTCCATTATAAAATAATGCATCATTTGTATAATTTGTTAAAGTAAATAAAATAGAATGTGAATCTTATATTAGGAATAGTTGGTTGTAAATACTAATCAGAATTATAATTCATGTAGTAGATTTAATACAAATAATATGATGAATTATATATGAAAATAGTTAATTAAAACAGTACCATTAGAATTGATGATCAATTATATAGTTACAATGATATTATTTTTTATTCATTAAGGTTTATTATATATGATAAAATTAATTAGTTTGTTACAAAATAAATTATTAATGGAAAATGTGATACTAGTTTAAAGAGGAATATTTATGATTCCATTTGTGACGTTAGATGTTATGAAAATACAAATATGATTTTCATAAGTTCAAATTGAAAAAAAATATTATCATTACAGATTGAAATTTATTAAATACATTATGGAATATTGGATCACATTAGATGACTGGTAAAGTAATTCAAATAATCTTAAAATTATTCCCATAAAATTTTACATATGTTCTTTATAGGAAGTATGTATGATTTTACAATATTCATTAAAAATCTATATAAAAAAGAAATTTATGTTGAATTTAACATTTATATAGATGATTTATTTGAATATTGATTAATTTCATGGAAACCTTTAATGAGATGAATTATAAACATTCAAATATAGTGAAACAATATCATTTTTATACCATCATAAAATGTAATCTATCATTTGAAAAAATAATAACATAATGTAATGAAAATTAATTTTATAATGAAAAATTGCTGAATATCCATTCAATTTTTTTTATATCTTGTAAGCTTTGACTGTAATTTTTGGTTAAACAAACCACTTCTTAATTACAAAAATAGTTAAATAAAAACTCAGAAAAATGTTTTTGGTATCTATTCTAAATCATTTATTTATATATATAATTCATGTATCCTTACACCAATAAATTATTTATTTAAATAAGTATTAATTTTTTTATTCAATGGTTATTGAATAAACTAGGGATTACAAACTATTTTTGTTCTATAATTTATTGACAAAATAATATCTAGGTTTCAACATTTCTGATTAATTTATTTTTGTATAATAAATTATTGATGGGTAATAGTAAAAACATATAGTATCTTATTAATGGATATTATTGAAATATGATTTATGATTTATCATTATTATAAAATAATGTAAAATATAATGATGGGAAAGTCTATTTAGGTGAAATTGTTAAATGAACTATTATATGACTTGTAAGAATCTATAACCATGGGTCAAATTTGAATCGTACAATATTATATTTTAATTGTTTGAGATATAATGGTCATTGTATATTCCAATTTCAATGTAATTATAAAAAAATTATTGTAAAATCTATCACTCTAATAATGCTTTAGTATATAAAATATTTTGATATTATAATGTATATATTTTTAATTTAGATTATTTTATTTCTCAAAATGTTTCTTAGTTATTTTTATATCTTATAGAATAATATTTTCTGTATATGATACCAGGACTATACTATATTATCTATGGAAAAATATTTGAATTATTTACTTGGGGAACTTTCCAAAATATAAATTTCTAACTATAAAATAAATATTCCAATCAAAAAAGTAAACAACAATATATTTTATTCAAAATAGGGAATGTGGATTTGACCTATCAACCAATAGTGATATTTTACATTTATTAATTAAGAACCTATATAGTTTATTGATTAGTAGGAAAGAATTATTATTTTAGGATTATTTACAATTATTCAATATTCACATGGGTATATTCTCTTGCTCACCAATGTGAATCCTTTATATTATATCTAATGAATTATAATTTTATAAAAAAACATAGAGGAATTACCATTGAGACCATAAGAAGTAATCATTGATATGCGATTTCAAAAAAATACATTGGTTTTTTTATCTCTCGTTATATACATAATAACAATTTATATGCTCCTATAACTCCGTTAAAAAAATGGTGTTTTAATGAATATATATAACAATACATGAAATTGCATGAATAATTCTTAATGGGAATAAAATAACAATATACTATAGGGATAAATGATTCAATATTTATTGTAATATTTTTAAAATGGTTTTTATAAAATATCTTCTAAACAATAGTCCATATAAATTATGGAAATTTAGATAACCAAATTTATATTACATTAATGTATTCGTATAAAAAATCATTACTCATAATAAGAAAAAAGTGCATTTGGAAAATATTTATCTAATGTGTGATGAATGTATTATCATTTGATATTCATCCTCTAGAAAAAACTATAGTTTATTTTTAAAATAATTATGTAATAATATGAAAATAATAGTTGATGTCATAGATCAACATTAGACTATTAATTTTCTCTAAAATCATGTGTGTGATATATAAAATATGATTATCTAGAAACCCTTAATAAAGCCTGACCAATATGTATATTCAAATTTCTAATCATCTATATATGATGAATCTGACTGAACTATTATTGGGGAAAAAAGACTAACCTAGAAACAATATTATTAAGACGCATATATATCATAAATAAAATCATTTATATATTACTTTTAGATACATTGATATTGGATCTAAAAAAATAGATGATGTATGTTTGTAAAATTTTAATGTTAAAAGTCTTAAAACAATTGGAACTAATAGAAGACTATCTAAATATTATAACATTATGGGTGTATATGAATTGTAATTATGAATATATAACTATAGTTATAAATATATATATATTGAATTTATTAGGTTATATTCAATAAGGAGGGATAAATTATAACATATAATTTCCACCTCTCTATTGACATGAAGACATTAGATTAATGCTTTCTTATACAAGATATGTAAATTTCATAGTATATCAAATGGATTATAATAGTTAATTATATAATGGATATAAAATTGTGGAAATTTTTGTTCAATAATACACTGATTTTGAAAATCCAAATTTTCGAGAAACTACTTTAAAAATTTCTATTGAACATTAAGTTTATAAATTGTCTCATAGTTCATGGTATGATAGGCTCAACTCATTCTAGAATTATAATTTTTAAAAGTGATAGATGATGCTACCCTATAAATAAAATTAATTTTAATATATGTTTATGTAATTCAAATATATGTTGATGATAGTAATTTTTAGCTCATAAAAAATTTTATTCTTTATTTATTTTTAGAATATGATGAAAACAGAATTGGAAATGAGTTTAATGAGTGGGATAAAAAAATTCTGTGATTTTTAAATTTTTATAGGAGGAAATTAATTTAAATAAATGAATATAAAAAAATATACAAATACATTTCTTGGATATGATGAATGATAGCGACACTCCATTGAATACTAAGTGTAAATTGGATTTGGAAGAAACTGTAAAACCATTTGACCAAACATCTTATTAATATATAAATAGTAGTTTTCTACATGACTCATATTTTAATATATATTTTATTGACTATTTTTGTGAGAGATAATATTCCATAAAACCCAATGGTATACCATCTAAATGAAATTAAAATTAGTTTTTAATATCTATAGAATATAATTACTTCTTCAATTTTTAAGATAAAGGTACAATTTGCAGATTTTTTAGTTATTTAGAAACTGATTTGAGTTATTGTAATAAATATAAATAAGGAGACCCCTGAATCAAATATCATTTTTGAAAAATAAATATATTTTAATATAATATGAAATAAAATTCATTTGCAATATCCATTTTAAAAGTTGAATCCATTGATGTTGAAAATTATTGTTGGTGAATACTATAAATTAGACTTATGGAGATAGGGTTTTTCTTTGCTGGAAAAAAGAGTTTAATTTATGATTATTCAGAATCCACACCAGGATGAACAATAATTTTGGAAGGAATGTTATTTTTTATTACAAGATGACTACAAAATTTAATGTGATGTTACTTCCCGATGTTTGGAATTTTTTTGGCTCGCAATCAGGTGAAAGATGTCCAACATCATGAAAGGTTTTTTCTGGGATCAACTATAAAAACTAAAGGAAAATTAATGGGGTTCATGTTAACTATGTTAATATAAGGGTATCTTGGATAATGTGTGACGTATTGATAGTGTTCTCCAGGATTAGGATAGGTGGATCATCATGGGTGAGCACTGATTTAACAGAGTTCTTCACGATAATGACTAATCTAAATTAAGAATTGTGAATGGAAGAGCACTAAGGAATATGTTTTTTAATGATTAATAAAATTACATAAGAGTAGGTGGACCATCGTGAATGGAAAATACTATAAATAAAATGAAATCCCAACATCATTTTATGATGAAAATAATTATAAGAAATCTATAATCACTTTGAATTTTTAATGGTTTGGAACATCACGATTATAGAATTATATGTTAGTTGAGAATCACAAAATTAGTACTTATGTATTGATTGATAAAAATTCTTATGACTATTGGGTGTTTCATTGTGATTGTTTATTCATAAATGGATTAGTGAGCTTCCTGAAGTGAGTTTTTTTTTCATGAAGGTAGTTTGCGTAATGAAATATTGTGTTTTGTGAAAGGAAATGTTTGACATTTGTTTTATGAGACTTTATCTTTAAAGTTCATCAAATTAAGGGATCTATGAAAGAAGAGTCTAATTATAGTTTGAGACCATGAATTAAATACCTATAATTGAATGTGGCCATCGTGTAGATAAATTGGGTATGTATTCTCCAATAGAAATGATCTAAGTGGAGTTGATGGTAATATTCCTTTGGACATAGGGTGTTATCCCTAAACTCATATTAAAGGGAGATCTCATGGAATATAGTGACCATGTATGATAATCAATATTTCAAAAATAGTGATGATTGGTTGATTAATGTATAACCAGGACACTATCTGTGTATTGTCCTAGGACTAGCTCATAGTGTTGGACCATATATAATTTCTTATTTATCTCTTTGAAGGTTATTTTTGGTTTTTCATGTTCCCTTCTCACATGTTTAATTATTTCCTACTAATATGGGAACAAGATCCATCACATAAGAACAAACATTTTATAGTCGGATTCACCCCTCCCCTCTCAGTGTGTTATGGTGTCCTTCAAAACCACACCTTTCATGAATAAGGATATAAATTTTTGAATTTCCTTCTAAATTATGAAAATGAATGTGGTAGTAATATCTATAGAAATATTCTATATCTCTAAAGGAATAAATATTAATATATAAGAAATAATGTTTCGAGAGATCATTCTGGATAAGGGTATATCACTTTGTTATTCATTTTCATTGAAAATAATCTAATTTGATAATGTTACATGAACTATGAAATGTATGTTATTGAATAATATCAAGAATGAACTAGTAATGATCATAATTTTTAAATTAATTTTTGCTTAATTTAATATAATTTAAATTAATCCATGTATTTTTTTTAAATTTACAAAATTTTATTTGATAATTAAAATTGGAATGTTGTGATTTTATTTATTTATTTAAGACGGTAAATAAAGTTCATACGATTGAATAAAATTACATTAAGTAAGAACCCTATTTTTTCTGTGAAAGACTTTGGAATATTCTTGATGATATTCCAGTGCAGTGCCTTTAGATGGCGTGCGATTCTGAGCCCCGGAGTGGCCGGAATTAAATTTTCAGTGCGTTCACACTAGAAATTCCAAATAGATGAGATAACTCCTAAAAGGAGTTCTGGATCAGAGATTCGAGTGTACGGATGGGTCCGAAATGGGGTTTTTACCCTAGGAACGACATGAAACATGTCGACTCGGGATGTTTGGACCCCTCGCACGCTTTCAGAAGGTTAAACAGATAAATTAATTAATTTATTTATTCTAGTAATGGAGAAATGCTAGTATCTCTTAAACGGTGGCTCGGATTGGAAAAAAGAGGGCATCTTTTAGTTCGGAGTGTGCTGTTTACCCTAGGAGGGGTATAATTTTTGTGGGCGCGGGCCTTCTGTGAAAAATGACCCTAGGGGCGTTTTCGTAATTTGGCGCCCTCAGGCGTTGAGTTTTATAACTTTTTAATGAGGCCTCGGATTAAAATTCCAAGGCCGTCGTTGCGCTCGTAGCGTGGTTTTTAGACTTCGGGAGGCTTAACACTGACCCTGCCGAAATTTTGGGTTCGGGGCTGTCGGGCGGGCGTTTTAGTGATTTATATTTAAACACCCCCACCCCCTTATTCTTCTTCTTATTCTTACTCAAACCCTCTCCTATCCTCCACCTCTGGCGAGGTAGATCCGGCGAGGCGATCTCCGGTGAGGCGCAGCGGTTCCGACGGTCCACACACGAAGAGTCGGGCTACACCCTTCGAGGTATGTGGTGTTCGTTTGCGTTTTAAATACCAAACCCTCTTTGAATCCTAATTTTAGTATCTAATTGCTGACCGATCTTCGATCAAATCCCATAGTAGAATAGAGTATGTTCTAATGTTTCTGACGCTCTTCTCGGATCGAAAATACGATTCCCGGGGTGCCCGGGGCAGTCCCGGGAAGTTCCGGCCGAAATTCTAGTTTTCCGGCGGGTTTCCTTTTTCTGGCGAGTTCCAGCGGTGGAGGCAGGGGATGCGGTGGCGGTCGGCTGGCGGCGGCGCTCTCCGGCGGTGGCGGTTGGAAGCAGCGCTCTTCGGCTGGCGACAGCGCTCCTCAGCGCGGCGGCGCAGCGGCCGAGCTCGCCGGAACGGGGCGATGACCCGGGGTCGCGACGTGACCTCGGTGGATAGAGACCCGCGAACCGTTGGTCTCCACGTGGGTGCAGTGAGACCGGCCATCTGGGCCGGTCGGGTGTCGGAAGGCCACATCCAGCTGGCCACGACGAAGTGAGCCGGGCCAGCGGCCGGGCCGCGGTCCGGCTGTGGGCGGATCGGCCAGACCGGGCCGGTACGGCCCAAGGGGGGGGGGGGTTCCCCCCCCCTTTAACTTCCGACGTACGTAGCATTCGCTACGGATGTCCATTTTGCACACGGTCTGCTGTGGCGCGGACATGACGCAGAGGCAGACCTTTTGAGATGGTTGTGGGAATTTTTAATTCTCGAAACGAGGGGTTGCGGAGGCACGAAGTGTCTTTAAGTGGACGCGCGTTTTTCCCGTGATCCTTGTTTTGGGCGGCGCGGACGCTTCCGACGTCCGATTTAAGCACCGTCAGTGGAATTGGAATCCTGGCGTCGAGGCGGAGGTTTCAAGGGTAGTTTCGGGCATTGATTCCAGAGTTGAGGCGTGGGCCCCATGACCCGTCTTTTGAGCTGAGTGCAGCTTTTAGCGACTTTTCACCAAGCGTCCGTTCGGGGCGTGCGAGCAGTCGATGTTGGGTGTTTTTCTGAGGGCATCGCATTGGCGTAGTCTTCCCACTATAATTCCTCACGATGGTGTGGGACCCACGAGGGACGTTTGGGTGTCGACAGTGATTTTCCATCTTTATTACCGGGCGACCATTTTGGACAAGTGAATAGTACATCTTGTGTGTTTTTTTGAGAGGATCGCAACGGTGCGATCCGTCCGTTGAGTTACGGGACCAGGATGCAAGTCCCCCATAGCACCGCTTGTGTGCGGTGCGCCGAAACGTATCTTTTCTCTGGATATTTGTTGCAATCAACTGAGTAGTGCTTTTGACGTGTTTTCTCGAGGGGATCGCAACGGTGCGATGCGCCCGACTATTTTCAGGGCTAAGGCTCGGGATCACGGGACGTCGTTCGGGCATGAGGCGGTGTTGGTGACTTTTCTGTCGGATATCTGTTTGAGGCGATTAGGTAGTAGATCTCGCATGTTTTTTTTTCGAGGATTACAACGGTGTGATCCGTTTGGTCGTGCAGAGCCTCTTACATGATCTTGTTAAATGTGGAAGCATGAAAGGTTCTCCAGTGGTGGTTTGCCCTACCTTGTTTGTAGCGGACCCTTGGGGTGTGATCACACACTCTTGGTAGAGTGATATAAATGGTTCATGAGATGTGGTTGGTCGTGCCTGGGCCTTTGAGGTGGAGTTGTTACGTCACGCCTTCGCGTTGACACTGGGTGTCGTGTGCACGATATCCTTTGGGCTGGAATGAGGTATACTCTCGGAGTATACGGGAGCGCGTGGAGGTACGTGTGGTTGTTTGTACCTGAGGATGTTTGTGCGCTCAGTTTGGGTTGACTTGGGGCCACACGTCATGTGGGACCCACGTGCGTGTTGTGATCTGCTTTACGTAATTTGACCTCTCGCGACGTAGAGGGTCCCTCTGTGCTCGTCTGTTTGACCAGCAGGGTGGAGATTTCCCCTGCCTTTGTGCTCTTTTGTTTGACCAGCAGGGTGGAGTTTCCCCTGGCCTGGTGCACTTTTGTCTGGCCAGTAGGGTTGAGCGGTCTCCCCCTAGTCTTGTTCTCGATGGTTTGGCCGACAGAGATAGTTTTGTTCCTCTGCTTCTTCAGCTGTGAGGGGTTTCAGTACTGTTCCCTTTCACCGGAATGCGACACCATCTGCGACTACAGATGTTCGTGCAGCGTGGGCGTTTTCCCCACTTTCTGGGATGAGATGTCTCGGTCCGCTTCGACAGTGACTCAGCGGATTGGAGCGGGATCGCATTTCGAGGCCTGGGGAGTTTCTCCTCTTGCTCTGTGTTCCCTGGTAGATTTATTGTGGTTTCGGTGTGACGAACACTTTATGCAGGCACCGATCCTCTACCCAAGAGGTTGTTACCAGCAGGGCTGAGGTTGTTTCCAGCGGGGCTGAGGTTGTTTCCAGCGGGACTGAGGTTGTTTCCAGCGGGGCTGAGGTTGTTTCCAGCGGGGCTGAGGTGCTTCTAGCAGGGCTGAGGTTGTTCCAGCTGAGCTGAGGTTGTTTCCAGCAGGGTTGAGGATGTTTTGAGCAGGTCTCACCAGTGGGTTACCATCCAGTAGGGATGACCAGTACAGTGGTGTTCACCGAGTAGTACCATCCAGCAGGGATGGCTAGAGTAGTTCCGGGATTACCTCCAGATGGGCTGGGTAGTGGTCCCCAATGCCGGGCTTACCTCCAGCTGGGCTGGGTAGTGTTCCCCGATGCCGGGCTTACCTCCAGCTGGGCTGGGTAGTGGTCCTCGATGCTGGGCTTACCTCCAGATGAGCTGGGCAGTGGCCCCCGATGTCGGGTTACCTCTAGCTGGGTTGGGCAGTGGTCTCGTCGCCGACTTTAGCCGGGTCTCCCTCCAGTGGATTACCCTGTTACAGGACTGGGTAGTGTGGCATCTGTCGACTTTCTAGGTCTCCCTATAGTGGGAACCTGTTGACTTCTAGGGACCCTTCAGTGGGGCTGGGCAGGGGGTCGCCTTTCGACTTTGAGACCTCTCGACTATGGGGTAGTGGCAAGTTGTGGTTGATGTTCCCCCAGAACTCTCAAGTATGAGGAGCTTTTCCCACACTGAGATGCGTTCTTGTGACGTGACCTAAAACCGTGCGGGCGATTCAGTGCCACCCAAAGAGGATAGTGTCGAGCTGTAGTGGTTTAATCCCTTGACTTGTAGTTCGGGTCAGACGTGTGGGATGTTAGGCATCGATGGTGTTACTTCTGGGACTGTTGGAGACCCTTTTATTAGGCTGTGCTATGGGATAGAGATCCACTTACGACCATGTCTGGGATTCTTGATGAGCATATGATCTTGTATATACCTTATTCTAGTACACACTTCTTGGGTTTGGTTACTCTCATTCCAGGAGAGGCGAAGACGCGTGGGGTATGCCACGTGCTTTTCGTGTCTAGCTTCTCATGTTTGGACGAGTCTACTCTCCTACTATAGGTAGTGTAGTCTCAACGGGATGTTTATCTTCTCACTTTTTCCTGCTCCTTGTGTTTGGATGAGTCTACCTTCTTTCCTCTTGTTGGGTTGATCTGGACTCTTTACTATACTCTTACCGCACTTTCAGTTGTTCTCCTATACTTTTTCTGTTCGCTCTACTGCTCACCCTTCGCTACCTCCTTTGTTTCTCCCTCAAGCCTTCGGGGTATCCTACTGAGTATTTTTATACTCACCCTTTCTTGGGCTTTTCCCTCACTTGGTGTGCCCTTGCAGACGACAGACATGTGGAGCGTGAGTTCATTGGAACATAGGAGCTTGGGAGCTTGGGCCGCGTGCGATCTTCGTGGTCGGGTTCCAGGTGGGAGACCCGTCAGCTGTTTCTTTTTGTTTACCTGTTGCCGGGTTGTGGCACTTTTTGGTTGGGCATGTGTTTTGCCCCTTCCCTTTTCATTTTGTACTTTGTACTGTTTAGAGGTCAATGCACATATGTGGTTTATACATATAGCAGTTTTTCTTTTTACTCTTCTTGTTATTTCTTTTACTCCTCACTGTTGCATTGAGTGTGCTGCGTGTGTGTGTACAGGTTCTTAGGCAAAGGCCTCCCCGAGTTTTTGTGCCTTTGACGCTGGTCGCCAGCCCCTGGCCTATAGAGGCGGGCCTAGGGTTGTTGCGGCTTGAGCCAAAATAGGGTCGGGTCATGAAAAAGTGATATCAGAGGTGATTCGTTCCCTGGGATGTTTTGCAGACGTCCCTAAAAAAGGAATTGGTTTGGATTTAGGGAAACAATTTTAACATGTCTTGAGAGCGGCTCTCAGGCCAGGGATTCCAGTAATGGTGCAGCGGCCGACGTATCCATTCACCAGGACCTTGATTACCCGCATGTCGACTCGGCATGCTGAGACACTTGTTGCGGAGAAATTTGTTTGTGCATCACATAGGATTGTCTCTTTGACTGTCTTTCTTGAGTCATCTCCCCATCGTTGTTGTTGTGGTATATACATATATGCTCATCTAACCATGGCACTCCTTGATAATATCCAGGATGTCTTTGCGAAGACATCCAGACATGATACTAGATTTGGTTCGTGACGACGACCTTGTGAGCTACGAGGCCACAGTCTAGGACCCATCTTGCGAGCCCCTTTCTCTAGGTGGGTCGGTAGCAGCCCCCCCACCTGTTGAGCAGCAGGCAGTCTCAGGAGAGCAGGCTGAGCTTGAGTGCAGGTTGAGCGTGCTCCGTTAGTTCCAACAGCAGAGACCGCTGAGGTTCAGTGGTGAGCCATACCCTCAAGTAGCAGAGGTTTGGCTCGAGGCAGTGGTTCGCCTTTTCAGGCTTGTGCAGACGCCGACAGATCGGAGAGTGGATTTGGCAGCCACCCTTTTTCGTGGAGCAGCTTGGCGTTGGTGGAGTCTAGTGACTCAGCTTCTTGAAGAGTCGTCGCTTTTGTGGGAAAACTTCCATTTTTTGTTTCGTGATGAGTTTTTCCCCTCCTTCTTATGATCAGTTCGGATTCAGGAGCTCCTGCAGTTTCTGCAGGGAGGGATGACGGTGGCCGAGTACTTGGCTAGTTTTAGAGATCGTGCACGCTTTTACCCGGACTTGGTCCATGACGACAACATCCGATCACGAAAGTTTGAGCAAGGTATCTGCTAAGGGATTCGTGTTGTCATAGTACCCTTGGGCTATTCCACATATGCCAGGGTTCTAGAGTAGGCACTGGTGACAAAGGGCTTCCTGTCACGTTCTGGAGCTGGTGGTGGCAGCAGGCACGTTAGAGCCCAGACGTCTACCCCAGATAATGGGTTTCGGCAAGTAGAACCTCGATTCAGGTGGATTACTGACAACCGGGATCAGGGGTGTGGTCGTACACCACAGTGGTACCAGAGGGAACCAGTGCATCCCAGAGAGAGTCGGTGTTATGATTGTGACGAGCGAGGTCACTTGGCATGAGACTGCCCGCCCCAAGTTGATGAGAGCTTAGGGCAAGCCGCAGGCGCACCACCACGACAGAGGCAGCACCGTGATCAGAGTAGTACCCAGGGAGGTGGTGCTAGTAGAGGAGCGGGAGGAGCTCGTAGTGGGGGGGCGACTTTACGAGATCTCCCCACCACTACTGGGCGGTCCACATCAGGCTCCGGGAGCTGACGGTTGGGACCACAGACAGTCGCGAGCTTTTGATGTCTACGATCCTGCATAGCATGGGATGGTGAGAGGTACCCCCTTGTGACTCTTCTACTTATTGTAGTAGAATTGTTAAACTCTTCCTGTGAAATGATTTCCTCCCTTATCCTTGATTAAGGTGTTACCAGGGTGACGCAGGGCGTCGGTGTAACCCTATTTCGGTAAGGTAAAAGGTGTACGACCTTTTCTCTTTAGTCGATGGTGTTGACTCCTTTTCTCCCTGAGCATGTAAGAGAGTCTTGGTTGCGATACATCGACTGTGGAAATATTACGTGACCAGATATTCTTGGGTGTTTCACCATATGGGTATTCTGAAGGATTGAATCACTAGGCCTTGTTCCAGGTGGGGGCGGTGATTCCAGTCGCGACATGCGACGTAGAGGTTTGAGCGGGTAGGTGAGCTACCCCCGAGGGCCGTCGGGCCATTTGAGACCGTGCAAAGGGATGGCGAGGTACCCTACCGCCTTTCCCTAACCCCAAAGTCTGGAGTGGGAGAACAATGTCCCCCACGTGGTTTACCTGAGGAGATGTGTGTGTGCTTCTATGCACGTCATTGGAAAGGGAAGACCTCGCGTGAACATATCAATCCTCTGGCCTGTGTGCGGTGGCTCAGAGCTGTGCGAGAGTTATTTTGGGTACGTAAGAGACGGGTGTGGGCTTAGTACCCTTTTTGTTCCCTGGTTTTTCTTTTCAGGGTCGAAAATATTGAAGGAGGGAATGATGTAAGAACCTGGTTTTTGCTGTGAAAGACTTTGTAATATTCTTGATGATATTCCAGAGCAGTGCCTTTAGACGGTGTGCAATTCCGAGCCTCGGAGTGGCTGAAATTAAATTTTCAGTGTGTTCACACTGGAAACGCGAAATAAATGAGATAACTCCTAAACAGAGTTCCGGATCAGAGTTTCGAGTGTACGAATGGGTCTGGAATGCGTTGTTTACCCTAGTAACAACATAAAACATGTCAGAGCGGGATGTTTGGACCCCTCGCTCGCTTTCAGAAGGATAAACAGATAAATTAAAAAAATTAATTTATTCGTTTAATGGTGAAATTCTAGTATCTCTTAAACGGTGGCTCGGATTGGAAAACGGAGGGCACCGTTGAGTTAGGAGAGTGTCGTTTACCGTAGAAGGGTTATAAGTTTTGTGGGCGCAGGCCGTCTATGAAAAATAGCCCTAGGGGCGTTTTCGTAATGTGGCGCCCTCAGGCATTGAGTTTTATAACATTTTAACGGGGCCTCGGATTAAAATTATGAGACCTCTGTTGCGCTCGGAGCGTGGTTTTTAGAATAGGGGAGGCTTAACACTGACCTCGGCGAAATTTTGGGATCGGGGCTGTCGGGAAGGCGTTTAAGTTATTTATACTTAAACACCCCCACCGCCTTCTTCTCCATATTATTCTTCCTTAAAACCTCCCCTCTCCTCCACCTCCAGTGATACGGCTCTAGAGAGGCAATCTCCAAAAAGGCACAGCGGTTCCGAAGGTCCGCACATGAAGTGTCGAGCTACGCCCTTCGAGGTAGGTGGTGTTCGTTTGCGTTTTAAATCCCAAACCCCTATTTGAATCCTAATATTAGTATCTAATTGCTGCCCGATCTTCGATAAAATCCCATAATTGCATAGAGTATGTTTTAAGGTTTCCTACACTATTCTCAGATCGAAAATCCGAGTCACGGGGTGCCCGGGGCAGTCCCGGGAAGTTCCGGCCGAAATTCTGGTTTTCTGGCGGGTTTCCTTTTTCTGGTGAGTTCCAGCAGCGGCGGCGGTCGGCTGGCGGCGGCGCTCGACGGCGGTGGCGGCTGGCCGCAGCGCTCTTCAGCTGGCGGCGGCGCTCCTCAGCATGGCGGCGCGGCGGCCGAGCTCACCGGAACGGGGCGACGACCCGGGGTCGTAGCGCGACCTCATTGGACAGAGACCCGCGAACCGCGGGTCTCCGCGTGGGGGCAGCGAGACCGGCCGTCCGGGCTGGTCGAGGGTCGGCAGGCCGCGGCCAACTGGCCGCGGTGAAGGGAGCCGGGCCCGTGGGCGGGCCGCGGGCCGGCTGTGGGCGGATCGGCCGGACCGGGTCGGTCCGGCCCAAGGTGGGCGGGGGGGGGGGGGGGGGGGGGGTTCCCCTTTTAACTTCCGACGCCTGTAGCATTCGTTGTCCGTTTTGTGCGCCGTCTGTGGCGGTGCGGACCTGACGCAGAGGCGGACCTTTTGGTATGGTTTTGGGAATTTTTAATTCCTGAAATGAGGGGCTGCGGAGGCACGACATTTCTTTAAGTGGATGAGAGTTTTTCCCGAGATCCTTGCTTTGGGTGGCGCGGAGGCGTCCGACGTCCGAGTTAAGCGTCGTCAGTGGCATTGGAACCCTGGCATCCGGGCGGAGGTTTCTAGGGTGGTTCCGAGCGTTGAAGCCAGAGTTGAGGCGTGGGACCCACGACCTGTCTTTTCAGTTGCGTGCACCTTTTAGGGACTTTTCACCGGACGTCCGTTCGGGGGGTGCGAGCAGTCGATGTTGTGTGTTTTCCCGGGGGCATCACATTGGTGCAGTCTGCCCGCTGTAATTTTACATGATGGTGTGGGACCCATGAGGTTCGTTTGGGCGTCGACAGTGATTTTCCATCTTTATCACCAGGTGACCATTTTTGACAAGTGAATAGTCCATCTTTTGTGTTTTTTTCGAGAGGATCGGAACGATGCGATCCGTCCATTGAGTTTCGGGATCGGCATGCAGGTCCCACGTAGCACCGCTCGTGTGCGGTGCGCCAAAACGTATCTTTTCTCCGGATATCCATTTCACTCAAGTGAGTATGGCTTTTGACGTTTTTTCCCAAGGGGATCGCAATGGTGCGATGCGCCCGACTGTTTTCAGGGCCGAGGCTCGGGATCACGGGCCGTCGTTCGGGCATGAGGCGGTGTTGGTGACTTTTCCGTCAGATATCCATTTGAGGTGAGTAAGTAGTCAATCTCGCATGTTTCTTCGCAAGGATTACAACGATGTTATCCTTTTGGTTGTGAGAATCCTCTTGCGCGATCTTGTTAAATGTGGAATCATGAATGGTTCTCTAGTGGTGGTTCGCCCTACCTTGTTTGTAGTGGGCCCTTCGCGTGTGATCGGTCACTCTTGGGAGAGTGATATAAATGGTTCACGAGATGTGTTTGGCCGTTCTGGGGCCTTTGAGGTGGAGTTGTTACATCACGCCTTCGCATTGACGTTGGGTTCCATGTGCACGATAGCCTTTGGGCTAGAACGAGGTATACTCTGGGAGTATACGGGAGCGCTTGAAGGTATGTGTGGTTGTTTGTACCTGAGGATGTTTCTGCGCTTAGTTGGGGTTGACTTGGGGCCACACGTCATGTGGTCCCCACGTGCGTGTCGTGATCTGCTTTACGTACTTCGACCAATCGCGACGTAGAGGGTCCCTCTGTGCTCGTTTGTTTGACCAGCAGGGTGGAGTTTTCCCCTGGCTTTGTGCTTGTTTTTTTGACCAGCAGGGTGGAGTTTCTCCTGCCCTGGTGCTATTTTGTCTGACCCGTAGGGTTGAGCGGTCTCCCCCTAGTCTTGTTCTCGATGGTTTGGCCGATAGAGAGGGTTTGGTTCCTCTGCTTCTCTAGCTGTGAGGGGTTTCAGTACTGTGCCCTTTCACCGGACTGCGACACTGTCTACGACTACGATTGTTCGTGCAGTGTGGGAGTTTTCCCCACTTTCTGGGATGAGATGTCTCGGTCCACTTCGACAGTGACTCAGCGGATTGGATCGGGATCGCCTTGTGCGGCCTGGGGAGTTTCTCCCGTTGCTCTGTGTTACTTAGTATAGTTCTTTTGGTTTCGGTGTGACCAACACTTTACGCGGGCACCGATCCTCTACCCAGGAGGGTTTTACCAACAGGGATGAGGTTGTTTCCAGCGGGGCTGAGGTTGTTTCCAGCGGGGCTGAGGTTGTTTCCAGCGGGGCTGAGGTTATTTCCAGTGGTGCTGAGGTTGTTCCAGCAGGGCTGAGGTTGTTCCAGCAGGGCTGAGGTTGTTTCCAGTAGGGTTGAGGATGTTTCGAGAAGGGCTCACCAGTGGGTTACCATCCAGCAGGGATGACCAGTACAGTGGTGTTCACCAAGCAGTACCATCCAGCAGGGATGGCCAGAGTAGTTCCGGGCTTACCTCGAGCTGGTCTGGGCAGTGGTCCCCGATGCCAGGTTTACCTCCAGCTGGGCTGGGCAGTGGTCCCCGATGTCGGGCATACATTCAGCTGGGCTGGGCAGTGTTCCCCAATGCCGGGTTAATTCCAGCTGGGCTGGGCAGTGCTCCCGTCGCCGACATTAGCCTGGTTTCTCTCCAGTGGATTACCCTGTTACGGGACTGGGCAGTGTGGCACCCGTCGACTTTCTGGGTCTCCCTATAGTGGGAACCCGTTGACTTCCAGGTTCCCTCCAGTGGGGCTGGGAAGGGGGTCGCCTGTCGACATTGAGACCTCTCGACTGTGGGGCAGTGGCAAGTTGTGTTTGACGTTCCCCCAGAACTCTCAAGTACGAGGAGCTTTTCCCACACCGAGACGCGTGCTTATGACGAAACCTAAAACCGTGCGGGTGAGTTAGTGTCACCCAAAGAGTATAGTGTCGAGGTGTGGTGGTTTAATCCCTTGACTTGTAGTTCGGGGCAGACGTGTGGGATGCTGGGAATCAATGGTGTGACTTTTGGGACTGTTGGCTACTCTTTTATTGGGCTGAGCTATGGGATGGAGATACCCTTACGACCATGTTCGGGCTTCTTGTTGATCATATGAGCTTGTATATACCTTGTTCTAGTACCCACTTCTTGGGTTTGGTTACTCTCCTTCTAGGAGAGGTGAAGACGCGCGGGGTATGCAACGTGCTTTCCGTGTCTAGCTTATTATGGATGGACGAGTCTACTCTCCTACTATAGGTAGTTAAGACTCAACAAGAAGTTCATCTTCTCACCATATCCAGCTCCTTGTGTTTATACAAGTCTACCTTCATTCCTCTTATTGGGTTGAGCTGGACTCTTTACTGTACTCTTACTGCACTTTTAGTTGTACTCCTATACTTTTCTTGTTCGCTCTACTACTCACCCATCGGTACCTCCTTTGTTGCTCTCTCGAGCCGTTTGGGTATCCTACTGAGTATTTTTATACTCCCCCCTGCTTGGGCTTTGCCCGCACTTGGTGTGCCCCTGTAGACGACAGAGATGTGGAGCGTGACTTCAGTGGAGCTTAGCAGCTTGGGAGCTTGGGCCGCGTGCGATGGTCGTGGCCGGGTTCCAGGTGGGAGACTCGTCAGCTGTTTCTTTTTGTTTACCAGTTGCCGGGTTGTGGAACTTTTTGGTTGGGCACGTGTTTTTCCCCTTTTCTTTTCAGTTTGTACATTGTACTGTTTATAGGTCGATGCACATATGCGGTTTATACATATAGCAGTTGTTCTTTTTACTCTGCTTGTTCTTTTTTTTACTCTGCACTGTTGCATTGAGTGTGCTGCGTGTGTGTGTATAGGTTCTTAGGCAAAGGCCTCCCCAAGTTGTTGTGCCTTCGACGCTGGTCACCATCCCCTAGCCTATGGAGGCGGGCCTGGGGTAGTTGCGGCTTGAGCCCGGATAGGGTCGGGTCGTGACACATTAATTCTAATATATTTTTTAGAAAAGATCATTAAATTATTCATTATTTTTAAAATACCATAGGTTTTTAATTTTATTCCTATATATTTAAATTTTTTGTATACATTACATTAATTAATGAAGTTTCTGATGTCTAATAGACTGAATATAGAATTTTTATCATCTATCTTCACTCGAAATATTTGATTATCCAAATTTAAAACAAAATATAATCTTCTTACCTTAATATATATGTTTATATTATTTAATATGAATACTTATTCTGATAATTTTTGTCTATAATACTTAGTAACATTAAAAATAATGAAATATAGATCCAATAGAACCTCCAAATCCTTAAAGACGCTTAAAATTTATCATTTTATAATAGAAAATGAAATGGATTTTATATGGTTTAGACAAATTCAATACATAGTATGGATATATGTTCTACATAATGTCTTGAAAAAATGGTTATTTATAGTGCTTATCCCTTATAAACTAATGAATTTCATGGATACCTATTTATTTTCTATGACTGATAACTTCTTAGTATAGGATCCTGATCACAATGAAATGATTAATTAAAAAATCTATTACAACCATTGTTTTTGTAACACTGAATGTGATGTTTGGTGGATAATTCTCTTTGAAATACCTTTTATAAAACCCACAATATTTACTATTATCTAGTGACTTCCTCACAATAGGATCCTCACAGATGATCGGCTTAAATCATATGGTATTCATATTTGTTGTAAATGTAGTCTCTGCAACTGATATAGTAAAGATACCAATCATCTCATTCTTTATTGTTCTAGTAGTTCTACTCTTGGGAATTATATTTTTTAAATTTTTTACATTAGGTGGTTGAAACAAGACTCATTCAAATCACAATTAAAGAGATGTGTGGATATGGATAATTTTCAAAAGATTGATAACATTTTCCTTACTGCTTTCGTTGAGAATCACCTTGTAATCAAGTATGAAAGAAATAATCTTATTCATAATAAATGATCATTCAGTTATAATATAGGGAAAATGCGTATTTTCAATGCTATGCTTGAAGCTATATCATTCCAAAATGGATATTGCAACAACAAGGTTCACGAATTTGGAATTTTATGATGACTCCATATTGATGGAAATTACTGCAAGCCTTGCCACAATATTGATGTCATTTAGATCACCCATATCCCTATATGGGTTAATGTTAATGGGGTTAGTCCTTCCAAATGAAATCTAGACCATGTGGGTTGTGGAGTAATCTATAGGAATCATGCTGGTCAGATCCTTGGATGATTTTATGGTAGGGGTGGCATTTCCTCTTCATTGGAAGTTGAAATGATGTGTATGATTCATTCTATTTTTTCCACACAACATAGTTGGAGAAACCTTTGGATTGAGAGTGGCTCAATCACCATTGTGCAAGAATATTGGAATGGTCTGATACATCTTGTGTGGTCGATCGCCACCCGTTCGATGTGCTACATCCGCACTCTTCTCATCATCAACTACATCATCACTCATATATATCAAGAGGAAAATATGGTTGCTAATAGACTTAAGAATAAGGGGGTTGATCAAGATAATACATAGATTGATGATCTTCCAGCTGATCTAGTTTCCTTTAAAAACAATGATTTTAATGTGTTTCTATCTTTTAGACTCTTGTACCTCATTTTTTATAATAATTGTCTCTTGTTTTTCTGGCCTGACACCATATTCTTACAAAAACTCATTTCAAATGACAGGTCTTTATGAAAAAACTTTTTGAAGCTAAAAAATGTAAGGGATCATATTGAAATGTATAATGATGGTCCATAACATATCATCTCTTTGACTCTATGGGTTTTAACTCTATAACTACTGCATAAAAATTAATATGAGTACATTCATGGTTATTAATATATCAGTAGGAATAATTTTGTTTTTAAAATGGAATTATAGAAGAATTATAGTAATAAAATTCCTATAATGAAAAATAATTGTTGAATTAAGTGGTATGTACATATTTTTTTATTTTCATTCTGCATGGATTTTTACCAGGAAAATGAGTTTCGAAGATTTTAATTCATTATGACATAAAATTTCATTATATAATACGTAATGGGGTGTATATATTTTATCCTAGATTTATTGTGAGGTATATGAAGGAATTTGAAAAATCCATTTCTCTGTTCAATTCATTACATTTTCAAAAGAATAATTGACATTAATTAGAGATTAATAGACATATTTCATTACGATAATAAATATCTACTCATTAAATTATAATTCTAGAAATTAAAAAACATTAAAATTAATGAAATATTCCTTGAAACTAAGGAAATGATATGTACATTAGATAATGATTAGTTGTACGAGTACAATAATCCTATGATGATTCCAACGCAACCAATTCATAAAATTGATCTCAGATTGAATTGAAATCATTAGGTTGATATAAGAATACTCTTTTTATGATAGTGTAGATAATAAAAATATATTTATAAACTTGGAGTACTCAAGGGATTATAAAATATGAATGACCCAATATATAGATGATGAATGAGTTATAAGACCCAATGCCTGATTAACTTCCCCAACGGAGAGGGTACTCTACGATCTATGTGATTCAGATGAAATTTTATATATTCGATAATTTATGACAATGAACCTATGAAAGAATATATTCTAAAAATTTTTGATCGGGGAGGACCAATAATTGAATCCACACCTATTTGGGAATTAATGTCTCATGGGGACCTTGAAATTAATTTAGATCAATATAATCTAGAAAGTGATAGTATTGTTGATGAAAATTAAGATATTCTACAAAATCTTGCTGGGAATCCCATGTCATGTTTTCCCCATGCTGTGGTTAATTTATATCAATATCCATATCCTCATGATATTGATGAAGAATCCAAGATATTCCATAAAGAAATTTATGAATTTTAGAATATGATGCATTCAAATCCAATATAATCATCCAAGACATATTCCCTATTTCATTATTCTGATTATATAATTAAGGGGATTAATATTATTAATAACCTATTTGAATATTGATTACACTTTTATATGAACTCAACAGTTTGATTCACATAATGTAAAATCATATTATTGACACCATAGGTGATAAATGATCTATTTTTAGACACTCTGATTTTTTAGTGATGTAACTATTAGACTGGATCTATCCCAACTAACTATTTCTACATCAATTGATTTCATCCTGTAAGTTGAAATTGTTCATTTTATGAATAAAATAATGTATATTATCAATTGAATCTACCCATGTAGGGGAATTTTTGAGGGATTTTATGAAAATTGAGGATACAAATTTTTTAATTAAATATATTTTTAAACATATTCATATGATTATATTTATTAATGGTGCTCATATGTCTTACGATCATGAAGTTTTTTAAAGAATCCATTTGATCTCTTAAGGCTTATCTGGTCTATATTATGGTTAAAAATATTTAGAAATTTCTTAAATGTTTTAGCAATGTCATTTGAATCACATTCACATAGATCTATAAAAGATGATCTCATTTGAAAAACTATGTGTGAAGAAATTCATAAACTTTTTATTGTTATAAATATGTAATTATTTTGATGAAAACTAATATAGATTATCATGGGAATTACATGTGTGATATGGTTAATGTTTAGGTAGCCATCAATATAATGGTTAAATATGTAATTATAGTTTATATAACGTATTGTCTTCATCGTATTTTCACCATGTAATAATTAATGACATATATTAGTTCACCGAGAAGATATTGAAGGATATGTAAGTTAACTAATTCCATTTTGTAAATTTTGGAAATGTTTTTTGAAATGGATAATCTCATGGATCATTTCATGAATTAAAATGATTACATGATGATAATTATTGATCATGAATCAATATATATATATATATATATCTAACTTCATTTTTCATCTTCATCCTTTTCATTTTACAACCAACAAAACCGTTATAACTCTTCAATATATCCATATGTCCACTTCTTCAAAAAAAAATATAGTTTCTCATGATTGTTCCACTCCATTTAGTCGTAGTGTTCCTTAGGCTATCATATATAACATGATTACTCCAAAAGTGATTCTAAATATGGAATAATCATATAATACTCAACCAACCACAAGAAATTATCATACTATATCTGAAGGAAAATTCATATTCCATATTGAATAGTCAAAATTTTGAGTCTATACAGATTTTATTTATGAATAAAGCTGATGATAGGGATCTTATAATTATTAATAAATATTTAAAGATCTATGAATTATAATTTTCCCCATTATTAAATCATTATTTATTATATTATATTTATTTACGTATATCATAAAATCATGTAATTTATTTTTTTAAATATACTCTTTCGGAATCACACTCTCTAATTAACCATGATTGAAAATCCTAAAACAAGGATTTAATATTTGTTCCTTGATATTGAAAAATTATTTACTTAAATGGTTAATTAGTAAACATTATTTAAATATGATATGATTTTTTATCATTTAATAGTGGGAATTACTATATTAGTCCATTAATTTATTATTTTAATGACTTAATATGTTTTTCATTCAATTATTAGTGAATTTGATGTTTTATGATAGTAAAATGAGTTTCCTATTAGCTATGAAAATATTCATACATGACATAATCACTCCGAGGGAAAAAAAGAAACCGATCAATGAAACTAAAACTACCACATAGACAGACATGCAACCATGATTTAGAAGACAAATGTCTATAATTACTCAGTTAATCATGAGGGTGTTATATCTTCAAAATCAATGATTTGATTGAATTTATGATTTAATATTGAACTCTATAAATATTATTTCTCAATGTATTGATGCATTTATATTAAAAAAATCTTTAATTGAAATATTATATATATATAATTATAAAAATTTAATAATGGAATGTTTATTTCATTAAGGATTAAAATAAAAGAGAAAATTTTAAAACCATTTCGAATATTTCTTTATATTTATTCCATAGAAGGCTACCTATTATACATATTAAATGTTATACATATATTAATAATCTAGGTAAATTGAAACATACTATATCAGTGATATCAGACATCTAAAATGGTTAAATTTTTCCATAAAAATAAAATTTTATATGATGAGATAGTTTTTCATTTGGGTGTAATCCTGATAAAAAAATATTACCCAAAAAAGTATTGAACATAAATAATTTCATAAACATTAAAATAAAATAATATTTTATTCAAGAGAATTTGTTAATAAATATATTCCATTAGATAAAAAAATTATTTTAATTGAAGTAATACTCTGAATGAACATTCAAATATTGGGAATATATTTTTATAGGTAACATAACTTTTTTGATTCACTTACATTGTTCCCATTCTTACATGAAACTAAAATTTATTCAAGAATACCTATATTAAGAGATATAAAATATTAAATAATTCATTGAATAGTAATATAGGTCCCCACCAATCATCATTCATGATTATGTGTTCCATAAATAACTTAGATGTAACATCCCAAGCTTCAATGGTATGTTTCCCTTTGAACAAAACAATGGCTTGTGTTGTACGCAACTTCGAGTTCAAACAAACCACAACAAATCAAACTATGCGTTATGAATAATAATACCCACTTTTTAAAATTTTATAAATTTTATCATTAAAAATGGACTTGTGTTTTGGATTCATAATATTTAAATGAACTTAGGGTGAATTTTTGGTATGTTTCTGAAAACACTATATATTTGAGGAATCGTGAAAAACACTGTGTTATTGTTTAAAACCGAGTTTTTAATTATATATTTATTTATTTTATTTAAATTTATTTTAGGTCAAAATAGATACATAATACCTATATATGTTCAATGTAATTCATTGGATTCATTTTATAATAACTTTATATATATAAAAATTTTATGAAACTCTTTACCATGTTTTACAAACCTTCTAGGCGCATTTACAAATTTTCATAAAACATAATTTTACCACTTATGTGAGTTGAATTTAAAAAATTTGAGACACACAGTTGATATTAGTAAGTAAAATTTAGTTCAATAAGATGAAAATAGTTTTTGGTTTATAGTTAATTTTTAATTTTATTTACCACCGTTATAAATAAATAAGGCAATTAATGGTAAAAATGATATAATAAGTTCCGTAACACATGTCATAATTATATTGGATAAGTGTGATTCGACCAAAAAATCCTTATGAATAAAATATGATACTTTTTTTCTATATGGATTAGATTAGGTGATTTATTATTATTTTATTTAAAGAAGTGTTAAAAGTGTAAAATTCACAGTTTAATAACTAAACCATTTTTAATATATGGTTATACATATGATAAATTCGACTATAAATATTTATTAGAAATTTTAAAATATTTACTATTTAATGTTAATTTAGTTTTAAATTTTACATATTATATAATTAAATTTATTTATGTCAAAATGATGATGATGTAATTACCTTATTAATGAAAGATTAAAATAATTTATATTATAAATATCCAAATAAATATTTATTTTAGACTATTAATGAATAAAAATAATTTTATATGTTAATATGACATGTTAGGGTTTATTAAATGATTTTTCTTGAAGTAGAAATAATGTGATTAACTTTACAAAAAAAATACCAAATAGTGTCAAAATTGACATAAAAGATTTTTTAAAACAAATATTATATTATTAATTGATATTATATTTCTAAAAATATATTGTTTTGAAAAAAGGATTAAATACTATTATATATGTAATTAATAAACCAATTTATGTTCCTTTGGAAGTTTATTGTATGTATATTAACCATATAATATAAAAATTCAGAGAGACAAGGTAAATGTCAAACTATTTATCTAAGAGTTAAATATAAAATATAATGTAAATATAGTGACCCAAACCTATCTAAAATCTATTGGTTGAGTTTTTTTATACCCATCCTAATATTTTTCTAGAAATAAGTCATTTTGGATCCATTAGAAATCAAAAATGTTTTTATTATAAACTAATATTTCAATATTTTCCTACAGTTCCCCTCACCACTCTTATAAAGGGGAACTTATGCTTCTATAAAATTCACAACTTCAATTACATTTGAATCAGAAAAAACATCCCAAATATCCTCGAAACTGTTCTCCCTTCATTCTTGAGGCCATATTTTATTCAAAAATCCATCCTATGGAGCTGTTTTTATCAAATCAAAAGGAAGTACCCAGGAAAGAGGTAAATATTTCATCACCTCTTTCAAGTTCTTTTTTCTTCCACTTCCACATTCTGTGTTGATTCCATTCTAAAATAATTACTGTATTATGTTCTATATACTTTTGTGTTATTATAAAAATGATACAAAAATATTCATTTTTCTATCTATCCTATAAATGACCAAGTCACCATACGTGCGTACGTATGGATTACCATTTCTACGTAGTGGTGTAGTTTGTTATTCAAACACATCATCAGTTGGATGGGTAAAATAATGAGTTTAGAAGATGTAAATAATAAATATACCTTGATAAGTAATCTTTCTATATGATTAAACATCCAATTATATATGATTTTCATATAAAAATAATGATATTGTCACTCGTGTGTATGTACGGATTACCATCTCCATGAAGGCGATGAGATTCATTCCCCATCACATCCATTCAATAATAATTTTAATATGATGAATAAAAATAATTTTCAATGACTTAATATCATATTGAATATGAATAAGATACATCCTATCCATAATAAACATTACTTACATAAGAAAGCATATAAAGGAAAACGAATCTGTTAACACCTATAATGATGATACTACTGAAATATCATTAACAAATAAATATTAGAAGATCATATAAGATATCATATAAATGTATATGGTTCTGGTATAATTCAATATAAATTATTTCACCATTATACAAGATTTTAACTTACCCTCGACAAAGGAAAAGTACAAGGTAAGGGATATTTTTTACAATATCTTTATTATCCAAGGTGGTTCTTACTTTAGTATATACTGGGAAATCTTCATCATCCACATCTATGTTAACATAAAAATGTATTTTAAAATATTATTACTATTTACTATAAAATGGGTTAAAGACATTTATAACATTTTTTGACCTTAGATATTTTGAAATTAATCTTTCTATTTTTTTCTAAAGATGGTACTTTATGACCTTTTCAACAAAATTAATGTAAGAATTCCTTTTTAAACATATATGGTGGTTGTAGATATTTTCCACCATTATAACATTGTCGATGCTTCCCATACAAGCTTATAAGAATATTTTCCAGATAAAGGTTTTATTTTATAATTATATGAATTTTAATTGATTTCTAAATAGAATGAGATATTTCTCTAAAAATGTTTTTATTTCATCTACGTCAACATCCTTTAATGGATTTTAAGATTCATTGAAGTTGATTTGTTATGATACAAAACATTCATATAATATTGAAGGTTTTATGATATGTTTGACTGTGGATGTTTTATTTTTACACCATTCATGGTTTTTGGATAATGTATTGACATTTCATATGATAGTTTTAATATGAATGTTTATGTTATGTTTAAACCTTTTCATATGAGAAATGCATATGACTTATTAAGTGACGGGTGAAGCCTGATATAGCTCATCGATGCATCAGTAGGTCTAATGAGACAAACTACTGTCTTGGAACAAGGCCTTGAAAAACTATTATTTTTAGACCTGGCACAAGGCCTTGACTATATGGTTATGAAGTCTGGCATTATGCATTCCATAATTATGAAAGTGGCTATTGATATTGCAAGTGATTATTCGCCTAGTAGAATATCCATGTGAATAAGTAAATGGAATTATTTGTTTTTATCACTTCCATATTATTTTTATGATTATATTTATATAGGATTTTGTTTTAGTTTTATCAATTACCATAAATGTTTATCCATATTATTCGAAGGTTTCTACTATATTTTTATCCATACTAAGCATCTGATCTCACCCCTTACTATGTTTTTTTGAAGGATGTGAAGAATTATTTTTTGGATGATTTATAGGGGTAGGCGAAAGATATAAGTGTGGTTATTGTGGAAGAAAGTAGTTGATGTTTTTATTTCATGATGTAATGTATAACTTATGACTGTATCTAGTACATCCAAGGATACTAATCTAATATTTCTATCAGGACATGATTCCTTGTATCGTGAAAATGTTATGTAATAATTCATCGACTCTGGGTAACTGGGGTCAGGGAGTTATAGTTGGTATCAGAGGAGGTTTACTACAGCACTTGGAAACTAGATTTAGAAAAATTATGATTAGTGAACATTACACTAGGTTAGACTTTGAGGATTAATATAGATGAACATCCTATAATTTTGGTACTTTAGAGATTTTGTGAGTTTTCCATGAAATACATCCATATCTGGGTAGGAGCAGGTAGTGGTGGCTATGTCATAGATGTATCTAGGGGTAAAACCCGAAAACACTACTTTGAGCTAGACTTGAATTGGAACTGGTGCACAACAATGGGCCCTTGTGCACTCTTTGTTATGACACTCTTAGGGGATATGCTTAGGATAATTTTCAATTTATTACAGATAATTATTAAGGGTTTATGAGTATATAGTTCCTCAAAGAAAACTTTTTTATTATTATGTATTGTATCTTAAAACTATTATTTTTAGGTTAAGTGTTTTACATGTTTAGATTTATGTATTGTGATTCATAAACTAATATAGTGTATGTCATTTTTTAGAAATGGCGCCTAGTAGAAGGAATCAAAACCATATCAATGTGCGTAATCCATGTATGGATTTCCCTCCTACTCAAGATAATTATAGTGAAGCTGGTGAAGCAACTGGTGCTGATCAACATATCATCATATTGGGACAACTCACTCAGGTTATGAATAAAAACCTAACCCATATGGAGCACCCTAATCCACAACATGGAGGATCAATGTTAGACAACTTCATGAGGGAACAACCAAAATCATTCAATTAGAGTAAAAATCAATTATTAGTTGAGCAATGGATCAATTCCTTAGAGAAAATATTTCATTCTTTGGAGATAAAAAAAAGGTAAAAACCTATCCTGGTAGATTATCGCCACACGGGAGAAGCAGATCGATGGTGGTTATTAATCCAAAACACAAAGGAAGATGAAGAAGTTTCAAGTATGGAATGTAGGGAGTTTAAAGAGATTTTTTTTAGAAAAATACATTCCTCGTGACCATCGAGTGGATATATAAAGACAATTTATGAGTCTGAGGCAAATGGAGGATGATAATGTCACAAACTAATAGGGAGACTTTACAAGCTTAGCAAGGTGTGGAGAAGATTATATACGTAACCCAAGGAGTAATATTGATAAATTATTTGATAAGATAAAACCATTTCTTCCCTGAGAATTAGTCACACAATCCTTCTCGTCATATGAATATATTGTCTCTTGCGCTATCAAGACAGAAGAGATATTCTCTATGTCTTATTACTATAAAGAAAATCAAGAGAAGAAGAGATCATCTGAACACATTGGAAATGGAAATAAAGGGAATGATGGGTTTTTAATTTATAGTAATTCTTCAAAGAAAGTAATTGGTTGTGTCATTATACAATATGATTAGGTTATTTCCTATGAATCAAGGCAGCTAAAAATTCATGAACAACACTATCCAACTCATGATCTTGAGTTTGAAGCTGTAATTTTTCTTTGGAGATAGAGAGGAACTATCTCTATGGTAAAACATTTGAGATATATACCGATAAAAAGAGTTTAAAGTATATTATATCACAGAAAGAACACAAAATGAGGAAAATGATATGGATTTAACTACACAAGTATTATGATTACACAATACGCTACCATCTGGGGAAGGGAAATAAGGTGGAAGACGCATTGAGTAGAAATGATGATGGAGTTTTGAAGAAGATGAGTGTTGAAAGGGATCTTATTTTCATTTATCTAGTGAAAATGAATATGGGAATAATCATAGAAGGTGAAACATCAATATTGTTTCAAATGGATTCCAAACCATCATTACTAGAATGGATAAAAATATCACAGGCTGATGATGAGGAGTTTCAAATGATAATTAAAGCTATGAACGATGGGAGATTGATCGAATTCATATATGAAGACGTGATTATGATATTTGGGAAGAGACATTGTCTTCCTGATATACCTGATATGAAAAGAGAATTGTTAGATGATTCTCATAGATCTAATTTCTTTATACACCCTAGAAGCCCTAAGATGTATAGAGATTTCAAGAACATTTTTTGGGGCACAACATGAAGAGGGAGATTGCTGAATTTTTGTAAAGATGTATGGTATTTTCAACAAGTGAAATCTGTAAGGAAACCACCAGGTGGATTTATGTAACCTATTCCCATACCTGAGTGGAAATGGGATAATATCACATTGGACTTTTTCAGGGGGCTACCAAAGACTCCTATATAGAATGATGCAATATGGGTCTTTAATGGTCATTTTTCCAAGTCAGCACATTTTCACGCTATAAGAAAATAATAACAATAGAACATAAAGAAAGAATATATATTAATGAATTTGTAATACTTCATGGAGTACCCTTAACGATTGTTTCTGACCGTGATCTGCATTTTACATCATGATTATGGAAAAGTATTTATAAATCCCTAGATACTGAACATCATTTGAGCAGTGCCTATCACCCTCAAAATGATGGACATTCAGAATGGACTAATCAAACCATATATGACATGTTGTGTTCATGATCACATGACTTTCATGGTATGCAGGATCAAATTTTACCTCTAGAAGAATTTTCCAATAACAATAGCCTCCATTCAAGTATTCAGATTTCACCATATAAAGCGTTATACGGGAAGAGTGACGTACACCAACCAGTTGAAATGATTTTGGTGAATGAAAACTTATAGGCCCAGAACATGTTGAGGAAATGATAGAAAACGTGAAGGTAATCCAAACCCAAATCAAACCTGCTCAAAGTAGGAAGAAGAGTTATGCTGATAACCGAAGGAAGGATTTGAAATTTCAGGTAGGAGATCATGTTTTCTTAATGTTATCTCAATATAATGGAATTATAAAATTTGTTAAGAAGGGTAAATTGAGTCTCTGGTACATCAGAAATTTCAAAATTCTTGAATTAATTGGGGATGTAGCTTAACATTTGGCAATGCTGCCAAGTTTCTCAAAGGTTCATGATGTGTTCCACATGTCACTATTGAGAAAATACATGCCTGACCCAACCCATGTACTCACTTATGAAGAAATATAATTAGAACCCGATATATCTTATTGAGAATAGCCTATCAGATTTCTTGATACTATGAGAATAATTGTTGAGAAACTGGATGACTCCTCTAGTGAATGTTCTATTGAGATATCAAAAGACGGAAGATGTAATATGGGAACCCGAGGAGCATATGATGGAGAACCACCCAAATCATTTTATGTAGCAATATTCTATAAATATTGATTATGAACTTATTTTATGGATGAGAGAATGTAACATCCCAACTTTCTATAGTATGTTTCCCTTTGAATAATACAATAGATTGTGTTGTACACAACATCGAGTTCAAACACACCACAACCAATCAAACTAGTCATTATGAATAGTAATACCCACTGTTTGAAATTTCATAAATTTTATCTTTCAAAATGGATTTAATTTTTGGATTCAAAATATCAAAGTTAGCTTAGGGAGAATTTTTGGTATTTATTTGAAATCATTCAATTTTTGATGAATAGTGAAAAACAATGCGTTTTGGTTTAAAACCAAATTTTTATTTAAATAATTATTTATTTTATTTAAATTCATTTTAGGTCAAAATAGATAAATAATACATATATATATTCAATTTAATTCATTAGAGTCATTTTATAATAACTTTACATATATATAATATTTATTGAACTTTTTACCGTCTTTTACATACCTTTTAATTGAATTTACACATTTCCAAAAAAACAATTTAATTTTACCACATTTATGAGTTGAATTTTAAAAAACCTAGAGACACGGTTCATATCAGATTGTAATATGTGGTTTAATATGATGAAAATAAATTTTGGTAAATAGTAACTTTTGAATTTTATTTACCACTATTAAAAATGAATAGGGTTATTAAGGGTAAAACTGTTACTATAATTACACTAACACATGTCCCAATTCTATTGGATATGTGTAATTCTACCAAAATAACACTTATGAATAAATATGATCTTTTTGTTCCACCTGGATTAGATTTGGACCTTTATTATTTTTTTATTTAAAGAAGAGATAAAAGATTTAAATTCAATTTTCAATAACTTATCCATTTTTTATATAGGGTTATACATAAGATAAATTCGACTATAAATAGTAATTATAAAGATAAAAATATTTCCTATATTAGTTTAGTATAATTATAATTTTTAGACATTATATAATTAAATATATTTATGACATAATGATGATGGAGTAATTAAATTATTAATAAAATATTAAAATAATTGATATTATAAATTTCCAAATAAATCTAATATGATTATTTTAATGAATTCAACTAATTTTCTAGGTTAATATGACATGTTATGGTTAATTAATTTTTTTTTTCAAATTAATAATTCTTTTTTAAATTTAACAAAAACAAAATACCAAATAGTGTCAAAATTCGCATAAAAGATTTTTTAAAACAAATATTATATTATTAATTGATATTTTATTCCTAAAAATCTATGATTTAGAAAAAAGGGCATAAAAATATTATATATGTCATTAATGAACCACTTGGGGTTCTCTTGTGAGATTATAGTATTTTTATTAACCATATAATATAACAATATGAAGTGACATTGTAAATGTCAAACTATTTAACTTATAGTTAAATGTAAAAGAAAAGGTTAAAATAGTGACCCAAAACCTATCTAAAACCTATTGGTTGAGTGTTCTCCGACCCCTCCCCACATTATCCTAAAAAGTAATGATTTTATAGCCATTATAAACCGAAAATGATTTTATTATAAAATAATATTTCAATCTTTTCCTAAGGTGTCTTTCACCCCTCTAATAAAAGGTCACTTCCCCTTCTCTCAAATTAACACCTTAATACCCATTTTTATTGGCTAAAACCTACCCAAATATCCTATAAACTATCCTCAATTAATCATAGAGGAATTATTTTAGAAAAAAATCCAACCTAAGGAGCCCTTTTGATTAAATCAAATGGAAAAATCCGAAGAAGATGTAAATATTTCATCACCTCTATCAAGTTCCTTTCCTATTCCACTTCCTCTTTCATTATAGTTTCCATTCTAAAATATTAACTCCTGTATATTTTATATAATTTTATGTTTTTATAAAAATATTAAAACCATATTCATTATTATATACATCATATAAATAAAAAAATCACCATACGTGCATACGTACGGATTACTGTCTCCACACTATGGTGTAGTTTGTTATTCAAACACTTCATCATTTAGATGTGTATAATAATGAGTATAAATGATGTAAATAATACATATAACATGATAATTAATCTGTATATATGATATAACATCCAATTATATATGATTATAATATGAAAATAATGATATTATCTCTCGTATGTATGTACGAATTACCGTCTCCAAAAACGTGATGTGATTCATTCCTCATTCTATTCATTCAAGGATAATTTTCATTTTATGATTCAAAATAATGATTAATTACTTAATATAATTCTTAATATGAATAATATACATCCTATGAATAACAAACATTAGTTACGTAACAATTCATATAAAGAAAAAAGAACTAGTTAACTACCAAAATGATGATACTACTGAAAAATCATTAACAATAAAATAGTAGAAGACCATATATGATATAATATTAATGTATATGGTTATTTTATAATTTAATAACAATTATTTCACCATTATGAAAGAGGTTATCCTACCCTCAACCATGTCAAAGTACAAGGTAAGGGTCTATTTAAAAATTTCTTAATTATCTGAGGTTCTTTTCACGTAGCTATCTTCTTGGAACTCTTTATCATCCACATGGGTGTTTTCAAAAAAAGTTGTTTCAAAAAAAATTACTATTTAGTAGACAACAGGTTAAAGTCATTTTTAACCTTATTTGAACTTATATGTTTTTAAATGAATCTTTCTGTCAATTTCCAAACAAGGTACTTTCTGACCTTTTCGACAAAATTAAGTTTTGAATGACTTTTTTAACTTATACGGCGGGTGCAACTATTTTCTCTCATATTAACATTGTCAAAGTTTCCCATAAATGATTATAAGAATATTTTCTAAATATATGTTTTCTTTTATAAATATATTAATTTTAAATGATGTCAAAATAGAATGATATATTTCTCTAAATTTTTTGATTTCATCAATGTTAACATGCTTTGATAGATTTTAGGCTTGTTTAAAGATGATTTATTATGATACAAAACATCCATATTGTATTGAAGGTTTTCTAATATTTTTGACTATGGATGTGTTATTTTTACGCCATTCATGGGTTTTGAAAGATGTATTGACATTTTGTATGGTAGTTTTAATAATATTGATTATGTTATGTTTAAACATTTTCATATGAGGAATGCATTGGACATAGTAAGTGACGAGTGGAACTCGTTATAGCTTTTTGATGCATCAGTAGTTCTGATGAGACAAACTAGTGTCTTGGAACAAGACCTTGAAAGAAATATTATTTTTAATCTTGGAACAAGGCCTTGACTATGTGGATATAAGGTCCGACATTATGCATTCTATAATTATGGATTTGGATATTGATATTGCATGTTATTTCTCGATGAGTAGAATATCCATGTGAATAGGTAAATAGAATTATTTTATTTTATCGTTGCATATTATTTTGAATTTTAATTTAAAAAAGGCATTTGTTTTAGTTTTATACATTTCCATAAATGTCTAAGCTTATTTATAAAACTTTCCTCTATATTGTTATCCTTACTCAACATCTGAGCTAACCCCTTCCTATGTTTTAGTTTTCCAAGTTTGTGAAGAAATATTGTATGGTTGACCTATAGGGATATTATAAGGATATAACTATTGTCAATGGGGAACAACTTGTCGATGTTTTTATTTCATGATGTAATGTAAAACTTATGATTGAATCCAATACTTCCAAGGCTACTAAACTGATTGTTATTTCATGACATGATTCCTTGTATATTGCCAATGTTATGTAATAGTGCACCGACACTGGGTAACTGTGGTCGGGTCACTACACTAGCATTACTAACATCACAAAGAACCCAATGAAATAGAATATGGCTCAGTCAATTAAATATAAAGAACCCATGACTGGGAAATAATATTCATATACATTTCAACTAGATTCATTAATCAAAATAAATATTATTTTAATAAATATTAATATAATGATAAAAATATAAAAAAATTGGTCTCTCAAAACCTAATGTAAATTTCTAGTTAAAAATAATTCTATCAATAGAATAATAAATATGGTATTTACACTACATAGATCAAGGGTTTAATGTAATTTCTAAAATAAATTTTATATATTAAACATTGTATAATATATAACAATTAATGGAATCAAAATTACATTGTTCATAAAGGAAATGAATAATGTGTATTTATTTTATATTTCAAGGATCATGCTTAGGAAAAACAAATGTAGTGATGAACCACAAGATTGATTTAGAAAAAACACTATATAATCGAGCTCTGTAAATATAGTAGATAATATCTTATGAGGAATATACTTGAATATATCAAAAATTGTATTAAAAATAATCCACTTAGTTAAAAAATTATTTTTTACTACTTCTATAGAAACCTTAAAAATTCGAAATATCCAAAATATTGTGAATATTTTTTTATAAAACTCTTAGAAAAATAAATTCATTTAGATGTAATATAGAGTTTAACAATTATATAAAATTCAAATAAAATAGAATGGTTTTCTCACAAGGAATGAAAATTAAATTATATATTTGGAAATATGTTTAGTATTATAATCAAAATGGTAATGGCATGGGTCAGTCATGAATATTATTTTAAATTGGGGTGAATTTAGAACATATAAAAATTTATTAGGAGAAATAAATTTCAATAATCGATAATTTCAAATACACAACTGTTACACATAATTATTTGGGGTGAATGGTAAAAAAAATTAGTTTTAATATATATAAATAATAGTTTAATTTAAAATATTTTTATACAACTTAATTTGAAAGCACACATATTAAAAACCTATATTAATGATTCCTGATGAAAAGTGGTAAATAAAAATATTTAAATCTAAGAAACCATACCAATTTCGTTTTTGAAAAAAAGAGAGAGGAGAAAAGATAAATAATGAAAAATATGGACATGGTAAGATAATTCCGTTATTATTGATTTGATATATTCCTACCATGTTTACTCTTTTAATTCAGAAATAATATTATCATGTATGTTATATTTAATGCTGAAAATTAATTTCCCTAGTGAAAAAATAGATACACCATATGAAATAGGGATGTTTCATGGAAAGATAATGATTTTTATTTATATACATTTAATAATTTTTATGACCCAATGAGAGACAAAATCAGTAAATGAAAACCTAACAACCTTAAAATGTTACATTGAAAATTAATGATGGTTTTCAACAACACGATAGCTGAGAAAAAGTTTCTATAATTTTTTTAATGAGTGAGACATTTAGTATCACCTAAATATTTATTCAAAATAATAATAATGGATTTATTATGAAATTGTGGATTGATAATAAAATGAAAATAGTATAGATTATAATGAAAGATGTTGTTGAAAGAATGTGTGATTTCAAAAGAACGATGATGATAGACAAAGGGATTATGAAATGGTTTTAATGAGAGGATGGATAATCTATCCTCATTAAAGAATATTTTGGAAAATAATGAACTCATTATTAAGATATTGAATTAATACTAATTTGGAAATAAAATATGATTATTAAATAGATTAACATCATTCAATAGAAGAACAAATTCCCTTACATTGTGAAGCATATTCATAAATCATGAGAGGACTCAATAAATCCATAGAAACTAATTAATGGATCTTTATAGATGTTGTGAGAAACTATAAAAATTATTAAATAATGGGTTGGAGAGTAATTGTAGTATGGGTAAAAGTGATATTCTTTTATAGTTTAAAAAAGTCAGACATAAACATTTATAAATGATATATGTGAGGGGGAAGAATGAAATCCCATTGGTGATGGGTGGGTTTGTAGAGATAGTTGAATTATATTATGAAATTAATGTTATAAATGTGGTTATAAATTTAATACCTAAATATGATTTATAGAATATTTATTATTTCTCAAATTATGAAAAATTCTAATTACATTTTTTATATAATTTTTAAATTATAAATAATGATTGTTAATTATTCATGGTAATTATTTTACCTTAAAAAATATATGATGAAACATATATCCATTTTTTATTGTTATTAATAATTTTTTTACTACATTTCACATAATCAAATTCCGTTATATGAATATATTATCTTCTAAATTAATATAGATAGTTTATTTAAAAAAATTTATTAAATATTTTCTTTTCTAATTGACTATTTTTTATGTTTTTAAAATGTAGTTCCATTTATATGAGTACTAATTTTATTTAAATAGTATTAAAAATCATATAAGAGGAATATTTTAAAATAAATAAAATTATTTTCATAAAAATACACAATATTTATAAAATTATTTTTCTTTATACAATATCAAATTTTCTATAGTAAGTAAATTCCAAACATAGAAATTAATTTTAATGATCAATATTAAAATTTACAGTTTAACTAATTTTAATCCTCTAATATCAAAATTTTAAATCGTTTTACCATATTACATTTTTATGGTTTAAAATTACATTTTAAAATAAGTCATTTTATTCACGTCAAAAATTTATTTTGAAAAAACATGTTTTATTATCAAAAAATGGGTAATGTACAATTATCATGCTTACTAATTTACATATAGAAAATTATTTATTATAGAATTTTTAGTCTATTAGGATTTAAAAATCATCAAGAACATAATTTCACCATAAACATCATTGATTCAAATCATATTTCATTTATGTTATTTCATACAATAATTATTAATTATGAGGAATCGACCTTCAAAATTACATAATCTACTATATCTATAAATGAATTCATATTATATTAATCCAAAATATCATTTGGGTTTAGTGTTTTATATAAATAGGTCATAAGAACATCATAAATAAACTTTTACAATAAAATAAGGACATATCCACATTGTATATGTTTTTTCAACAATATATGACTATTAAAATGAATTATGTATTATAATATCTGATAATCATCCTAACATTCATCTATACTCCTTATTTTTTATTAATCATTCATTAAAAAAATAATTTTGTACTGAATATTTAAGAAGAGCACAAAATATTTGTATAGGAAGTATGAAATGAATGATACTCATTAGTTCATTTAAAAATCATGAGAACATAAAAATGTGATCTCAGTATAGATATTAAACATTGAGATAAAAATATAATATTTGTTAAAAATTAAATCATCATTACTACATACATATTTTAATTAAAATATTTAGAAAAACATAGAGTAGAAATCATAATAATGAGGTATTAATAGAAAACATGAGCACCCATGAATAAATTTTTCATTGTCAAAACTCTAATAAAACTAAATATAATTATCTTACATTTTGAAATGATATCCATGAAAACTCATAATAATAAATTGAAAAGTAATATATGTTTATTGGAACATGTTAATAATATAAATATTTCAGTCAACCATTCTTGGGATATAAAAACTATGCCTGACATCAAAATATAATTCTCTAGAAATTAAAATCATTAAACACTATATTAGAGATCTATATCAAACTCACCCATTATTATGTCCTATGTTAGGAACACCTATCATATTGATCTCTATATTTATCAAACTCCAGAATGTTATATAATAGGAACACTAATCATTATAAACAATTCCAAGGTCTATAACATGAATGAAATAAATAAAAACATACATTTAGATTATCAATCTCATAAAAATATCATTTAAATTCAAATATTTTAATATATAATTTCTATATAAATTTAAATGATCTTTTATATTTAAATATAAAATGTATTTTTATAATGGACCCCATATAAAAAATTATGGTATTAGTGATGTGAAAATTTTTTCAATCCATATTTTTTAAAATATAATATTTCTGGTGACTTTAATAAATAATACCATAATGTTTTGTATAGGGATTACTCCAAAAAATCGTTCTGAAAAATAAGAATGTTTCTTTATATTTGATTCTTGTTCATATATATAGAACATAAAAAAATCTTTATAATATTTTCGAGGATGCAATTTTTATAAAAATTAAATAATTAAAACGTTAATTTTTTTTTTATTTATAAATCTCATACATTTAGGTTGAATTGTAACATAAATTATTTATCTTCTACAGTAATAAAAAATATATAATTATATACTATATTATTATCCACTTTCTAGGTTATTTTTCCTTGTATTTTATTAATTATCATGTTATGTACAATTATTTATTCGATTAAATTCACATAAGATGTTTTAATGATATTCTGCTAAAATGTCATAAATGAATTTGTTAGGAATAAAACAGTCAAGTAATTTGTTATTCCATAATATATATATATATATATATATATTTAATAATTATATAATTACTATTTTTTGGAGTAATTATACATTTAAAATTATCTTTTAATGATTGTTATAAAAATTGATTTACGTTATTATAATTGAGATAGTAGGACGTATGGATTCATGAGTATTGTTTCCATTTTCTAATGATTATGTTGTTTTTTAAACCATTTAATAAAAAATTATTTATTATAAAATAGAATCTATGTAATTTTTTGGATCTATTCATTTAATTTGAATTTGAGAACAAAATGATTGCAAAGGAATATGAATCTAAAACAATAAAACATTTCTAATATTATATATATATCCATAAAATTATTGAAACATTGTAATTCACCCAAAAATATTAATTTTTTTTGTTATAAACATAGAGTACATTTTTTCATACTGCTTTTAGAAGCATTTTGTGGAAACTACAAAATCCTTTATGAAAATTATTTAATAAAAAATAAAAAAATTATTTCTTGTTAAAATAATAGTTTATATCTAACCATAATTCATTTATACCTATTAATAAATTATATATATATTAAAGACAAGGGAGTGAATTTTCTTAATTTAAAATTACATTAATTTTCCAATAAGTAGTTTTCAACGTAAAATTGATCTAAATTAAGATAAATTAGAATATTGGATGAGGAATGTAAACAACCACACATTCAATATATTAATGTGATATTATGGGGTAATTTTTCATCCATCCCATAATATTTGTAACCATAATTTTCGAAATTACCATTATATAGGTGAAATGTGTTTACTGATGTTATCATCCATACATACAAAAGGTAAAATGTACATATTTACAAAAATTACGACCTCATGTTTCTAAATAGAAATTAAATTCATTGAGATTCAATTTTATTAAGTGGTAGAAATTAATTTAATATTTCAATCAGAAGTTGATTTTAGAGAGATTGGTCTTTTTAGTCAAAAAATTTAATAATGAAAAAGTAATATATATTGATTATTAAATAGAAATTAGTTTCATTATATCTAAATAAATAATTTTTAATACAATATTATTTAAAATTAAATTCATAATGGGCCTATTAAAATGAATTAATCAATTAAAACAAAAGTAATCACTACAAAATCATTTATTTTCACGAGTCACTGCAAAATATATATATGTTTAGAAAATACCAAAATTTAACCTTAAGATAACATTGTTATTTTGAATTCTAAAATGATGACTATTCCAAAAAATTCATATTCTAAATGATATAAGAAATCCATTTAAAAAACCATATATGAAAAGGATTTTAGTACGGTTAAAACTATATAGTTTTTTATTTAAATAAAAATGAATATTCTTATATAAAATATATACTTCCAATTCTTGCATACTGATAAGGCTTGATATTAATAGTTTACATTACCTATGATCAAACAATTACTATAGTTTTAAGTATATTAGGAATATTATTTCCATTATGAAATAATATATCATAATTCACAATTTTATTCTTTAACTAAATATTTGATTACTTAAAAAGGTTTTTAGTCTTCTAGGTCATGCTTATATAATGATAATAATTTTTTTTTGAAAATATAAAATATTATACTAAAAATAAAATTATTTGAAAATGATAAATATTTATTATTATATATAATTATTATATCATGAATTTAAAGTTAATCCAATTTTATTAATTTGAAATAGACAATCTCATAGAAATATTTCACAATATAAATGTGTATTCCACAAAAAAACAATTTTGGAAATTTTTTTTACAATGTCATGGTATTATTAATAATTTTTAAGAAATATATATTATATAAATGAAAATTTATTTGTATTTAAATCATACATAAATAATATATTAATTATTTTTATTATATGAACACATAATGCTGAGTAAAATAGTTATTGATTATAAAATTGAATTTATATTTATATAAGCATTAGATTCTATAGATAATAACTACATGTTGATATAATCTTGATTTATACATAAAACCTTCCTTTTAATATCCTCAAAATATCTCAGGGTAAGGGAAATGGTAGTTTAGTTTTCATGTAGTGATTATGCATTCATGTATTTTTTTGCATGTTCTACAGGATGAAAATTTTCTAATAAATAATTTCACTGAAGCCCAAATTTCTCAAGATCTTCACGAATTTTATCTTGGTAAATCCTTTTGAAAACATCCTCCAATACAATTACAGTCAAATTGGACTTGTATGGGAGGATTCTAATTTAGGAATAAATTTCATCAAACTATATTTATTAATTTTCTAATTTGTATTTTATTTTTTATACAATCTAATTTAATGGATACGTTTTAGCATTCAATTTTTAAATTCAAAATTTACATTGTTCTTTCAATTAATTTTGTGATACTATGTGAAAGGATCTATTTATTATATCAACTAATTAAAAAGAATATTCAATGATATTTCAGGATGTTATACTATCCACAATAATTAAATTACTTCATCACAATTTTAATTATTACCCACTAATAGACTATAGAGATGGTAATATTAAAATATCAACCATTAATGATTTAACTTCCAATACAAATTCTAAATCAAATTATTTGGATATACCAATTTATTTATCATTCATCAAAAACATTAATCATCCATTTAATCATGAAGTCATGGATGCGTACATCATATCATATATTTTCTTTTAAAAACAAATCCCAAAACAATTTTAGTCACCATGTCGTTAAAGCATTGATAAATTATACATTGATCCAATGGTTTCCTCTATAATTATACCTAATTTTTTTAACCACATGTTCATAAACGTATATACTAGTTAATATATATCATAATCTTTAAAATTGAGTTTATCTTCACCTAAAATATCATGTATCACCTTATCTATAAATGAGTTATCAGTTAAAGGCTATTAATACTATATAACTCACATATCCCAAATTAAATCACTAATTTATTACCAAAAACCTCAATAATATTTTTAACCTATGAGTTTTACAAGCACTAATTTTTTGATACATATAATTCATCTAAAAACTATAATCTTGTTTGAAAACAACATTTCAATGTTATTAATAAAATTAAATATATTATTCCATACCATTAATGGATATGTACTATTGAGATACACTTATGTTTCAAATTATGCTCATAAATTAAATAATATACCAATATATCATCATTAATTATCACTTAATAATGGAAATATTTTACAATATCATGATTCAATTTCTAATAAGATTTCATCTTCACTAACATAGATATGACTACAAAATATAAACTTTTCCCATAACAACAGTAATATAATTGTATTATCAGCCATTCATATATCTTCCCATATTAGTGAAATAGTTCAAGAATAAATATATCCTAATACTAAAAGAATTAAAAAAGTATCATGCATAGCATCATAAAATGAATTTTACATGGAAAATTTGGAAAGTCACCCTGAAACTCTTCTTCATCAATTGATGAAAAAAATACAGAGTTGATAAAGATTATCTCAAGAATTCCACCACAAATTACTACTTTAGGAAGTAATCTTCAAAAATATAGGATTCCATAAAACAATATATTTCTTTATAGGAGAGTAAACAAATGAGCCAGAGGTATTGAAAAATAGAAGACACCATTCTCCATGGAACATTCATAGAATGAGATTTATGAATTCCAATCGACACACTATAATAAAATTCTATCCAAAGTGGTTGTTAATGAATTTTTGTATCATAAGTAATCTCCATGTTTTTCACCCAAAATTCACCTTTAATGTCACACCCATTCACTAGAAAATTATATATATATTCCATAGCGAGGCATCAATGAGTTCAGAAGAGACCACCATAGCCTGAGGGTTCCGACACAATTGATACATCCATATCTACATTATGATTTAACCAATACAAGATTAGAAGGATCCATATAATAACCTTTATCACCAATATTTTATTTACCATTCTAGTTATACCATAATATATCAAAATAATAATGTATAAAATAATATATAATGGGATCTATTTAAATAACGGAATACACAATAATCTCCATATGGGTATAATTTATCCCACCTTATAAGGAGGTGGGATTTTTGATATTTAAAGTGAATTAATATCTAATAATTTGTATGAAATGAATTAATTAGTATGAGTTATTAGCATGGATATGATCATCTCACCTAGTCCATCCTTGGTGATGGATATCATGATCCTCTCAAAAGTTTCCAATAATAAACTGCAACCAAATTAATATTGAATGAAATTCCATAACCATCAAGTAAATAATCACTCTAAAAATATATGGTCAATGATTTCACTAAAATAGAGTCATATGTAGAAGGAATGGTAAAATTTCAACCCTTGTAATTATAAAAGGTCATGTATTACCAGCTATATTCTCTAGATTCTTCATCTTATGATCATAAAGGAAAGGGTAATAATTTTCCTCCAAAAACTCATTATCCCTGAGGGTTTAATAAAATAAACATAAAAAATGTACCCTTATTATTCCCTTACAGCAAATGGACATTTCATGTTTGTTATAGGAATTATAGCATCCATATCAATATATCCTTATCATTACAACACCATAGCGATATAGGGTTGGAAAAAGGAAAGTGAATCAAAATTTCAATGTAACTCAACAGTTGATTTTCCAGTTAGATATTGAGGGAGATGAATGTATTCATTAATTGAATTTTACATTCATGGTGTATAATAACAAACTAGTGTTGACTACTTTTAAAGAAGGCATTTCAATTATTTCAGAAGATCATGGTATGACTGCATAATATCTTTCTGTGTAGATGGGGGTATGAATAGGGAGTAAAATTTTTCCATTTATGTGATGAATCTATAGGCATGTAATACCAGTGATGAATCATTAAATGTGAGAGGATTTTTAGAAATCTTCATGTGGAGTATTTCATGGTAGAGTTTGAGAACTTTTTTGCACATTCGAACCATGTTAGTTGGTTTCACACATTCATTCAAGGAAACTATAATTATCTTCCCCTCATGAAAGGAAGTAGTCAAAAATATATTTTGAATCATAATTTATAGTGCCATAATAAAGGTTCTAAGAAACTAATAAATTGTTAATACATATATAATGATATAGTCTATCATCAAAATTACCAGAAAATTTATCCCCATAAAATACATCGATTTCCCTTTCCAAATTTCAATGGTTGATTGAACATTCTTTGAATTGATTATCTTTGGTGTTATCTACTTAGGTGCTTTATTGTGTCTGACCTATGTGAAAGGGATTTTATATTTTATATTTTTAAAAAGAGATCCATGCAGGGATTTATCATTGGGAATGAACACATTTAATTGGTTATATGTGAATTCAATTGAATAACTCTTAGTGGTTTATGAAATAAATTATGATACATCATTGTATTTTTTAATATTTTTAGTTCCATAGTTTTTCCATAACAGATTGAGAAGTTCATTAGTGTATGCTTCAACATTCTTGGATTAGGATAGTGGGAGAGTTCTACCACATGTTCAATTCAATCAAAATCCATACCATAAGAGTTATCATCATTTTTGAGTGATTTCAAATTCTTATTTGACATTATAAAAAATAATTTCACTAAATAAATATTAAAAGTGATTTCACCCAATTCAATAAGATTATATTCCTCATTTAAATGATCATCTCTATTTGATACCTCCATAAAAATACTCTAATGTATCATAATTAAATTTATTTTATTCTTCAACTTCATAATTTTAAATGATTCCAATTATGGATAACTCATCACTATCCATCTCCTTCATCCCAATAACAGAGGGTGATAGTTCCTATCTAGAATTCCCATTGTAATAATCCATAGTTATTATCTTCCTAGTACAAAAAAATATTTAGATCCACTAAATATGTAATTGGATATCATAACTTTCATATTAATTTGGGATTAATAAAAAATCTTGACCATACCAACCCACCTATTTTGGGTGGCATTGTCATGTTCCTTTATTTACAGAAGGCTACATGTTTCATCTCAGTTGTTCCAAGATAATAGTTTTCAAATAAAAATAAAAATTATTGAAAACTATCTGCTTCCAATAATATTGAATATCATTATTAATTTCTTCATCCATGGTTGTCAAAACAATATTTTCTACCATGTTTGATAACATATCAACCACAATAAATATTTTGGAATATTTCCCAAACATTGAGATTTCATCATTTTTCTCTATTCTCATATGATTTCAAACAGATGAAGAAATATCAATTCCCTTATTATAGTACAATTACTTTAGATAAAATGTATGAGTCCACACCTGTGCACGATAATTTAATATATTTATAGGATCAATATTTTAATCCAATTCTATACTTCTTTAGAAACTAGGATTAATAGAGACTGATCATAAACTCCCACTCATCTTCCAGAAATCATCTGTATTGTTGATACCAAGATAGTAGCCAAACCCCATGGATACAATTATCTTCTCAAAAAATAATAGATCAAGGAAATTATTTGGATAAAGTCATTCAATTTGAAAATACTCTCACATTATGTATTGAAAACCATACAACAATGTAATTCTGGAAGAGATTGACATCATCCTCAAATGTGGTTTGATTGTCTAAGCCATGAAAAATTCAATCCATCTTGATAACACCTCTAGATTTTGGGGAATTATATTATGTAAAAGATATATTATAAACTATCATGAAAAGATCATTAAATTTCAACTATGGACACAAAGATTCATCTGGTTCACACTTCACCACATTTTTCTTAGTTGCAGCATAGAAATGGAAAATCAATTTGTTCATATCCTGATTGATATGAACAATGGACTAATATTCACCTGATACAATTACATCCCAATTTTTTATTGCATGATATTCATGTTTTAATTATATAGGAAATTATTAATTCTATCCTTATTCCTCTATAGCTTCCCATATTTTGTTGTAAGACATTGTTATTTTCGGATACAAACCTTTCCCCACTTCATCTTTGTGATCATATTTCAACTAAATGTGAAACCAAAATAATGGTTTTATTATTAATTATTATAAATAATTGTTCTCGAAATAAAACCTTAATAAAATAGATGATACTTTCATTTCAGGATTACAAATTTGTTTAATCTTATAACTCCATAGGTTATTCCTCGATTATAATAAGTTTTGTTCTATAAATATTCATAACCGAATCCCATAAAAACTATCAAAATTGTTCATAAGTAGAATATTATTGGATAAAGAATATCCTATTTGAGTGTCCTTATAGGTTTTATATTTTTCTTAATTCTTATACAGAATTTCATGATACATTGAGTACCAAACAATCCCTCTTTATGGTTTTTACCCCAATCTACAAATGTGTTAAATATTGCTTCAATATTTCTGTATCAAAATATGGATGGTTTTTAGAAATACTATCTACTAAAAACATTAAAAATATTTTAGGATAATATATTATACATAGACTCATCTATAGGATTGTTACTAATGCTCCCTTATCTTAATCCCTAGAATGACTAAAATAATTTACAAAATAACAAAAAACATTTTTGGTACCAACTATATCAACCCAAGATAGAAATTAATTTATTTTAAAATAGTCCTATGATTTAAAAATTATATATCACAAATATTCAAAAAACTCTATGAGAAGAATGTTTTTTGCTTTTGAGGTCTATTTACAAAAATATTTTACAAACCCTATAACCATTTCTTAATAATTAGGGCATACTAAAATCCTTCCTATAAATGATGTAGATTATAATTATCATCATAACCTATGAAAATGTAAATAAAATAGGGGTATATCATAGATTCCAAGTATGTGTAATCAGAAGATATAAAAAATCAATATCATATGTGAACATAAGTTTTTATATTGGTATGATCAAGAAACATGAAATATATCAAACCAAAAAAATCATATATCATAAATCATGGTATAAATATTGATTTAAAATGAGAAATAAATCAACATACTAGGTTGATAATCATGATCCATGGATTAATTACAAAGTCCTTTGAATAATAATAATACTATGAAACATATTTCAAATATAGAACATATATAAATATGTGGAATCATACATTCTTTGACCACACCATTTTTTCCATGATTACATGCAAATAAAATGTACTTGTGAATACTATTTTAATGGGGAATAAAATCATAACAATTTAATTTGAGTATGGTGTATCAACCTACCCATCATAATAAATACATGAATGATATACAATAAATCAAAAATTCTTCATATCATTAAAACCCACAAAATGAAAATGGGTTTATTTAATACATCAGAATGAAACCATCTGTTGTATATAATTTTCAATTGTATATGGGTGAATGAATTATTAATATTTCAATATATAATCATTACATGATAATCTAATGTAAGTCCAATGGGTTCCAATGACATAAAGAAACATTCTAGGTAAATACTATAAAATGAACTCAAAAATAAATATGGTATTTACACATTCTAGGTAATGTTCATACAATTAATATAATAATTTCCTTAATCAATAGATGAATGGTACAAATTAGAAGACCCATAGATTAAATGAACCATAAATAGTGTATTTATTGAATGCAAAGACTGGAGGAAAAGTTACTCTATTTCAAGGTGGAGTGTTTATAAATATTAATATAGTAGTAGATCATATTATTGATAGAAATTAACATTTACTAAGACATTGATGGGATGTAGGTGAATGGTATCATATGGATAATATCAATGAATCATGCATAATTAGAATCAAATTATAATTACATCGTAAATAACTTTTTTTAGTGTTTTTGAAAAAATTACATTAGAAATAATATATTACCTTAATCATTTGAAAAAAATTTATATGAAATATTGAATAAAGTAGGGGAAAAGATAATTTTATTTAGAAAAAATGTTGGGATGACATTTCCTAGATAATATAGAGATGATAGAATGATTTTTTCTCATGAAAGTTAACATAAAATATATTTTGTTAAATATATTTTAAATTTTCATAAAAAGAAGTTGTTATTAGTCAATTTTAAAAGTTATTTTCTAAAAAGAGGAATTAAAATCTTTAAAAACATTAACATTTAAAAATGTAAAATAAATAAGGAATTTCTGAAATGAAATAACGGTTACAAAAATTTGATCAAGGGTGGAATTAAAAGATTCTTTTTAAATTGTTGTAAATCCCTCTTTTGTTTTCATATATTCTGATATAATATTTCATTAATACCCACATTAGATAAAAAGAGTTTTACATTTTATTTTTCAAATGGGTAAATAGAATGTTAACTATCATAATAAATTTACATATATTTTTTTCTGTCAAAAATATTATAGGAAAATTGATAGTATTAAAAGTGTGTAAATTTAACACATGATTCATTATTATCAATATGATTTTTTCCTATGAATGTTAGACGTTAAATTCAGACTAAATTTTATCCAATAAGTAGTTATTAATAATATGAAGTAATTTTAACAATGAATAAAATGAATTACCACATAAAATATTGAAATGATAGGATAATTTAAATATTGAATATTGAATTCATGTAAACAAAATTTAAGTTCCAATGAATCAATAATTAAGTCAATCAATCACTTATAACATGAAAATAATATAAGGAAAATCATAGAGGTGATTTTAGATGTATAATAAAAATATAAATTATTATAGAATGAAATTAATGAGAGAAAATTGTAGTATCTCATCAATAGGTTATTATTAATATTGTAAAGGGTTAATTATAATCATGTGGAAGAATGATTACATTGAAAAAGTAATTGATTATAATAAATGAAGTTCTTGAGTCAAGGAGTGATTTTGACTTTTTTAGGATTACATGAATGTGATTCTGAAATGAGTTTAATGGGATTGAAGGTTAATATTTGACAATTAGGGAATAATTTAGATATTAAATAAATTATTATGAACAAATAGTGTGATAATAATATGGAAATAAAATGAGAATATTAAAATAAGTAGTTGAATCAAATAGAGGTGTAAAAACCAATTACCATGATTAATATATTCTTAAATCTTTAGAGGATTAGATATAAAATTAGGAACTTCTTGGGAGAGGCTTAGTGATATATAAGTAATTTGATGTTTTAACCAATATTTTTTTGAGGATCATATGACATAATAGTAGCGAGTGACTTCATTTTATATTTGAGAAAGGGAAATATTCACAAAAACTAGTGTTATTCATGGTGAATGAATGTAGTCACATGGGTATTAAGTGGGTTTTTTTAGATTGGTGAATTTATTAACATAATAGTAGGATAGATATGTGGTTATAAAATTAATATGTAATCATTATTTCAAGATGAAGTTATAGCTAATTTTAAATAAAATAATATTCTCTATTTACCCATTTGTACCATTATTAATAATGCTAAAAAATTAATAATGGTTATTATTTAATCCCAATAGAAAATATAACCCCTATTAAAAAATATAAATGGTTCAAATCAAAATTTCAAAACAATTTAATACAATTACATATCTAAATATTAGAAAATTATCATTAAAATTATTATATATAATGTTTTGAAAAAAGGATAATATAAAATAAATTTGTTTTTTTAACTGGGGATTATTTATCATTTTAACTTTTATTTGGAATTATATGAGGGAAAATCATTTATATATAAGTTTAAACATAACATTATATTATTAATTTATTATTGATATATATATATATAATAAAAATAACAAATATTAAGGAAATCATTATTCATTGAAAAATAATAGTTTTATTGTACTGTTAAATGTTTTAACCTTACAAGTTAATTTTATTGACAATTATTAAATATGAAAATATTTTATAATCTTAAACCTTTTATTTGAGATTTATTAATATTTTTATTATAAGAAACATTAGATTTATTAAAAAAGATAAATTTAAAATAAGAAAATATATTTGAGTAAAATCAAGTTTCTAGAAAAAACATCTTTTTATGCTTACAAATAATATATAACATATAATATTGTGGGTTAATGGATCCAACTGAATATGTTTATTAATTATAAACAATATATTATATATGGTTTTAAAATCACTTCAAAATTTAATTTTCCCAATAATATGGTTGTTTTAAACAAATGATTGAAAACTGTTCATTTTTTATTTATGTATACTTTTTTATTTTATTAAGAATATATCGTGAATAAAATTTCAGAATTCAAATAATATTTTAGTATTAATTATTTTATACCTAAGATACATTATTTATTTCATAAAAGGGGTGTTAAATCTTCAATGCCATGATAAAATAATGATGTAATCAAAATAATCATAATTATATAAACAAATTAAATTTTCATGAAAAAATATGTGTCTTGTAAAAAATAATAAAATTTTATCTTATGTAAAATTTTATATAATTAATTAAAAAATAATGTTTACTTTATTAATTTTAAATTATAATAATAGCTTAATTTTTGGAAAATATAATCTATTAAGGTCCAGAATAACTATTTATTGAAAATAATATTTTAATATATAATTAGACTATATTTTTATTTATTTTCCAGATATATTTATTTAAAAAAATAAAATTATTTATATTTATATTTATATATAATGTTAACTATGCTAATTTTAATATTGGAATACATAACCCATAAAAATGGTGTTAGATCAAATTTTATTCTATATTGATAAACTCGTTGGAATTAATTGTTAATAATTAAATGTTTAAATAATAATAATATATATCTAAATATACATCTTCTATCCTTGACATAAAATCAACAGGTAAGATAATATGTATTGGTGTTCATTGGTGGTGATTCATTGGTCATGGATTCAATATAATGATCTACATGGGTAATCGTTTCCTACAAACAATTTCCCTAAAACTATAATTCCCAATGCCCATCATTGGTTTTCCCTAGGGAAAACACTACCGTAACTGCCCTAAACTGAGATAATAAAATTTTCTTTATATCAATGTATTCTAAATTTAAATTATATTTATTCTTAGATTAATTTTTTGTTTTTTATTTGTTTAGTACAGTCTATACTGATTAATTTAATGAATTTTTATAATAATAATTTTTAATATTCAAGAAATAATTTTTTTATAATTTTTTTATTCTTTGTGAAAATTCTATTTAAAAAATTATCTATTTACAAAGAATATTTACTATAATCATGGGTTGTGAGAGGAAAAGTTTTCACAAGATTCAGTCGACTAAATGATCATGTTGATTAATTGTATGTCTAATAGATCGACAATGGTATATTCATTCCAAAATCATAAACCAACCATACGAGTAACCAAGGAACAACAAGTAATAGTGATTCTATAATTTGGTTTATTAAATCTATTAGTAAAATGGATTTTTTTTATTAAAAAAACATTATTTATGATCAGCCACATGATGTAGTCATGAAACCACATGGAGGAGATGGGTTTTTGGAAAATTATTAAAGTGAATATGTAACATCAAATAACAACCTGTCTAGGTAATTAAACTACAAGTTCGTTTGATTAATCACAAGAAATGTTAAGGGAATAAATTTGTGTTTTTACCTTTATTTTGAACCAACAACAATTTATGAAGTTAATATGGAACACATAAACTGAATGTCTATAAATGGTATTATATTTTATTAATATATTCTAACAACTAAATATTATTAATTGAATGATATTTTAGAAAGATTATGTTCTATCATATTTCATTACAAGTAATAGAATTTTTAATTATTTTTTATCAATAGATGATTATAAAAATAATTTCCATATTTTAAAAGTATTGATCATGAAGAAGAATGGTGGAATTAAAGGAATTTATTTTATATCATAAAAAATATAATATTAAATTTTATTAAATAAATTACATAATTTTTTTTATATTTATACCAACTATCAAAACTAGTAAAAATTATAGAGTAGATACATTACAGAACTATTGATATTCGATCTGTGCTAAATGCTCCATCAAATTTCAACATCTATATCTATTTTTTATCCTATTTGTTGTTATTCATGAAATATATTTTATATGTTTTTTGAAGAATAGAGGTTTAAATAATAGAAGAGTAAAAAAATACACCTTCAATTATCATCGTTAACTCTTTTAATCCTAATGAATCTTTGGAAGAGGCCATGTTATAGCTTAGACAACACAAAGTGTGGTTAAAATTAATATACCAATTCATGTTTCTAGATCACTCAATTTATATTAATAAAAATTATTGATAGTTGGTAAATTCATTTTGGAGATGAATAAATAACTTTTATCAACTAAATATACTGATTATATACTTCTATTATTGGTTTTATTTGTTTCTCCAATTTAAAATATCATTTAAATTGACATTACAAAAACTATACATTGATAGTTAACATTTACATATTATATTTCTCCTATTTTAACAGGTTAGTGTAATCATGAATTATTTTTATATTCAAGAGTAATTATAATTGAGAATTGATCAATGTACTAAAAGGTTATATAAAAAAATTCATTTATATTTACCTGAAATAATATTTAAAAATGAGTTTTTTAACAAGGTGTATTTCTTATAAATTTTTTCAAAAGTTAATTTTTTGGATTCCAAATTCACTTCTTTATACATAACTAAACTCAGATATAAATATATTTATGAACCCTAATGAATGATTTAAATGAATAAATGTCATTAATGACTTTGTTTAAGAATAAATATTCAATAATTAAAAATAATATGTCATGATTCATAAATCATATGAATTATTTTTCATTATTAAATGATTTCAACCTATTATCAGTATTCCCAAAATTATATTTTTTAATGTTTGATATTGAGTAAAACCTAGATAAGTAATATTAATGCTAAATGTGGAACATAATGAAATATGTTTCGTATTTAGAAAAAAATTATTGGAGTGTGAATATGAAATATTTTTTTTGTGAAAAATTATCAGTCCATTAATAATTTTGAAGGTCCAAAATAGAGAATATGGAAATAATTTTCTAAATCATTCGTCTTTATGGAACATATAACTTCTTTTTTAATGGTCCAACGATATAAAAATTTGGGGTAAATGGATATTTTACACTAAAAAGATATTCTTTTCATCAAGTACTCCATTTATGAAAATGATATTTTATTTTTGTTATCATTTATAGGGACACATAGATCAATGGTACACAATTATCATAAACAGGATGAAATCAGATCAAAATTAACCTATATATATATTGTTTCATTTAGAATATTTTATTTCTATAAATACTTTCTTCTGTTTACATAAAAATTCATGAATGATTTAATTATGATAAATTTCATGGATGGTTAAATAATTTATAGTTATGATGTAAATTTCTTAAATTCTTCTTTTATATTATTTTGGTATTATAATCTAACATTAAATAAAGTTTTTTAAATTATATTTCTTTCTAAAAAATGTCATCGATGGTTGATAACAATACAATAAATAAGTGGATATGATGAAATAATTAAATGGTATCTCAGTGTATAAATGCATATCATAGGCACACATAAATTTAATTGTTTTAATATATAAATAAATATATATTTAAAACATATTTTCCAATAAAAACTATATTTATAAGATGACAAGTCTTCTATATATCCAGTTATGTAGAAAGAAATATGGGGGAAATTTTATTAAGTGGACTAGTAAATTCATTCAGTTTTCAATACATCTTCACCTAGATATAGAATTTTTAAATTACATGGTTGAGTTAGCTAATGATTTTAATTGTTGTAAATCTCCATTGAATTCTCCACTCCCAATCTAGTGTTCCAAATTTATGGTTTTTGAAAATTCATCTAATATGTTCTTGAATATATTCCTTCATGATGAGGATTAACATTAATTAAATCTAAATCCTTAAGATAATGGAAAATATCATGAGATTACTATTTTTAATGTGGGCTATAAAAAATACTTGATTAATGGTACAATTATCATCTACTCTAGAACTACTAGTTTCTTATTTAATTTTATTTCGTCCCACTATTTCATTATTTAAAAAGTTTCCAAGGGTATCACATTACCACCTCAATGATAAGAATTTTTTTTTGAAGTCAACAAAAATACTAATAATTATATCACAAGTATATAATTCTTCTCTTATTTTAAACTATGGTAATTTTCTTCTTGATATTATTATTGTCCACCGATTAGTATAAATTTATGAGATATTTATATTGTAGTGAAACTCTCTAGAGAGATCCTACAAAAAATTATACGTATAAGAATCCAAATTTAATATCATCAATAAAACAATGGTCATTTTTTTGACATAGGGTGATTAAAAATTTTCAAAGGAAATTAAATCAATTTTATGGATATTGGTTCTAAATTTTATATTTTAAGTATCTCATATAGTTGGGAAAAAAATAAACAAAGAAGATATCTATATTATATATTTGTATGCTTATCCATTTATAGATGATTTAAATATTATTCCTCTGAATTCTATGGAAAATTTTTCAATAGAACAGATACCTAGTTCAACATATATTTTAACCCCCATACCCCTAAAGTCCAGATCCGATGCATTATTTTAATACATTGTCATGAATATAAGAAATGGTGTCCAGAAGTACCAATCAATTTAGAGGACTTGGAAAATAAATTACATACATGAACATTACATCATAATTTCTAACATAATATACATTATAGATAATACTTTTATAATTCCATTATTATTCTTTTTATATCCTTTATATCAAATATAATAGAGTTATTGGAATCTTAGGGAAATAAAACATAAAATTAGTGAGCTCAAATTCTTATTATGGGAAATAATTCAGAGGATGCTATAACTTTTAAAGCATGATTCATAATAAATACAAGAGACTTTTAAACACAAACATGAACATAACATGGAAAATAATAAATCAAACATTAGCATATTAACTTGGACTTAGAAATTATAATAGTTTAATAATCACATGTAATATTAAATTTTATAACGAGGGACTGCATAAGGCCGGACCTAGTTAATAATACATCAAGGCCTTATGCCATTACCATTTACAAATATTCAAACAAGGCCTTGTTCCAAGATAGACGTTTTCCTCTGGAGACCTACTGATGCATTGAGGGGCTATAGTGGGCCATTCCTGTCCCAAAATAAGTCCAATAGTTTCCTCATATGAAAAATTTGAAGCATGAAATAAGAATTCATATTAAAACTAGCATAAAAAATACCAAAACCTATATCATAAACCACGAATGGTATTAAAATATAACATACAATAACAAATATATCACAACTCATTAAATATAATATTTAATATTTTATTATTATAAATCAATATAAGTCTATAATATTATCCAATAAAGGATGTTGGTATAGATTAAAATAACCAGTAAAACACTTTGAGACAAATATCCCATTTTTTCTTGAAATCATATATAATTCAGAAAAAATACAAAGGAAGTAATTTAAAATATATTTTTGAATCATCATGTCTCACACAAATTTGAAGCTTATGAATGGGATTAATATTTTAAAATAGTCATGTTAATATAAATAAACTATTAAAATATTTTTGAAAACACGGACATTAATTAAAAATATTTTGAAAAATAAATCATTAAAAAATTTAATATGATGATATAGTTAAAGAAAACATTTTATAAAATATTAAAATATTAATTTTGAAAAAATTTATATGAGACATGGACAATAATTATAAATGTATCCCATGAAATTCTTACACATAAACAATCACAAATAATAATTAGATTGAGAAAATATCCCTTACCTTAGATATGATACCCTCCATATGTCTCTGAAAGTCTTGTATAATGTTTTTAAACATATTATTCACTTATAACAGAATTATAATAATATTTACGATATCATATATTATCCTTTTCTGACATTATTTTACCCATTTATTAATAATTCAAAGATAATGCAACATTTCTAATAATATTGCTTTGTTTATCGTATGGGTTTGGACTTGTTATTCTTGATCATATTACATAGAACATGATTAAATTATTTCTAGAATGCATAATATTATTTATATATAATTTATATTCATTATATAAATTAATATATTAGATAGAAATATAAAATTAATTACACTGTTCATGGAGATGGTAGGTCATACGCACAAATTAACATTATATCCATTTTCTAATGGTATTATATTGATGTAAGTCAATGAAATATTTTTACACATTTCATTATATATCGTTAAATTATACATATTATGTCATATATTTTAATATTATGCAAAATATATTTTTTTTATAATCATTCATAGATGGTTGAAGTGGAGAATGAATATCAATACCTCGTTGAGACGTTATGCCGTATGTATGCACGAGCGACAAGATTATTCCTTTAATGATTAAATGATATGGAAATGGATTGTGTATTAATTATAAAGAACCATAATCATGTTGTATTAATTATTTAGTTCCTTTCAACTCATCATTATACACATCCAAATAATTTAATGTGGAATAACAAATTACACCACAGCATGGTGATGATAAATTGTACGTACGCACCCATGGTGATATTATTATGTGTAGGACGGATAAAATAATTAATATATTTTTCCTAGGAATATATTATAATCTAATTATATTGATTATAATGATGTATTACATTTGAATAGAATCAATATATAATGAATATGTATAGTAATAAATTAACTTTGAATGAATATATAAAACAATTACATCATCTTCGGGTGTTTCCATTTGATATGAACCAAAGATCTCTTTAGGATGGCTCTCAACCAAACCATAGGGATCTAGGATTAACTTAGGGAATTAGGGAGGATACAAGTGAAGGTTATGGATGAAAAAATAGGCTTTATATTTATGATTTAAAGAGAATTGGAGGTTCCCTTATATAATAGAGGTGAGGGGCCTTTAAGAAAAATAATGAAATATTAATTTATTATAAAATTATTTTCATTTTATAATAGATCCAAATTTATTTAGGTCTAGGATAATATGATTATGGGTAGAAATCATCTCAAAGAAATGGATATAGACATGATTATTTCATAAAATTAACCTTATCTTTTAGATTTAACAGTTTGTAAAATAAGATAACTCTTACCATGTCATCCTGTATTTTCATACTCTATAGTTAATATCCCTACAATAAAATCCAAAGATAAAAAAAGTAGATCATTTATGAAAATTTTCCTACTATCCATGTTATTTGTAGGATAATTATATTTTTATAATTTTTAAAACTTTTAATAATATAGTATTTATTTTAAAATCTTTTTTATGTTAGTGTTGACACTATATAGTAATTGATTTTTGTAAAAGTCATAAAAACTCTATTCCTTCAATATAATTGCATGAAAACACCCCTCATAATTCCATGTCATAAAAAAATCGTTTGATGACATATATATTTTCTTATTACATTTATTTTAATAATTATAAATTCATTAATCTGAATCATTCAGTAATGAGGCAATCACTGCAACATAATTGTGTCATAAATAAATATATTTACCTAATGCATAAAAAATATAAATAAAATACCATGATACTAGAAATATTATTATATTTCATATTTAAATTTATATACATATATATAGGTTATATTTCCCTATATTAAAATTTATTTAGTAAATGATATATGTTTATGTTATAATTATCTTTAGTTTAAATTAATTATTATAACATGTCATTATCCCAACCAACTGGGCCCATATGGAACTAAATTCGTCCTATGGATGTACATGGTCGTAAATACCCCATTTAATAGAATTAGGACATGTTTTATGGTAGTTTAATATTAATATAATTTTCTTTTTTACACTTATTTATTTTATTTACCCTTTAACCATGGTAAATTAAAATAATTATTGAAGTAACTATTCCTATTGTCAAAAAATAAAATTACCTATTTAATAAATTTAGACCATAATAATCCAAATATTTAATCCATTTTTCCAAATTCAAAACACGTAATTTTCAGAGAATAACTTAAAAATAATTCCTGTAGTTAAAACTAGAATGTGAGTTTTTAAGAATAAAAAACATTGAAAAGATTGACATGTGATTATGTTCAATTTAAATGTGAAATTAAATCTAATGACCTAAATTATATTAAATTATTAAAACATAATTTATTTATACTTTAAAACCCCTTAAATGTATAATTTAACATTATAAATTATATCAATTAAAAAAGTCATTTTCAATTAAAATATAATAATTATGTACTATTCATCAAAATACGAAAGTAATCATAAATGTTCCCAATAAATTTTTAAAACTAAATTTTTATGTCCTAATTATATATTATAATTTAATTTTTTCAAATTGTATACATAAATGTTTCAAATATTGAATTTAAAAAGTGTTTTCCATTAAAAGGCTGAAAACAACCTTTTTTAAAAATACTTATTTTATATGAAAAAGATGATCATGTCCTTGTATAATGACTAAGAAAAACAATATATGAATGTTAAAAATATATCGGATATATAATTTTTAAAATTTGGTTAATACTATTCATAACCACTTTTTAAACGGCTAATATGATAGGTCGGGGTGCTCTTTAAATAGGAGTTGCGTACATCGTAGGCTGTGGAATTTTTGAAAAAGAAATCCAAATATTGATGCTTTGTGTGTTACATTATCCCATACTTAAATAAATGTCAGCCTCTCAATATAAACTAAGGATGTAAAACTAGGGGTTCAATATTTTAATGCAACTTATCTAAAATCCAACATCGAAAAATGGATAAATGAGACCTCTTTTTTAAAATAATGAAAGGTAGGTATAAATGTTATAGAAAATAACACATACTAGGGTTCCATGTAAGAAAAAATGGATATGGAAGAGAGTGGTAACCATCATGTTCTAAAAGAGAGTGAAATTGAATATTAATAGGATAACTTTAACAATATGAAATCCATAAATCTGCGATGATCTAAGGGACCATTTGATTCATTGTAAAAGAATGTACCGGGAATTTTTTTGGATTTCAAGATCCTTTCCCAAAAGATAATGAAAATTATAAAAACTGAATATATGATATTAATACAATCTCAACATTGGTCATGCCTTGAACAATTTAAACATTATATCTTATTCCGGGAAATGATGTAGAATTTTTAATTTTTGAATTACTATTTGATCGTCTGATCAATAAATATAATGATAGTTCATTCCATCTATCTCAAAAATAACACTTTCATTGGTTTTAACATATTCATAATTCCAAATATAGTAAGATAATACATTAATAAAACAAATATCAAATTGATTTTAAATTATAATATCCCTAAATTGATAACCTTACAATCTTCCAAAAAAAACTAAAACATTAGAAATAGGATAAGAATGTGTCTTAGTATTTACCCCCCATATCTCATAGGACCATTCTTGGCTGTCACATTCCATCATGTGAACATATTTATCATGTATTCTCTTGAGTCACGGTAAAAAACTGAATTATCAGTTATCATTATTGAAAACATGAAGGTTTCCTTATTCCATAACATAGTTAATTATTCCTTATGTGCAAAAAAATTTTACACTTCATCCATGAAAGTATATCCCTATTCTCGACAAATCCCATGTCATTTATAAAGAAGCTAACATCATCCAATTTTCTTATTCAAATCCAACATAACTTTATCCAAACATTATTACCATAAAATGAGGAATATATTGAGGGTTATCTTAACCTTAATCTTATGTTCTCCAAATATAATCATACCCTAAAACTAATTTTCTTGTCCATTATAATTATTCAACATAACATTGAAAATCCTTAGAGAAAAACATAAACTGAATACTATTTATATAATCCACTTATTCATAATTCTCGGATCCAAATACATAAATACTTCAATCCTTCAAATTTACTGGTTGGTATGGAATTAGTCCTTCTAGGGATTATAAGTAGATTATTATGTTTGGGAGTTAGTTAGGTAATGCCCATGATTTCCACAAACGATATATTGAACTCAAAAACATTTGGTCACTCTATGACCTTTTTTCCCACATAGATAACATATTACCTTTTTTAGGTATTCTTCAAGGTTCATCTTCCCTTTCTCTTGACAAGTTGGAAGCTAAATATTCATTATCTATTGTTCTTCAAATTGTAATATTTAAAAATGACCATCTTCCTCTATTCAATGTGTTAATAATGTCAAGAATGATCACATTTTTATTCAAATATCATGATAACTTCTTAAGAATAATCAAAATATCGTTCTCTCTGGTCATTATCCAATTGTGTTGCTCAAAATCATCATATTTTCCATCAAACATAATATTAATCCAATTCCATCTAGTTTCCTCCATTAATTAGGACTAGAATGCACTTGGTGAGAAATATATCCTATTAACAAAAACTATATAATCAAGGAAAGATACTTTAATTTATAACCCCTGAGGTTTTATCCTTGGTTATCCTTGATCGTTACCAAAAATCTAGGGGGTTCTTCTATACATACCCTCAAAGATTATCATTGGGTAATGATCCCTAATCTATGTTTTTTAAATATATTTCCATAGTTGTTGTAAACATTCCTCTGACACAAACTATAACTCCACAACCCAAGAATCCCGAAGCATGTGCATTATTTATTATACTAGAATAATTTCAAGGAAGCATATCCAAAAGGACTAATTAGTTTAATAGTCATGGAAAATATATTACATTCATGAATATTATATTAAAATTTCCAACATAAAATTGTCCACACATAATCTATTGAGAACACCATTACACCCCAAGATTAATCATCTATATCAAACACATACATTTCATGGAATCCAGGAAAATAATTCCTAAAAAAGGGTGAGCTCAGATGCTCAGTAAGGGTAAATAAATCAATGGAATCTATAAAAATTTAAGGCAAGTTGTATAATAAAAACAACTACCTTTTAAACAAATACAAGAACATAATATTGAAAAAATAAATCAAAAATTACCATACAAACATGTACATGGATATTTTACTTGTTGAATAATGACATGTAATAACTAATTTAATAACAAGTGAATGTATAATGTTGGACAAAATAACTACTATCTCAAGGCCTTGTGGAAAGACCATAAAAAATATTCTATCAAAGAATTATGAAAAGACACCCATTTGTCTCATTATACCTACTGATGCATCAAGGGGCTATAGTAAGCCCCACCCATCGCTTACAATCTCCAATGCAGTCCTCGTAAGAAAAATATAAAATATAACACACACATTTTCATTAAAGCTTGCATAAAAATGACAATACATGAACAATAAACCATGAATGGTATAAAAATATCTCATCCATAGTAAAAAAAATCATAAATCATTCAATACAAATTGTTGTATTGTATTATAATCGAAAAACTTCAACAAATAATAATATCCCATAAAAGAAGTTGACATAGTAAAAAATAATCTATAAAACACTTTCAGAGAATGTCCCTACTCATGGGATCATCAACAACCTACAAAAATTAATCTTCTATCAAAGATTCAATATAAACAAAAGAAATACATCCTGAAATTTCAGAGTAGCAATTTCCCCTCTCCTATGACTCAAGAAATGATGGGAAAACATAAAAAATATCATATCTTCTCCTTCAATATCAGTAGCTACGACTATCCTAGGGATCCCAATCCTAGTTAGTTCGGCTGATGCTTCTTCATAACATAAGAACTCAGTAGTGGGAGGCACCACTCACGAGTAGTAATCAAAAATACCTTCATGTAGTTCTCTCAGACACTCATCACATTCAACAAAGAAAAAATTATCCTTATTAAATTAATCCTTAATGAAATTCTGTTGTCATAATAAGTATGTTCGAATATCAAATACTCAGAAAACTCTTTCACTAACTTGGGTAATGGGGTCTATTTATATTGAAAAGAATTCAACCCAGCCTTGAGGATCAAGTTCCTTTACAAAAAAATATTTTCTTATCAGTAGACATTGGTAACTGACCTCTTTTTCAACTATGATTTCAACTTTTTATAGATGAGGGTTGATCGGTTTTTCCATAGCATGGCTTCCACTGCATGACTCAGCTCGAGGTCTCATTGGATTTGGAGCATCTTCTTCATCACTGAAAAATGGAATATTCACTCATTCTATGCGGTCTGCAGCGGTTCAAGGGTTTCAGAAGAGGGTTACGTTCTGAGGTTAGGGAGAGAGATAATTAGGAGAGAGTTTGAGGTGGATCATAATGTGGTATGACTCTAACTTTATCACTTAGGGATTGAATATAAAATTAGATAAACAATAAGTAATACAGAAAATGTTTCAGATTCTGACAGAAAAAATGCTAAGTCCAAGAAGAGTTCAACTATCAGTAAGGTAACAATGATGAGGATTCTATTGGTGAGGTTATTCGAAGAGGTTCCAATGGTGATTTTTATCGGTGAGGTTCCAACGGTGAGGTTTTTAATGGTGTGGTTTATTAGTGAGGTTCAAACTGTGAGGTTTTTAATAGTGAGGTTTATCGAGGAGGCTCTAATAGTGAGGATTCTAATGGTGAGGTTTATCGGTGAGTTTCCAATGGTGAGGTTTCTAATGGTGAGGTTTATTGGTGAGGATCCATCAATGAAGTTTCTACAAGCGAGGTTCCAAAAGTGATGTTTCAAACAGTGAGGTTTCTAATGGTGAGGTTTCTAATGGCGAGGCTTCTAATCCTTAACATTTTATCATACCTAACTATTTTTTGAAGTAATTTAGCTTCTCAAAATTCAAAGGATTTGGGAATATATCAGCCAATTGTTGTTCAGTGCCATTTAATTCAAGATTGTTATCACCTCTTTGATAATGATCTCTAAAGAAGCGATGTCTCACATCAATGTTCTTTTTCCTAGCATGAGATACTGGATTTTTGGAGATGTTAGTAGAACTTTTATTATCACACTTTATAGAGACATGTTTAAATTGATATCCACAGTCTATTAAAGTGTGTTTCATCCTCATACATTGAGAACAACAACTACCGGCATCTATATATTTATCTTTGGCAGTAGATAATGCAACATAATTCTATTTCTTACAACACCATGATACTAGTTAGTTGCCTAAAATGAGACATGTTTTAGAGGTTCTCTTTCTATCAATATTCATACTATCAAAATCAGCATCTGAATAACATATTAAATCAAATTATTATCCTCTTGGAAAAAATAGTTCTATTTTTGTAGTATACATGATATATTTAAAAAACCATTTAACAGAAGTTAAATGAGACACTTTGGGATGGGATTGAAAATGAGCACACATGCATACACTGAATATAATATTTGTTCCACTAGTAGTAAGGTACAGAATAATCCCAATCATACCTCAGTAGTTGGTTTGATCCATTGGTTTTCCAGTTTCATCAGCATCTTGCATGTAGGTGGTACTCATAGGTGTATCAAAACCTTTATTGGAATTAAAAAAAACGTTTCAAATGATCATAGGTATATTTATTCTGATTTAAAACAATAGAATCATTATTTTTTATAATTTGGAATCCAGGAAAAATAAATGTTCCCCCATTAAACTCATTTCAAATTCATCTTGCTTCATTTTTGAATAATCATTACATAAAGAAATTTAAGAGGATCAAAAAATAATATCATCTGCATAAATTTTTACTATTAAAACATCTTTGAAAATACTTTTAATAAAAACAGTCGGATTTAGTATTCCATTTGTAAAACCTTTTGATATAACAAAAGAACTAGCTCTATCATTTCAAGATCTTGGATCTTGTTTCAGACCCTATAAATCGTTACATTATTTAAAAACATGATTTAAAAAAATGGGTTTTTGTAAAAATGGGGGTTGTTCAACAAATAAATCTGCAACTATAAACCCATTTAAAACTGCACCTTATACCTCCACTGGATAATGGTTGAAATTTATATAAGCTACATAAGAAAGTATTATCCTATTGGATTCTATTCTAGATATAGCTAAAAATGTTTCCTCGTAGTATATTCCTTCTTCTTGATTATATCTTTGTGGAACTAGTCTATCATAGTTTCAAACTATATTTCCAGATTCAAAAAAATTATTTCTAAACATCCATTTAGTGCCTATGTTTAATATGTGTTTAGTTATTTCTACTAATTCCATAACATTGTTTCATTCAAAATGATTTAGTTCATCTATACAATCTATCACCAAATATTCAGCATTGATTGCATCATTGATATTTTTAGGTTCAAGTTGTGAAAAAAAATCTTGATGTCCAACATAGATTCTTAGAGAATCTCTAGTCTATGTTCCTCTATTTAAATAACCTTGTACAACATGTAAAATTCAATTCCTTAGAGTTGTAATACCAATAAAAAGAATAACTAGAATCCACAGGATTATCTGTTGGTTTATATTCACCATGCACAGATTCTGGAAAATTTTCATAACTGTTTTTTTCTCACTAAGGGTTCACTGACTTTATAATTAAGGACCAAAATTTACATATCTTCCTCAAGATGTTCAAAAAATGGTTTTATGTTCATGCGGATCAGTATTATCAAATTTGAAATGAACTGATTCTTCGCCACATTTGGTTGTCTTATTGAATACTCTATAAGATTTACTAGAGATTGAGTATCCTAGGAAAATTAATTCATCACTTTTGGATGCAAACTTTTCATGGTATTCCTTAGTGTTATGTATAAAAACATTGCATTCAAAAAAACAAAAATAATAAACATTAGGCTTACTATTATTTTGGATATTAGAAGGGTTCTTCTTATGAACGAGTTTAATTAAGAATCTATTGACAATGTAACAAGACATATTAATTGACTCAGCATAAAAATAGATAGGTATATTATAATCATTGAGTATAGTCTAGGAAATCTCTTGAAGTCTCATATTTATCCTTCCAATAACCCCATTTTATTGAGGAGTTCTTGGAGTATAGAAATTTTGAGTATTGACACTTTGTGAGAAAAAATATTCAACGTCCTGATTTTCAAACTCACATCCATGATCACTTCTTAAGGACTTAATTTTAAGTCCCCTAAAATTTTCTACAGTCATTGAATATTTAAATAAGTAAGATCATGCTTCACATTTTTGAGCTAGAAAATATACCCAATTATATCTATAAAAATATTATACAAGAACATATACATTGTGTTTCCCATTTAAAATTGAAACCCTATATGGTCCAAACTAATCCATGTGAACCAAATCCAGAGGTTGAGAAGTAGAAACATCATTATTTGGTAAGAAATTATCATTGTGTTATTTTCCATTTTGTATAGTATTACACACATTGTTAATAGGAAATTGAAATTTAGTTAAGTCTCTAACTAAACTGTTCCTAGTTAGTTTCATATGTGATTAAACATTATAGTGTCCTAATATTATGTTCCATAACCAGAATTCATTATAATAAGAATTTAAATAAGAAACATTTTTTAGGGATAAAGAGTTTAAATGTATAGAATATATGTTTTCATTTTTATTTACAGTAAATATTATATCATTTTTAGATCTAAAAACTTCTCATGCATCATTCTCAAAAATAAAATTTAATCCATCATCAAACAACTAAGAGATACATAGTAAATTGTATTTTAACACATCAAGAAAATTTAATTTTGAAATAAATATAGTGTTACAGTTACAAATTTTTGACTTATCCGGCGATATTACTTTTTTCATTAAACCCGAATGTGACATGTCCACCAACAAACATTAATTAGCATCTTGAAGAATGAATAGTATCCTATCATGTTCCAAGAACATCCCCTGTCCAAGTACTATAGTGTTTTAGAGTAGATCTTCAGACAATTTTCCTACAAAACAAATTAAGTGTAAGGTAACTATGGTGCCCATATTTTCTTACGTTCAGAGCGGTTAACAAGTAAATATTTGGGAACACATACTTTCCGCATAGTATTCCTATAATAAATCGATGGGTTTTGAGATATGAAAACCATGTATGGCCCTTTATATAATTTTTTTTCAAAAGATGCTCTAGTACCTGAACATGCATTGAACTTACTAGAATTGGGAACAAATATAGTTTAAATAATTCTTCTATGTCCTTGTTGATATCCTATAAAATTTGTGTATTTTGGAGCAATTTATTTCTGAGAAACTGAGTCAAGGAATCTCTACCAGCAGTTAACGTCTCCAAATCACTGTTTAATTGCTCATTTGATAATTTATGATCAGTGTTTTCTTTTCACAACTGAGAAAATTTTTCTTTATAAATATCTAAATCAAACATAATATTAGCATTTATAGCTTGTTTTCTTTTCAATAATTTATATTTATCCTTGAGTTCATTAAAGGGTTCATCACACATTCCATAATATTCTACTAGTCCATCCATGGTCATATTGTCCTCATTGTTTTATTCACATTCATTCATAGAAAAATAAGTATTAGGTATAGGAGAATTTGGGGTTACCTAGGATGTTTTTATTATGAATCACAGATTTGCATGTTTGTTTGTCTCAATATCGAAATTTTCAGATCCACTGGTGTTATCTTGTGGAGCACTCCAAGGGGATTTCATTAACTTTTTATATCATTTTCCCTTGTCATTATATTTTTTCTTAAATTTAATAATGGTTCAATCATCCTTCACACGGATTTTTTGTTTACAGTCATAGGAGACTATTTCATTTGTCTTATCATTCCACTTTCTGTCCTTTTTTCAATTTCCTATATTATCATACATTCTGTTATTGTTTGATTTTATAAAGAACTTCTCTTGAGGAAGAACTTCATGATCTATTTTCAAGATGATCCATCTCATCATCATTATCAGTGTCTCAGTCTTCACTGGTGGAAGTTTCTGTTAGAGATTGAACTTTTTCCTTTTCATTATTCTTTATTGTAGTAGTCTTGAATGCTTAATATTTCATCATTGGTTCTTAATCTACATCTGGATTTACCCTAATATATTATTCTTACATCATAACTATTCCAATTAGTTCCTTCACTAGTAGCTTACCCATGTCACAATATTATTGGATAGAAACAGAAGTTCCTCTCCATTGGCTTGGTTGGTATCGAAGCAATTTCATAGTCTGATACTTGATGTCCACTGGTTTCCCAAGTAGACTCATAGAATTCACTATGTCATTGAACCTGAGATATATTTCAGAAATATTTCCCCAGGCCTCATTTTAAAATTATAATATTTTATAATATTAGTGTTAATCTCATTTCATTAACATTGGTTGTTCCCTAATGAGAAACAACTATTGTATCCCAAATTTCACATGATGTTTTACAAGCACGTATTCTATTGAATTATTCATCTCCCAGTGAACATTATTAAGCATTCATTTCTTTATAGTTATTGTTATATGTATCTATACACAACTGAGACCATGTGTCTCTAGTAGTGGTAGGCAATACACATTGTTCTTCAATTATGTCCTATAATTCAAGTCCCATGCTCTCTAGATAAATGTTCATTTTTAATTTCCTCTGAGCATAGTTATTACCATTATAGAAAGGTGGAATGTTAGAAGCAACACCATCAACTCTATTATCCATAGTAAATATGATGTTTAAAGAACTGAAACTATATATATTTGTGAAATTTCACAATATTTAAGATACAAAATTAATCATAATTAATGAATTTTAAGACATGCACAATAGTTAAGATAATATCAACATAAATTAAAATCCTCTGATTCCAAATGTTCGTTGGAGTGGAATTTCAGTAGGGGGAGAATTGAGTTCCTAGTTAAAATTTCTATTTAAAACCCTTCTTATAAAGATCCCCCAAATTTTAAACAGTCTATTTAATTACGGAAGTAGAGATGTAAATGTCTAGTTGGTCAACAAGTTTCACAAAGGGTGATTATTCCTCAGTTAAATTAGTGTAAAACACTACTTCAACATTTGAAACAAGTTTACTAAATTAAACACATACACACACTAACCAAAATTAACTATCAATGTGAATAAAAAATAGTTTTATTTTTTATAAATTAGAAGAAGTGGAAAATAGATAAAAAAGAATATAAAAAAATATATTGCACAATGAAATTAAACAAGAGGTTCTGTCTCAAGAAGAGACTTATTCCTCTCCACTTGGTTATCAAATTCCACCAAGATGCTTAAATTATCAATAAAATTGATACACAACCTGTATTGGTATTTACAACAGTTTTCACAAACTTTCCAGGGTTCACACCATCTACCATAGTTATTCATGGGAAAAAAATATAGTACAAACCGTACATGGTCTCTTCCACAATTATAAATGGGAAACAAAATGTAATTAAATTTTTATGTGAGTATATTATGTATCCTTCAGTTTATGCACAAGATACAGTGTGTGAAACAGACAGTCACACACATCCCAAAAATCTAAAAATGAAGCACCACAATAGAGAAATGACTATAATCATGAGTTTAGAAATCTCTATGTGTTTTCAGTTCAGATCGTGACTCCTTGGAATTAAGAATTTTAAGTTTGATACTTTCTCTGAATGTTGTATCTAAAATAGAGTGTAACAACTCTAGGTTATATATTTTAGTCTGATACTTATAGTGTTGATCAAACATTGATGAGGCACATAAGGATGAAGTGAATTTTTTCCAAATTGATGTATAGGATGCTTGTGGGTTCACAATGTAAGTGTGGAATGGTTCTTCTCTAATATAGATTGAAAGACTCCATCATATGCTACTTCTCTGTAATTTATCTTCACATTATTAGCTCATAGACTCAGGCACTTATGCAACTCTTCTTTTCTTCCTCTATCATCATTTTTATATATTTGAGGTTTGACAATAGGAATAAGTACATCATGTGTGATCTTTCTTGTACCTTGTACTATACATATATTGTATCCTCACAACTCAATGATTACCATTATTTAATGTTAGAAGAATTTAATTTATCAAATATAACCGTAAGAATAATCTTAAGAATTTGACAAAGTATGGAAGAGTAACCATCGTTAGACTAGTAATTGTAACCTTTACATTTGGAGGCACCAACAGTAGCTTCCCACTGGAAACCTTCAACAGTGACATTCCATTGGTACCCTTCAGTGGTAGCATTGCATCAGTGACCATGCATCATTAACCTTTTCATCATTGAAATTGCATCTGTGACCATTGCATTGGTGACCACGCATAAGTGACCTTCCATTAGTGACCCTGAATCGGTGACCTCTGAATCGGTGACCTTGCATCAGTGACCTCTGCATCATAACCTGTGTATCGGTGACCATACATCGATGACCATTACATTTAATGAAATTTTGTGATGTGATATAAAACAAGGGAGCTGTGAGATTAAGCGTACATAGTTATTACTATTATTTGAACATGATTTTATAATACTTTTTTATCCTGTAAGAGAAAAATGATGCTCTATATAAATGAAACTTGATTTGGGATTATCAAAACGGGTGAGTCCAACAATCTCCCCCTTTTTGATAATAACAAATTATGTCAGTATTTTTTGAATTAGGTTTAAGAGGATTTTCTTATATCTTTCGCGGTGTGTGTAAGAGCATTTGAACCATGATTATTGAATAAAAAAATATAGATATTGAAATTTGACATAAAAACATATCCTCTTTTTAAGATGTATAAAAATTTAAACGTAACTTATAACCTGACCTATTTCTCCCCCTTTATGATTAACAAAAATAATGGAATCAATTATAAATAGAAGTATAATTTCTAGTAATGAATCAATCATAAATAAATAAAAAACGGTTACAATGATCCCTATCAACTAAGACATACCACATTCAATTCATATCAATGATGTCCAAGGGATCCCGGTCTTTGGAGGTTGAGGAGGTGGGTTCTGAAGATAGAGGGATAAGCCGAGGGATAACAGTCAGTAGGGTATGTGGAGCTACATCACAGGCAACAGTAGACCTGTAGGGAGTAGATATATAAGGAATCAAAGGGGTCAAGCTTATGATGTCTTGTGAAGGAGTCATCAATGGAAAAATACAAGCAGAACCTAAGGTTGCTGAGGTAGAAGGGAAGGCTGGTTTAAAAATGATGGGAGTGCAGTCCACATGGGGGAAGGGAAAAAGCAGATTTCTGAAATCCATAATAAAAGTTCTGCCTCTATCCGTTGAAGAGATAATGTAATATTTATTCTCTATAAATTTCTCTAAGGAAGGAGTCAACTCTCTGAGCCAATTTACATGATCCTTAAACACCTGAGTAATAGGTGGGATTATCATGTTTTCCAACAACAACTTGATGTGAAAATCCATATGATTCTTAGTATATACCATTTGATAGTAGAAATCGACTTTCTCATTGATGGCCTTCTGATCTTGACCATCTTCCCTTAAATAATTTCCCATAAGGCTATAAATTTCTCTGGTGGTAGAGATAAACTGATTCATAGATTAATGATCAGAGGTACTGGTACTAAAGTAATTATAAACTTTTTCTCTAACAATCGTCTTAAAGGCTTCTAATTCAACTGGTGGAGCAGTTGAAGATAAGGTGGATTTACATTGAGGTTACATAATGAAATCCACAGTCTACAAATAATATTTTGTCACCCCACTGATCAGTTTATTCAAATCATTATCTATTCCAATGACATGGGTTTCTATAGACATATAGAATCCCTCAAACACCCTTACCATTTACTGAGCCAAACATTTCATATATCGAGGATCTCTGTCCTCCTGAGCCCAAGAATCCATATAAGAATCTAATCTGGCTATAGACTATTTCACATATTCCATAGAATCTTCCAAGGTTCTGATTTGATCTTGACAATTCATTACTTCCTCTAGCAAGATGTAATGAGTGGTAGAAACTACTATTTACATTATAGATGTGACAGCTTCATGATTTTGAGTCATAGCCCCCTCTAACCCAAAAAATATCTCATCAAGGTGGCTATTTATATCAGATTTTATTGATTCCAAAGCATCCATATTCTCATAGTATTGAGGAAGAAGTACTACTGGATACGGTATAGTAGTTTCTAAATCAGTAGGAATTGGAGGACTTCTAATAGGCTGGTCATCATCAGAGTGTCCATAATCTAAACTCAACACCACAACTCCAAGATCGTCTTACCAATCTTCAATCCCATGAGAAACAGCAACAAAGCATGTAGAAATAGGTTCCTCGCCATCACTTGGAGCATTCTCTCGATTGACGAAATTTGTCTATGCTATCGCTCCATGAGAAACTGCAACAACAGAAGGATCAATTGCCACTTCCTCCAACGAATGTTAAACAACTTCTAAAACAATTATAGCTTTAGCTGAATCAACAACCTCTTCCTCTATTATTTCAACCATTTTTATATTCCCAATAAGAGAACTGAGACATTGAAAAACTTCTTTACATTCATCATCAGTAGACTCAAAGTCACCATGACTTCATTCAGTGTCCTCATTCACATCTAATGATTCTCTAATTCCCCTTAAGACATTTTCTGCCCATACTTATTTACTAGTATCTTCATCATCATTGTTCCTTTGGATGGTCTCCCATCTAAGAAATTTGTTTGGTGGTATAGGTGCACCAAAGGATATAGTGTTATCATGGGGATGGGAGGGAAGTCCAGGGTCACTCCTATTATCTATTTTAGAATCCTCTCTTTCTGGCACAACACCGACCTCTCCTTCATTATCTTAATATGTAGGCTCTACATCAGCAAGCTAAAGGATATGATCCCTCTTATCCTTAGGCATTGTAGTATGAGTGATTGGGTTTAATTCCTCATAGTGTTTATCCTCATCATGTACCCATATTATTTTCCAAGGGTTCAAATTTATCTTCATGAATTTTCTAATTACCTTTGTATTGCAGAAATTGTCCCTTACTAAAAAATTTTCATCCTTATCTCTAGAAACTCCTTTCACCTTCAACATGAAGGATAAAAATCTAGCATGAAATAAGGCATTTGATTCGGAACTGGGCTTTGTCATATATTCTTACAAGATCATTAGAAACCTACAAAAATTAATCTTATGTCTATGAATCAACAAATACAAGAGAAATACATAAAAAAATATTAGAGTAGAGAAGTCTCCTCTCATAGGACTCAAGACATACTGGAAAAACATAAACAGTATCTTGTATTCTCCTTCCATCTCAGTAGCTATGTCTTTCCTAGGGATCCCACATCCTTTCAGTTTCACTATATCTTCTTCATAATAGAATAACATAGTAGTGGGAGGCACCACATCTAAGTAGTAATCATAAAATCCTTCATGTGTTACTCTCAAACTCTCATCCCATTCAATGGAGGAAAAGCTTAAACTTATTCCATTCTGCCTTGAAGAAATACTATTCTCGTCCACAATCTGCTCGAATTTGAAAAACTCATAAAACAGCTTCACTGACATCGAGTAATAGGGTCCCTTGTTGTTTGAAAATCATTAAACCCAACCATGAGCTTCAAGTGCCATCAGTACTAAAGATTTTCTTGTTAGCAGGAATTTGGTAATGATCTATTTTTCCACAATTATTTCCCTTTTTGACAGATGAGGGTTGATCTGTATTTCCACCTCCTGAATTCCACTACTCGACTCAGCTCAAGGTCTCTTTGTATTTGGTGCATCATCTTCATCACTGACCATTGGTCTCTTCACTCTTGCCATGTGGTCTAGATCAGTTCTAGGGTTTCATAAGAGGGTTAGGTTTTGAGCTTAAGAGGATAGAGATTAAGGAGAGAGTTTGAGGTTCATCATAATGTAACATAACTATAATTTTATCACTTGGGGATCAAAAAAATCAGATAAAAAAGTTAGTAATACAGAAATTGATTCAAATTATGGTAAAGAAAATGCTATGTCTTGGAAGAGTTCAACAGTCGGTATGTTAACGATGGTGAGGTTTCTAATGGCGAGGCCTATTGGTGGGGTTCCAATAGTGAGGTTTATCAGTGAAGTTCCAACGACGAGGTTTCTAACAATGAGGTTTATCGGTGAGGTTCCAACAGTGAGGTTTCTATTGGTGAGGTTTATAAGTGAAGTTCAAATGGTGAGGTCCGTAACAGTGAGGTTAATCGTTGAGGTTCCAACGGTGAGGTTTCTAATGGTGAGGTTTAGTGGTGAGGTTCCATTCTTGGGGTTTCTAATGGTGACTTTTCTAATGGTGATGTTTCTAATGGTGAGTCTTCTAAACCATAACATTTTTTCATTATTTACTAATGTTTGATGTAATTTAACATACCAGAATTCAATGGATTTGAGAATATATCAAACAATTAGAATTTAGTACTATTTAATTCTATATTGATATCACCTCCTTCATAATGACATCTCAAGAAGTGATGTCTCACATTAATTTGTTTTTCCTAGCTTGAGATACAATATTTTTGGAGATGTCAATAGCACTATATTTATCACACTTTATTGAGATATGTTTGAGTTGATATCCACAGTCTAGTAAAGTGTGTTTCATCCACATAAATTGAGCACAATAATTACTAGCAGCTATATATTTAGCTTCAGCAGTAGATAATGCAACATAATTCAGTTTCATACATCAACATGATACTAGGACTTTCCTAAAATTTGACATGTTCCAGAGGTTCTATTTCTATCTAACTTGATACCTAAAAAATCATCCTTCAAATAAATTATTAAACAAATTGATTGTCCTCTTAGAAAATAGAGAACAATGTTTATAGTATACATGAGATATTTAAAACTCCTTTTAATAGTAGTTACATGAATATTTTTGGGATTGTATTGAAAATGATCACACATGAATACACTAAACATAATATCTGGTCTCCTAGCAGTAATGTAGTTCAGACTCCCAATCATACCTCTATAATTGGTTTGATCAACTGGTTTACCAGTTTCGTCAGCATCCAACGTACATGGGGTACTCATAGGTGTTTCACAACCTTTATTGCAGTCCAAACCAAAATATTTCAAAATCACTTTGGTATATTTACTCTGATATAAAACAATAATATCTTTATTTTGAAATTTTTTAAATCAAATGAAAAATTTATTTCCCCCCATTAAACTCATTTAAAATCCATGTTGCATCATTTTTGAAAAATCAGTACATAATGAATTTTTAAAGGATCCAAAAATAATGTCATCTGCATAAAGTTATACTATTAAATCATTTTTGGAAATCATTTTATTGAAAATAGTAGGATCCTATATTTATGTAGTAAAACCTTTTCAAATAATAAAAGAACTAGGTCTGTGATACCAAGACATTGGTGATTTTTTCAGACCATATAAATCGTTAGAATGTTTAAAAACATAATTTTTAAAATTTGGATTTCTATAACAGGGCAATTTCTATCAAAACCATCCTTAACTATGAACCTTTTTAATCATGCTCTTTTGACATCCATTTGATAAATTTTTAAATTCGGATGAGTTTCATATGAAATTAGTATTCTAATGTCATATAGTATAGCTAAAGGTGAAAAGGATTCCTCATAGTTTATTCCATATTCCTAAATATATATTTGGGTAACTAGTCTAGCCTTGTTTTTAACTATATTTAGAGATTCATCAACATAATTTCTAAACTCCCATTTAGTTCCAATGGCTAATGTGTCTTTAAGACATTATAATAAATTTTAGACTTTGTTTCATTAAAACTAATATATTTCTTCTTTCTTAACTAACACCCAAAACTCATCATTGATTGCATCATTGATATTTTTAGGTGCATACTGTAAGAGAAAATCATGATGATCAACCTAGTTTCTCAGAGAATCTCTAGTCTGTGATACACTATTTTAATCACATACTACATTATCTAAACAATGATTATTCAGAGTTATAATACCATAAGAATGTGTTGAACTAGACCCCTCATGATAATCTATAGGCTCAGATTCACCGTGAACATATTCTGAAAAATTTCCAGAACTGGTTGTTTTCAATATGGGTTCATTGTCTTAATAATAAAAAACCATAACTGACATATCTTCCTCAAGATGTTCAACAATGGTTTTAGGTTCATGTGGATCAATCTCAGAAAAATTGAGACGAACTGATTCTTCCCCACATTTGGTTCTCTTATTGAATAATCTATATTATATAATAGAGATTGAGTAACCTAGGAAAATTACTTTATCTCTTTGGAAAGAAAAATTGACTTGATTTTCGTTAGTTTTAAGGATAACGACTTTAAAACCAAAAACTCTAATGTAATAAAAAATTTGGCTTTGTATTACTCTAGAACTCTAAGGGGTCTTCATAGGAACATGTCTAATTAAGACTCTATTGAAAATGTAACAAGATGTATTAACAACTTCATCCCAAAAATAGATAGGTTTATTATACTCATTTATCATAGACCGAGAAATATCTTGTAGTGTCCTGTTTATCCTTTAGAAAACTTCATTTTGTTTAGGTGTTCTAGGAGTTGATAAATTGTGAGTATATCCACTTTGTGAGCAAAATGATTCAATGTATTTATTTTCAAACTCAAGGCAATAATAACTTTTTAAGGTCTTAATTTTAAGTCCACTAAGATTTTCTATAGACATGGAATATTTAAAGAAGTAATAAAATGATTCACTTTTGTGAGATAGAAATTATAACAAAGTATATCTGGAAAGGTAATCTACAAGAACACAAACATCATGCTTCCCATTTAAATTTGAAACTCTAGATGGTCCAAAAAAATCATGTGAACCAACTCAAATGGTTGAGAAGTAGAAACATCTTTCTTTTGATTGAATGAATTTTTTTTTCGATTTAGACAAGGATTACACTAATCGTTAATAGGTAATTCCAAATTAAGTAAGTCTCAAACTGAACCTTTCCAAGATAGTCTCTTATGTGAGTGCACATTGTATTGTCATAATCTTCTGTGCCATAACTAGGATTCCTTATGAAAGGTATTTAAACAGTAAACATTTTCCTTTTCTAAATAGTTTAAATATAAATCATATACATTTTTATTTTTAATAGTAGTAAATATTAAAAAAATTAAAATTAAATACATTATAGTAACCATTTTCAAATTTAACATTGAAACCATCATCTAACAAATGAGAGATACATAGTAAATTGTATTTCTACACATCGACAAAAAGTACTTTTGGAATTAATATAGTGTTAGGGTTACCAATTTGGACATATATGATGATATTACCTTTAGAATTATCACAAAATGTGAAATGTCCACCATCAACATTAATTAGGCTCTTGAAGAATGAATAATCTCTTTTCATTTGTCTTGAACATTCATTGTCCAAGTATAATAGTGTTTTAGAGGAACTCTTCAGAAAATTTTCCAAAATTACAGATTAAGTGTAGGGTATCATTGGTATCCATATTTTCATGGGTCCAGAGAGGTTTGAAAGTAAAAATTTGGGAACCCATACTTGTATCACAAGTTTCCTATAATCAATAGACATGTTTTAATATGTGAAAACGTTGTATGGTCCTATAATTAATTGTTTTTCAAATGATAATCCAGACATGAACTGGAATTGAACTGTCCTGATTTTTTTACAAATTTTGTCTTAATAATTCTTTTATATCCTTGTTGAACTCCTATATCAGTTGTGTATTTTAGATAATTTGTTTTCCTAGAAACTGAGTTCAGTTATATCTACTAGAAGTGAACTTTTTCAAATCCCTTTTTAATTGCTCATTTGATAATTTAAGTTCAGTATTTTTTAACAACTGAGCACATTTTTCTTTCCCAGTATCCAAATCAGACATAATATTTGAATTTAAATCATTTTGTCTTTTCAATAATTTATAATTATCCTTGAGTTCATTAATGGTGTCCTCAAGCATTTCACAATATTCAAATAGTTCATCCTTGGTCATATTTTCATAATTGTTTGATTCAATTTTGTTCCCATAATAATAAGTATTAGGTATAAGGGAATTGGGTGTTACATCAGATGTTTATATCAGGAAACATAGATTTCCATGTTTTTTCATCTCAAAATCAGAAGTGTCAAATCCACTTGAGATATCTTATGATGCACTCTAAGTGGATTTAATATCCTTTTTACATCCTTTTCCCTTGGATTTATATTTCATCCTAAATTTAATCTTGGGGAAATCTACCTTGACATGGCCTTTTCATTTACACTCATAGTTGAATATTTCATTTGAAATATCATTCCACTTCTATAATTTTTCGAATGTCTATTATTATCTTACCTTTATTTTTAGTTTGATTTTCTAAAAAATATATTCTTGTGACAGAACTTCTTGAATCACATAGCAAGATGAGCCATCTCATCATCACATTGAGAGTATGATTCTTCACTAGTGTAAGTGTCTAGAAGAGACTTAACTTTTTCGTTTTCATTGTTCGTTAAGGTAGAAGTATTCAATGCTATATATTTATTACTTGTTTTCTCTTATACATATTGTTTTACCTCAATATATTTTCCGTACATCATATGTTTTCAAATTAGTTCCTTCACTGGTAGGTTACCCATGTCACACGATTCTCAGATAGAAAAAAAAGTTCATCTACATCTGTTAGGTAGGCATCATATTAGTATCATAATCTGATCCATAATAACCACTGGTTTCCCATGCAGAATCATAGTATTCACTAATTTATTGAACCTGAGATAAATTTCAGAAATATGTTCATGAGGGTTTATTTTAAAATTATAATATCTAATATTATATGTGTTTAATCTAAATTCTATAACATTGGTTGTTCCCTAATGTAAAAGTGATAAAGAATCCCAAATTTCATATACAGTTTTACAATATTATATTCTATTGAATTTTTCATCACGCATAGAACAATACAAAGAATTAATTTCATTAAGGTTTTTGTTATATGTAGATTTGGTCAACTGAGATTGTGTGTCTCTATTAGTAGCAGTAAATACATGTTGTTCTTCAATTGTGTCTCATATTTTATGTCACATGCTCTCTAGATACATTTTCATTTTTAATTTCCATTGAGCATAGTTATTACCATTAAATAAAGGCGGCATGTTAGTAGCATCACCCTCAACTCTGTTATACATAGTTAATTAGACATTTGGAGAACTAAAAATTTGATTATGATAGAAATTTTTTGATATATAGGATACAACTATAATCATAGTTAAATAATTTGTCAACATCCCCAATAGATATGATAATACCAACAAAAATTAAGATCCTCAGATACCAAATGTTTTTTGGGGTGGAATCTCAAGGGAGGGGTGAATTGAGTTCCTAATTAAAAATTTTTGTTTCAAACATTTCCTATAATGATCGCCCAAATATGGAACGACCTAGATAATTATGGCAGTGGGGATGTAAATGTCTGGTTGGTCAAAAAGTTTCTCAAAGGGTGTTTAGTCCTTTGTTAAATTAGTGTAAAACATTGCTTCATCTTTTGAAACAAGTTTGGTGAAGTAAACACAAACACACACTAATCGGAACTAACTATCAATGTGAATAGAAAAAAGTTTTATGTTTTAGAAATTATATTCATTGGAAAATAGATAAAATAGAGTATAGAAAAATATAGTGCATAATAAAATTAATCAAGATGTTCAGTCTCATGTAGAGACATAATCATCTCCAATTGGTGATCACCTACCACAAAACAATTTATATTAATAATAAACTTGATACACAACATGTATCAGGCTTTAGAACAATTTTCACAAACTGTCTAGGTTTTACACCCTCTACCACGGTTCTTCGTGGAAAAAACTAATAGTAAACACCACACGTGGTCCCTTCCATGGTTATATGTGGGAAACAAAATGTAAGTGAAGTTTAATGTGAGGATATTTAGGATCCTCTAGTTTTTTCACATAGGACAGTGTGCGAAATATACAGACACACACTTCTCAGAAATATAAAAATGAAAAAACACAATAGTGATAAGATTATATTCTTGAGGTTAGAAATATATATCTGTTTGTAGTTCAGCTATTGACTCCTTGGAGTGATGAATTTGCAGTCCGAGTCTTCTCTGAAAGTTGTCTAAAAAGTAGAGTGTCAGAACAGAAGGTTCTAGAATTGGGTGGCTTACTGCTAGTGTTGATCAAAAGTTGATGAGGCACAGATGTAAAATGTGAGTTTTTTCAAAAATGATCTTCTTGATGCTTGGGGGTTTGCATTGTATTTGTTGAATGGTTCTTATTTGATCTAGCAAGAAGGAATACTTCATCTACACCTTCTCTGTTATTTACCTTCACATTCTTAGCTTCTAGTCGCAGGAACTAATGCAACTCTTTTTTTCTTCCTCGATATTCTTTTTTATATATTTGAGGTTTGAAAATAAGAATAATTAACTCATATATGATTTTTCTCATACCACATACTGTCCAAATATGGTATCCTGATATGCCTAAAATAAACATTAATTAATGTCAGAAGAATTTAATTTATCAATTATGACTGTTAGAATAATCTTATGAATTTGAAAAAGTATGGAAGATTAAGCATCAACAGACTGGTAAAGGTTGCCATCAAATCAGTGGGCTTCTACAGTAGGTTCACCCTGACAACCTTCAACGGTGAAATTCTAATGGTAACCATCAGGGGTAGCCTTTCATTGGTGGCCTTGCATCAGTAACCTTTGCATTAGTGACCATTCATCAAGGACCTTTTCATCGGTGACATGGCATCTATGACCTTACTTCAGTGACCTTTCATCAATGAGCTTTTCATATATGACCTTTGCATCAATGATCTAGAATTGGTAACCTTTGCATTGATTATCTTGTATTGGTGACCCTTTCTTCGGTGACCATTTCATCGGTGATCATGAATCCGTGACATTTGCATCAGTGACCTTTTCATCAGGGGCCATGCATCGGTGATCATTGCAGTTAGAAAATTTTTGAGTTGTGTGCTTAAACAAGAGAGTCGTGAGAATAAGCACACATAGTTATTACTATGATATAAACATGATTTTTACATAAATTATTATCTTGTAAGAGAAACATAATGATCTGTATAAATGTAACACGATTTGGGATTATCAAAAAAGTTGAGTCCAATAGATAATGATTATTTTAAAATCTCATTTATGTCAATTTTTACACTATTTAGTAATTTATTTGTTTAAAGTCATAACATATTTATTCCATAAAAAAGAATTAACTAATCCCTCATATGTAAATTTCATCCAAAAAACATGTGGATGGCATGAAAATGTAGAAATTAAATGTATTTTAATATTTATAAATTCATTTCATTGAATTGTTAATTAATAAAGTAATAACTACATCATAATTGTTTTATAAATAAATATATTCATCTAATGCAAAAATATTATTAATAAAATTCCATGATGTAGGAAATATTTGTATATTTATATTTACTATTTAAAGACATATATTTTATTTATATAACCCAATATTAAAAATTATTTAGTAAAAGATATATATTTATGTTATAATTATATTTAAATTAAATTAAATCTTCTAACATGTCATTATCACACGCAAGTGGTCCCAAGGGGACTTACAATATTCATAAATATTCCCATGGTTAGAAATATCTCATCCCATTAGATTAGGACATTAGTTAGAGTAGTTTAATGTTATTATAATATTATTTTTTACCCTTATATTACTGATTTACCCTTTAACCAAGGTAAATAAAAGTAATTATGGAAGTTACTATTCATAATGTAATAAATTAAAAGATAATAATTTACACAATTTAAAAAATTATTATTACAATTATAGAATCCAATTTTAAAAATTATAAATATAGAGTTGGAATAAATTAATTTAATGTTAATTCCTAATTTCAAAACTTGAATGTAGGGTTTTTTGAAATAAAATCTATCAACAGATTGTCATGTGTTTATATTCAATTTAAATGTTAAATTACATCCAATGACCTAAATTATATTAAATTGTAAAACTATAATACAATTATACTTTAAAAACCTCAAATATATAATTTAACACAATTTTGTATTTCAAGTAAAAAATATGTTTTCAATTAAAATTTAGTGTTTTCCCCAGTCATCAAAATTTGAACATTATTAGAAACATACCTAAATTTTATCCAAACTGAATTATTATATCCTTTTTCTAAACAAGAATTTAATTTTGTCAAATTTAATATTTAAAAGAGTCAAATATTTTATTTAAAATGGTTCTCTATTAATAGGCAGAAAACTATATTATTTGAAAAATACATCTTTCATATGAAATATTGAATTTGTACTTATATTATGTCTAAGAAACACAAAATATGAACGATAAACTTATATGGGATATAAAAATTCATAATGTGGTTAATACTATTTATTATCTCTTTTTTAAACCACTATTTTTATAGGTCGTGGTGTGTTAGAACTCGGTGTTGGGTACATCGCACACTGTTGAATTATTTAAAAAAGAAGCATACCATGGAAGCTTGTAGAGATACAACTATTTCCAATAATATATATATATATATATAATGTTCTCAATTGAGTTATTATAATTGATTTATCTACTCTGGCGGAATATTTATAAAGGATTCATTCAAAAAAGATCATCATAGAGGTGTGCACATATTCTATTATTGGGAAATATAAATAAATTAGTGTTTATAAGAATTACATGTTTGTAACACAACAAGATCATGATATTGAATTTTTTTCCTATTTCTGATATAAATAATTTGTGTGATCAATAGTGTTGAAGACCAAATGCTTCCCCGGTTTTCCTTCATTATGCATACAATAAAATTATGTTAAAATGTGAAGACATTCAAAATGTATAATTTTGTACAACATTTGCACAACATTTGTTCATCATGATTTTATAATGATTAATATTTTATTTAATAATTCCCTATAAATATTATTATTCTTTATAGATAATGTCGTTATAGACTACATCTATCTATTTTTTTGTGGTTTTTATAGATGACAATCTTACTTACTGTATGCATAAGTAAGATCATGATTATCACTTGAGAATTATATTGAACAATTTGATGAATTAGAATACACCTATAAAATTTAATTATTATTAATTATTTTTATAAAATTATAATTACTACTGTTTGTGAAACATAACAAGGATATATGTGTATATCAATCTATTTTGGTAATCATTTATATTTATCGTAGACTAACCATAGTGTCTAAGATACAAATTTTCCATGTATTGGAATTATATATTTTAATAATTTCAGAAATATTCAACATGATTATCTAATCCACTAATAATGTGAAATAGTAATGGACTCATGTTTCTCTAGTTTTATGAATATGACAAAAAGTTAATCATTCGAAAGATAATGTTGGTAACTATATTTAAACTTACATTACCCTATACTGGAGAAGGGTTTTGGATTTTTATTGATGCAATAATGAATGGATTGGGATGTTGCCTTTTGCGAAATGATATAATGATATGTTTTTATCTCATGAATTAATTGTTATTTTGTATAATTACCTTACCAATAACTTATTCTTATAAGAGATAGTAATTTAATTATATTTTTCAAGTTATTATTTCATGAAGTCATGTGTGATATTTATAATGACCAGAATAGTTTATAGTATATATATTCAACCCAGAAAAGTTAATAAGGATCTTGGGAGGGTAGATGGATTGGATAAAATATTTTACATACCAATATATTATCATCTTTGGAAAGTGAACAAGTTGGATTATTATTAATGTTAATGGGATCATGAATTCATTTTATCATTGGGATCATATAAAATATATTATTTATGTATTTTAACATTATTAACCAATAAATAATAAAAGATGAGTTGAAATATTGTCCACCTAAAATGAGTGTTTGAAAAACTATATATGTCATCGTTAGATAGACCAATGAAAAAGATATAGAGATCAAAATTAAGGTCATAAATAATACTAATTTTAATATTTATTGTGATGGAAATTTAGTATTAAAGAACATAGTATGTGTTTGAATAACATCAAAATTGAATAATAATATATTGTATATAGCCTATAGATCATCATTATCCTTTCATCTTGAATGTTCCAAGATGTTTACAGTCTTTATGGAGTATTTCGTGTTGGATTACATGAAGAGAGATATTGTGATGTACATATCTCGGTTCTTTATTAAGGACATAAGTTATGGGTATGTTGTTAGAGACTTAGGTAATATGACCACCATTACCCCTTCAAATAATTGAAATGTGAATACCTCACAATGTATTAATCCTCAGTCACATCATGAGATTTAAACGGTATAATGATTTTTGTGTTTTAATCTGTCACCTTATGAAGTCCTAATATATAATCACTATTAATGTTAATTTATTTCTTGATCATATTTTCAATATATTCAATACATAATTTTTATGGATAAATATAATTCTATATAATACTGATTATGATCATGATCTATGGTTTACCATCATATCATATAGAATTATTTAGCCTGATGTTGATACAGAGTTATGTTTCAGTATAACATATCATCTTTTGAGGGATATTATGTCCAAGAGTACCATTATAACATTGATGAACATGTTATGATTATATTCTTTCGTTTTTTATGGATATAGTTATCATCCAATTCAACCTACTATAATATATTTTTATATAAACAATCACTCACGTATTTGACATTCTTCATATGTAGACCTATATAAAAGATGAGTTCCTTTTACCAACATCAGTGAGACAAGGAATTTGAACTATGTGACATTGTATTATTATTAATTTATCTATGGCAGAATATTATGGAATTTTTAGATAATAAAATAGTAATCCATAATAATATTGTTCCCTTCATCATTCTCGATCAAAAATAGAAGGTGTCTTATCACTTGAAAAATCCACCAAACCTCCCTCAAGTTTATGATATGTTCCATGTATCTAATATTATGACGTATATTCCAAATAAATTACAATAACAAAACATAAAGGATGTAATTAGTTGTAATAAAAATTTTGTAAAGATAAAATCATATATATATGTTATCATATAGTTAAATTTTAGTGTAACTAAATATGTAAACTTGTTAATGTTCTTTAGTTAAATTATAAAATTAAATATGTTATATGGGCACCCATGGGTATGAAAAAGAATAAGTATTACAATTTATTTTATTTATTGTTTCTTAATATCTATTGATAAATTGTTTTAATGGTTGTGGAAGGTAAAAACCTGATACTTTAAATTTACACATTTTAAATAAAATTTATCTATTTGATTTTTTTGGTTTACATTAAATTCCAAGTGTAAATATACCAGGATGAAGAATAAAATATAAATAATAGTCTTTTTATTATAATATATTACTAAAATTAATATAATTATGAAATATATATATATATATATATATTTCCTTATTTTGAGTATATTGATTACTGAATATTACAAAATCATAAAATTTATAATAAAATTATTTCACGAATAATGGTTATGATTTTTAGATAAATGAATTTTTATATGTCATTTGATTCTTTATGAAAATATAAATATTTAAATTGTTAACATATGTTTTTAAAGAAAGGTATTGTTAATATATTTATAATTATACTTATACTAGTTATCTAAGGGGTTTTAATTAATATTAAATCATGTTAATGAAAAAGTAGTTATTTTTTAGAAATCCATTTTCACTTGCACAACAGGTTTTTTGATAATATATTGAATAAGAGAGTACTGATTAATAATGTTAATGTTATTTATATAATATATAGTCAATAAAAATATTTTATCATATTAATAATAGTTTTTTGTGTATGTAGTGAAATTAAATTCAATTTTCTGCTTGAAAATGTGTTTCTAAAAAAACATATTTTTAGTATCTTTTTTTCATTTATTTTAAAATTTTATTCATCCAATTAATTAAAAATATTTTGATAAAAATAAATTAATATTTGTAATAGAATGTTTCAAAGTTGGTAGTTATTCCATATTACTTTTCTATCCTGATCAAATGAAAAAATAGTATGAATCATTTATAATGGTTACGATTAATAGTAGTTTACTATGGTGTTAAATAGGGTGAAATGGTAAAATATTTCACTCAAACTTGTATAAATATTATTGGTTGAGATATTTAAAAATTATAATATCATGACTTCTATTTTTTTCCTTTTCATTACATTAATATTAATAAAAGTTATATTATTTAATTCTTTTAGAAAATCCCATGTGTGTCCCTCCCCTCACATATAAATGAGATTATCTTATCCTCCATTATTCAAAACCATTACGAACTTTGGTTCAGCAAAAAACGATCCATAAACCTTAATATTTTTCATCATTCATTCTTGACATCCTAGTATTTCACTACGTCCATCCTAATATTCTATAATGTGCAATTTAATGGTTTTCTCACAAATAAATGTATATTAAATGAAAATGCAATGAGTGTTTAACATTGGTTTATGGTTTAATGTTAAAATATAATTATTTACAATAATTAATTACTGGTAAATTTATAATGGGGAATTATATGTCATATCATTCAAAAATACGCTTTCATTTCATAAAATATTTTTATTTCTACAGATTACAAGTTCCCCATGCTTTTTTATCACTCTAAGAATCCAATATATTGAAATAACTTTTTTATGGAAAACCAAACATATTTCCCTATTTAGTCTAAAATATATCAATTATGTTTTAATATTTTAATTATGTTTATTTAAAAAATATTTTTCCATTTATTTATTAATATAATTTGTCATTGTTTTCCTTTTACAATGATATATGAATGGAATTTCTTAGTCATTTTCTAAATATAATACTATTTAAAAAATGTTTGAATAGACTCATTATTTTAAATTATACTACAAAATTGTATTTTCTTATTATATTTTTTATTCTTTATTTATTTACATATTTACATTATTAAAAAGATTTTTTGAATTATAAATTTTTCAATTTTTTTTTAAAATTTTTTATTTTAAATATGTGATATCAAAAAGTAAAGGGTATATTCTAAATGAAATTAAAACATTACAATTAATGATATTTTCATATATTAAAACATCTATTGATATTGTATATTATTCAGTAGGTAATTGGTCAAATCGTACCACCCTTATTTTTTTAACTAGGTGGTTATTGATTAAGACAATGATATCTTTATGAAATATATTTTTTCATGGGATAATATATTAAGAAAGGAAAATTAATTACAATATATTTTTCAGTTAAAATTAATCTATTACAATAATAACTTTTTTATATTATATCCCTATAAATCATTGGTAAATGAAAGAATTTTATTAGTGAAAAAGATATAGATTGAATATTCAATGTCCAAAAGAGGGTATACATAAGGATATCGTAAACTAAAATCATGTGAATTGGTGGTTTGTATATGATTAACATGTGATGAATTTCAATATGGGTATCAATGAAATAATATTTCGAAAATTATTTGTTTTATATAATTTGTTATAACAACCTATAACAATAACTTTTTCTTATGATATCATCACATGGATCGAGATGTTTGATTCTTATATAATTCATGTTTTATGAAAAAAAAATTGGTATACCATGTTAATGATCTATGAATTACTAGGTGTGATTTTAAATTAAGACTATGATATTCTCATATCATTATATTCATTTTATTTCTACATATGATCATTGAGTGATATCTCTAAGGTTTATTGTTATTGAGTTTCTGAGTTTAACAATGCTTATGTTTGTTTTCCCCATGTTAGAGAATGATTTATGTGGACTATGTCTATGTGGTATTATTTATGTGAATAAATTTATAGTAGATGTTATTGATTATTCATAAAATAAGATAGAATTGTATATGGTTTTCTAAAACAATAATACTTGATGGTTCCATGGGTTTTTTAAATGTATTGAACCATCCCCTAAAATGATGTCATATTTATATATGTATAGTTGGGTCACCTAAACAATATATATCAAGGTAAGTATTTAACATAAAATATTCAATTTACCCTGATTGGAGAGGAAATATAGTTTCATCATATAATATATTAATTATAACTTGTAAAACAAATGTAAAAAAGTAATCATTATAACTAAATGATAGAATTTGTGTAATGAATACTCCTTTCTTTATAATCCATCTAAATCAAAAAAAATTAACATCATGTATATTAAATATAACTATAAAGATAATATATTTTATAATATTATTACTATCTAAAACCCTATATAAAATACATTTATATATATTCTCTCCCTTCCCATTAAGTATTTATTATATATTTTGAATTTTGAGTTTGAATAATGTTGATCATTTTGAAATTATTTGGAAATTACATTCTTGGTATAAAATATTATAAAAATAAAAATCATTATAAGAGAATGTAGGTTATGGGAACTTATTCATTATTATTGTTTCTAATGGCCTAATTTTTAATATATGAGTTTTAGTTAGATACTACTTTTATGAAATTTGTGAGAACCATTTTTCAGTGATGTTTAACAAATTAACAGTGGTATCATAATTTATGAATTTTATATTAATAATATAATTATAAAGCCTAAATAAAAACATTATTTTATTTTTTATAACATATGTCATCAATACATATATTTTCCTATTTATCCATTATATTATTCTATAAAATGGTTCATGTAGGTGATTAGATTGACACGAATATAGATGTGCTAGAATTAATGGATTGTTATGATTATGCAGATTCATTATTTCGGTAAAATATCTTTATTACATAATCCAAATGAAATTATTTGGATATTATTAAGGTGGAATATATTATTTTTAATTTTTTACTATGTAAATAATAATTTTTGTCGAATATAATAATTGTTACATCATATATAAAATAATCCACACAATTTATAATTAATATTTTCATTTGTCTATGAAAGAGATGGAAAAAATTGGATTGTAATATATCTCTTAATAGTCATAAATTTATTATATTTTACATATTTATTTTCTATTTTGAACATCATATTTAGTTAATATAGGTGGTGGTGAAAAACATATGTTGTCACATTGGGGGTCGATATTATGGACAATGAAAAAATGATGGTTTCATTTATCGTAATAGAAACAAGGAAAATAAATTAAAAGTAATTTTATTATAATAATAGAATTTTTTATTTTAATAATAATTATTTCCTTATGTATAATTTTTAAAATTCTTTTTTTTGTGAGAAATAAATGAAAAGAATTTTATGAAATGAAAGTATTGATAATGAGAAATTAGTTCCTCCCTTGGATAATTACTAGAAAATAGTGACTTTATGCCAATATTTTGGGAGTAGAGTGTCATGGAAAAAGAATATGGTTATAGAAGAAGGATAATGAAAATATTTTCATGTTGAAACATATTTCATTGAGCGAGCCTGAAAGAATGGCAAGTGGCCCCTTTTATAATTGGTGGGAATATTTTTTTTAAATGCTTAAACTTAATATAAATACAACCCATGTTTCCTATGCCTTATGTCTACTAAATAGGAAGACAATGGAGTATTATAATATATAAAGTTTATAATATTAGAACTAATCATTTATAAACGTTTTTATAACCTCATTCATTAACATTACAACATGATTTATTATTTTTTGTATTTTAGATCATACCAAAATGACTTGTTGTTTTGTATATAAATTACAATTAATTTCTATATATAATGTATCACCCTCATATATTAAGATATATTTATCTTTAAATAAATCTAATTTCTATTGTATATTGATTTTCATGAAACATTTACTTCAAAATAACCATAATAAATTATTGAAATATTATTAATTTATAGTTATATCATTTCTAAAATAAGAATGTCAATATTATCATTGGTATAATTCATTTGACTTTTGAAAAAACAAAATCATGTTTTTTATTTCCATGGAAAACCATTTGTTTTCTTAAAAACATATTTTCATGGAAAAACATTATTCTTCATAGAATAATATTTATATTTTATCATTAATATTAGTATTTTATATGAATTAATTATTTATGAAAAAAAATTCTAAATTTGTAATATGTCATCTCAAATTTGTTAGATGAGCCTCTATTTTTTTGTCATTATGAATAGTAATTGGGGTAAAAAGTATCCGCACAATAACTGTTTACCAGGAAATTATGGTTACAAATAATGTTATGAGGTAATAAAAATAAATCCAAATAATTTTTTTATTTAATTGAAAGTGTTAAATATGACAATATTGATTCCATATGTGAATATTTGGAATTTATATTCTATTTACCTTTCATAATATCATTTAAATTAATTTTTTTAAAGAATAATTCAAAATTTCAATCTGTTTGCTTTAAATTCCTCTTGTATATTAACATAGTGATAAAAATAATTTTTGAATAAATGTAATATTTTGTATTGGGAATAAATGTTTTTTGTAGTTAATTAATTTTTTGTTTCAAGTGATCATATAATTACATTAATTAATTATACATCTCTCACAAAATTCTATTTAATGATAAGGAAAAGTCTAATTAAATAATTTAAAAAATCAAATACTTTTTAGTGAATAATTATGGTTTGAAAATAATGTGATAGTGAATTATAATTTACAATTTATATTTAATATGATTATATTTGAATTGCATATTTTTATTTATGTTTCTATTTTCTAATTAAATTAATAGTGTTATAAATGATATTTAAGATATTTTTTGAAAAATAATATTCCATTTAATTTTGTATAAATAATAATAATTTGTAAACATTAAAATGTAGGATAATAAATAGTCACAAGTATCATAACTATTCCATTTATTTACAAATTTTTTCATTAGATTTAATATTTAAACAAATTAAGACTAGAAAATCATTATTATAGTTTAGGTTAAAATTGTTTAGTTAAGAGGTCATAGAAAAAATAAGGGTAATATACCCACATAATCCTATACAAATTCCAATATTTTAATGTATTTAAACCATATACTAATAAATTTTATATTTTTTCCACATGGTTAAAATTTCACATAAATATTTATTAATTATATTTAAATCATTCTATGAATTACAATTGTTTCATTTAGTTCTATATTAAATGGTTCCATATATCCAGTCTTATAAACCCTCCTATTTCGAAACATATCCTAACAAAACCCTACCAAATAATCCCTTAAATATCCATATGCAAATTATATAGGTCCAAGTAATCCAAAAGTCTAACCCTATATCTCAGAAGAGAATATATATAGCTTCACTTTCATAGATATATTAATAAACATCATCGAGAACATTCATTTTTTCATCTTTTTACAACTTTATGTTATGTATTGACTATTTAAATATAATTAATATAGTATCAATACAATACCTATATATTATCATCTTGATGGTATATTATTTATCTTTCACATTCTCCATCAACTAGGTAACAAAAACATTGATCATGTGTAGGGAAGACCACTCCCTCAAAAAACAATGTAACTTGTTCCCCATTTAAACATCACATAGAATTTCATAATGGTTAAATTAATTAATATATATAATTATAATGATATATAAAAAATTTGTTAAATATAATACATCATTTATATCATATCCCTTCATCGTGTTATAAAATTCTAACGTTTTTCATGAATATGTATATTGTCTCCATTAAGCAATATGATTCATTATTCATGTTCCCTTTTAAAGAAGATATTATATATTTATAAAATTAACATGAATAATTTTTATATTATGATTAACATTATATAGATGATATATTCATGATAAATTTACAAGGACCATACATTCCAAATCAAATGAAACATGAAAAATGAAATATTTAAGACACAAAATATTGATAATAATTAACAGTTTTTAACAAATGTATGACAAGAAATTCTAAATTTATCATATATGATAGTATAAATGAGAATATAATTATCTTATGTTTTTATAATAAAAGAAATTTTTCATAGAGGATGTTGCAATACCTAATTAGTATATATGATCCAGGGGTAAGGTAATTCATCTAGATTTCCACTCCATTGAGGAATATTTGATATTTTGCACTTATTTACTTTATGTCGTGTATATGAAAACTGAAGGATTATTTTTCATTAATTAATAATTAATAATTATCAAAAACTATTCAATTCTTCATCACAATTTCACTAGGTTAAAATTTTAATGATAACAATGAGGTAACAATTTATTTTAAAATATCTTTTTTCTTAAATTATTTAATTTTTTATTGAATGAATATTAAAAATCATCCATTATAAAAAACACGTATGTTTTTATCCCCAAGATATTTTAATAATTTAGTTATTTTTTAACATTAATTTTTAATTTAAAACATTTATTAAGAAAATATGTTTAAAAGAAAATACAATCATATATCTCTTTCTGATTTAGTAAATTTTAATTTAATGTAAATAAATTTTTAGGTTTTTTTAAAATGTTATTTTAATTTATTCCAATTATTTAGAAAATAATTTTTACAATATAATTTACATTTTAAAATTTTAAGGAATTTTATTTTTATTTTTTTTAAACGTAATTTTGAATTTATTTTTAAAAATATTGAATTTCTATTTATTTTTAACATATAAAACATTAACATATATTCCATTAGATATAACCATTTTATTCTATTTAGATTCATATACATAGTTTCATCATTTTTAAAAGGAGAACACTTTAATGGAAGTATATTTCAAAAGTGTCTCTTACATTTTCATTTATTCTATAAAATACAGTATTTTAATGAAAAATCCATATTTTTTATTAATTAAATGCAATCAGTTATAACATATTGAATTTTTTGGAATTTATGATTATGTTCAAACATTCACTTTAAAAGGAGAATCCATTTATATATATATAGATATTAATTTTTTCATGTATTTTATTTTTTCCTAAAATTTAAAACATTTCAATATAAAGTGTTTACAATGATAGATTATTGATTAAATAAGGAAATAATGATAATACTTATTATTTCATAAAAATATATATTTATTTTTAATTAATAATTTTTGTTAATTAATTTGAAAATATGATATATGAGGAACAAATTAGATACATATTTACTAGTGAAACCTAGAATTTTATACCCCTAGTCATATCGGTTTGTCTCATGAGACAAACTAAATGGACTAACTTATTGAATGGATTTTTGTATTATGACAACCAATTGACTAGACTATATTTTCATATGACCTTTTAATTATGATATTATATTTTCTAGAGGCATAAAATCAAATTTTATTCTTTTCATTCATTGAAAATTATGTTATTATCCATGATATTAAGGCATATACATTATCCAATTTATTCATGTATTATACATTATATAAACTAAATGAAATATAATTTCAATTATTTATCATTCCATATTATGTTTTCCTTATATATAATATATATATATTTCGGTATGTAACCCTTAATGAGCATAAATTGTAATGGCCCAGACCCTCCTAGTCCATTACTCTAAAAATTTTTGATGTTTGGGTTGCCCTGGACCCATCATGTCTGGATCTGAAGGGAAGCGTATTGGTGGCCTGATTTCATCGTGGTGTCACCCACTAGAGTGTCACTAATTGATTCCACATCTGCTTGTCAGGTTTTCCATACCCATTTTTTCCTGTAACACCAATTTTTAGAATTATTTTTATTATTTAATGTATTTTTAGTCATTTTTAGCCACATAAAAAATCTTTGAAATCCTTTATGAGTGGGGCGACCCTCAACTGACCCAGTTTTGTCTTTTAAATAAAATCCTTTATCAAAAAGTTATTTTGGCCACCCCTCTGATGTGAATTATTAAAAAAAATTAATTCCATTATGTGTAACTGTCCAACCACGTGGTGAAACCATGATCTACCTTTAATGTCGTTCATGATTTTCTTATCTAGTAACTCCAAGATCTCACCTTTTTATCACAAGGTGACTCCTTATTTCTTCTAAATATCTGTTTTCTTTTTTCTATAGGGTGCATTTGGAGTCCCCATTTCCCAAGGCCGGTGGTGCGGCTGTGATGAAGCTTTTCTAATCACTCTTTTAGTCCTCATAGTTCCTCCCCTACAAGTTGTGAATCCTAGTTATTTGCCGAAGGAGAAAATCGTCGATCGATGATCATCCAAGTAGGGTTTTTCCTTCATCTCTCATTACTGTGAATCATGCGGGTTGGGTATGAAAATGTTCTTATGTTTATGGATGAAACCAAATACTAATGAAGATAATAAATGGTTTTTAAAGAATAAAGGGGTGTGTTTGACGATGCTGCAGTACTCTTTAAAATTTTATTGTATTTTTTGAATTGAATGGGCTTATGACCACAGAAAATCATGGTCGTTGATGGTCCCTTATTTCGCACGAATGAACCTATATTTTCATGATATTTATGTGATTGAATGGTTGTAAAATAGAAAATGGATAATCAAGTAAACTCGAAATATAAAATGAAATCCCAATGAATAATAATCCTTGTGTGGTCACCCCAATTTACTAGTCGGAAAGATGGAACTAAATGAGTGGCATATTTAAATTTGAAAACTCCCTTTCTCTGTTCTGGTGAGGTTTTCAGTTGATGCTAGTGAGGTGAAGTGGACAGGGATGGGATCCCCTATTGTGTATTTGTTGGTTTGTGGACCTAAGGCCATGTGGGGCCATATGTTGGGGCTTAGTTTGGTTCCAGTAAATTGAGGAAACTCTCGGACCCCTTTGGATGGTTGTAACCTTACAAGAGAACCGGTTGTAAATGCTTTCATTACTGATTGGATGTTTTTTCCTTCCTTATTTTATGACTATGCTTGTTAGTTTCCTGATAGAGAATATTTATGTAAAAGAAATCTCTTGAAAAGGAAAAAAAGAATAGGTTCAAATGTGGATTGTTATTTGGGAATTAGTTTTGACATGTTTGTGGCTATGGTGCTTCTTAAGAATGAATTGTAATGGGGTGTTTGTATATAAGATGTTTTTGGAACCCCTAGGATTGGATGTGTTCTTGTTACCTATATGTATAATTTAGTTTTTATGTTCATTATTCATGCCCGACTCATGTTGAGCACTTCGTGTTGATCACCGCTATTTAAAAGTGATAGTGTTTTTTTCCAACACTCCTAAAAGTGGCTAGTTATTATCTCCTTTTCTCCTCCCTTTCCAAAGTATCACATGATTCTTCAGGAAGGCTGTGATGGAATGAATTCCATTATAGCCCATCATTGTTTTGGTAGGGTATGTTGTAGTGGTTGGCCCAGGTGTGTGCAGGTATGTGGTTTCCCATGTGTCTTCAGGATGAGTCCCTGGTGTATTCGGGTGTGGTGGTAGTTGTTTTGGCCTAAGAGTATAAGGGTGTGGTTACATAAAGTTGTTCTAGACTAGATGTCTGCGAGTGTGGTTACATGTGTTTATTGTGGCCCATGTGTTTGTGGGTAGGATGTATGGTTGTGGTAGCCTAGGTGTATATGGGTGGGACTACGATAAGAATAGAGGGAGAGGTTTGACATGTAAGATGTCTTCAAAAACTAGTGGTAATGTGGTGTAGTTTACCCAACATTTCGGTGGGAGGATTGATGGATGACTACTCCCTTTGTCCCCACTCTCTTCTCTTGGTTGTTACTTTTTCTGGTAGGTACATCAGTTTGTTTTCCCAACTATTTATGTAGACTTCTATAGTGGCCTATGGTTATTCATGCACATATATTCTGGATATTGATTTATATGGACTATTATATGTGTAACATGTATAGGTAAGATGGATTGAGGATACATACTTGGTGTGTGGTCAGTAAAGTCTTGAGGTATAATGTCTGATGTATGATACACGTTATGCAAGATGTAGTGGCTCCCGAAAACTACCTAGTTACTTTTCTTATGTGGATGTGGTGGTTTTGTTGCACGAGGTGCATGTTGTGGTGCTTCTCCCAGGTGTCTGTAGGTCATCCATTTTTTAGATATATTCTTATGACGTGTGACGTTGGGGAAAAGTAGCTAACATGTAGGGAAGTAGTAATATGGTACCCTTAATAAACCATATTATATTATTTAATCTTCTGTGTGATACTTGGTGAGTGTAGAAATAGTGGGCCTCTGAACATAGTATTCATGTTTATGTGATGAGATATTTTCAATTGTTGTGCACTATGTTATATCATGCATTCGTTACTTTTTAGCTAGATGCATTAGGGAGGACCCTGCTAAGTATTCTATTATAATCACCCAATATATATAAAAAATTTTCTTTAGGCCACTTGGAAAAGGATGGGGATCCAGCTGGTTTCTACTAACATGGTGTTGTGGGAGCTATTCAGGCTTGTGCTTGCTACTATTTTTACATTCCTTTGGTACTAACCATTTCCCTCTTTTAGTTGTAATTGTTTTTAAAGACATTATATATGTGTAAATCGGTTTCCTTTAATACTGTTGTTTGATGTGGACTTGGTTGGTTCCTGTATTTCTCTCTATTTTTAATGTATTATCATAGATGGTAATGCCTACCATCTATGTGTTTACTATACCGTCAGTGCTAGTCACCAAACCAGAGCCTACTGAAGGCGAGACATGGGGGTCTTCATCTCTCTTCTCACATTTCCGGCCCAGGATGGGTAAAACATGGAGGGAGGGGTATGTGACATATAGTCCCATATGAAATTACAATAAAAAATAATCATCTTCATTATCCACAAATTTTGGATCTCATTAAAGTCTATGTTTAATAAGTCCACCAAACCAAAATATTGAAACACATTATCCTTCACTTACACAAGATCCAGATCTATATAGAGATCGTTATAATATTTTATTTATTGATTCACACTCTCTATGGATACATAGTTATTTATAGATCTTCCATCAAATGTATATACAAAACTTACACCAATAATGTCTCTATTTCATCCCCTTGGAGGTACCGATTATTGATTTTGGATTCATCCACTACATGGGGTAATCTATTCACATTTACCTAGGTTGTATAACTAACAGTATGTTCGTCATTTTTTAAGGTCTAACTAATCTTCTATCACTATATAATTTTCATCAAAATAGTAAAATATTAATTTTATTGAACGTCCAACAATATATGATAATGATTTATAACAAAAAATGATTTCCTCTATGGTAGAAATTATATAAAAATAATAAATCATCTAATGGTACATGATTAAATTTCATGGTTAAAATCTATAAAGGGCGGTTAAATAAAAATTCAAGTCTGTAATCATTTATCCATTATTATTATTTTATATTAAAATAAGATAAAGAAAATGTAATAAATTATGAAAATTAGATTATTAGGATTAAAACATGACATTTATGTCCTGATTAAAAGTTAGTTCTCATCCCCTTAATCCATTAATTTCAATAGAATAATCTAATTTTTAAGGGAAATTGTGAATGATTTAGAGGGACCTAAACAAAAATTAAATTGATATGAAAGACATTGAGGATAAAAACACGTGAAGAGTTTCATGGGAATATTTCATATTTCACCATGAAATTTCATTCCATTTCATGTCTTCAATAAACATTATAGTGTCAAATTGAAATTAAATAATTATGTAATTTACTAAAATATTTACGTTAAAAAAGTAAATATATAAACTGGGTACCCAAAAATCCTGAAAAAATATATAAATAATCTTATTTACCCCATGAATGTGAGTTTAAATTCATTAATGGGTATATTTCCATTCCAAAATAGAGAAATAGCTCATAGTGATTTACTACACCACTCGAATATTTATCATAATCAATGTATTTCATGATAATTTTTATATCATGAGATTGTGTTTAAAGGGGTGTAAACTATAGGGTTCTAAAATTATCACTGAATTTTATTCAACATATAATCCTATGCAATATTGTTTAGTTATAATTCATTATTTATAGATATTATTGATTAAATATTTTACTCCTATAAATAGAAAAGTCAATAATTATATCCTCTTTGTTCCACATTTCATATAAACTTATTTTGATTGTGTCTTATTGAGAAATTGAATCATATTTCCAATATTGATATTTTCATTTTGTATACAGACCATTTACCAGAGGGGCATATTAATATTTAGGATATTATTCAACAACCCCTATGACATTTCATGATAGTTTAGGTATAATATTTCGATTAAAAAAAGTAAAACATTTTCCACCTATATCCTATTTCCACTGACTTATAAAATCATTTTATAACATTTCAGCCTCAAAATAAAATTATATTACATCTCAACTAAATTTTCGATATAGATTAAAAGAGTCTTAGTAGGATCCAAAATCATTGTAGTTTTATAATAATTTTATCATATATACATTAAATATGATAAAATAACATACAGAACAAACACATTGTAGGAATATTATTATCCCATCCATTATATCCATTCAAATTTCTCATAGTGCTCCTATAGTATTATTTGGTAATGAAAATAAAATAAGGGCAATATTATATGCACAATAATGAGTATCATACATTGTAAACAATAATAACATAAACATGGGATAAGTGATATAGAAGGAATAAATAAACCACATGAATCTAAGATAAACTAAATCAAAGTGGATTTTTTATCCATGATAATAAATTAAAATGTGGATAATATTGATCATTGACCACATTCATAAGGAATTCATAATATTTTACATCAAAAAAAACTTCCATTTCATTATCTAAAGACATTATACTTATATGTAAAGTGGTATACGACAAAAACCAAGTCTTTTTATATCATGAAACTAGCTAATACTGTAAGGATATATATAATTCTAAGACAAAACCAACTGAATTATGTATAATTCATTCACCAAATGAGTCATCAAGAGCAGTCATAACATTACGAAAGAATCCATTTGATAAATATAATAATTTCTAACAATATATAGAGAAAAATTAAATACAAATCCCTCACCATTAAATTATATATTGTAGGTTTATAGGATAACATCACATAATCAACATAGATGTTTTGGGGTATTTCTCAATGCAACTAGAAGATCCCTCATAAATGAAATATTTTCATAATGGTACATTCATTATGTTAGATTATTCATAGAATAGTTTATTTGGTATAAATAATTTTAATTTTTGTATACTAAAGAAATGGTAGGAAAAAAATCATCGTGGATCATGAGTTGAATATGATTATTCCAAATCATATCCCCGAGAATTTGAAGCTAGGTGTGCATTATTATGAAAACTCTTCATGAATTGGGGTGATGATTCAGTCAATTATCAGCCAAACGATTTGGGTTGATTACCCCTATGTGGGTATTTGTTACAAAACCAACCAAACTCACATACCCATAAATGGATTAATTTTAATGGAATATACCCATAATTTTATGTTATTAAATCATAATTTGGTTTATCCGCATTGTAAATGATAGTTTTTTTCATTTTTTTGAATAATATTGAATAAATGGAATATAATGGTGGAATAATATTATAGAAAGGTATATAACATAAAACCCATTAATAAAATGGTAAAAAGTCATCCATAAAAAATTTCAACAAGGAAAGGAAATAATGGTGAATGTACTATGATTTCAGTAGAAGGAAAATTTAGATAAAATTTCATGTATGGCATGATAATAAATTCATTCACATCCATATGAAATAGTGGGATACATATTGATATAAAAATACCATGTTTAAAAGTATTTTCATGATATTACATATCAAATAGGTAATATATGGACTATATAAAGAAAATTATGTACATAATACAAAACATTTTTTCGGAAAGAGGAATTTGTGATAGAAAAACCTTAACTCTTAACCACAAATTCATGAGAATACTTTGAACTCATTTATAACTAACTGAATTTTCATAATAATGTTATTTAGAATCATAAGAATATCAATTTTCATTTATAATCATCATAAAAAATAATTCTATATTTTAATTCTATATTTTTTTTATATCAATCCTTTAAAATATTTATCCCTTTTATATGTTTCATAATGGCAGTGTCATATTCATTTTTCATCCAATGATAATTATTAATAGCAAATTAATGTCACATATTTTTATTTTGTTAAAAATATATATGATTTTTAAAATTCCATTAAAGTGGTTTTTTTCTTTACACATCAATATATATGTGATAACTAATATGTTTTAGTTATTAGTGATGATAAAAGGTTGTATTCTAAATTAATTAATTAATTATTTAATTATGATATCGAAAATAAACAATTAATTATTTTTAAAATTCATATTATATTATAATTTTTATTATGTGAACACAATTTTTCATGATAGTATTGTTCAAGTATGTGTTCAAAATGAACTAAACCTATACTTGTTCAAATTTAATGGATAAATATATTATGGATTTATTGTAATAAAATTATTCCATAAGGATAATGATCTAATTTTTATTTTAGTTGTGACAGGTATCAGAAATAAAAAATTATTTAAGATTATAACCAATTTATATAAATTTATTTAATAATCTGATTAAATTATTTTCCACTTAGAATGATATTTTTAATTCTTCAAATAGTGTTGAGTGTTCATAGATCATTTCAATAATTAGATCTCAAATATTCTATACCAGAATCATAATTATAACATAAAAATAATATTTTCACAATAAATGAATTATATAAACCAACAATATGGGTGTTGATAGCAAATGAATTTCATTTATCATGGTGTGAAATAAGTGGATATGATGAAAATGTCATCGATGGTTGATAACAAATGAATTTCATTTCAATATGGTGATTATTCATAGAAATAAGTGGATATGGTGATTGTTCATAGATTAATTCAATAATTAGTTCTCAAATAATATATACTCGAATCATAATTATATCATAAAAATAATATTTTCACAATAAATGAATTATATAAACCATTAATATGGTTGTTGATAACAAATTAATTTCATCTAAATTTTATTCCTTCATAAAAAATGTCATCGATGGTTGATAACAATACAAAAAATAAGTGGATATGATGAAATAATTAGATGGGATCTCAGTGTATAAATGCATATCATAGGCACACATAAATGTAAAGGTTTTAATATATAAATAATTATAGATTTAAAAAATATTTTCCAATAAAAATTATAGATATAATATGACAAGTATTATATATATCTAGTTGTGTAGAAAGAAGTATGGGGGAAATTTTATTAAGGGGACTAGTAAATTCATTCAGTTTTCAATACATGTTCACATAGAAATAGAATTTTTAAATTAAATGGTTGAGTTAGCTAATGATTTTAATTGTTATAAATATCCATTTAATTCTCCAATCACAATCTAGTGTTCCAAATTTATGGTGAATGAAAATTATTCTAATATGTACTTGAATATATTCCTTAATGATGAGTATTAACACTAATGACATCTAAATCCCTAAGATAATGGAAAATATCATGAGATTACGATTTTTAATGTGGGCTATAAAAACTATTTGATTAATGGTACAATTATGATCTACTCTAGAACTACTAGTTTCTTATTTAATTTTTTTTCTTCCCACTATTTCATTATTGAAGAAGTTTCCAAGGGTATCACATTACCACCTCAATGATAAGAAATTTGTTTTGAAGACAACAGAAATAATAAGAATTATATGATAATTATATAATTCTTATCTAATTTTAGACTATGGGAATGTTCTTTATGATATTATTATTTTCCACCAATTAGTATAAATTTATGAGATATTTATAATGTAGTGAAACAATCTAGACAGATCTTATATAAATTTACACGTATAAGAAGCCAAATTTAATATCATCAATAAAACAATGGTCATTTTTTTGACATAGGGTGATTAATAAATTTCAAAGGAAATTAAATCAAATTTTAGGATATTGGTTCTAAATTTTATATGTTAAGTATCTCATATGGTTGGGAAAAAAATCAACATAGAAGATATCTATATTATATATTTGTATGCTTATCCCTTTCTATATGATTTTAATATTATTCCTCTGAATTCTGTGGACAAGTTTTCAATAGAACAAATACCTAGTTCAACATATATTTTAACACCCCTACCCCTAAAGTCCAGATCCAATGCATTATTTTAATACATTGTCATGACTATAAGAAATGGTCTCCAGAAGTACCAATCAATTTAGCAGACTTGGAAAATAGATTACATACATGAACATTACATCATAATTTCTAACATAATATACATTATAGATAATACTTTTATAATTTCATTATTCTTCTTTTTTAATCCTTCATATCAAATATAATAGAGTTATTGTAATCCTAGGAAAATAAAACATAAAATTAGTGAGCTAAAATTCTAATTATGGGAAATAATTCAGAGGATGATATAAACTTTTAAAGCATGATTCATAAAAAAACAAGAGACTTTTAAACACAAACATGAACATAACATGGAAAATAGAATATCAAACATTAGTAAATTAACATGGACATGGAAATTATAATAGTTAAATAATCACATGTAATAACCAATTTCATAACGAGGGACTACATAAGGCTTGACATAGTTACTAATACATCAAGGCCTTATGCCAGTACCATTTACAAATATTCAACCAAGGCCTTATTCCAAGATAGATGTTTTCCTCTGGAGACCTACTGATGCATTGAAGGGCTAAAGTGGGCCATTCCTATACCTAAATAAGTCCAATACTTTCCCCATATTAAAAAGGTAAAACATGAAATATACATTCATATTAAAACTAGCATAAAAAATAGCAAAAAATATATCATAAACCACGAATGGTATAAAAATAGAACATACAGTATCAAATATATCACAACTCATTAAATATAATATGTAATATTTTATTATTATAAATCAACAAAAGTAAAGAATATTATCCAATAAAGGATGTTGGTATAGTTTAAAATAATCAGTAAAACACTATGAGACAAATATCCCATTTTTTCTTGAAATCATATATAATTCAGAAAAAATATAAAGAAATTCATTTAAAATATATTTTTGAATCAATATGTCTCATACCAATTTGAAGCTTATGAAAGGAATTAACATTTTAAAATAGTCATGTCAATATAAATAAATTATTAAAATCATTTTAAAAACATTGACATTAATTATAATGATTTTGAAAAATAAATCATTAAAAAATTTAAAATGATCATCTAGTTAAAGAAAACATTTTATAAAATATTAAAATAATAATTTTGAAAACATTTATGTGAGACATGGACAATATTTATAAATGTATCCCAGGAAATACTTACACATAAACAATCACAGATAATAATTAGATTGAGAAAATATCCCTTAAATTAGATATGATGCCCTCCATATGTCTCTAAAAGTCCAGTATAATGTTTTTAAACATATTATTCACTTATACTAGAATTATAATAATATTTATGATATCATATATTATCCTTTTTGAAATTATATTACCTATTTATTAATAATTCTATGATAATGAAACATTTCTAATAATATCGCTTTGTTTATCGTAAGGGTTTTGACTTGTTATTATTGATCATATTACATAGACCATGATTAAATTATTTCTAGAATGCATAATATTTTTTATATATAATATATATTCATTATATAAATTAATATATTATAATGTTATATAAAATTGATTACACTGTTCATGGATATGGTAGGTCATACACACAAATTTACATAATTTCCATTTTCTAATGGTATTATATTGATGTAAGTCAATGAAACATATTTACATATATCATTATATATCATTAAATTATACATATTATGTCATATATTTTAATATTATGAAAAATATATTATTTTATAATCATTCTTGGATGTTTGAAGTGAGAATGAATATCAATACCTTGTGGAGACGTTATGTCATATGTATGCACGAGCGACAAGATTATTCCTTTAATGATTAAATAATATTGAAATGGATTGTGTATTAATTATAAAGAACCATAATCATGACATATTAATTATTTAGTTCCTCTAAACTCATCATTATACACGTCCAAATAAATTAATGTGGAATAACAAATTAAACCACAGCACGGTGATGATAAACTGTATGTACGCACCCATGGTGATATTATTACGAGTAGGATGGATATAATAATGAATATATTTTTCCTAGGAATATATTATCATCTAATTATATGTATTATAATTATTTATTACATTGGTATAGAATCAATATCTAATGAATAAGTATAAGAATAAATTAACTTTGAATGAATATTTAAAACGATTACATCATCTTCGGGTGTTTCCATTTGATATGAACCAAAGGTCTCCTTAGGATGGCTCTCAACCAAACCTTAGGAAACTAGGATTAACATAGGGAATTAGGGAGGAGGCAAGGGAAGGTTATGGATGAAAATGTAGGCTTTATATGTATGTTTTAAAGAGAAAGGGATGTTCCCTTATATAATAGAGGTGAGGGGCCTTTAGGAAAAATAATGAAATATTATTTTATCATAAAATGATTTTCATTTTCTAATAGCTCCATATTAATTTATGTCAAGGATAATATGATTATGGGTTGAAATCGTCTCAACCAAAAGGATTTAGACATGATTAGGTCCTAAAATTAACCTTATCTTTAAGATTTAACTGTTTGTAAAATAAGATAACTCTTACCATGTCCTCATGGATTTTCATACTCTATAGTTAATATCTGTACAATAAAATCCAAAGATAATGAAAAGTAGATCAATTATGAAACTTTTCCTATTATCCATGTTATTTGTCAGATAATTATATTTTTATAATTTTTATATCTTTTAATAATATAATATTTATTTTAAAATCATATTTATGTCAGTGTTGACACTATTTAGTAAAGGATTTTTGTTAAAGTCATAAAAACTATATTCCTTTAAAAGAATTGCATGAACACACCCCTCATAATTCCTTTTCATCCAAAAAATCCTTTGATGACATCTAGATTTTATTATTACATTTATTTTAATATTTATAAATTCATTAATCTGAATCCTTCATTAATGAGGTAATCAGTACAACATAATTGTGTCATAAATAAATATATTTATCTAATGTATAAAAAAAATACCATGATACAGGAAATATTATTATATTTCATATTTCAATTTATAGCCATATATACGGGTTATATTTCCCTATATTAAAATTTATTTAGTAAATGATATATGTTTATGTTATAATTATCTTTACTTTAAATTAATTTTTATAACATGTCATTATCACAACCAGGAGGTCCCATAGGGACATAAATTCGTCCTATGGATGTCCATGGTCGGAAATACCTCATTAAATAGAATTAGGAAATGTTTTAGTGTAGTATAATATTAATATAATTTTATTGTTTACACTTATTTACCCGATTTACCCTTTAACCATGGTAAATTAAAATAATTAATGAAGTTACTATTAATATTGTTAAAAAATAAAATTACCTATTTAATAAATTTAGACCATAATAATCCAAATATGGAATCCATTTTTCCAAATTCAAAACATTTAATTGGTAGAAAATAACTTAAAAATAATTCCGATTGTTAAAACTTGAATATGAGTTTTTAAGAAGAAAAAACATTGAAAAGTTTGACATGTGTTTATGTTCAATTTAAATGAGAAATTAAATCCAATGACCTAAATTATATTAAATTATCAAAATATAAATTATTTATACTTTAAAACCCCTTAAATGTATAATTTATCATTATAAATTATATCGATTAAAAAATTCATTTTCAATTAAAATTTAATATTTATTTACTATTCATCAAAATATGAAAGTAATCATAAATGTACCCAAAAAAATTTAAAACTAAATTTTTTTGTCCCGATTATAAATAAGAATTTAATTTTTATAAATTGTATATATAAATGTTTCAAATATTAAATTTAAAAAGTGCTTTCCATTAAAAGGCTGAAAACAACCTTTTTTAAAAATACTTCTTTTTTCTGAAAAATTTGATCATGTATTTATATAATGTCTAAGAAACAGAATATATGAATGTTAAAAATATATCGGATATATAATTTTTAAAATTTGGTTAATACTATTTATAACCACTTTTTAAACGTCTAATTTGATAGGTAGGGGTGCTCTTTAAATAGGAGTTGCGTACATCGTAGGCTGTTGAATTTTTTACAAAGAAATACAACTATAGATGCTTTGGGTGTTAAATTATCCCATACTTAAATAAATTTCATCCTCTCAATATAAATTAAGGATTGAAAACTAGGTGTTTGATATTTTAATGTAACTTATCTAATATCCAACATCGAAAAAATGGATAAATGAGACCTCTTTTTTAAAATAATGAAAGGTATGTATAAATGTTATAGAAAATAACACATACTAGGGTTACATGTAAGAAAACATAGATATAGAAGAGATTGTTTACCATCATGTTCTAAAAGAGAGTGAAATATAATATTAAAAGGAGAAATTTAACAATATGAAATCCATAAATATGTGATGATCTAAGGGACCATTTGATTCATCGTAAAAGAACGTACCGGGATTTTTTTTGGCTTTCAAGATCCTTTCCCAAAAGATGAAGAAAATTAGAAAAAATTAATACATGATATGAATACAATCTCATCATTGGTCATGCCTTGAAAAATTTAAACACTATATCATATTCCTGGAAATGATGTAGAATTTTTCATTTTTGAATTATTAGATGATCTTTTGATCAATAAATATAATTATATGTCATTCCATATATGTCAAAAAAACGTTTTCATTGGTTTTATCATATTCATAATTCCACATAGAGTCAGATAATACATTAATAAAACAAATATCAAATTGAGTTTAAATTATAATTTCCCTAAATTGATAACCTTACAGTCTTTCAAAAAAAATAAAAAACTATAACATTAGAAATAGGATAAGAAAATTGTCTTAGTATTTACCCCCCATATCTCATAGTCCCATTCTTGGTTGTCACATTCCAAACATTTGATCATATTCATCATGTATTCTCTTGAGTCGCGATAAAAAACTAAATTATAAGATATCATTATTAAAAACATGAAGGTTTCTTTATTCCATAACATAGTTGATTATTCCTTAAGTGACAAAATTTTTTACACTTCATACATGATAGTATATCCCTCTTCTCGTCAAATCACAAGTCATTTCTAAAGAAACTAACATCATCGCATTTTCTTATTCAAATCCAACATATCTTTATCCAAACATTATTACCATAAAATAAGAATATATTGAGGGTTATCTTAACCTTAATCATATTTTCTCCAAATATAATCTTACCGAAAAACTAATTTTCTTATCCATTATAATAATTCAACATATCATTGAAACTCCTTAGTGAAAAAAATAAACTGAATACTATTTATATAATCCACTTATTCATAATTCCCGGTTCCAAATACATAAATACATCAATCCTTCAAATTTACCGGTTGGCATGGAATTGGTCTTTCTAGGGATTATAAGTAGATTACTATGTTTGGAAGTGAGTTAGGTAATGCCCATGATTTCCACAGAAGATATATTAAACTAAAAAACATTTGGTCACTCTATGACCTTTTTTCCCACATAGATAACATATTTCCCTATTTTTAGGTATTTATTAAGGTTCATCTTCCCTTCCTCTTAACATGTTGGACGCCAAATATTCATTATCTATTCGTCTTCAAATTTGAAAATTTAAAAATGACCATGTTTCTATATGCAATGTGTTAATAATGTCAAGAATGATCACATTTTTATTCAAATATCATGATAACTGCATAAGTATAATCACAATATCTTTGTCTCTGGTCATTATCCATTTTTGTTGCTCAAAATCATCATATTTTCCATCAAACATAATATTAATCCATTTCCATCTAGTTTCCTCCATTAACTTGGAATAGCATGCACATGCTGAGAAATATACCCTATTAACAAAAACCATATAATCAAGGAAATATACTTTAATTTATAACCCCTGATGTTTTATCCTTGGTTATCCTTGACCGTTACCAACAATCTAGGGTGTTCTTCTATACATACCCTCAAAGATTATCATTGGGTTATGATCCCTAATCTATGTTTTTAAAATATATTTCCATGGTTGTTGCAAACATTTCTCTGACACAAACTATAACTCCCCAACCCAAGAATCCCAAAGAATGTGCATTATTTTAATATACTTGAATAATTTCAAGGAATCATATCCCATATGACTAATTAGTTTAGTAGTCACTGAAAATATATTACATTCATGAACATTATATTAAAATTTATAACATAAAGTAGTCCGCAAATAATCTTTTGAGAACACCATTACTTCCCTAGATTAATCATCCATACCAAACACAATACATTTAATGGAATCCAGGAAAATAATTCAGAAAAAAGGGTGAGCTCAGATGCTCAGCAATGGTAAATAAATCAATAGAATGTATAAAAATTTAAGGCAAGTTGTATAAAAAACTACCTTTTAAAAAAAATAAATGAACATAATATTGAAAAAATAAATCAAAAATTACCATATGAACTTGTACATAGATATTTTACTTGTCGAATAATGACATGTAATAACTAATTTAATAACAAGGGAATGCATAATGTTGGACATAATAACTACTATCTCAAGGCCTTGTGCCAAGACCATAAAAAATATTCTATCAAGGACTTATGAAAAGACACCAGTTTGTCTCATGAGACCCACTGATGCATCAAGGGGCTATAGTAAGCCCCACCCAACGCTTACAATCTCTAATGCAGTCCTCATATGAAATTTATAAAATAAAACACACACATTTTTATTAAAGCTTGCATAAAAATGCAAATAATTGAACCATAAACAATGAATGGTATAAAAATATCTCATATATAGTAAAACAAATCATAAATCATTCAATACAATATGGTGTATTGTATTATAATAAAAAAACCTCAAAAAATAATAATATCCCATAACAGAAGTTGACATAGTTAAAAATAATCAATAAAACCCTTTGAGAGATTGTCCCTACTCCTAGGATCATCATCAACCTACACAAATTAATCTTCTATCAAAGATTCAATATAAACAAAATAAATATAGCCTGAAATTTCAGAGCAGCAATGTACCCTCTCCTAGGAATCAAGAAATGATGGGAAAACATAAACAATATCTTGTTTTCTCCTTCAATATTAGTAGCTACGACTATACTAGGGATCCCACTTCCTATTAGTTCGGCTGCTGCTTCTTCATAACATAAGAACTCAGTAGTGGGAGGAACCACTCACGAGTAGTAATCAAAAATACCATCATGTAGTTCTCTCAGACACTCATCCCATTCAACAAGAACAAATTATCTGTATTCCATTCACCCTTGAAGACATTCTGTTTTCATAATAATTCTGTTCGAATATCAAAAACTCATTGAACTCTTTCACTAACTTGGGTAAAAGGGTCTATTTCTATTGAAAATCATTCAACACACCCTTGAGGATCAAGTTCCATTAGAACTAAATATTTTCTTATCAGTATACATTAATAACTGAGCTCTTTTTCTACTATGATTTCAACTTTTTATAGATGAGGGTTGATCAGTTTTTCTACAGCATGGCTTCCACTGCATGACTCAACTCGAGGTCTCGTTGGATTTAGTTCATCTTCTTCAACACTGAAAAATGGCATATTCACTCTTTCTATGTGGTCTGCAGCGGTTCAAGGGTTTCAGAAGAGGGTTACATTCTGAGGTTAGGGAGAGGGAGAATCAGGAGAGAGTTTGAGGTGGATTGTAATGTGGTCTGACACAAACTTTATCACTTAGGGGTTTAAAATAAAATTAGATAAAAAAATAAGTAATACAGAAAATGCTTCAGATTACGACATAGAAAATGCTAAGTCCTAGAAGAGTTCAACTATTAGTAAGTTAACAAGGATGAGGTTTCTTTTGGTGAGGTATTTCGGAGAGGTTCCAATGGCGATTTTTATCGGTGAGGTTCCAACGGTGAGGTTTTTAACGGTGAGGTTTATCAGTGTGGTTTAAACAGTGAGGTTTCTAATGATGAGGTTTATCGAGGAGGCTCTAATGGTGAGGTTTCTAATGGTGAGGTTTATCGGTGGGGTTCCAATGGTGAGGTTTCTAATGGTGAGGTTTATTGGTGAGGTTCCGTCAATGAAGTTTCTACCAGCGAGGTTCCAACAGTGATGTTTCAAACGGTGAGGTTCTAATGGTGAGGTTTCTAATGGTGAGGATTCTAATCCTTAACTGTTTATCATACCTAACTCATGTTTGAGGTAATTTAAGTTCTCACAATTCATTGTATCTTGGAATATATCAGCCAATTGTTGTTCAGTGCCATTTAATTCAAGGTTGATATCACCTCTTTGATAATGATCTCTCAAGAGGTGATGTCTCACATCAATGTGCTTTGTCCTAGAATGAGATACTGGATTTTTGGAGATGTTAGTAGCACTTTTATTATCACACATTATAGAGACATGTTTAAATTGATATCCATAGTCTATTAAAGTGTGTTTCATCCACATACTTTGAGCACAACAACTACCGACATCTATATATTTAGCTTTGTCAGTAGATAATGCAACATAATTCTATTTCTTACAATACCATGATACTAGTGAGATGCCTAAAATGTGACATGTTTTAGAGGTTCTCTTTATATCAATCTCAATACTATCAAAATCAGCATCCGAATAACATATTAAATCAAATTATCGTCCTCTTGGAAAAAACAGTTCTCTTTTTGTAGTATACTATATTTATAAATTTTTTTAACAATAGTTAAATGAGGCACTTTGGGATGGGACATGCATACACTGAACATAATATTTTTTCCACTAGTAGTAAGGTAGATCATAATCCCAATCATACCTCAGCAGTTGTTTTGATCCATTGGTTTACCAGTTTCATCAGCATCTTTCATATAGGTGGTACTCATTGGTGTATCACAACCATTATTGGAATCCAAAAAAACGTTTCAAATGATCATAGGTATATTTAATCTGATTTAAAACAATAGAATCATTATTTTGATAAATTTGGAATCCAGGAAAAATTTATGTTCCCCCATTAAACTCATTTCAAATTCATATTGCTTCAATTTTGAAAAATCATTACATAAATAAATTTAATAGGATCAAAAAATAATGACATATGCATAAATTTTTACTATTAAAACATAATTTAAAATCCTTTTAATAAAAATAGTAGGATTTAGTATTCCATTTGTAAAACCTTTTGATATAAGAAAAGAACTATGTCTGTCATTTCAAGCTCTTGGATCTTGTTTCAGACCCTATAAATCATTTCATTATTTAAATACATGATTTAAAAAAATGGGTTTTTGTAAAAATGGGGGGTTGTTCGACAAATAAATCTACAACTATGAACCCATTTAAAACTGCACCTTAAACCTCTATTGGATAATGGTTGAAATTTAGATGAGCTGCATAAGCAAGTATTATCCTAGTGGATTCAAGTCTAGCTATAGCTGCAAAGGTTTCCTCATAGTATATTCCTTCTTCTTGACAATATCTTTGGGCAACTAGTCTATCATTGATTGAAACTATATTTCTAGATTCAACAAAATTATTTCTAAACACCCATTTAGTGCCTATGGTTAAACTATTTTTGGTATTTATACTAATTCAATAACATCATTTCATTCAAATTGATTTAGTTCTTATATCATATCTATCACCAAATATTCAGCATTGATTGCATCATTGATATTTTTAGGTTCAAATTGTGAAAAAAAATCATGATGTCCAACCTAGATTCTTATAGAAGCTCTAGCCTGTGTTCCTCTATTTCAATAACCTACTAAAACATCTAAACTTCAATTCCTTAGAGTTTTAATACCTCGAAAAAAAGTTTAACTAGAATCCTCATGATTATCTGTAGGTTTACATTCACCATGCACAGATTCTAGAACATTTCCAGAACTGTTTTTTTTTCTCACTAAGGGTTCACTGACTTTATCATTAAGGGCCAAAATTGACATATCTTCCTCAAGATGTTCAAAAAAGGTTTTTTGTTCTTGTTGATCATTATAATAAAATTTTAAATGAACTGATTCTTAACCACATTTGGTTGTCGTATTGAATAATCTATAAGCTTCACTAGAGATTGAGTATCCTAGGAGAATTCATTCATCACTTTTGGATGCAAACTTGCCATGATTTTCCTTAGTGTTAAGGATAAAGACTTTGCAAACAAAAACTAAAAATTAATAAACATTAGGCTTCCTATTATTTCAGAGATTAGAAGGGGTCTTCTTAAGAACGAGTCTAATTAAGAATCAATTGATAATGTAATAAGACGTATTAATCCACTCAGCCTAAAAATAGATAGGTAGATTATACTCATTGAGTATAGTCTGGGAAATCTCTTGAAGTTTCATATTTATCCTTTGAACAACTCCATTTTGTTGAGGAGTTCTTGGAGTATAGAAATTTTGAGTATTGACACTTTGTGAGAAAAAAGATTCAAAGTCCTGATTTTCAAACTCACATCCATGATCACTTCTTAAGGTCTTAATTTTAAGTCCCCTAAAATTTTCTACAGTAATTGAATATTTAAATAAGTAAGAAAATGCTTCAAATTTGTGAGCTAGAAAATATACCCAAGTATATCTATATAAATATTATACAAGAACATATACATTGTAATTCCCATTTAAAATTGAAACCCTATATGGTCCAAAAAAAATCCATGTGAACCAACTCAGGATGTTGAGAAGTAGAAACATCATTATTTGGTGTGAAAATATCAATGTGTTAATTTCCATTTTGTAAAGTATTACACACATTGTTAAATATTATATCATTTATAGAACTAAAAACATCTCATGCATCATTTTCAAATACAACATTGAAACCACCATCACACAATTAATAGATACATAGTAAATTGTATTTTAACACATAAAGAAAATTTAATTTTGAAATTAATATAGTGTTGCGGTTAAGAATTTGGCCTTATCTGACGATATACCTTTTATCATTAAACCTGAATGTGACATGTCTGCCAATAAACATTAATTAGGATCTTGAAGAATAATTAGTATCCTATCATGTGCCATTAACATCCACTGTCCAAGTACCATAGTGTTTTAGAGTAGATCTTCATAAAATTTTCCTACAAATCAAATTAAGTGTATGGTAACTATGGTAACCATATTTTCTTTGGTCCATAGAGGTTATCAAGTAAAACATTGGGAACACATACTTTCCTCGGAGGATTCTTATAATAAACCGATAGGTATTGAGATATAAAAACATTGTTTGGCCCTTTATAGAATTGTTTTTCAATAGATTCTCCAGTACTTGAACTGGAATTGAACTGCCTAGATTTGGGAACAATTTTAGTTTAAATAATTCTTCTCTATCCTGGTTGATATCCTATAAAATTTGTGTTTTTTGGATCAATTTATTTCTGAGAAACTGAGTCAAGGAATCTCTACCAGCAGTTAATGTCTCCAAATCACTGTTTAATTGCTCATTTGATAATTTATGATCAGTGTTTTCATTTCAAAACTGAGAACATTTTTCTTTATCAATATCTAAATCAGACTTAATATTAGAATTTAAAGCATGTTGTCTTTTCAATAATTTATATTTATCCTTGATTTCATTAAAGGTGTCCTCAAGCATTCCACAATATTCTAATAGTCCATCCATGGTCATATATTCATCATTGTTTTATTCACATTCATTCATAGAATAATACGTATTAGGTATAGGGGAATTTTGGGTTACCTAGGATGTTTCTGTTATGAAACACAGATTTTCATGTTTGTTTGTCTCAATATCAGAATTGTCAGATCCACTCGAGTTATCTTCTAGAGCACTCTAAGGGTATTTTATTGACTTTTTATATCATTTTACCTTGTCATTATATTTTTTTCTTAAATTAAATAATGGGTCAATAATCCTTCACACGACCTTTTTGTTTATAGTCATATGAGACTATTTCATTTGTCTTATCATTCCACTTTCTGTCCTTTTTTAAATTTCCTTTATTATCATACATTCTTTTATTGTTTGATTTTATAAAGAACTTCTCTTGCGGAAGAACTTTATGATCTATTATCAAGATGATCTATCTTATCATCACTATCAATATCTCAGTCTTCACTGGTGGATGTGTCTGTAGGAAATTGAACTTTTTTCTTTTTCATTGTTGTTTATTGTAGCAGTCTTGAATGCTTAATATTTCTTCCCCGGTTATTCATCTACATCTGGATTTACCATAATATATTCTTCTTACATCATAACTATTCCAATTAGTTCCTTTACTGGTATCTTTCCCATGTCAAAATATTATAGGATAGAAATAGAAGTTCCTCTCCATTTTTTAGGTAGGTATCGAACCAATCTCATAATCTGATACTTGATGTCCACTGGTTTCCCAAGCAGACTCATAGAATTCACTATGTCATTGAACCTGATATATATTTGAGAAATATTTCCCCATGCCTCATTTTAAAATTATAATATTTTATAATATTAGTGTTAGTCTCATTTCATTAACATTGGTTGTTCCATAATGAGAAACAACTAATGTATCCCAAATTTCACATGATGTTTTACAAGCACATATTCTATTGAATTATTCATCTCCCATTGAACATTATTAACAATTCATTACTTTATAGTTATTTTTATATGTATCTTTATTCAACTGATACCATGTGTCTCTTGTAGTTGCAGGCAATACACATTGTTCTTCAATTATGTCCTATATTTCATGTCCCATGCTCTCTAGAAAAATTTTCATTTTTAATTTCCTCTGAGCATAGTTATTACCATTACTGAAAGGTGTCATGTTAGAAGAAACACCATCAACTCTGTTATCCATCGTAAATTTTATGTTTAAAGAACTGAAACTATACATATTTGAGAAATTTTACAATATTTAAGAAACTAACATAATCATAATTAATGAATTTTAAAACATGCACAATAGATAAGTTAATATAAAAAAAATTAAAATCCTCTGATTCCAAATGTTCATTGGAGTGTAATTTCAATAGGGGGGAATTGAGTTCCTAATAAAAATTTCTATTTAAATCCATTCTTATATAGATCCCCCAAATTTTAAATGACCTATTTAATTACGACAGTAGAGATGTAAATGTATAGTTGGTCAATAGGTTTCTCAAAGGGTGATTATTCCTCAGTTAAATTAGTGTAAAACAATGCTTCAACATTAGAAACATGTTTACTGAATTAAGCACTTACACACACTAACCAAAACTAACTATCAATGATATTACGAAATATTTTTATGTTTTATAAATTAGAAGCAGTGGAAAATAGATAAAAAGGAATATAAAAAAATATAGTGCACAATGAAATTAAAAAAGAGTTTCTGTCTCAAGCAGATACTTAATCCTCTCCACTTGGTTATCACCTTCCTCCAATCAGTTTATATTATCAATAATCTTGATACACAGCCTGTATTGGTATTTAAAATAGTTTTCACAACCTTTCTAGGGTTCACACCATCTACCACAGTTCTTCATGGAAAAAACATATAGTACAAACCGTACATGGTCTCTTCCACAATAATAAATGGGAAACAAAATGTAATTAAATTTTTTTGTGAGTATATTTTGTATCCTTTAGTTTAGGTACAAGATACAGTGTGTGAAACAGACAGTCACACACTTCCCAGAAATATAAAAATGAAGCACCACAATAGAGAAATGATTAGAATCTTGAGTTTAGAAAGCTCTATGTGTTTGTAGTTCAGATCTGGACTCCTTGTAATTAAGAATTTGAAGTTGGAGGCTTTCTCTGAATGTTGTCTCTAAAATAGAGTGTCGCAAATCTAGGTTATATATTTTAGTGTGATGCTTCTAGTGTTGATCAAACATTGATGAGGCACAGAAGGCAGAAGTGCATTTTTTCCAAATTATTGTATAAGATGCTTGTGGGTTCACACTGTAAGTGTAGAATGGTTCTTCTCTAATCTAGATTGAAAGACTCCATCATACGCTCCTTCTCTGTTATTGCTCTTCACATTCATAGCTCATAGACATGGTCACTTATGCAACTCTTCTTTACTTCCTCTATCTTCATTTTTATATATTTGAGGATTGACAATAGGAATAAGTACATCATGTGTGATCTTTGTCGTACCCTGTACTATCCATATATGGTATCCTCATAACTCAATGATTACCATTATTTAATGTCAGAAGCATTTAATTTATCAAATATGACCGTAAGAATAATCTTAAGAATTTGACAAAGTAGGGAAAAGTAACCATCGTTAGACTGGTAACGGTAACCTTCACATTGGGAGGCTTCAACAGTAGGCTCCCACTGGAAACATTTAATAGTGACCTTCCATTGGTACCCTTCAGTGGTACCCTTGCATCAGTGATCTTGCATCAGTAACCTTTTAATCAATGAAATTGCATCTTTAACCATTGCATTGGTGACCATGCATAAGTGACCTTCCATTGGTGACCCTGCATCAGTGACCTTTGCATCGGTGACCTTGCATCAGTGACCTTTGCATCATGACCTATGTATCTGTGACCATACATCTATGACAATTACATTTAATGAAATTTTGTGATGTGAGCATAAACAAGAGAGCAGTGAGATTAAGCGTACATAATATTTACTTTTATTTAAACATGATTTTCTAATAATTGTTTATCATGTAAGAGAAACACGATGGTCTATATAAATGAAACATGATTTGGGATTATCACAACAGGTGCGTCCAAAAATCTCCCCCTTTTTGATAATAACAAATTATGTCAGTATTTTTTTAATTAGGTTTAAGAGCATTTCTGATATCATTAGCGGTGTGTGTAAGAGCATTTGAACCATGATTATTGAATAAAAAATATAGATTTTCAAATTCGACATAAAAACATATCCTCTTTTTAAGAATTATAAAAATTTAAATGTAACTTGTAACCTAACCTATTTCTCCCACTTTATGATTAACAAAAATAATGGAATCAATTATAAATAGAAGAATATTTTCCAGTAATGAATCAGTCATAAAGACAAAAAGGTTACAAAGATCCCTATCAACTAAGACATATCACATTCAATTCATATCAATGATTTCCAAGGGATCTTGGTCTTTGGAGGTTGAGGAGGTGGGTTCTGAAGATAGAGTGATAGGCCGAGGGATAGCCATTAGTAGGGTTGGTGGAGCTACAACATAGGCATCACTAGACCTATAGGGAGTAGATATTTTAGTAATCAAAGGGGCCAAGCTTATGATGGCCCGTGCAGGAGTCATCAATGGAAAAATACATGTAGAACCTAAGGTTGCTGAGGCAGAAGGGAAGGTAGGAGGAAAAATGATGGGAGTGCAATCCACATGGGGGAAGGGAAAAAGCAGATTTCTGAAATCCATAATAAATGTTCCGCCTCTATCCGTTGAAGAGATAAAGTCATCGTTATTCTCTAAAAATTTCTCTAAGGTAGGAGTCAACTCTCTGAGCCTATTTACATGATCCTTAAACACCGGAGTAACAGGTGGGATTATCATGTTTTCCGACAACAAATTGACGTGACCATCCATCTGCTGCTTAGTATATATCATTTTATAGTAGAAATCGACTTGCTCATTGATGGCCTTCTGATCATGACCATCTTCCCTTAAATAATTTCCCATAAGGCTATGAATTTCTCTGGTGGTAGAGATATCCTGAGTCATAGATTGATGATCAGAGGTACTAGTACTAGATTACTTCTAAACTTTTTCTCTAACAATCATCTTAAAGGCTTCTAGATCAACTAGTAGAGAAGCTGAAGATTAAGTGGATTTACACAGAGGTTACATAATGAACGAGAGGGTCTCCATATAAGATTTTGTCACCCCACTGATCAATTTATTCACATCATTATCTATTCCAATGACATGGGTTTCTCGAGACATATTAAAGCCCTCAAACACCCTTGCCATTTTTTGAGCCAAACGTTTCATATATCAATGATCTCTGTCCACCTGAGCCCTTGAAGCCATATAAGAATCGAATCTGGCTATAGACTATTTCACATATTCCATATAATCTTCCAAGGTTCTGATATGATCTTGACATTTCATTACATCCTCTAGTAGGATGTAATGAGTGGTAGAAACTACTATTTACATTATAGATGTGACATCTTCAGGATTTTGAGTCATATATCCCTCTAACCCAACAAATATCTCATCAAGGTGGCTCTTAATATTAGATTTTATAGATTCCAATGCATACATATTCACATAGTATTGAGGCAGAAGTACTACTAGCAACACAATAGTAGTTTCTAAATCAGTAGGAATTGGAGGACTTCTAATAGGCTGGTCATCATCAGAGTCTCCATAATCTAAACCCAACACAACAATTCCAAGATCGTATTGCCAATCTTAAATCCCATGAGAAACAACAATAGATCCTATTGAAATAGGTTCCTCACCATCACTTGGAGCATTCTCTCGATTGATGACATTCAGCTATGTTATCGATCTTTGAGAAACTGCAAAAATATAAGGATCCATTTCCACTTCCTCCAACGAATCTTAAACAACTTTTAAAACAATTACAGCTTCACCTGAATCCAAAACCTCTTCCTCTATACTTTCAACCATTTTTATATGCCCCATCAGAGAACTGAGACATAGAAAAACTTCTTCACATTCATCATCAGCAGACTCAAAGTCTCCATGACTTCATTCAGTGTCCTCATTCACATCTAATTAATCTCTAATGCCCCTTAAGACATTTTCTACCACAACTTATGTACTAGTATCTTCATCATCATTGTTCCATTGGATGGTCTCCCTTCTAGGAACTTTGTTTGGTGGGCTAGGTGCACCAAAGGATATAGTGTTAGCATGGTGATGGGAGGGAAGTTTAGGGTCACTCCTATTATCTATATGAGAATCCTCTCTTTTTGGCACAACACCTACCTCTTCTTCTTCATCTTAATAGGTAGGCCCTACATCAACAAGCTATAGGCCAGGATCCCTCTTATCATTAGGCATTGTAGGATGAGTGATTGGGTTTAATTCCTCATAGTGTTTATCCTCATTTTGTAACCATATTATTTTCCAAGGGTTCGAATTTAACTTCTTGAATTATCTAATTACTTTTGTAATGCAGAAATTGTCCCTTATTTTTTTTTCATCCTTATCTCTAGAAACTCCTTTCACCTTAAACATCAAGGATAAAAATCTAGCATGAAATAAGGAATTGGATTTGGAACTGGCCTTTTTCATATATTCTAACTAGATCATCAACAACCTACTCAAATTAGTCTTATGTCCATGATTCAACAGATAAAAGAGAAATACATACTAAAATATTAGAGTAGAGAAGTCTCCTCTACTAGGACTCAAGACATACTGGAAAAACATAAATAGTATCTTGTCTTCTCCTTCCATCTCAATAGCTATGACTTTCCTAGGGATCCAACAATATTTCATTTTTATTATGGCTTCTTCGTAACTGAATAACTTAGTTGTGGGAGGCACCACTTCTGAGTAGTAATCATAAAATCCATTATGTGGTACTATCAAACACTCATCCCATTATGTGGAGGAAAAACTTAAACTTAATCCATTCTCCCTTGAAGACATTATATTCTCATCTACAATCTGTTCGAATTTCAAAAACTCATAAAACACCTTCACTGACATCGAGTAATAGGGTCCCTTGTTGTTTTCAAATCATTCAACCCAACCATGAGCTTCAAGTGCCTTCAGTACTTAATATTTTCTTGTTAGTAGGCATTTGGTAATGAGCTCTTTTTCCCCAATGATTTCCCTTTTTGAAAGATGAGGGTTGATCGGTATTGCCACTGCATGACTTCCACTACTCGACTCAGCTCATGGTCTCTTTGTATTCGGTGCATCCTCTTCATCACTGACCATTGGTCTCGTCACTATTGACATGTGGTCTAGAGCAGTTCTAGGGTTTCAGAAGAGGGTTAGGTTATAAGATTAGGGGGGATAGAGATTAAGGAGAGAGTTTGAGGTGCATCATAATGTAATATGACTATAATTTTATCACTTGCGTATTGAAAAAAAATCAGATAAAAAAGTTAGTAATACAGAAATAGTTTCAAATTACAGTAGAGAAAATGTTATGTCTTGGAAGAGTTCAACAGTTGGTTTCTTAACAATTGTGAGGTTTCTAATGGCGAGGTGTATTGGAGAGGTTTTGATAGTGAGGTTTATCAGTGAGGTTCCAACTGTGAGGTTTCTAACAGTGAGGTTTATTGGTGAGGTTCCAACGGTGAGGTTTCTAATGGTGAGGTTTATTAGTGACGTTCCAACGGTGAGGTCCCTAACAGTGAGGTTAATCATTTATGTTACAACGGTGAGGTTTCTATTGGTGAGGTTTAGTGGTCAGGTTCCAATCGTGAGGTTTCTAATGGTGATTTTTCTAATGGTGATGTTTCTAATGGTGAGTTTTCTGAACCATAACAGTTTTTCATTACTAACTAATGATTGATGTAATTAACATCCCAGAATTCAATGGATTTGTGAATATATCAACAAATTGGAATTTAGTACCATTGAATTGTAATTTATATCACCTCCTTGATAATGATATCTCATGAAGTGATGTCTCACATTAATTTGTTTTTCCAAGATTGAGATACTAGATTTTTGGAGATGTCAATAGAACTATATTTATCACACTTTATTGAGACATGTTTGAGATAATATCCGCAGTCTAGTAATGTGTGTTTCATCCAAATAATTTGAGCACAACAATTACTAGCAGCTATATATTCAGCTTCAGCAGTAGATAATGGAACAAAATTCAGTTTCATACATCAACATGATACTAGGACATTCCTAAAATTTGACATATTCCAGAGGTTCTCTTTCTATCTAACTTGATACCTACAAAATCAGCCTTTATATAACTTATTAAATAAATTGGTTGTCCTCTTGGATAATAGAGACCAATGTTTGTAGTATACATGAGATATTTTAAACTCCTTTTAACAGTAGTTACATGAATCTTTTTGGGATTGTATTGAAAATGAGCACACATGAATACACTAAACATAATATCTGGTCTTCTAGGAGTAATGTAGATCAGACTCTCAATCATACCTCTGTAATTGGTTTGATTAACTGGTTTACCAGTTTCATCAGCATCCAACTTAGAGGTGGTACTCATAGGTGTTTCACAACCTTTATTGCAGTCCAAACCAAAATATTTTAAATTGAATTTGGTATATTTACTCTAATTCAAAACAATACTATCTTTATTTTGAAATTTTTTAAATCTAACGAAAAATTTATTTTCCCTCATTAAACTTATTTAAAATTCATGTTGCATCATTTTTGAAAAATCGGTACATAATGAATTTTTAAAGGATCCAAAAATATTGTCATCTGCATAATGTTGTACTCTTAAATCATTTTTGGAAATCATTTTATTGTAAATAGTAGGATCATATATTCCTTTAGTAAAAGCTTTTGAAATAAGAAAAGAACTAGGTCTGTCATACCATGCCTTTGGAGATTTTTTCAGACCATATAAATTGTTAGAATGTTTAAAAACATAATTTATAAAATGTGGATTTCTATAATAGGGGGATTTATAACAATAACATCATTAACTATGAACCTTTTTAATCATGCACTTTTGACATCCATTTGATAAATTATTAAATTCGGATGATTTGCATAGGAAATTAGTATTCTAATGTCATATAGTATATCTAATGGTGCAAAGGATTCCTCATAGTTGATTCCTTGTTCCTAAATATATATTTGGGAAACTAGTCTAGCCTTGTTTTTAACTATATTTAAAAATTCATCAACATAATTTATAAACTCCCATTTAGTTCCAATGGTTAATGTGTCTTTAAGATATTCTAATAAATTTCAAACATTGTTTCATTAAAACTAATTTATTTCTTCTTTCTTAACTATCACCCAAAACTCATCATTGATTGCATCATTGATATTTTTAGGTTCATACTATAAGAGAAAAACTTGATGATCAACCTAGTTTCTCAGAGAATCTCTAGTCTATGATACGCTATTTTAATCACATACTACAGCATCTAAACAATGATTCTTCAGAGTTATAATACCATAAAAAAGTATTGAACTAGACTCCTCATGATAATCTATAGTCTCAAATTCACCGTGGACATATTCTGAAAAATTTCCAGAACTTGTTGTTTTCAATAAGGGTTTATTGTCATAATAATAAAAATCCATAACTGACATATCTTCCTCAAGATGTTCAACAATGGTTTTAGGTTCATGTGGATCAATCTTAGAAAAATTGACAAGAACTAATTCTTCCCCACATTTGGTTCTCTTATTGAATACTATATATTTTATAATAGAGATTGAGTAACCTAGGAAAATTACTTCATCTCTTTGGAAATAAAAATTGACTAGATTGTAGTTAGTGTTAAGGATAATGACTTTGAAACCCAAAAACTCTAATGTAATAAAAATTAGGCTTTGTATTACTCTATAACTCATAAGGGGTATTCTTAGGAACATGTCTAATTATTACTCTCTTTAAAATGTAACAAGCTGTATTAACAACTTCAACCAAAAAATAGATAGGTTGATTGTACTCCTTTATCATAGACCGAGAAATCTCTTGAAGTGTCCTATTTCTCCTTTCAACAACTTCATTTTGTTTAGGTGTTCTAGGAGCTGAGAAATCGTGAGTATATCCACTTTGTGAGAAAAATGATTCAATGTATTTATTTTCAAACTCAAGGAGATGATCACTTTTTAAGGTCTTAATTTTAAGTCCACTAAGATTTTCTATAGACATGGAATATTTAAAGAAGTAAGACAATGATTCACTTTTGTGAGATAGAAATTATACCAATGTATATCTGGAAACGTGATCTAAAAGAACACAAACATCATGATTCCCATTTAAATTTCAAACTCTAGATGGTCCAAAAAAAATCATGTGAACAAACTCAAGTTGTTGAGAAGTAGAAACATATTTATTTTGATTAAATGTATTTTTTTGTTGTTTTCGATTTAGACATGGATTACACACATTGTTAAGAGGGAATTCCAATTTAGGTAAGTCTCTAACTGAACCATTCCAAGATACTCTCTTATGTGAGTGCACATTGTAGTGTCCTAATCTTCTTGTTCCATAACTAGGATTCCTTATGAAAGGTATTTAAACAGTAAAAATATTCTTGTCTAAAGTGTTTAAATTAAAATCTTATTCATTTTTATTTATAAGAGTAGTAAATATTAAAAAATATTAATTTTAAATACATTACATTATCCATTTTCAAATTTTACATTGAAACCATCATCTCACAAATGAGAGATACATAGTAAATTTTATTTTTACACATCGACAAAAAGTACTTTTGAAATTAATATAGTGTTAGGGTTACTAATTTGGACATATTTGATGATCTTCCCTTTAGCATTATCACCGAATGTGAAATGTCCAGCATCAACATTAATTAGGATCTTGAGGCATGAATAATCTCTTGTCATGTTTCTTGAACATTCACTGTCCAAGTACAAGAGAGGTTTAGATGAACTCTTCAGAAAATTTTCCTAAATTACAGATTAAGTGTAGGGTATCATTGGTACCCATATTTTCATGGGTGCAGAGAGGTTAGAAAGTAAAAATTTGGGAACACGTACTTGTATCACAAGTTTCCAATAATCATCAGACATGTTTTGATATGTGAAAACATTGTATGGTCTTAGAGAGAATTTTTTTTCAAATGATAGTCCAGACAAGAACTGGAATTAAACTGTCCCGATTTTTTTACAAATTTAGTTTTAATAAATCTTTTATATCCATGTTTAACTCCTATACCAGTTGTGTATTTTGGATAATTTTTTCCCTAGAAACTGAGTTCAGTTATGTATACCAGAAGTAAACTTTTTCAAATACCTTTTTAATTTCTCATTTCATAATTTAAGTTCAGTATTTTTTTTAACAACCCAGCCCATTTTTATTTCCCAGTATCCAAATCAGACATAGTATTAGCATTTAAATCTTTTTGTCTTTTCAATAATTTATAATTATCCTTGAGTTCATTAATGGTGTCCTCAACCATTTCACAATATTCATTAGTTTATCCTTGGTCATATTTTCATAATTTTTTGATTCAATTTCATTCCAATAATAATAAAAATTTGGTATAAGGGAATTGGGTGTTACCTCTGATGTTTCAATCATGAAACACAGATTTCCATGTATTTTCATCTCAAAATAATAAGTGTCCAATCCACTTGAGCTATCTTCTGAAGCACTCTATGTGGCTTTAATATCCTTTTTACATCCTTTTCCCTTGGCTTTATATTTTATATTAAATTTAATCTTGGGGAAATCTACCTTTACATGGCCTTTTAGTTTACACTCATAGTAGACTATTTCATTTGTAATATCATTCAACATCTATCATTTTTTCAATGTATATTATTATCTTAACTTGATTTTTTGTTTGATTTTCTCAAAAATATATTCTTGTGACAGAACATCTTGAATCTCATAGCAAGATGAGCCATCTCATGAACACTTTTAGAGTATGATTCATCACTATTAGAAGTGTATAGAAGAGATTTAAATTTTTCTTTTTCATTGTTCGTTAAGGTAGAAGACTTCAATGCTATAGATTTATTAATTTTTTTCATCTACATATTGATTTACCTTTTCCGTACATCATATGTATTCAAATTAGTTCCTTCACTGGTAGGTTTCCCATATCACAAGATTCTCAGATAGAAACAGAAATTTTTCTCCATATTTTAGGTAGGAATCAATGCCGTATCATAATCTGATCCATGATTTCCACTGGTTTCCCATGAAGAATCACAGTATTCAATTATTTATTGAACCTGAGAAAAATTTCAGAAATATGTTCATGAGGGTTCATTTTAAAATTATAAAATCTAATATTATTTGTGTTTAATCTAAATTATATAACATTGGTTGTTCCCTAATGAGAAATAGCTAATGAATCCCAAATTTCATATACTTGTTTACAATATTATATTCTATTGAATTTTTCATCACCCATAGAACAATACATAGCATTCATTTCATTAAGGTTATTGTTATATATATATATTTAGTCAACTGAGATTGTGTGTCTCTATTAGTAGCAGTAAATACATGTTGTTCTTCAATTGTGTCTCAGATTTTAGGTCCCATTCTCTCTAGATACATTTTCATTTTTAATTTCCATTGAGCATAGTTATTACCATTAAATAAAGGCGTCATGTTAGTAGCATCACCCTCAAATCTGTTATACATAATTAATTTGACATTTGAATAACTAAAAATTTAAATATTATAGAAATTTTATGATATATAGGATATAACTATAATCATAGTTAAATAATATGACAACATGCACAACAGATATGATAATATCAACAAAAATTAAGATCCTCAAATACCAAATGTTTGTTGGGGTGGAATCTCAAGAGAGTGTTGAATTGAGTTCCTAATTATAATTTTTTGTTTGAAACATTTCCTATAATGATCACCCAAATATGAAACGACCTAGATAATTGTGGCAGTTGGGATGTAAATGTGTTGTTGGTCAATATGTTTTTCAAAGGGTGTTTAGTCCTTTGTTAAATTAGTGTAAATCATTTCTTAATCTTTTGAAATAAGTTTGGTGAAGTAAACACAAACAGACACAAATCAGAACTAACTATCAAAGTAAATACCAAATAGTTTTATCTTTTAGCAATTATATGCATTAGAAAATAGATAAAATAGAGTATAGAAAAATATAGTGCATATTAAAATTAATCAAGAAGTTCAGTCTCATGCAAAGACATAATCATCTCCAATTGGTGATCACTTACCACCAAGAAGTTTATGTTAATAATAAACATGATACTCAACATGAATCGGGATTTAAAACAGTTGTCACAAACTGTCTAGGTTTCACACCATCTACCATGGTTTTTTGTGGGATAAACTAATAGTAAACACCACACGTGGTCCCTTCCACGGTTATATGTGGGAAAAAATGTATGTGAAGTTTGATGTGAGGATATTTAGTATCCTCCGGTTCTGGCACATAGGACAGTGTGTGAAATATATAGTCACGCACTTCTCAGAAATGTAAAAATGAATGAACACAATAGTGATAAGATTATAAGCATGAGGTTAGAAAGATATATGTGTTTTCAGTTCATCTATTGACTCCTTGGAGTGATGAATTTGCAGTCAAAGTCTTCTCTGAAAGTCGTCTCAAAAATAGAGTGTCAAAACACCAGGTTCTAGCATTGAGTGTTTTACTACTAGTGTTGATCAAAAGTTGATGAGGCACAGATGGCAGAAGTTAATTTTTTCCAAAATGATGTTCGTAGTGCTTGTGGGTTTACATTATATGGGTTGAATGGTTCTTATCTAATCTAGCAAGAGGGAATACATCATCTACATCATCTCTATTATTTCCCTTCATATCCTTAGCTTCTAGTCTCGGGAACTCATGAAACTCTTCTTTTCTTCCTCGATATTCTTTTTTATATATTTGAGGTTTGAAACTAAGAATAATTACCTCACATATGTTCTTTCTCATACCACGTACTGTCCAGATATGGTATCCTGATATGCCTCAAATAAACATTAATTAATGTCAAAATAATTTAATTTATCAAATATGACCATTTGAATAATCATAAGAATTTGAAAAAGTATGGAAGATTAAGCATCAATAGACTGGTAATGGTAGCCATCAAATCGGTAGGCTTTTACAGTAGGTGCACCCCAACAACCTTCAATGGTGACATTTCATCGGTAACCTTCAGGGGTAGCCATGCATTGGTTGCCTTGCATCAGTAACCTTTACATTAGTGACCATTCATCAATGTCCTTTTCATCGGTGACATGACATCTATGACCTTACATCAGTGACCTTGAATTAGTGACCTTTGCATCGATGACCTTTGCATCAATGACCAAGCATTGGTGACCTTTGCATCGATTATCTTGCATTGGTGACCTTTTCATCGGTGACTATTTCATCGGTGACCTTGCATCTGTGACATTTTCATCAGTGACCTTTTAATCAGGGACCATGCATCAGTGATCTTTGCACTTAGAAAATTTTTGTGTTGTGATATTAAACAAGAGAGCCATGAGAATAAGCACACATAGTTATTACTATGATATAAACATGATTTTCACATAAACTATTAACTTGTAAGTGAAACATAATGATCTATATAAATGAAACACGATTTGGGATTATCAAAATAGGTGAGTCTAATAGATAGTGTTTATTTTAAAATCTCATTTATGTCAATTTTTACACTATTTAGTAATTTATTTGTTTAAAGTCATAACATATTTATTATATAAAAAAGGAATTAACTAATCCCTCATATGTAAATTTCATCCTGAAAACTTGTGGATGGCATGAAAATGTTGAAATTAAATTTATTTTAATATTTATAAATTCATTTTATTGAATTGTTAATTAATGAGGTTATCACAACATCATAATTGTTTTATAAATAAATATATTTATCTAATGTCTAAAAATAATAAATAAAATAAAATTATGTAGGAAATATTTTTATTGTTATATTTACTGTTTATAGACATATATTTTATTTATATAACCCTATATTAAAAATTATTTAGTAAAAGCTATTGTTTATGTTATAATTATATTTAAATTAAATTAAATCGTCTAACATGTCATTATCACACGCAAGTGGTCCCAAGGGGACCTACAATATTCGTAAACATTCCCATGGTTAGAAATATCTTATCCTGTTAGATTAGGACATTAGTTAGAGTAGTTTACTGTTATTATAATATTATTTTTTACCCTTATATAACTGATTTACCCTTTAATCATAGTAAATAAAAATAATTACAGAAGTTACTTTTCATAATGTTTAAAATTAAATGAAAAAAATATACACAATTTAAAAAATTATTATTACAAATATAGAATCCATATTTAAAAATTTTAAACACAGAGTTGGAAGAAATTAATTTAAAGTTAATTCCTAATTTCAAAACTTGAATGTAGGGTGTTTTTAAATAAAACCTATCAAAATATTGTCGTGTGTTTATATTCAATTTAAATTTTAGATTACATCCAATAACCTAAATTATATTAAATTGTAAAAATATTATACAATTATACTTTAAAAAAACTCAAATATATAATTTATCAAAATTATGTATTTTGAGTAAGAAATATGTTTTCAATTAAAATTTAGTGTTTTCCCCATTCATCAAAATATGAAAATTGTTAGAAAAGTACCTAAATTTTATCTAAACTAAATTTTTATATCCTTTTTCTAAAAAAGAATTTAATTTTGTCAAATTTAATATATAAATGTGTCAAATATTTTAATTAAAAGGGTTCTCTATTAAAAGGCAAAAACTATATTTTTTGAAAAATACATCCTTCATATGAAATATTGAATTTGTACTTATATTTTGTCTAAGAAAATCAAAATATAAACGTCAAAATTATATGGGATATAAAAAATTCATAATGTGGTTAATACTATTCATTATCTCTTTTTTAAACCACTAGTTTTATAGGTCGTGGTGTGTTAGAACTCGGTGTCGAGTACATCACAGACTGCTGAAGTATTTAAAAAAGAAGCATACCATGGAAGCTTGTAGAGATACAACTATTTCCAATAATATATGTATATATAATGTTCTCAATTCAGTTATTATAATTGAATTATCTACTCTGGCAGAATATTTATAAAGGATTCATTCAAAAAAGATCATCATAGAGGTGTGCAGATATTCTTTTGTCAGGAAATATAAATAGATTACTATTAATAAGAATTACATGTTTATAACACAACAAGATCATGATATTGAATTTTTATCCTATTTCTGATATAAATAATTTGTGTGATCAATAGTGCGGAAGAACAAATGATTCCCCAGTTTTACTTCATTATGCATATATTAAATTTATGTTTAAATGTGAAGACATTCAAAATGTATAATTTTGTACAACATTTGTTCATCATTATTTTATAATGATTAATATTTTATTTAATAATTCCCTATAAATATTTTTATTATTTATAAATAATGTCGTTATAGACTACATCTATCTATTTTTTGTGGTTTTTATAGATGATATTCTTACATACTCTAAGCATAAGTAAGATCATGATTATCACTTGATAATTATATTGAAAAATCTGATGAATTAGCATACACCTATCAAATTTAATTATTATTAATTATTTTTATAAAATTACAATTACTTGTGCTTCTGAAACCTAACAAGGATATATTAGTATATAAATCTATTTTGGTAGTCATTTATACTTATCTTAGACCAACCATAGTGTCTAATATACAAATTTTCCATGTATTGGAATGATATTTTTGATGATTTCAGAGATATTTAACATGATTATGTAATCCACTAATAATGTGAAACATTAATGGAATCATGTTTCTATAGTATTATGAATATGATTAAAAGTTAAGCATTCTAAATATAATATTGGTAACTATATTTATACTTACATTACCCTATACTGGAGAAGGGTTTGGGATGTTTATTGATGCATCAATGAATGGATTTGGATGTTTCCTTTTGAAAAATGGTATAATGATATGTTTTTATATCATGAATTAATTTTTATTTAGTATAATTACCTTACCAATAACTTATAATTATATGAGATAATAATTTAATTATATTTTTAGAGTTATTATTTTAGGAAGTCATGTGTGATATTTATAATGACCGGAATAGGTTACAGTATATATATTCAACCCAAAAATGTTATAAAGGATCCTGGGAGGATATATGGATTTGATAAAATATTTTCAAATACCAATATATTATCATCTTTCGAAAGTGAACAAGGTGTCTTATTATTAATGTTAAAGGGATCATGAATTCATTTTATGATTGGGATCATATAAAATATATTATTTATGTATTTTAAAATTATTAACCAATAAATAATAAAAGATGTGTTGAAATATTTTCCACCTAAAATGATTGTTTGAAAAACTATATATGTCATCATTATATAGACCTAAGAGAATGATATAGAGATCAAAATTAAGGTCATAAATAATACTGAGTTTAATATTGATTGTGATGGAAATTTTATATTAAAGAACCTAGTATGTGTTTGTATAACATCAAAATTGAAGAATAATATACTGTATATAGCTTGTTGATCATCATTATCCTTTCATCTTGAATGATCCAAGATGTATATAGTCTTTATGGAGTATTTCGTGTTAGATTACATGAATAGAGATATTGTGATGTACATAGCTCGGTTCTTTGTTAAGCACATAAGTTATGGTTATGTAGTTAGAGACTTATGTAATACGACCACCATTACCCCTTCAAATAATTGAAATGGGAAAACCTCACAATGTATTAATCCTCAGTCACGTCATGAGATTTAAATGGTATAATGATTTTTGTGTTATAATCCGTCACCTTATGAAGTCCCAATATATCATCACTATTAATGTTAATTTATTTCTTGATCATATTTTCAATATATTCAATACATAATTTTTATGGATAAATATAATTCTATATAATACTGATTATGATCATGATCTGAGGTTTACCATCATACCGTATAAAATTATTTAGCCTGATGTTGATACATAGTTATGTTTCAGTACAACATATCATATTTTGAGGGATATTATGTCCAAGAGTACCATTATAACATTGAAGAACATGTTATGATTATATTATATCATTTTTTATGGATATAGTTATCATCCAATTCAACCTACTAAATTCTATTTTTATATAAACAATCACTCACATATTTGACGTTCTTCTTATGTAGGCCTCTATGAAATAAATTTTATAAATTCAACATCGTGTGATAGAGTTAGTGATTTATTAATACTTGAGTTAGCTAAGGAAATATAATATAAGTTTAGATCCATTCACTATAAAATCAAGGATGTTTATAGTTAAAAGATGATTTCCTTTTACCAACATCAGCGAGACAAGGAATTTGAACTATGTGGGATGGTATTATTATTAATTTATCTATGGAAAAATATTATGAAATTTTTAGATAAGAAAATACTAATCCATAGTAATATTGTTCTATTCATCCTTCTCGATCAAAAATAAAAGGTGTCTTATCACTTGGAACATCGACCAAACCTCTCTCAAGTTTATGATATGTTCCATTTATCTAATATTATGATGTATATTCCAAATAAATTACAATAACAAAACATAGAGGATGTAATTAGTTGTAAGGAAAATTATTATAAAGATAAAATCATATAAATATGTAATCATATAGTTAAATTTTAGTGTAACTAATCATCTCAACTTTCTAATGTTCTTTAGTTGATTTATAAAATTATATATGTTATATGGGCACCCATGGGTGTGAAAAAGAAAAATTAATACATTTTATTTTATTTTTTTTAATATCTATTGATAAATTGTTTTTAATGGCTGTGGAAGGTAAAAACATGATACTTTACATTTATTCCTTTTAAATAAATTTTATGTATTTGATTTTTTAGTTTATATTAAATTACTAGTGTAAATATACAAGGATGAAGAATAAAATATAAATAATAGTATTTTTATTATAATATATTACTACAATTAATATAATATGAAATATATATAGATATTCTTCCTTATTTTGAGTATATTATTTTCTGAATATTATAAAACCATAAAATTTATAATAAAATTAATACAATAATAATGGTTATGATTTATAGAGAAATGAATTTTTATATGTCATTTGATTCTATATAAAAATAAAAATATTTCAATTATTAACATATCCTTTTAAAGAAATGTATTGTTTATATATTTATAATTATACTTATACTAGTAATCTAAGGGGTTTCAATGAATATTAAATCATGTTAATGAAAAAGTAGTTATATTTTAGAAATCCCTTTTCACTTGCATGAAAGTGTTTTTCATAATATACTAAATAAGAGAGTATTGATTAATAATTTTAATGTTATTTATATAATATATATTCAATAAAAATATTTTATCATATAAATATTAGTTTTTATTGTGTGTGTAGTGAAATTAAATTCAATTTTGTGCTTAAAAATGTGTTCCTAAAAAACATATTTTTAGTATCTTTTTTTCATTTATTTTAAAATTAATTTCATCCATTTAACTAAAAATATTTTGATAAAAATAAATTAATATTTTTAATATAATGATTCAAATTTTGTAGTTATTCCAAATTATTTTTCTATCATGATCAAATGAAAATATAGTATGAATCATTTATAATGGTTATGGTTAACATTACTTTACTGTGGAGTTAAATAGGGTAAAATGGTAAAATATTTCATTCAAACTTGTATAAATATAATTGGTTGAGATATTTCCAAAGTATAATATCATAACTTCTATTTTTCTCCTTTTCATTATATTAATATTAATAAAAATTATATTATTTAACTCTTTTATAAAATCCAATGTCTGTCCCTCCCCTCACATATAAATGAGATTATCTAATCCTCCATTAGTCAAAACCATTAAGAACATTGGATCAGCCCAAAACTATCCAAAAACCTTAATATTTTTCATCATTCATTATTTAAATCTTAGTATTTCACTATGTCCATCCTAATATCCAATAATGTGCAATCTAATGGTTTTCTCACAAATAAATGTATATTAAAAGAACATGCAATGAATGTCTAACATGGGTTTAGGGTTTAATGTTAAAATATAATTATTTACAATAATTAATTACTGGTAAATTTATAATGGGGAATTATATGTCATATCATTCAAAAAAAACCCTTTCATTTCATAAAATATTTTTACTTCTACAGATTACAAGTTCCCCATGCTTTTTTATCACTCTAAGAATCTAATATATTGAAAGAATTTTTTTATGAAAAACCAAACATATTTCTGTATTTAGTCTAAAATATATTAATTATGTTTTAATATTTTTATTATTTTTAATTAAAAAATAATTTTACATTTATTTATTTATATAATTTTTCAATGTTTTCCTTTTACAATGAGGTATGAATGGAATTTCTTAGACATTTTCTAAATTTAGTACTATTTAAAAAATGTTTGAATAGAATCGTTATTTTAAATTATACTACACAATTGTATTTTCTTATTAAATTTGTTATTCTTTATTTAATTATATATTTACATTATTAAAAATATTTTTTGAATTATAAATTTTTCTAAATTTTTCTAAATTTTTTTTATTTTAAATATGTGATATCAAAATGTAAAGGGTATATTCTTAATGAAATGAAAACATTGCAATTAATTATATTTTCATCTATTAAAAAATCTATTGATATTATATATTATTTAGTAGGTAATTAGTCAAATCATACCCCCATTATTTTTTTAACTAGGTGGTTATTGATTAAGACGGTGATATCTTTATGAAATATATTTTTTCATGGGATAATCTATTAAGAAACGAAAATTAATTAAATATATTGTTCAATTAAAATGAATCTATTACTATAATAACTTTTTTATATTATATCCCTATAAATCATTGGTTAATGTAAAAATGTTATTAGTGAAAAAGATATAGATTAGACATTCAATGTCCAAAAGATTGTACACATGAGGATATCGTAAACTAAAATCATGTGCATTGGTGGTTTGTATATGATTAACAAGCGATGAATTTCAATATGGGTATCCATGAAATAATATTTCTAAAATTACTTGTTTTACATATTTTATTATTAAAAACTATAACAATAACTTTTTCTTATGATATCATCACATGGATCGAGATGTTTTATTCTTATATAATTCATGTTTTATGAAAGAAAAAATTGGTATACCATGATAATGATCTTTGAATTACTAGATGTGATTTTAAATTAAGACTATCATATTCTCATATCATTATCTTCATTTTATTTCTACATACGATCATTGAGTGATATATCTAAGGTTTATTGTTATTGAGTTTGTGGGTTCAACAATTCTTATGTTTGTTTTCCCCATGATAGAGAATGATTTATGTGGACTACGTCTAAGTTTTATTATTTATGTGAATAAAATTATAGTAGATGTTAAAGATTATTCGTAAAATAAGATTTAAAAGTATATGGTTTTATAAAACAATAATACTTGATGGTTCAATGGGTTTTTTAAATATATTGAACATTCCCCCAGAATTATGTAATATTTATATATGTATAGTGAGGTCACCTAAACAATATATATCAAGGTAAATATTTAACATAAAATATTCAATTTACCATGATAGGAGTGTAAATATAGTTTCATCATATAATAGAGTAATTATAACTTGTAAAACAAATGTAAAAAAGGAATCCTTATGACTCAATGATAGAATTTGTGTAATGAATACTCCTTTCTTTATAATCCATCTAAATCAAAAAAATATAACCTCATGTATATTAAATATAACTATAAAAATAATAAATTTTATAATATTATTACTATCTATAACCCTATATAAAATACATTTATATGTATTCTCTCCCTGCACAATAAGTATTTATTATATATTTTGAATTTTGAGTTTGAATAATGATGATCATTTTGAAATTATTTGGAAATTACATTCCTGGTATAAAATATTCTAAAAATAAAAATCATTATAAGAGAATATAGGTTATGGGAATTTATTCTTTATTATTGTTTATATTGGCCTAATTTTTAATATATGAGTTTTAGTTAGAGATTAATTTTAAGAAATTAGTGAGAAACATTTTTTGGTGATGTTTAATAAATTAACAGTGGTATCATAATTTTTGAATTTAATATTAATAATATAATTATAAAGCCTAAATAAAAACATTGTTTTATTTTTTATAAAATATGTCATCAATACATATATTTTCATAGTTATCCATTATATTATTCTATAAAATGGTTCATGTAGGTGATTAGATTGACACGAATATAGATGTGCCAGAATTAATGGATTGTTATGATTATGCAGATTCATTATTTTGGTAATATATCTTTATTACATAATCCAAATGAAATTATTTGGATATTTTTAAGGTGTAATTTATTATTTTTAATTTTTTACTATGTTAAAAATAATTTTTGTAGAAAATAATAATTGTTACTTCATATAGAAAATAATCCACACAATACACAATTAAGATTTTCATTTGTCTATGAAAGAGATGGAAAAAAATTGGATTGTAATATATCTCTTAATTGTCATAAATTTATTATATATTACAAATTTATTTTCTATTTTAATCATCTTATTTAGTTAATATAGGTGGTGGTGAAAAACATATGTTGTCACATTGGGGGTCGACAGTATGGACAATGACAAAATGACGGTTTCATTTATCATAATAAAAATATGGAAAAGAATTTAAAAGTAATTTTGATTATAATAATAGAATTATTTATTTTAATAATAATTATTTCATTATGTATAATTTTTAAAAATATATTTTTTGGTGAGAAATAAATGAAAAGATTTTTATGAAATGAATGTATTGACAATGAGAAATTAGGGTTTCCCATGGATAATTACTAGAAAATTGTGATTTTATGCCAATATTTTGTGAATAGAGTGTCATGGAAAAAGAATATGGTTATAGAAGAAGGATAATCAAAATATTTTCATGTTGAAACATATTTCAATGAGCGGTCTTGAAGGAATGGAAAGAGGGACCTTTTATAATTGGTGGGAATATTTTTTTTAAATGTTTAAACATAATATAAATACAACACATGTTTCATATGCCTTATGTCTGCTAAATAGGAAGACAATGGAGTATTATAATATATAATGTCGATAATATCAAATCTAATCATTAATAAACGTTTTTATAACATCATTCATTAAAATTACAAAATGATTTATTAATTTTTATATTTTAGATCTTACCAAAATGAAATGTTGTTTTGTATATAAAATACATGTAATTTCTATATATAATGTAACACCCGCATATATTATGATATTTTTATCTTTAAATAAATCTAATTTCTATTGTATATTGATTTTCATGAAACATTTACTTCAAAATAACAATAAAAATTATTGAAATATTATTAATTTATAGTTATATCATTTCTGAAATAGGAATGTCAATATTATCGTTGGTAGAATTAATTTGACTTTTGAAAAAATAAAATCATGTTTTTTATTTCCATGGAAAACCATTTGTTTTCTTAAATACATATTTTCATGGAAAAACATTATTCTTCATAGAATAATATGTATATTTTATCATTAATATCAGTATTTTATATGAATTAATTATTTATGAAAAAAATTATAAATTTGTAATATGTCGGCTCAAATTTGTTAGATGATCCTCTATGTTTTGTTATTATGAATAGTAATCAGGGTAAAAAGTATCCACACAATAAAGGTTTACCGGGAAATTATGGTTATAGATAATGTTATGGGGTAATAAAAATAAATCCAAATCATTTTTTAATTAATTGAAAGTGTTAAATATGACCATATTGATTCCATATGTGAATATTTGGAATTTATATTCTATTTACCTTTCATAATATCATTTAAATTATTTTCTTTAAAGAATAATTCAAAATTTCACTCTCTTTCCTTTAAATTCCTCTTGTATATTAATATAGGCAGAAAAAATATTTTTTGAATAAATGTAATATTTTTCACTATGAATAAAAATTTTATGTAGTTAATTAATTTTTAGTTTCAAGTGATCATATAATTACATTAATTAATTATACATCTCCCAAACAATTCTATTTAATGATATGGAAAAGTCTAATTAAATAATTTAAAAAAACAAATAATTTTTCGGTGAATAATTATGGTTTGAAAATAATGTGATAGTGAATTATAATTTACAATTTATTTTTAAAATTATTATATTTGAATTACATATTTTTATTGATGGTTTTATTTTCTAATTAAATTAATAGTGTTATAAATGATATTTAAGATATTTTATGAAAAATAATATTCCATTTAATTCTGTATAAAAAAAATAATTTGTAAACATTAAAATTTAGGATAATAAATAGTCCCAAGTATCATAAGTTTTCCATTTATTTACAAATTTTTTCATTATATTTAATATTTAAACTAATTACGAAGAAAAAATCATTACTATAGTTTAGGTTAAAGTTGTTTAGTGAAGAGGTCATAGAAAACATAAGGGTAATATACCCACATATTCCTATAAAATTTTAAATATTTTAATTTATTTAAACCATATACTATTAAATTTTAAATTTTTTCCACATGGTACCATTTTCACATAAATATTTATTAATTATAATTAAATCATTTTATGAATACCAATTGTTTCATTTAGTTCTCTATTTAATAGTTCCACATATCCAGTCTTACAGACCCGCATATTTAGAAACATATCCTTACAAAACCCTACCAAATAATCCCTTAAATATCCATATGCAAATTATATAGGTCCTATTAATCCAAAAGTACAACCCTATATCTGAGAAGAGAATATCTATAGGCTCACATTCATAGATAAATTAATAAAAATCATCGAGAACATTCATTTTTTCATCTTTTAACAACTTTATGTTATGTCTTAACTATTTAAATATAATTAATATAGTATCAAAACAATACCTATATATTATCATGTTGATGGTATATTATTTATCTTTCATATTCTCCATCAACTGGGTAACAAAAACATCGATCGTTTGTAGGGAAGACCACTCCCTCATAAAACAATGTAACGTGTTCCCCATTTAAGCTCCACAAAGAATTTTATAATGGTTAAATTAATTAATATATATAATTATAATGATATATAAAAAATTTGTTAAATATATTACATCATTTACATCATATCCCTTCATCATGTTATAAAATTATAACATTGCTCATGAATATGTATATTGTCTTCACTAAGCAACATGATTCATTATTCATGATCCATTTTAAAGATGATATTTGATATGTATAAAATTAACATGAATAATTTTTATATTATGATTAACATTATATAGATGATATATTCATGATAAATTTACAAGGACCATACATTCTAAATCAAATCCAACATGAAAAATGAAACAGTTAAGACACAAAATATTGATAATAATTAACAGTTTTAAACAAATGTCTGACAAGAAATTCTAAATTTATCATATATGATAGTATAAATTAGAATATAATTATCTTATATTTTTATAATAATAGAAATTTTTCATATAGGATGTTTCAGTACATAATTACTATATATGAGCCAGAGGTAAGGTAAATCATCTAGATTTCCACTCCATTAAGGAATTTTTGATATTTTGCACTTATTTACTTCATGTCGTGTATATGAAAATTGAATGATTATTTTTCATTAATTAATAATTAATAATTATCAAAAACTATTCAATTCTTCTTTACAATTTCACCAGGTTTAAATTTTAATGATAACAATGAGGTAATAATTTATTTTAAAATATCTTTTTTCTTGGAATTATTTAATTTTTTATTGAATGAATATTATAAATCATCCTTTATAAAAAACATGTATGCTTTTATCCCTAAGATATTTTAATAATTTAGTTGTTTTGTTACATTTATTTCTAATTTATATCATTTATTATGAAAATATGTTTAAAAGAAAATACAATCATATTTCTCTTTATGATTTAGTAAATTTTAATTTAATGTAAATACTTTTTCAGGTTTTTTTAAATATTCTTTTAATTTATTCCAATTATTTAGTAAATAATTTTTACAATATAATTTACATTTTAATATTTGAAGGAATTTTTTTTATTTTTTTAAAAAGGTAATTTTGAATTTATTTTTAAAAAGATAGAATTGTTATTTATTTTTAACATATAAAACATTAATATATATTCCATTAGATATAACAATTTTATTCTATTTAGATCCATATACATAGTTTCATAATTTTTAAAGGATAAAACTTTAATGGAAGTATATTTCAAATGTGTCTCTTATATTTTCATTTATTCTATAAAATATAGTATTTTAATGAAAAATCTCTATTTTTTATTAATTAAACGCAATCAGTTATAACATATTCAATTTTTTGGAATTGATGATTATGTTAAAACATTCACTTGATATGGGTAATACATTAATATATATATATATATAGATATTCATTTTACCATGTATATTATTTTTTCCTAAAATTTAAAACACTTCAATATAAAGTGTTTACAATGATAGGTTATTGATTAAAAAAGGAAATAATGATAATCCTTATTATTTAATAAAAATTTATATTTATTGTTAATGAATAATTTTTGTGAATTAAATTGAAATTATGATATATGGGAAACAAATTAGATACACATTTACAAGTGGAACCTAGAATTTTATACCCCCTAGTCATATCGTTTGGTCTCATGAGACAAACTGAATAGACAAACTTATTCAATGGATTTTGTATTATGAAAACCAATTGACAAGTTTATATTTTCAAATGACCTTTAAATTATGATATTATATTTTCTAGAGGCATAAAATCAAATTTTATTCATTCCATTCATTGAAAATTCTTATATTATTATCCATGAGATTACAGCATTTACATTATCCAATTTATTCATGTATTATTCATTATATAAACTAAATGAAATATAATTTAAATTATTTATCATTCAATATTATGTTTTCCTTATATATAATTTATATATATTTCGGTATGTTACCCTTAATGAGCATAAATTTTAATGGCATAGACCCCCCTAGTCCATTACTCTAAAAATTTCTGATGTTTGGGATGCCCTGGACCCATCAAGTCTGGATCCGAAGGGCAGTGTATTAGTGGCACGATGTCATCGTGGTGTCATCCATTGGTGTGTCACTAATCGATGCCACATCTTATTGTCAGGTTTTCCATTCCCATTTTTTCCTGTAACACCACTTTTAAGAATTATTTTTATTTTTTTAATGTAGTTTTTAGTCATTTTTAGCCACATAAAAAATCTTTTAAATCCCCTATGAGTGGGGAGACCCTCAATTGACCGAATTTTGTCTTTTAAATGAAATCATTTAACACAAAGTTATTTTGGCCACCCCTATGATGTGAATTACTAAATAACAGTTAATTCCATTGTGTGTAACTGTCCAACTGCGTTGTGAAACAATGATCTACCTTTAATGTTGTTCACGATTTTCTTATCTAGTAACTCCATGATCTCACCTTTTTATCACAAGGTAACTCTTTATTTCTTCTACATGGCTGTTTTCTTTCCTCTACATGGTTCATTTAGAGTCCCCATTTCCCAAGGCCGGTGGTGTGGCTGTGATAAATATTTTCTACCCACTCTTGGAGTCCTGAGAGTTCCTCCCCTACAAGTCGTGAATCCAAGTTATTGGCCAAAGGAGAAAAACATCGATCGATGATCATCCAAGTAGGGTTTTTCCTTCATCTCTCGTTACTGTGCATCATGTGGGTTGGGTATGAAAATGTTACTATGTTTATGGATGCATCCAAAAACTAATGAAGATAATAAATGGTTTTTAAAGAATAAAGGGGTGTGTTTGATGAAACCACGGTACTCTTTAACATTATATTTTATTTTTTGAATTGAATGGGCTTATGACTACAGAAAATCATGGTCGTTTATAGTCCCCTATTCCGCATGAATGAACCTATGTTTTCTGGATATTTATGTGATTGAATGGTTGTAAAATGGATAATGGATAATCAAGTAAACTTGAGTTATAAAATGGATTCCCAATGAATAATAATCCTTGTGTGGTCACCCTAATTTACTATTCGGAAAGATGGAACTAAATTAATGGCATATTTAAATTTGAAAACACCCTTGCTCTGTTCTGGTGATGTTTTCAGTTGACGCTAGTGAGGTGATGTGGATAGGGATGAGATCCCCTATTGTGTAGTTGTTGTTTTGTGGACCTAAGGCCATGTGGGGCCATATGTTGGGGCTTAGTTTCGTTCCAGTACATTAAGGAATCTCTTGGATCCCTTTGGTTGGTTGTAACCATACAAGAGAACCGGGTATAAATTCTTGCATTACGGATTAGCAGTTTTTCCATCCCTATTTTATGACTATTCTTGTTATTTTCCCGATAGAGAAGATTTATGTAAAAGGAATCACTTGAAAAGGAAAACAAGAATGGGTTCAAAGGTGGATTGTTATTTGGGAATGAGTTTTGACATGTTTGTGGCTATGGTTTTTCTTAATAATGAATTGTAATGGGGGTGTTTGTATATGAGATTTTTTTGGAACCCCTAGGATTGGATGTGTTCTTGTTACCTAGATGAAAAATTTATTTTTTATGTTCGTTATTCATTCCCAACCCATGTTGATCACTTCGTGTTGAACCCCACTATTTAATAGTGGGAGTGTTTTTTCCAACACTCCTATAAGTGGCTAGTTATTATCTTCTTTTCTCCTCCCCTTCCAATATATTTCATTATTCTTCAGGAAAGCTGTGATGGACTGAATTCCATTATAGCCCAGGATTCTTTTGGTAGGGTACGTTGTGGTGGTTGGCCCAGGTGTTTGTGGGTATGTGGTTTCCCATGTGTCTTCAGGATGAGGCCCAGGTGTATTCGGGTATGGTGGTAGTTGTTTTGGCCTAAGAGTACAAGGGTGTGGTTACATATAGTTGTTCTAGACAAGATGCCTGCAAGCGTGGTTACATGTGGTTATTGTGTCCCATGTGTTTGTGGGTAGGATGTATGGTTTTGGTAGCCTAGGTGTATGTGGGTGGGACTACGGTGAGAATAGCGGGAGATGTTTGACATGTAGGATGTCTTCAAACACCAGTGGTAATGTGGTGGGGGGGTACCCAAATGGCGATGTGTTATTATAATTACTTTACATGACTTGCATTATTTGGGGAGTGTCACTTGGTGAGGATTGGTTGGATAGTTTCCCTTCTAGGTTTTTTTGGATATCTCCTTTTATCAAGAGATATTAGAATGTCTCCCCACTGGTGCTTGACATCATTTGATTTTCCAAATTGATTATACCTCTATACTCACCCTACGTATATACAACTACTTTCAGGATTCCAAGAGGCCTTCAAATATCATGGAGGATCGTACTAGTTTGTGATTTAGGATAGTTGTTGCTACTACTATTAATTTATTTTATACTTTCCTTTAGATTTTTCTTATATATTATAGCTCCTAATTTTGGAACATGCATTTGAGAATGGTTTGTTTTGGATTTACTTTTACTTCCAGATTTGGTGTTGTTTGCGATTTAATATCTTATCTCTTGATCCTAAAAATTAAAAAGGGAAATGACTTCCATTTTGTGTGTGATTCCATACCATTGGTTATAGTCATCACTCTAGTACCTATTGAAGGAAGGTTTTTGCGGTCATTATCTCTCCTTCAACTCGAAGAAAGAAGGTTCTGGAAATCCACTGTCCCTTCCCACATCTTGGTGAAGGCAGGTCATGACATCAATGATCACCATTTATTTATTATAATTTTCCCAATATATGAATAAGGATTTTATTAATAATAACTACGATTTGAGAATAGTTATTAAAAAATGAATTTATTTTTTCATTGTAATATGATAATCATGTATGTATCAACTTCTTCATTGTAATAAACGAATAAATCATTGGTGATGTCTTCCCTTGTACCACATTGTAATGTAATGTAGTCAAAACCAAATCTATATTAACAAAATTGAGGATTATATAGTTGGAATCATAGGAATTTTTTGTTAAAAAATGTTGAAACTATATTCAAAATAAACATAAATGACAATGTACATATGATAACCCCTTGTAGTTTTTTAAAATATTACCATTATATGGATTTTATTTTATGGATCAATATTAAATATGATTATGTTATAACACAGTCATTTCTATTTTTATGTAATAGAACCTAATTGAAGAATGTGAATCAATACCCATAGTCAATATAGGGATTTCTATGATGACACTAGTGCAGAAAACGTTTTTTACGTCACTATTTTTTACGTCGGTTATATAAAACCGACGTAAAAACATGTGTTCGGTACACCTTTAACGTCGGTTATTTTTATAACCGACGTAAAAAAGGCGGTTTTCGAAGGCCTTTTTACGTCGGTTATAAAATAACCGACGTAAAAAAAGAATCCGCAGATGTTGTTGACGTCGGTTATGGAATAACCGACGTAAAAAAACGTGGATTTTGAGCCCTTTATAATGTCGGTTATAAAATAACCGACGTAAAAAAATAATCGGAGGAAGGTTTTTACGTCGGTTATTGAAATAACCGACGTTATAAATGTTTTTAAAAAAATTAACATGTCGGTTATTGAATAACCGACGTGATAACTCATTTAAAAATTTACCCAGACCCGTGGATTGTCATTCGCGAGTTTACCTTCGACAGTCGCGACTCGTCTCTCTCGCGCGTAAACCCAAATCGGCTCGTCCATTTCGTTGGTTTAGATTCGTTTTGCGATCATCATTTCTCATATTTAATATCCTCCGATCAATCATCTAAACTCACAGCACTCAGGTAATCCTCCCACTCGTTCGTTTTTTTCGCGGATAGTATATATATATGTGTTGTGATTTTTTTTGTTGAAACTAGCTAAGATTCTTCGATTGCGAACCCTTTTAACTCGTTTTGGCACCATAATCGTATTTATCATCCCTAGATCTATTTGCTCGACTTGAAATATTGAGTAATTTTATGATTTCACTAATTTTTCATCGTTTTCTATAAATCCCCGAGAGGGTTGGGGCGTGTCCATTTGGATGGGTAGCCCTTTTACAGTTGTTACTACTTTATTCACACACAACCTTGGCATAGGTGCATGGATTTGGGGTCGGGGGGTGTCCATGGGGGTTTACAAGGGGGTGGGTGGATGTGGGGGGCTGTCCAAGGGTGTGGGTGGGTGTTGGGGGGTGTCCAGGGGGTGTCCAAGGGGGTAGGGGGTGGGGTGGTGTTTAGGAGGGGTGGAGGGGTTGTCCAGAGGGTTGGGGGGTGTCCAGGGGGGGTGTCCAAGAAGGTCGGGGGTGGGGGGTTGTGTCCAGGAGGGGTGGGGGTGCTTTCTAGAGGGGTCGGGGGCTGTCCAGAGGGGTCGGGGGGTGTCCAGGGTGGTGTCCAAGGGGATGGGTGGGTGTGGGGGGCTGTCCAAGTTGGTGGCGGCCTGTCCAGAGGGGTCGGTGGGGTGTCCAGGGGGGTGTCCAAGGGGGTGGATGGGTGTGGGGGGTTGTCCAAGTGGGTGGCGGCCTCTCCAGAGGGTATTTGGGGTTGTCCGGGTGGGTGGGGGGGCTGTCCAGAGGGTAGGGGGATGTCCAGGGGGGTGTCCAAGGGGGTAGGGGGTGGGGGTGGTGTCCAGGAGGGGCGGGGGGCTGTCCAGAGGGGTCGGGGGGTGTCCAGGGGGGTTTACAAGGGGGTGGGTGGGTGTGGGGGGATGTCCAAGGGTGTGGGTGGGTGTTGGGGGGTGTCCAGGGGGTGTCCAAGGGGTAGGGGGTGGGTGGTGGTGTTTAGGAGGGGTGGGGGCTGTCCAGAGGGTTGGGGGTGTCCAGGGGGTGTCCAAGCAGGTCGGGGGTGGGGGGTTGTGTCCAGGAGGGGTGGGGGTGCTTTCTAGAGGGGTCGGGGGCTGTCCAGAGGGGTCGGGGGTGTCCAGGGTGGTGTCCAAGGGGATGGGTGGGTTTGGGGGGATGTCCAAGGGGGTGGCGGCCTGTCCAGAGGGCTCGGTGGGGTGTCCAGGGGGGTGTCCAAGGGGGTGGATGGGTGTGGGGGGCTGTCCAAGGGGGTGGATGGGTGTGGGGGGCTGTCCAAGTGGGTGGCGGCCTCTCCAGAGGGTATTTGGGGTTGTCCGGGTGGGTGGGGGGGCTGCCCAGAGGGTTGGTGGATGTCCATGGGGGTGTCCAAGGGGGTAGGGGGTGGGGGGTGGTGTCCAGGAGGGGTGGGGGCTGTCCAGAGGGGTCGAGGGGTGTCCAGGGGGGTTTACAAGGGGGTGGGTGGGTGTGGGGGCTGTCCAAGGGTGTGGGTGGGTGTTGGGGGGTGTCCAGGGGGGTGTCCAAGGGGGTAGGGGTGAGGGTGGTGTTTAGGAGGGGTGGGGGCTGTCCAGAGGGTTGGGGGTGTCCAGGGGGGTGTCCAAGCAGGTCGGGGGTGGGGGGTTGTGTCCAGGAGGTGTGGGGGGCTGTCCAGAGGGGTCGGGGGGTGTCCAGGGGGGTTTACACATCGATTTGTTTTATATTTCAAAATTGTTTACATTCAAATTATGATTTTTTCATATAAACATATATTTTTCTTATCTAAAAAATATATATATATTTTGTTATTTGTTATAGGTAATAATGAGTCGAAGTTGGATTACGGCACATCGAATGAGCAATGAATATGAGAATGGTGTTGATGCCTTTTTGGAATTTGCTAAACGAAATGTTCCAAGTAGTGACATTTTTTTCTGTCCATGCCTGAAATGTCTGAATATGAAGAAGTTGAAAAGTAGAGATATAAAAGATCATCTGATTTGTCATGGTTTCAATACGAGTTACAACCCTTGGATTTGGCATGGAGAGACTGGACAGAATGTCACTGATGATAATGAATCGCAAGATGGTAACTCCGATGGAATTGAAGAAATGATTCGCGATATTGTAGCAGAACAAATTGAGATAGAACCGACAGTTGCGCCTCTATATGGTGATGCCGAAAAACCATTATATCCTGGTTGTACAGATTTTACGGTTTTGTCGGCGGTGTTAAGATTGATTAACCTGAAGGCGAAACATGGATGGAGTGACAGAAGTTTTACAGAGCTGCTACAATTGATGAAATACATTCTTCCAAAAGATAACGATCTTCCATATTCACATTATAAGGCCAAAAAAATATTATGCCCGATGGGATTGGGATACAGGAAAATACATGCCTGTCCGAATGACTGCATTATATATAAGAAGGAATATGAATTTCTGAAAGAGTGTCCTAAATGTGGGACATCACGGTATAAGGTGAAAGAAAAATCACAAGCTGATGTAGAGATTACAAAGCTCCCTTCAAAGGTATTTTGGTATCTTTCTATAATTCCTCATTTCAAACGTTTATTTGCTAATTCACATGATGCAAAAAGGTTAAGATGGCATGCTGATGAGCGGGTATGTGATGGAAAAATACGTCATCCAGCTGATTGTCCACAATGGAAGAAAATTGATGCCCAGTACCCTACATTTGGAAATGAAATTAGAAATCTGAGACTAGGCTTGTGCACAGATGGAATGAATCCATACCGAACCCTCAGTAGCACACATAGTTCATGGCCTGTTTTATTGGTAATTTACAACCTCTCTCTTGATGTTTGTATGAAGCGCAAATATGTCATGTTGAGTATCATGATCTCTGGTCCAAAGCGACCCAGCAATGATATTGATGTATACTTGTCACCGCTGATTGATGATTTGAAACTGTTATGGGCTGATGGTATTAGGGTGTATGATTCTTATAAAATGGAATATTTTCAACTGCATGCAGTGCTTCTATTCACTATAAATGACTTCCCAGCATATGGAAATTTGTCTGGATACAGTGTTAAAGGGCATAAAGCATGTCCAATTTGCGAACAACAGACGTCATATTGTCAATTGCATCATGGGAGGAAAACAGTGTACATGGGTCATCGAAAGTTTTTGCCTATGGATCACCCTTATAGAAGACTAAAAAAGGAATTCAATGGATCACAAGAATATGATACTGCTACAAAACCTGTATCCCCAGATTTGTATTTTGAGAGGGTGAAAAACCTTGATGTGACATTGGGAAAGACACAGAAATCTGGTAATGATAGACATATTTGGAAGAAAAGGTAAATATTGTTTGAGCTACCATATTGGAGGTATCATGAAGTCAAACATAATATTGATGTCATGCACGTGGAGAAGAATATCTGTGATTCTTTGATCGGAACATTGCTAGATATTAAAGGAAAGACAAAAGATTGGTTGAATTCAAGGTTAGACCTACTATCAATGGGAATACGTTTGGAGTTAGCTCCCACTCCTAAAGGAAGATGAACATTTCTTCCCCGGCTTGTCATACATTATCGAAGAGGGAGAAAAGTAGCTTTTGTTAGTGTCTTCATGATATCAAAGTGCCTCAAGGTTATTCTTCAAATGTAAAAAATTTTGTCTCATTGAAAGACTTGAAGTTGATAGGTATGAAATCACATGATTGTCACGTCATGATACAACAAATTCTACCAGTTGCACTGCGTGGAATATTGACCATCCGTGTCAGAAAGACTATAATGAGGTTGTGTTATTTTTTCAATTCAATTTGTAACAAGGCGATTGATGTGAATGCTTTGAACATTTTGGAAAAGGATGCAATTTTTATACTTTGTCATTTGGAAATGTATTTTCCTCCAACTTTTTTTGATATGATGGTGCATTTAATGATTCATCTGGTTCGAGAAATAAAGCTTTGTGGACCTGTATATCTACGTTGGATGTATCCTTTTGAAAGGTATATGAAAATATTAAAGGGATATGTTAAAAATCCATATTGACCTAAAGCCTCCATTATTGAAAAGTATATTTCTGAGGAGGTAGCATAGTTTTGTACGAGCTACTTGGCTATGGCGCAACACATAGGTTTGCCTCCATCTCGCCATGAACGGGTTAATAATGAGGGAAAGGGGATTCGTGGCTTGAAAGTCAGATCACTGTCAGCTGAACAAATGAAGAAGTTAGAATCATACATCTTGAATAACATAGCTGATGTTCAACCGTATATCACATTGCATATTAATGAGTTGAAACAATGTCATCCAAAGAAGAAAGAAATGTGGATTTTGAATGAGCACAACAAAACTTTTTTTCCATGGTTTAAAAAGACCTTTCTTGGTAGATCAGATGTTTCAGAGACATTAAAATGGATAGTGGGTGGTCCATCTTTAAATGTGATAACATGGTCTGCTTATGACATTAATGGCTATACATTTCATACGAAAGCTCAGGACAACAGAAGTGCAGTTCAGAATAGTGGTGTATTGGTGTTTGCAGAAGCAATGCATTTTTCGAGTGCTAAGGACAGAAACCCAATTTCGGCATCAAGTGCATATTATGGAGTGATTGAAGACATATGGGAGGCTGATTACTTTAAAATTAAAGTTACTGTTTTTAACTGTAAATGGTTTATCGGTAACAACAGTGTCAGACACGATGAATTTGGAATGACACTTATTAATCTGAATAGATTAGAAGACACAGCTGATTCTTTTATAATGGCAACACATGCCAAACAAATTTTATATGTAGTAGATCAATCAGATATGCAGTGGGCTGTTGTTTTACAAGGGAAAAACAATATGTTGGTGAGGATGAATTTGATGAAGATGATGATTTATGTGAGATCCCTACTTCCATGGAAAGATTAACAGAACATAATGATGAGTATGCTGAAGACATGGTTTGTGCCATAAGGAACGATCACGAAGAAGGAATTTGGGAAAACAATCCAACTGTACATTCCTAAAATTACAGGTAACACATTTTTATTTCTTGTTTACATTTAGTTTTTTCATATAATGTTAGATATTGTAAATTTTTGACTTATTAAAACATGTATCAAACCAAAACGATAAAACAATAAAAACCGTAAAGAGGAGAAGTCCTGGGCGCACCGGCTGGCCGGTGGTGGATCACCGGTTGGCCGGTGGTCCGGATCAAAGCTCTGTCTGGTCCACCGGCCGGCGGGTGGTGATCCAGCGGCCGGCCGGTGTTCCAGACAGAGAGGAAGGCTCTCTGTTTGGTCCACCGGCCGGCGGGTGGTGATCCAGCGGCCAGCCGGTGGTCCAGACAGAGCAAGGTTGTCTGGTCCACCGGCCGGCCGGTGGTGAGCCAGCGGCTGGCTGGTGGCACTAGGCAGTGGGCAAGTCAACTGCCTGGGTCCTCCGGCTGGCCGGTGAGCTCACACCGGCTGACCGGTGGACTCAGTGAGTCCACTTTTCAGCTTTCTTGGGCCAACTCCTTGGCAACCTGTTGCCTGTGTTTACCATGTTTATCATTGTTTAACATGCTTACCATATTACCAATGTTTACTATTATGTAATTTAGTACACTTTTCTATTTTATGATTAAGTAGTACTACAATATTTGAATTTGTATATTTGTGAACTAATGTTTGTTTTTTTGATTTGAAGGAAAATGAAAGATCAATCAGTTGATCAGCCACATGATTCTGGAGATGAGCATATTGGTCATACATCTGGGGAGGAACATTCACATGCTCCTATTACGAAAAAGAGTTCAAAGGTTGGTAAGCGTGGGTGCACACGTTTACCAAAATTATCACTTGCCCGTACGAAGGAGGAGAGGAGAGTCGTGGAGTTTGATGATGATGATCTTCCTAGAGGTCCAAATGCTAAAGATTTTAAGGGTTTTGTAGCAACTCAGGCTAAGAGCAAAGTAAGCATTCTCTATGATGATTGGAGAAGTGTGGATAAGGCGATAATTTCTCAGCAGTGGGAGACCATTTTGGTAAGATCTTTTGCTATTGTTTGACTGTTCTTTAAATGTTTCTAGTATATATAATATTTTTAACCTCTTTTTTATCAGATGGCATTTGATATTCCTGACACTGGAGGAGTCAGGAAGAAATGCTTATCGTTGGCTGCTAGGAGATGGAGGGATTTCAAATGAACTCTCTCATCTGATTTCATTTATGGTCATAGGAGTCGTGAGAATCCATGTCGTATATATCCTTTTATAGATGAAGACACATGGAGAAAATTTTTTGAAAGTAGAAGAAAAGAATCATTTTTGGTAAGGGCAATGTAAACTTTTATAAGCTTTCTTATAAAAATTATCTTATTATTGTTTTGTTAATGATTACTTATTCTTAATTTACAGCAAAAAAGGAAAGCTCATCAAGAAATCCAATCTAAAAATGTATACCCTCATAGTTTATCTCGGGGAGGGTATGCATTATTGGAAGAACAAATGATGGCAGAAAAATTTCAACAACTAAGAGCTGAGTCTTCAAGATCTGGAGAGGTGGCCCCTCCATCCCCTCCATCTAGACATGAGAAATGGAAAAGAGCTCAAAAGGGAAAAAAGGACAATATCTTTCGGAAGAATCGAGACTCATAGTTGAGAGGATTGTAAGATATCTATTTTATTTATTTAAGTTTACTATTTTTGTCATATATTTCCAATCATTATAGAAATGTTCAATTAATTATTACAGGACTCTCTTGAGGAGCAGAGTTCACAGGGGACATTTACACCATCTGGGAGGGAAGATATTTTATCTATGGCATTGGGAAAGCCCGAACATCCTAGCCGTGTAAGAGGATATCCGGCAGGTGTATCGGTAAGAAAAGTCTTGCCACGTTCCTCAACTTCTAACGTTGAGGGAGTTTATAAAAAAAATAGAATCCTTGGAGGCTGAAGTCTATAATATTAATGCGACAATGGAGGACAAGATTAGAGCATCGGTGCAGTTTATGTTTGCAGACTTGCAAAGTCAATTTCAGGGTGCAGCTCCCACTCCACCTCTCCCAGTAGCTCCCACTCCCCCACCTCAGCCTGCGGACCCCATTTTTGATCCTCCTCCTCCGCCGCAGCTACCTACTTATTGTGAGTTGTATGTTGATGATCCTCAACATCATATAGTTGAATATGGGATGGTATATTGTATAGGAGATACAGTTCATCATCAACAGTTAGAGGTAGAGAATCAGAGGGTCACTGTACAGGATATTATAGATAGATCAGCTCGGATACCATTACCTAAAGATGAGGTGACGACAGTTGGACATAGTATCGGCCATTTTTTACTTTGTCCATCCAGACTTCTTCGACTCATTACCATATAGGTATGGATGTTATATCCTTTATTTTATATTTTTATTAATGTTTTGTCATTTGAAAACTAATATATTTTTCAATTTATTTTTACAGGAATACTTCAAAGGTAAATAAATACTGTATAGACAACAACAAAGATAGATAGCTATGACATCAGATGCAGATACTAGCAGTCTTGACAAATTGTCAAGATATTCAAATATTTTGGCGGATCATTATGACTTTACAATGGAAGCTCATGTCTGTGGACGTGAACTAAGTGTGGGGATTATGAAAACTGATATCATGGAGTTTGTCACTGGAGATAAGTTGGGCATCAACGTGGTGAAAATTTTTATCATGTAAGTCTTAACACCTTTTCTTTGCGTTATATTTATTAAAAATGTATACTTATGTCTGCTTTGTATTAGGTATCTGTATAAAATTTTTGAGAGGAATGAGCTGACAGATGTATATGGATTCGTGGACCCACAATTGATTTCCCCTGAAGCATGTGCATTGGATGAGGAACAAAGAATGCTTTATATTGCTGATAGATTTGAAAAGAATATAATCACACAGTGTTGGATGATGCCTTTTTGTGAGAGGTATGAAACACATCCCTCTCAAAGAGTTAATTATCTTTTAACATAAAAAACCACTAACGTTAAATTTTCTTCTTATCAGGGATCATTGGATTTTAGGGGTTTTTTTCCCTAGGGAGAAAACACTTTATTGGATATGCTCTCTCCATGATGATGTGTGAGAAAGTTTTAAGAATATATTAGAAACGTAAGTTTCAATTTCACAATAGTTTTATATATTATAATGAATTTTAAATTTACCCCATTTGTATTATTTTCTAACAGGGCATGGGTCCACTTTCGAAAAAGCGCAAAGAAAAGGAATTTCAAGATCAAATATGTACATGCGAAGGTAAATATCCATTTATAATCTGTACATTTTGATTTATTACATAAAAATAATATATTGATTTTACACTCATTCAAACAGAAATGTCATGAGCAACAAGGCATCATCGAATGCAGATATTACATGTTAAGATTTATGTATGAAATAATAACAACTGGGACAGATCTGAGTTTTGACCTGGTAAGATTTCCTCTTTCTCATAATATTTCAATTTGATTTATTCATTATACACGTTGACTACTATCCTTTTCCTTTGTAGCTTTTTGATGACCCTCAACCCTTTACTGCTGAAGATATCAAACACTTACAAGTGGAGTGGTCAAATTATTTTACAGGTTTGATTGACTTTTATTTGTTTGTAATGTAAAATGTAATTTTGAATATTGTCAATGTAATTGTGTATTTCGTAGTCGTTTAGGTTGGATTTAGTTTTTTTTATGAAGTTGACAGTGTAAGTTTTTAATGTTATATAAGTGAATGTTTAATTTTTCTCTACTTCTTGTTTTGGTCTACTGTTGATGGTTTTTCTGGTCTGGATTTTGGTATGGGGGGAGAGGTTCCAAGGGGGTGGGTGGGTGTTTGGGGGGTGACCAAGGGATATGGGAGGGGTGTCCAAGGTGTGTTTGGGGCTGTCCTAGGGGTCGGGGGGGTGTAAATGAGGGTGGGGGTGTCCAAGGGGTGGGGGTGTCCAATGGATATGGGAGGGGTGTCCAAGGTGTGTTTGGGGCTGTCCAAGGAGTCGGTTGGGTGTAAATGAGGGTGGGGGGGGGGGGTGGGCTGTCCAAGCGGTGGGGGGTGTCCAAGTGGTGGGGGTGTCCAAGGGATATAGGAGGGGTGTCCAAGGGGTGTTTGGGGCTGTCCGAGGGGATGGGGGGTTTCCAAGGGGTAGGGGGGTTTTCAAGGGGTCGGGGGGGTGTCCAGGGGGTGGGGGGGTTGTCCAAGGGGTGGGGGTGTCCAAGGGGTGGGGGGGTGTCCAAGGGATATGGGAGGGGTGTCCAAGGGGTGTTTGGGGATGTCCTATTGTTTGGGGGGTGTAAATGAGGGTGGGGGGCTGTCCAAGGGGTGGGGTGTCCAAGGGGTGGGGGTGTCCAAGGGATATGGGAGTGGTGTCCAAGGTGTCTGGGAGTTCTGTCCAAGGGGCCGGTTGGGTGTAAATGAGTGGGGGGGGGGCTGTCCAAGGGGTGGGGGTGTCCAAGGGGTGGGGGAGTCCAAGGGATATGGGAGGGGTGTCCAAGGGGTGTTTGAGGCTGTCCTAGTGTTCGGGGGGTGTAAATGAGGGTGGGGGGCTGTCGAAGGGGTGGGGGTGTCCAAGGGGTGGGGGTGTCCAAGGGATATGGGAGTGGTGTCCAAGGTGTCTGGGAGTTCTGTCCAAGGGGCCGGTTGGGTGTAAATGAGGGTGGGGGGGCTGTCCAAGGGGTGGGGGGTGTCCAAGGGATATGGGAGGGGTGTCCAAGGTGTGTTTGGGGCTGTCCTAGGGGTCGGGGGGGTGTAAATGAGGGTGGGGGTGTCCAAGGGGTGGGGGTGTCCAAGGGATATGGGAGGGGTGTCCAAGGTGTGTTTGGGGCTGTCCAAGGAGTCAGTTGGGTGTAAATGAGGGTGGGGGGGGGGCTGTCCAAGGGGTGGGGGTGTCCAAGTGGTGGGGGTGTCCAAGGGATATAGGAGGGGTGTCCAAGGGGTGTTTGGGGCTGTCCAAGGGGATGGTGGGGGGGGGGGGTTTCCAAGGGGTAGGGGGGTTTCCAAGGGGTCGGGGGGGTGTCCAGGGGGTGGGGGGCTGTCCAAGGGGTGGGGGGTGTCCAAGGGTTGTGGTGGGGCTCCAATGTGGTGGGGGAGGGCTGGCCAGGTTGTTAGGTGGGTATAGATGAGGGTGGGGTTCAGTTGGGGCTTGGGGGAGGGATGGCATGGTTATTTTTGTTTGGTTTCTGGTTGCTTTTTGGTGAGAGCAGTGCAATTATTTTAAAAAAAAATATCGCTTTCACGTCGGTTATGTTATAACCGACGTGGTAAATAAATCGGTAGGGGTTTATCACGTCGGTTTTTTCAAGAACTGACGTGATAAACCATTCCCGGGCCTTTTATCACGTCGGTTCTTAATATAACCGACGTGCTAAAAGGCCTGGGAATCGATTTACCACGTCGGTTATTGGATAACCGACGTGCTAAGACGTTTCCCAGGCCTTTTTATCACATCGGTTATTTAAGAAACCGAGGTGATAATAGGCCCGGGGAAGGGTTAATCACGTCGGTTATGTCATAACCGACGTGATAAACGATATCCCCGGCGTTTTATCACGTCGGTTTAGAAAATAACTGACGTGATAAACCCCCCCCCCCCCCCCCCCCCCGCGCATATTTATCACGTCGGTTAGTAATGAACCGACGTGATAAACACCGTGATGTTAGGGATGTTACGTCAGGTTTTAAATAACCGACGTAAAAAACGTTATTTATAACGTCGTCTGTATTAACGTCGCCTAAAAACCGACGTAAATAATGAAAAATAACCGACGTAAAAAATGTTTTCTGCACTACTGTGAGAAATCCAACACAGATTTTTTTTCAAATGAAAAGATCATATAAACTATTGGTAAAATGAATATAGTTTAGATAAATAACCACACCTATATAGATAAACATATAGTTCTTCTACATGGTTCACCTATACTAGATAACATTATATAGTACAAGCTTTATATTTTAATTCAACGTACGATCCACTAGATGTTGAGATATGGATTTAGATTATTTAAAATATATTATTCTCTTTGGGATTAATGAATATTAAAATATATTCTACCAATGTATTTTTTTAATAGAGAAACAGTTGTATGGTGGTTATTAATTTAGAACACTAAATAGGATGAAAAATAGAATAAATGGAATGGAGAACATTTAACAAAACATTCATTTAGAAATACGTACCTCAATAAAAAATAATTAAAATGGAGTTCAAGTTCAACTAATTAATTACAAAGAATGAATGTGTACTAGTATAATATGAGTCCAACATTAAACGATTCCACATAATTCTCTAAGATACAAAAGAAATTAAATATATAATATTTATTGTTTAATTAATTTGTTGAGGAAGTTTCTCTGAAGGGAATTAATTTCTCAGTCATTTTCATCATATAATGATATTGAATCAATTTCAATTAAGATAAAAATTATTTTCTAGGATCCTCTCTCTTAAAGGACATTAAATGAAAGAAGGGTTTAGTTGGCAACCAGAAAATGATAACATGTCAATGACGAATAATGAAACAAATAAATTTTCCCCAAATAATAATTTTTGAAGCAAACATCCTTTAAAATCATTGAAGGGCAAGAAAGATAGTTACAAGAATGTAGATAAGGCTCATATGGAAACTTAGTGTATGGAATTGAATTAAATCACTATTAAGATGTTTTTCAAGTATAAATTAATGGGTCATTATTTAGACCACCAACCCAATATAAAAGGGTAATTACCCCAGAATAATACAACGGGTAATGTACAAGAATATTGATTTAATACAGAAAAAATAATTGTTTTATAAATTTAAATTCTTCATTTGGTTCAGGTTCTATACAAATAGTTATATCTGATGCCTTCTGTGAGGATATCACAGAACGACATCAATTATTAGATATTGAAATTATAGTGAAAAAACTTAATTGAATGGTAATAAAATCTCTTATCAATATCATTAATATAATATGTTTTTTGTAGGAATTTACCTCGTAAAAATATTTTTATTCTTCTTCTAGTTGAATTTGGTTTAATTTTGGACATATATTTTTTCTCAATGTATAGATACCACATAAAAATTCCTAGAAGAAAAGTTGCATTCGATATTATAATTAAAACTATGATATTGTAACTATTTTTGGATGAAACTAAACTCCGAATAGAAATTGCATACCTAATATATCATTTACTATATATTCATAATCAGTATTTATCACCTATGGTTTGGGGAGAACTGAATTTTGATGATATACTAATTATATTGGTGTAGGTTAATTTTTTTTTTGAATTTTTTCATATACATCCCTAGAATCAGAAATTTGTTTTCCTTAGAGTTCATACATAGAACTACACCAATATTAATGACTCTATATATAATTTTTGTAAGACACTATTGCCTAATATTATGTAATTTTATCCCCGTTTACCATTTTTTGTTCTGGGTTATTTCTAGAATTTTGTGATCTGAGATAGGGTCCTCAAGGATTTATATAGGGAACTACATGATATAATTAACTATATTTTTCATTGATATAATGAATATTGAATAGACCAGCTGACTACATGAGGAGTCGGTGTGGTGGGATGTAGGTGATACATTATTTTTTGTCATAGTTTCACCCTGGAAAATGGACTATGATGTCTGGTTAGGAGAGATATATTTTTGAATAACCATCTATTTTTAAGAGAAACTCTGTGGAGTTCAATTATCATGTTTTTATGTTGTATACTATGATGTGAGGAATCATGATTCACCATAGTGCGGTGAGAGATAAGTTTGGGAAATTCTACCAAATAGTGTAAGTTGTATCATGTGGTGTTGGCTCTAATGTATCACTTTATTAAATTGGGGATCAAATTCATGGTCATTTTATATTCAATATATCCCCCATATCCAAAACAATAGTATATTTGGTGTGAATAATACAATTTATATATGTTTTTCATTATACCAAAATGATGTATCTTGGTCTCTTAGGTTATATCATGTTTATTACCAATTTTATTAGTTTGACGATGTGTTAGAATATGATGTGTTATGGTTTTATATATTCTAGTCCAGGTATAAATATATAGAGCCACTCTAAATCATCCATTATTTTATCATTCTGCTATGATCCTGAAGAATCAATGAGATCTCCTTTATATCTATTGAGTAACGTTTTTTTCGCTTTTCGAACCTAGCATTGAGAGATTTATTCTGGGTGATTCATCTATGTTCATGAGGTACATGTCTCTAAAATAAGTAATCAAAACATTAATAACATGACTATATTATTTAATTCCATGGTTAATTTTATTAAAATGTTCAATTTTATTTTAAGATATATTTTATTCAATATATTAATTTTATGGGGGTTTCTTTAATAAATAGTTCTATAATTGCTATGTGATTAAATTAAACGCATTGAATGATTTTTTGGTTATAAAAATGATTTTCAATGATACAATCCATATTTATTAACTAGGAATTTTATTTATAAAATTGTATCATGTTTTTTAAATTGTTTTTACATTATTAACACATTGGGAACCTTCAATATAACATGAAATGGACATGAAACATTTGAATGTGAAACATCAATAGATTGTTTGGTGTTAATAGACTACAATATGAATTGATATCATTTGGATCTAATTTTTTCCTATAATAGGATTAATTTTTTTTGTATATACATTTTTCAATAGAATAGAGAAAAGAAAATTTATATATAATCTATACGTGGTTTTTCAAAAGTTAGTACATGTCTTGGTTGGTTTCTCATAGGCATACCATATGATGTATCCATGGATGGGTCACTTTAATATATCATTATTTATTATGTGTTATTATCATATTACATTCTTGTCTGAATAAAAAAATAATTTATTAACAACCACATATGTTTTTAAAAATGGGTTTATATTATGAAATTTCATTATAAACTAGTTTTATTTTTAATAAATAAAAAAACATTAATTATATTAAACGTTTTTAATATTCTATGGTCTAATAATATTATTATTTTTCCCACCCACAGTTTTTCCTATGGGAATTTTTCAATAATAATTATAACCATTGTAAAGGGAAGGGAATTGGGTGGCATGCTGATTTTTATTGTTTTTCATCACCATTATAGCATGATGGTTTTATGGTGATGAATGCTCTAATTAAGACTAGTTTCAGTATTTCCATATTCTATATACAATATTCATCCTCTATATCATATTTTTGTATATATCCTAAAAATATATCATTTCTTCATCATTGTACTATATTTATTTACCTTGTCATAGTTATTCATCAGATTGGATTGGTTGTTTTGAATAATCTAATAGTTTGGAGACTGATTTGGGTGACTTGGCTTGTTCTCATGGGAATGGTTCATTAAAAAATGGTATAAACCAAAAAACCACGATTTATGTGTTCTGAAACTACTTTGTATTTTTTCAATGTATTTAGTAGACAATATTTATGGCCGTGAAATTTTAACAATAATCATGGATGGGTTTCTGACTAGTTCACATTCATTTATATGCATGAGTTACCATTGGTGGGAATAGAATTTTTTACAAGAAAGATACATTGTATTAAAAAAATTTGAATAAAATATATTATGTGTCTATTTAAATCAATAATTAACTTATTATGGTTTTTCATTTCAATCATAAAACCTCTGATTTCATAAAATTTATATTTTTTAAAAACCATCATATGAGTACAAAAATATGGTATTATGATATTGGAATTGTATGTTAAATTTATTGATCATTTTCTTATATTTATTAGATAATGTCTCATATAATATATCATATGAATCCATTTTATGATGAAATGATATATGTTAAATAATAAAATAATCTAGTGAAATATTCATTTTTGTATGCTCTAATCCTCAGTTATCATACTCTGGGTTGAGAAACGTTTAGTAACCCGAGATGAGTGATGGATCCGGTATAGAATTTTTTCTAATATAATCCACATATAATCATTTGGGATAAAAGAACATAAATATACTTATTATGGAAATATAATATTGAATGGATAATTATTTCTCAAAAACTCTGAATGATAATAACATATGTTTTTTCTCATATATTCATAAATGACTTGGAAGGTAAAGGTTAGAATCTATAGTGACAGTTAAGTTGGATGAGGATCTTACCTCAGTATGTTCTATGAAAATTTTCAATAATAAATTTTTTCCCAATAAAATTTCTTTATTGGAGACCTATGAATTATTTAATTTATCATAAGGATACTATGCAGTTTTTGATTATTACACACATTTCACTAAGATGATACACCTACCACCGGATCATGTCACTAGTGAATTTGATATGGATATATAATTTATATGGTTCTAAGGGATTATATTACATTCATTATGATTATATTATACATTTTGAATATTTATAAAGTGGTTGATAAATTGGTTATGTCTAAGGTAGACATAGTAAAAAAATTGGTTGATGGGGAGCTTTGGTTGTGGTAGTTTTCTATAGGGGAGTTTCAAATTGTATGAATAGTAAAGACAAGGGGGATATGTTTTTATTATGACTTGTTTTATTGGATTAATTTGGGGGAAAATTATTTATTTTTTATTAGTATGGATGTTGTGGACAAAACAAACCGGTTTTTTATAATATCCTTGAACATTCAAACTTTTTGGACAAATCATGTCATCTTTGTCTTTTATCACGAAGAATTTCATAAGGTAGTAAACCACTATAGACTCCATCGAATTGGTTTTAAGATATTATTTATGATTTAGTGGTTATGGGGATTATAAAATTTAATTTTTATATGAATTAGATGTATATAGGAGGATATGACACTATTTATCTTCATGAAATAGATTATGCCTCGTAAGAATCTAAGGCATGTTCTTATACTATTAGAGGTAAACTGATTATTTTATTATCTATTCTATAATATTTTTTAATACAGTTACTAATAAATGTCATATATCATCGTTGTTGTTTAATGTGGATGATTGAAATTGAAATATATTTTATTTTTTAGATTACTATTTATTACATTTAGAAGGAGTTTTGAATTCAGTTACAAATTTATTTCATGCAATGTGGCAGTAGATGCCATTAAGGTAGTGTGATACTTTTTAATTATTTATATATATTTTTTTTTCATTATTAATGGAAAAGGTTGGGTGATTAATTTTATGGATGATATTAAATATTATAATTTTCAGGATCAATTTTTATCACATATAGAAAAAATAAATGTATTTTAGGGTTAGTGTGACTATGGATCAAGAAGGATGGAACATTTAGTTCCCCATAAAAATGTAATATCATTATAATTTTAATTTATGTTCTAACATATATATGGCCCTCACATGGAATATCAACTTCATACTAAGGAATGTACACATCCTGAGGTTTTTTGAGTTTATTTCTTGGTTACCAATATAGAGAGTGGTCGATTTCACTATTGACAGACTCTCTGATATGATTCCTATTTAAATATCTTCTTAATTCATGGAAGATACTATGTTAGAGGAACATAAGGAAGAAATTGATGAAATCAAGGAAAAGGGATTTATTCATCCTAGTTTTTCACTATCAGAATCTTGTATTCTCATTTATATAAATGTATATTGGAGCCTCAAACATACCTTTCTTTTCATATTGTAAATATAGTGATTATTAAGGAAAAGTATCCCTTGAAGGAAATTGATGATATATTTGATCAACTCAGTTTTTTTTTCATATATTTAACAGCAGACATGATAACATTATTTGAGTGTTAGCGAAGAGGATTTATATATATTTGTGTAAACATTTTGGAGAACTTGTTGATATTTTCAGTTTCTAGTTATGTCACTCAGTCTAACAAACAGTCATATGGTATTTATTGAATTGAAAAAACCAAAAAATTAATCTAATATTAAAATTCTATCTAGTCATGCTTATGGATTTTTTTTTGGAGAACTGTAATTTAAATGAGAATAAATAGGATTACATGGGAAAATACTCAAAATTTAGAAATAACATCACATGAATTGTATTTATCACATGTTTGATTTATGAAAGACAAAAGTGACACTTTTTGGTAATTTATTAACTATGGGGGATATCTCAATGGGTGATTAAATTATATAAGAGATAATGTCCATAGATAATCCCAAATATTTATTTGATATCCAAATTTTTATGGGTTTATATAGTAATTATATGTTGTTTATTTAGTATTTTTCTAGTCCTACTTCTCCGAAGACATAATGGACCGGTAAGCGTGTAATGTTATTAATGAAAATTATAAGAGATCATTTGTTAAGATAAATGTGAAGTTTATTTGAAATTAGTTTTGAATATTTTAGAACCGATTTATTATTATGAGTAATTATATTATGCATCTAGAATGGTTTTATAGTGTTTCCTGACGTAGGGATAGTAGGTTGTGGAGAATGGATCTCATAAACTATTATCTAATAAGAAAAACTCAAATAAAATAACATTGTCTTGATATTGGAAATTAAATCACTCAAAAAATGGAATCATTATCTATTTAGTTATCATTTTTTGTAATATTATGATAATAAAAACTTGATGTGTCTTTTTAATAATATGGATATGAATATGGGTTGGAGAGACTAGTTTTAGTATATTCATACATTTTATTTTTACACTACCTATACTCCATGTGAAAGGAATATATTATCCAATGAATTGAGAAGGAAATTTACAACTCAACCCCTAATTTAATTTGTTGTAGACTATTATTTTAAGAGTTTTCTCATTGAGATTATCTTAGAAATAGAAGATGATGGTGGTTAAGAGTTATTATATTCCATGAATTCTGATAATTAATTTTTGGAGTGTGGTTTTTATTGATAATATACCATAAAAATAGTTTATATTCTATATATAATTTAAATAATTAGGAGAACATATATGAGTTGTATCAATATACTAGAAGAACTATGTGATTCTGAATCATGTTTGCCATTTCAATTTTTCATAGGCATGAGTTGATGCATAGACGACAATGGTTAGGTTTATCAATTCACCATGGTAATTCTAAGATGTATTGTGATGTTATATTAGATTTTTAGGTTGAAGAAGTAACTTATATAATTTGTGAACTGGTACATTAATTATTATTGAATTGAGGTAGATTAGTAGAGAATGTTTGGTTTTCTTCAAAATTTCCCTTTCCAAATGGTTTGTATGAAAAAAATTCTATGTAATTCTATCTTTGTATTCCATGTAATCATAATATAAGGGATCTGATTTCTGTGATCATTGATAAAATTAATAATTTGACTCATGAACACACTATCACGGTGACTCTGATGGTGGAATATCATGATCACATGTATGTCATAGAGGTTGTTACACTTTTTCTGGTTCCATTTGTGATTATTTCTTATCAAGAAATGAAGTTCAAATAAATGTTATGGAATGGTTTGGAAAGGGTCATGGGATCCAAACTTTAATTAATCATGAAATTGCATCCAAAAATGGATGGGAATATAGAGATTGATCTTCATGATATTTATGATATAATGTGTCTATGTGATCTATGTTTTTGAATATATCAAGAAAGAATTTTATTCACATAATTTTTCTATAAAACAATAATTTTCATAATATGATTCTGATTTATTCCATTCAGGTATTTAATGGTGTCCAAGATGATCTTCACTATTATCGTTAATGTTGGGTTAATCTTCCTTGGTTAGTCTGATCATTCTTGAGGTGATGACAAAAAAGATATTTTTGACCCAAAATGGATTTTTCGCAGTACAATGAAATTTAAAATCCCATGTGAACCCTAGTATTCAGTCATTATTATTTTATTTTGGTTATCATGTCATTATTTGAGTTCCACCATTTATGCGGCACTGATAGTTTGGTATTTAGGATAGGCATTCGTAGAGGTTTATTTCACCTACTGAAAAAATTGATATAATTTTATTCGTTTTATATTAGTTAAACTTTTACTCTTAGTTATCACACATTAATGACATGTTTAATGCATCATGGCTGAAATGTATGTAGCACCTCGACCCTGGAAGTTGAGATTCAGTGCATTATTACATATAATTTGCATGATCACACCATATATAGTCTCGAATGACCAATTAGGTTAGTATCATTGGATGTACTAGATACATTCACAAGGTTTACATTACATCATAAAATGGAAAACTACAAAAAAAAATTCTATAGACAACAATGAGATCTCGTAGACTATCCCTACAGGTCAATCAAAATATACTTCTTCATATCCTGGGAAAAATAAAACATAAAAAGGGTGAGCTCAGATTCTCAGTAAGTATAAAAATATAGTGGAAGCTTTCATAAATAATAATAAACATTTAAAGCAATGTAAAAAACTAAAACAAAGGCCTTTTAAACTTAAACATCATCATAATATGGAAAAGATAAAATCAAAATAATGTCATTTACATACTCACATGGATATTCTACTATTCGAATAATCACATGAAATATCAATAGCCACTTTCATGATGATGGAATGCATAATGGCAGACTTTCATAACAACATAGTCCAGGACTTGTTCCATGAGTACAAATAATATTTTTTCAAGGCCTTGTACCAAGATAGTAGATTGTTTCTTGAGACCTACCGATGCATCGAGGAGCTATAGTGGGATCCACCTATCACATACTCTGTCTAATGCATTCCTCATATGAGAATGGTTAATCATAACATAAACATCCATATTAAAACTGGCTTACAAAATGACAATACTTTATCCATAAACCATTAATGATATTAAATAACACATCCAAATTCCAACATATCACAAAATCATCAATTAAATATGTATGTTTTGTACCATAATAGATAAACAACAAACAAACATAAAATATTTCAATGGATGTTGACATAGATGAAATCAAAACCATTTTTGGGAAATATCTATTTCTATTTTGAAATCATTTAAATGTCATGTAATTATAAAGGAAAACATTTATATTTAAAATTATTCTTATAATCTTATAAGGGATGCTTCAATGGTGTAATAATGGAAAAGAATAATTGCACCTGTCGTATAAGTTAAAAAAAATTCTTACATTATCTTTATCATAAAGGTCATAGAGTACCTTGCTTGGAAAACGGCATAAAGATCCCATTAAAAACGTATAAGGTCAAATAATGGTATAAATGACTTTAACCCATTTTCTATTTAACATATTTTTTTTAAATATATTTTTAAGGAACATGGATGTGGATGATAACGAGGTCCTAGTAAATAATTACATATAAACAACCTCAGATAATGAAGAGATTGTGAAATTAACATTTACCTTGTACTTTTTGTGGGTCAAGGGTATGTTAACATCCTGTATAATGGTGAAATAATTATTCTTAAACTATACAAGAATCATATACATTAATATGATATCATATTTGATATTTTAATAATGCTTTGTTAATAATATCATATTATTATCATCGTTCATGTGTTAAAAGATACGTTTTCCTTTATATTCATTGTTATGTTAGTCATATTGTTTATGGATTTGATGTATATTATTCATATCCAGATGATATCAAGTCTTTACACATTATTTTTAATCATCAAATGAAAATTAATTTTGAATGGATACGATGGGGAATGAATATCATCACGTTCGTAGAGATGGTAATCGGTACGTACGCATAATAGACAATATAATTATTATATTATTGGATGTTATATCATATATAAAGAATCATTATCATGTTATACTTAATATTTACATCAATTACACGTCATTATTTTACCCATCTAAATAATAATGTATTTAATAACAATTACAACACGACGTGGAGACGGAAATCCGTATGTACGCACGTATGGTGGTATGTCATTAAAAGGATGGGTAGAATAACGAATAATGTTGTACCATATTCATAATAACATAATATTATATAAAAGATACTTAAGATATTATTTTTAATGGAAACAACAAAGAAAGTGGATGTGGAAGAAGAAAGGAACTTGAAAGAGGTGGTAATTATTTAACTCTTCTCCGGGTTCTTCCTTTTGATTTGATAAAAAGGGATCCGTAGGTTAGATTTCTGACTAAAGGAATGACACTTGGTTGATGGGATGATAGTTGATAGGGTATTTGGGCAGGGGATGGCCTATCCAAAATGCATTGAAATTGTGAATTTAAGGGAAGGTGGAGTGCCCTTTTATAAGAGGAGTGAAGGGAACATTAGGAAAAGCTAGAAATATTATTTTATTATAAAATAATTTTTGGATTAAAATGGATACAAAATAATTTATTTAATGGATAAGGTGGATATGGGTCAAGAAACACTCAACCAATAGGTTTTATACCTATTTGGGTTACCATATTTACTTTATCTTTTTAATTTTACTCTTAGTTAAAAAGTTTGATATTTACCATGTCTCTTTATATTTTTATATTATAAGGTTAATAAATTTACTATATACTTTTCAGAAAACCCAACATGTTTCATTAATGATACACTTATCATTATATAAGTCTTTTTTCCAGACCATATATTTTTAGGAATAAAATATTAATTAATAATATAATATTTTTTTAAAACTATTTTATGTCAATCTTGACACTATATCATATTTTGTTTTTGTTAAATTCATAACAGAATTATTACTTCGACAAAAATTCATTTAATCAACATGAACATGTCATATTAACCTATAAATTTAGTGTAAATTATAAAAAGTCTGATATTACATTTATTGTAATATTTAAAATATCAATTATTTTAATATTTCATTAATTAGGTAATTACTGCATTGTCATTGTGTCATAAAAAAATTAAATTATTTAATGTCTTAAAAATATAAATAAAATACCATTATGTAGGAAATATTATTCAGTTTCTAATGAATATTTTTAGTCAAATATAACTTATGTTTAACACTATTTTGAAAATGGTTAAGTTAATATACATTGAATTTAACACTTTTAACTCTTCTTTGAATTAAGTAATAATAAATTTCCTAATCTAATCCAGGTGGAACTAAAGAATAAAATTTTATTCCTATGGTGGTTTTTGTTCGAATAATAATTACCCAATAGAATTAGGACATGTGATAGGGTAATAATAATATCATTCTTACCCTTAATTACCCTATTTACTTTTAACTGTGGTAAATAAAGGTAAAATGTTTCTACTCATGAAAAATAATTTTTATCATATTGAACTACATTTTACTTACTAATATAAACTGTTTCTCCCAGATTTTTTAAATTCAACTCACAGAAGAGGTAAAATTATTTTTCATGTAAATGTCCAAATTCTCCTAGGTGGTGGGTAAAAGACGGTGAACAATTCAATAAAATTTTTATATATCTAAAATTATTTTAAACTAACTCCAATGATTTACATTGAACTTATAAATGTATTATGTATATATTTTGACCTAAAATAAATTTAAATAAAATAAATAAAAATTTAAATAAAAATTCGGTTTAAAACTATAACTTAGTTTTTTTCACTATTCATAAAAAATTGAATGTTTTCAGAAAAATACCAAAATTTCACTGTAGTCTAATTTCAATATTCCAAATACAAAAATGAAGTCCATTATGAAACATAAAATTTATATGATTCCAAAAAGTGGGTATTACTATTCATAATATCTAGTTTGATTGGTTGTGGTGAGGTAGAGCTTGAAGTTGCATACAACACATGATACTCTATTATTCAAATAGAAGTGTACCATAGAAGAATGGGGAGATACATTCTCCCTTACTTAAAATAATTTATTTGTTGAAATTTCTAGAATATTACATCATAAAAAGACTTTGGTGGTTCTTCATCCTATATTCCTCGGGTTCCCACGTTTCCTCATCCATATTATTGTTTCTCCATAGAACTTTTTCCAGATGAGTCATACGATTTATCAAAACTTGTTCTCTTGTATCAAGAACCTTGACTGGCTCTTCCTGATAAGACAAATTGGGTTCCAATTATAATTCATTATAGGTGAGTACATGCGTTGATTCATGCATGTATTTTATCAATAGTGATACGTGGAACACATCATAAACGTTGGAGAGACTTGGTGGTATTTCCAAATGGTACTCTACATCCCTAATTCATTCTAGAATTTTGGAAGGTCTAATGTACCTGGAAATTAATTTTCCCTTCTTACCCAAATGTATAATTCCCTTCCTTGGAAATACCTTCAAGAAAACACGATCTCATACCTAACATTCCAAATCCTTCCTTCTGTTATCAGCATTGCTCTTCTGCTTACTTTGGGATGCTTTGTTGTGGTTTTGGATTACCTTACACTTTTCCATCATTTACTCCACACGTTCTACGACTATGAGTTTTCTTTCGCCAACATTATCCCAATTGGTTGGTGTGTGACATCTATTTCCATATAACAATTCATATGGTTTCATCTGAATACTTGAATGGAATCTATTATTATAGGAGAATTCTACCAGAGGTAAGTATTGATCCCACCTACCTTGAAAGTCAAGTGAGCATGATCTTAACATGTCTTCAAAGTTTTGAATAGTCCATTCTGATTTTCCATCAGTTTGGGGGTTGTAGGTTGTTCTCAAACGACGTACATTATCTAGGGCTTTCTAAAGACTTTTCCAGAATTTTGTTGTAAAATGTGGATTACTATCAGAAAAAATCAATAGGGTTACTCCATTAAGTCTCTCTACTTCATTAATATATAGTCTTGAAAGACGTTCAAGCGGTAAATCCTCACTTATAACAATTAAATGTGCTGACTTGGTATGAAAATAAACAATGACCAATATTGCATCGTTCCATCATGGATTCTTTGGTAGTCCCATGACAAAGTCCATCATGATATTATCCCATTTCCTCTCAGGAATGGGAAGATATTTCATGACTCTTCTAGGATGATGCCTTCTTACATTCACTTGTTGACAAACCATACATCTTGGTACAAAATCAACAATCTCACTCTTCATGTTTTCCCACCAAAAATGTTCCTACAAATCTATATAACTTTTGGTGCTACAAGGGTTTATAGAGAAATTGGAACTGTGAGCATCATCCAACAATTCCCTTTTTAGATCTGGTATATCGGGAACACAATGTCTCTTCCCAAATTTCAAAATTCCATCTTCATACACAAAGTCACTCAATCTCCCATCATTAACAGTATTAATAATCATTTAAAACTCTTCATCATTGGTCTGAGAACACTTTATCCTTTCTTGTAAAGATGGTTTCGCAATAATTTGAAAAAGTATTGATGTTTCCCCTTCCATGGTGATTCCCATATCAATATTTACATGATCACTATATATAGGATCATTTTCAACTCTATTCTTGTTCAAAACTCCAATATCATTTCTAGTCAAAGCATCTGCCACCTTATTTTCCTTCCCTGGGTGGTACTGTATTGTGCAATCATAATCCTTTAGTAGTTCAAGACATCACCTTTGCCTCATATTGAGTTCTTTTTGTGAGAAAATTATATATTTCAAACTCTTGTGATCAGTATATATCTCATTTTTTCACCATAGAGATAGTGTCTCCAAGTAATGATTACAACATCAAACTCAAGAAAATGATTAGGATAATTTAGATCATTAATTTTATGTTGGCATGATGCATAGAAAATAACTCTATAATTCTGTATAAGGACACAACCAAGCCCTTCCTTTGTTGCATCACTATAAATAACACACCCATCATTCCTCTATGGTAGATTTAATATAGAATCATTGAATAATCATCTCTTCAGTTATAAAAACATTCTTCGCACTCTTCTGTCCTAACAAATTTATCCTTTTTTCATGTGAGTTTTTTTAATAGGATAGCAAACTTGGAAAAATACAGGACAAAACGTCGATAATAACCTGCTAAACCAATAAAACAGTATACATCAGATATACTCATCGGCACTAGCCATTCATGGATTGCCTTAGACCTAGAAGGATCCACATATATTTCATCATTGTAGACAATATGGCCAAGAAAAGAAATCTCATAATGCTAGAATTCACACTTGGTAAACTTCCCAAATAATTCATGTCTTCTTAGAGTCTGCAGGATAATGCACAAGTGATTTTCATTATCATTGTAGTTTTTGGATTGTACCAAGATATCATCAATAAATACCACTACAAATGAAACAAGATATTCCTTTAAAACCCTGATCATTAGATCAGTGAAGATAGAGGGTGAATTTGTCAATCCAAAAGTCATTACATTAAACTCGTAATGCACGTACCTAATATGAAATGATGTTATCGGAACATTTTCCTTTTTCACACACAAATGATGATATCTAGATCAAAGTTCAATTTTGGAAAAGTGTTGAGCTACAATAAGTTGGTTGAATAATTCATCAATGCAAGGTAGGGATACTTCTTCTTTACTGTTATAACATTGATCTCCCTATAGTCAATGTACAACCTCATTGATACATCTTTCTTCGTAACAAAAATAATAGGGGTTTCCCATAGACAAACTTTTTGGTGAATAAATACATTATTACTCAATTCCTATAGTTGTTTCTTTAGTTACACTAATTCCACATTGTCCATTCTATAAAGGGTCTTCGATATGGCCATTGAACCAGGAATTAAATCAATGGAAAACTCAATTTCTAGTTCTGGAGGATTTCCATGTAAATAATTTATTAATACGTCAACATATTATTTCACAATTTGTACATCCTATATTTGAACATTCATTTCCTCACCCACAGTCATTCAATTATCTTCCTCCCCAATGATTGAATTTAGTTGAGCTACTAGTGCTTGATCTAGATAAAAATTACGTTGTGACATTTCTCCTCTAATGATAAGGTACTAATTATAATCATCAAAAAATTTAACCTCCTTATTATTACAATAAACTTTATCATCATGGTTATAAAGAAAATCCATAACGAGGATTATATCAAATTAAATCATGGGTATGATGATGAGATCAGCAGATAAAGAATATTTATATGCCCTAATGCAGACTGATTCACAAAACATTGTTGTAATGATACTTCCCTTGGGAGTTTTGACTAAAAAATAACATGTTAAATAAAATTGGAAACATCTAATTTTCATAGAAAACATGGAAGATATGAAACAATGTGATGATCCAGAATCTAATAAAGCATTTTCTAAACCTGAGGAAACCATTAAATTGCCTGCCACTATGTCTTTCAGAGCATCAACCTCAGTAGTTGTGATAACATAAACTTGGCCATGATCACTAGGCCTTTTCTAAGGTAAGTTCCCTTGACTCTTAAGACACTAATTTGTATAATTCCCCCTTTCTCTACAATTGTAGAATTCAACATCGACAATCGGTTTCCTTCCCTTAGAATCACATGTTTAGTGACCTTTTTCACCAAACTTTTACCAGACTCACATTCCCTTCAAGCAAGTACCATGGTGTTTTTCCCACATTTACTACAGGATGGATATTCAACATTTCCCTTCTTCCCCTTATTTCCATTTCTAGAGTGTTTAGCGGATCTATTATTCTATGGTTTTTCTTTAGAGTCATAAGATATAGAGAATTATTTTTCTATCTTCATAGAACATTATACAATATCATTATACGATAAGAAATATTGTGTGACTAATGCTTGATGGAGAATTGGGTTTACCCCATCAAAGAGATGATCAATCTTGCTTCATGGGTTATATATATAATCTGCCACAGCCACGTTAACATTTTAATGTTAGCTTCATACTTTTTGACATTCACATCCTTTTTTTGCATCAGAATCTAAAATTGTCTTTCTATATCAGCTTGATGGTCATGAAAAATGTATTTTTCATAAAAAATTTCTTTAATCATCCTTTATTCCATATTTGATACTTTCAAATCTTCATTTATGTTTTGAATCGATGACCCCCATTGATCAGCATCTCTAGTGATGTGGTAAACTTCCATGATAACTTTTTAACTTTTGCTACTTCCCAAGCCGTGGAATATTTTCATTAAGGAAATTATCCACTTCTCAGCCACTAATAGATTTTTACTCCCATTGAATGTTGCTGGATGTTGCCTCATGAATTAATCTATCATTGATCCTCCACCCTATGGATCAGGGTGCTTCATATGGGTATGGTTGTTATTCATAACCTAAGTGAGTTGTCCCAGTATGTTGATTAGCTGATCAGCACCGGTTTAATCACCATCTCCACTATAATTATCTTCATTAGGATAGAAATCCCTACATGGTGTGCATTCATTGATATGTTTTACATTCCTTCCCATTCGAGTCTAGATCAAAGCAGTGTTCTCGGGTTTTACCCCTAGTTACATTTATGCCATAGCCGCCTCTACCTGATCATATCCAAGCATGGATGTATTGCTGGGAAAACTCACAAAATCTCTAAAATACCAAAATTCAAGATGTCTGTTTCCGACGCTTTCGCCGGGGCGCGCGCGCATCCGTCCACGGGGGAGGGGGACGCGCGGCTTTGTTGCCCCGCATTCCCGCTTTCCAAAGGCGGGCGGCATTCGTTCCTTATTCAGGTACGTCTGCTCCTTGATTGAAACGGGATGATGGGATGTCGGTTCTTCCTCCTGTGCATTCCTCCTCAGAACTCATCACCTAGTCCGGGTCTCCCTTATAGATTTAATACGTAGTTCGTGAAACTCTTCCCAGTGCCATGTCTCCATGGACGCCGGTTAATTACACTGCTTCTGTCGGGACATTCCAAAGGGTCCAGTCAGGGCAGCAACCTTCGGTCAGGGGAGTAATCACGTTTGAGGCATCAGTAGCGTGTCTGGATGCTCGGGTACCTGGCATGTCGGTCTGTTATCCTTGATCACAAGGCTTCTCGAGGGCGTGGAAACCCGAGGCATCCCACATCGAGCGCGGGGAATTACATGTCATAGACACGTATCTGAGGTTTTCCTCAGCTTCCCATGTTCAACACAGGGTATGCTGCAAGATTAACGTCTAGCAGAGACGGTTACGCAAAAGGCGTTCCATCCGAGGTTTTCCTCAGGCATCTCATGTTTATCACGAGGTAGGACGCGAGTTTAACGTCTTGCGGAGACGGCTGAGAATGCAATGGGACCATCGCAGGGGGCGACAGCGAAGTCGGGCTTGAGCCTTGAAGAGGCTTCCTACGTATCCCCGTGGCAGGGAATCAAAGTCCACGTAGTTCAGGATGGTGCCGGTAAACCGACGTGAAGTTGGACCTTGGTCCGAGGAGAGTTGGGCTTGAACCTCATGGAGGATTCCTACGTACCATGCCTTAACATGGATCAAAGTCCTCGTAGTTCAAATGATACAGTTTAACGTCATGCGGGACGATAATGAACCCTGACGTGAATAAACGACGGGTGGGCTTGAACCTCGTGGAGGCTTCCTACGTACCATGCCTTGACACGGATCAAAGACCTCGTAGTTCAAGTGGTCACAACGGCTTACCGCTGGACTGGAATGGGACCCGACGTGAATGAGCGACGGGTGGGCTTGAACCTCGTGGAGGCTTCCTACGTACCATGCCTTGACATGGATCGAAGACCTCGTAGTTCAAATGGGGGCTGGGTCGCAATGGCTTACCACTGGACCGGGATGTAGTTTAACGTCATACTGGACGTAGGTAGAACACGACGTGAATTGGGTGATGGGTGGTTTGTCGGTAAACCGACGTGAAAGCAGACCTTGGTCTGCTAATGGTGGGCTTGAACCTCATGGAGGCTTCCTACGTACCATGCCTTGACATGGATCAAAGACCACGTAGTTCAGGTGGGTCACAACGGCTTACCGCTGGACCGGGGTGCAGTTTAACGTCGTGCTGGACGGGGGTGAGACCCGACGTGAAAGACGGGTGGGCTTGAACCTCGTAGAGGCTTCCTACGTACCATACCTTGACATGGATCAAAGACCTCGTAGTTCAAATGGTTTCTCCGGTGAACCGACGTGAAAGCAGACCTTGGTCCACTGTTGGTGGGCTTGAACCTCAGGGAGGCTTCCTACGTACCATGCCTTGACATGGATCAAAGACCTCGTAGTTCAAATGGTTTCGCCGGGGAACCGACGTGAAAGCAGACCTTGGTCCACTGTTGGTGGGCTTGAACCTCATGGAGGCTTCCTACGTACCATGCCTTGACATGGATCAATGACCTCGTAGTTCAAATGGGGGGTCGCAATGGCTTACCACTGGACCGAAATGGGACCCGACGTGAAAGAGCGACGGGTGGGCTTGAACCTCGTGGAGGCTTCCTACGTACCATGCCTTGACACGGATCAAAGACCTCGTAGTTCAAATGGTGGGTTTGCCAAGGTCGGTGCTCACTCTAAGCCCACGTGGGTCATGCTCGGTGTGAGAAACAAGAGGTTGCAAGGACCTGACGATCACGTCGCGAAGGGTGCGTCCGTGAGAAGCGAATAGGGGCTTACGCGTTGGGCGGCCCATGGTGTTGGGACTTACTCCAGGATGGAGGCCCATGGCGCGTCAAAGCGCGGGAAAGATGGACCTTGGTCCGACAATGGGAGGTGCCTCGTTCCCTATCACGTTCCCCACTGACCTTGGCAGTGGGGGAGTACCGAGATGCACGGGTGCAATCATCTGTACCAATGGTTAGGGATTTACGCTCTGAGGCGACCCTTCCCCTGCGAACATACACCACTCCAACAAGGAGGATCTCATTCCATGTGCGGAAGAGTTCCATTCCCGTGGAGACGAGTGGTGTAATGAATGCTCGAGCTGGGGGACCCTTCGTGAGGGAGACGAGGTTGGGTCACAGTTTAACGTCATGTGCTGAGGACGTGGTGCTTGGCAGTTTAACGTCCTGCAGCTCGGACGAGGTGGGTTCACTCCACACCCCTAGGGCTTACATAACCGGTACCCTCTGGTCCTTGGGGAAGGGAAGGTACCAGTAAGGCCATGGTAGAGGGGAGTCGAGGGAGGAGCCATCGAGGGGTCCACGTTAGCATGGCTATGCGAAGAAGCAATACCCGTTAGCGTGCCTATGTGAAGAAGCATTGGGCGAAGCAATGCTACGGGAGGTGTTGTCCATGGGACTTTGAAATCACATCGTGCAAACCTGGAGGGTCGCACGGAAAGAGGAATCGCTAAGCAGAGGAGTGTGCTTTGCGAAGTGGGGTGCCTTGGCCTTAGCATGGGGCATAGGTGGGAGTGGGAGTTGCTTTGCGAAGTGGAACAGTGTTCGCGGAGCACTGCCTCGCGAAGAAGGAGTGGTTCGCGAAGCAGGGTCCTGCCAAGCAATGTGCTTCGCGATGCATAGTTATCCTGCCTTGGCATAGGGATTACTAGAATGGGTTGGGTGTTTCGCGAAGCACGAGTGCTCCGCGGCTGCCCGGGTTCCCTTGGGAATCCCCTTCCTTTGCGAACGCCCTTGGGCTTCGCGAAGGGCATCCCTCTCGGAAGAGGGGCTCAGAACGAAACAAATCAGAGTCGTCTCGCGAAGTAGAAATACCTCGCGAAGCTCATGATTCCCGGGGCAAAGCTTGCTTCGCGATTCAGGAGAGGAGAAGCCGAAAGGTCGGATTGTCCGTCCCGGGGACTCAGGGGGAGTCGAGTATTTATAGGGAAGGGGCGCCGCGAAGCAGGGCTCGCGCGCCGCCTTCGGGGCTTCGCGGCGGCTCGCGGACGTCAAACGGGCTCGCAGAGGATCACCGCCTCCGGAGCTTCGCGGCGCCTCACGAACGTCAAACGCGCTCGCTGAGGATTACCGCCTCCGGAGCTTCGCGGGGCCGCCAAAGTTGGGGCGCTTCGCGGCGGGGCTCCGCGGACGGGCTCCACGGCTGTGCTTCACGGCTGTGCTTCGCGAGGTAGCGCGCCGGCTGTCTTTTTCGTTCCTTCCTTTCGGGCCATATTTTTGGCGCCAACAAATGCCCCCCCTCAGACTTGGAGTCGCGGAGGGAGAAGGGTCGAAGTCTGAGGGATAATCGCCAAAAACTGTCGGTGGTTCGCGATGCGTCATCGCGAAGGGGGACCGCGATGCTCGCCGGGGCCGCGGATCCGGACGCGCCGCGATGCTTCGCGCGGGTGAGGCGCGCCGCGATGCTCTGGGGTCATCGCCTATAAATAGGGGGTCCGCCCTCTTTTGTCTTCACGTGTCTTGTCTTTTTGTGCGCTCTCGATTTGGCGAAGCTCCGCGTACTCCGCGATAGCACTCCGCGAATCGAGCTTCGCGGCGAACCGCGAGTCTCCGACTCCGCGTCCGCGCCAAGCGAACCTCTGTCTGCCTTGGCCAGACTTCGCGGCTTCGTCTCGCGACCGATCTTCGTGATCCGACTTCACGGTCGAGCTTCGCGGCCGAGCTTCGCGGCCGAGCTTCGCAATCCAGGGAGAAAAAACTTTTCTAAGGGTCGACATTAAAGATGGCCCATCAAGAAGCTGTGCTGGGAGTGCTCGCAGATGCTGCTCGCTGGGATGAGATGGCCAACCGTCCAGGCTTGGGGGAAATGGTTCGCAGCCATTCATACCACACTTCTCTGACAGATCTGTTGTCGGAAGGTCAGAAGGATTATCCACATTGAAAAAAGCTGCCGTTGTACGGCTTCGGTCTGAGGGATGACGTCTTCATCCCTGAGGCGGGAAGGGATGAACCAGCTTGTTGGTTCAGGAGCACATCGTGCCAACACCAATGGTTCAGGGCGGCCGATGGTCACGCGCGGGAGGATTCCACACCCGTCACCGCCGATTGTCTCTACAATCATGTGAACGACATTGACGGGAGGCCACTGCAACCGGAGACGTCCCCTCCTCTCTACTGCACCATGCTGAAGGCGGCTCTGCAGGATCCGAAGAAGGGATGGTCTGATGAGTGGGACCTGTGCCAGGGCGGCAATTTTACCGACGACTGGGCCTGGGCCTACTGGGTAGGTGCCTCATGCAAGGAGTTCGAGGCTGAGCTGAGGAGAGTGGGATTGTACGAGGCGGCATGGGCCTCCCAGTTCCACATTTACCATCCAAAGCAGCTGATGCCGGAACTGCTGAGTAGATGGTCGTCCAGGACCAACACTTTTCATCTGCATCACGGGGAGGTGGGCATCAGCCTGTGGGATGTCCACCAGGTTTCTGGGGTCCCGATCTTGGGGGCCATGTACGACGAGTTCCTCCCAGTCATCAGTGCGTGGGGGGATGCTGAGCAAATGCCATGGCTGGCGTCAGCGCTGATGGCGCTTGTCCCTGGAGAGGACAAGGAGGCCGTGAGGGACGTCCACTTCAAGAGGTGGTTCAAGTGTTTCCTGAACTTTCCAGAGAATCGAGAGTTCCCTCCAAGGCCTCGAACTTGTCCGAGGGTAGCCCAGCGGGGTAAGGGGCACTCGTATTGGGGGGTTTTGGAGGACAGCCAATGGAAGACTTGGGGTTTCAGCGTCAGCACCGAACAACAGCCAATAGTCAGGCTGGCGGCGTTCATCGCGGCTCTCATCTGTGGGTGGATCCTTCCGGTGAGAGATACAAGCATGGGGGTACGGCCCAGCTCGTTCATCATGGCATCGATGATGGCCATGGGGCAGCGGATCAACCTGGGGATCCCGATGCTCGCCAAGCTATATAGAATGCTGCGACGTATCAGTGAGGGCAAGAAGCCGCCAAGAATATGCGGGCCCTTCCACCTCCTGTATGGGTGGATCGCGGCGCACATCAGGGGGATTTACGAGTATCCAAACCCCATTTCGCCGCCGGGATCAGACTTTCGCCCTTCCATTCTGAACGCAGTTGGGAGCTTCCCATTCAAACTGGCCGTTCCGATGGTGCTGAATAGAGTGTGGAGGGCGGACGAGTTCAATTTTCATCCCTTTCCACTGCCGACGGGGAGGCTTACTGATGATGGACGGGGAACAGAAGAGCATCGGGCTTACCTCCTGGCCTTCCGAGGTGGAGTTTTGGTGGCTCGGATAGATCTTGAGCCGATCTGTGAACCATACACCCCACACCGTTTTGCGAGGCAGTTTCGGTGCCTCCAGCGGCTGACCCCGCAGGTATACTGGGAGGTGCGTCACGAGGAGAACCCGTGTGTGATGAGGCAGTTGTGGCTCATGTTCACACGTCAGGATGGAAAGATGCAGATCACATTGCCTCCATCCACCGCCGCCTTCGGCTTAGTGAAGGAGTACGCCATTAGCTGGGAGGCCGCTTATCCTGGGGAGATGCTGAAGCAGCCAACGATCCGGGTTGGTGACGGTGGGCCTCCTTTATCTCGAGGTCGGGGTCGGAGGGCAGCTAGGGTCGCCCGCGGCAGCGGGGCTGCCATGGCAGAGAGACCCGCACCGGCCGAGGGTATGGCAGCAGCGGCGGATCTGATGGTTCCGGGAGAGCAGGGTCATCCGGAGGGGCGGCCAACGAGGGGATTCCGTCGGGTGTCCGCTCAGGCTCCGGGGAAGCGGCTGCGTCACATTGACATGGCAGAAGATGCTGTCTTTCTGGAAGCTTGGGACGTCTGGGACATCAACCGGCAATTCCTCAGCCCAACATAGATGTGGGACCACCTGAACCGCCTCGGGATGAAACTGCCGGGCATAGGCCCAGTTCGGGCTGGATTCACGGTGTCTCCGGCGGAGGAGGAGCAATACTTGAATGAGCTGGAGGATTACGTCCACTCCAGCGGTGTTCCTCGCCCAATGACAGATCGGGTGAGGGTACTGTTGAATCAGACGGTGCCCCCACAGTTATCGGATGCCGATCTGAGGGAGCGCTTCCCCTTGCCGGAGGAATCAGGGGATTCTTCTCAGGGGGACGAGGCTGGAGGAGGGAGCCCGTTGGAGGAGGGCGAAGTCGGAGACCGAAGCTCAGAATCCGACGACTTCGCGGAGGCTCTCGAGGTAACATTCCGAACTTCTCTTCTTACAATCTGTTTTTGAATCCCTACGGACTTCTTACCAATGTTTGAGCCATGCAGGAGGAACTTGTTCGTAGGCCCCGTTCTCGCTCCTTGGCGGGTGATGTCGCGGGACCTTCGGAACCCGCGCCTACGGCTGCGTCCAGTTCTGCATCTGGTGGGACCAGGGGGTCTGAGGTGGATCCTCTGAGATCTCCATACCTTCCAACAGTATACGGGGGGCCTCGTCTCGGAGTCCCATCAGTACCGGTCCGGGAGCAGCGCTCGGAGGTCAATCTTCGTAAGTCTCCTTCACCGGCCTCCGCGTCGCCACACGTGGGCCATGCCAACTAACGTTTATGTCTATTTCTGTCATACAGTTCTCCAACTGGCGTGGGCTGCTGCAGCTAGGCTGGTTGGGATGTCTGGCGGCGTCCCTCCCAGGGGCATGCCGGTGATGGTGTCGATAGTCCCTTCTCCTCCTCAAGCTGCGGCGCACACCATCACTGGCGGGACCACCCGCAGGGTCATACCTGAAGTCATCGAGGTGGACTCCGAGGAAGAGGATCAACCGGTCAGTCCCAGTCCTGTCGTGCCTGTGCCGGCGTCAGGTGTCGTACCAGACTCAACACCAGATGCGGATCCCACTGAGGAATTCCTGCAGGCATATCCCATGTACGAGCCTGCTGACCGCGCGGATTGGGACGAAACAGCCTCTGATGAGGAAGACAGCAGCATAGTCCGCCGCCGGTCGTGGAAGTTGATCACGCGCTTTATCAGGGACACTCCCCAAGTGCAATGGCTGGCCGAAATGAATAGGCTCCGCTCACGGTTGCGCGAACTGTGTGCCGGGGGAGTGGATGCCCAACGCCCTCACGCGCTCATCCGAGACCTCATGGCTGAGAAGATCCGGGAGCATGATCATGGGCTGAGCGTGGGATGGCAGCGGAGGAAGGCGACCAGCATCAGGAAGCTCCAGGAGGCTGAAGGCGCGGTTCAACAGATGCAGATCCGGGCCAACGAACTTTCAGCCACTCTCGATGGACAGTCTGAGCTGGTCTTACGATTGAAGGCCCAGCTGGCAGAGGCTGAGGAGCATATGGAGAAGACCTCTGGAAGGATGGTTGTCGTCCATGCCGAGGTGGAAAGGGCCCGGGCCAGGGTTGACGGATTACGCCCCGCCGCTGCTGAAGAGGAGCGGGAGTTAAATCAGCGACAACAGGCTCTGGACGCTGCAAGTCAACGGGTGGCGGAGCTGCAACGCTCTTTTGACGGAGTCAACCCGTCCATGGGGGAAGTCAACCCCCGAGTATTGTAGCGAACTCGAAAGAAGCTTTTATTAACACTTTTGTGCTCCAACTCTTTCTTTCTCCTTTATTTTGAGTTCCGTAGTACGCACGATTTCCACTGTTGAATTGCCTTGTTGTATCCCTGCAATGTTTGCGGGACGTTTGACGACAATTCCCTCAAACCAGTCCAGATTCCCGAAAGATGGGGAAGGCTTGATCGGAGGAGGAACTTCCAGGATAGCCGAATTACCGTTTCTCCAACGTGCTCTTATGCACGATCGGGGCAACGCCAAGGGCGCTGGAATTGGTTCAAACAGATGAAAATGGGGAGTGTGAATCACGATGCCCGAATTCGGAACACTGCGGGGATGGCGTGACAATAAAGGACAACCGCTAACTGTGGCGGACAGACGGTATCCTTACTGTGTTAGCCTGAAGTGGGGACAACAAATGAGCATCGACCGCTGACCATATTCGCAACGCGGGATTTTATCAATTTGTTGTCGATCAATCTTTCAGAACGTTGGCCCAGGACAGTTGGTGGACCATAGGTCAGACATCCATACTGTTAGGGGGTCCTTCCAGACATGACCAGTCTTCCGGAACGTTGGCCCAGGACGGTAGGTGAGCCGACGCGGCACAAGACCAGGCCGTTAGGGGGTTCCTTCAGACATGAAAAAGGATGAGAGTCCGAATAAGGGACACGCAAAGCGTGGAACATGGCGTGGTGGTTTGTTTAAACAGAATCCAACACCTCGGTAGTTGCACCACCGTGGAGGGAGTATGCCAGATGGGCGCATCGACCTGATCACGGATCATTCCTTTTTGGGGCAGGGCCTCTCTGGCGAGGGGATCTATCGCTTCCCAATGGGATCTGGGGGCATCCCGAACTTGTTCAGGGTAAAATTGTAGCTACATAGTTCTCCCCGGGGGGTCAGGCCAGAGGGCTGGAAATGGGGAGGAATAGGATTTTGTGATTCCTGGGGCTGAACCCTAGGCGAAATGCCTGGGCGTCTCTACGTATCCCACGTGATGATGGGAATCAAGCCGCACGTAGTTCTGGAAATGTAGTTTAACGTCGTACTGGACGAGGAGCAGCCTAACCGTGTTGGTACACATCCAGCAAAAACTACTAAACCCACGTGAGTCGTGCTCGGTGTGGGAAACAAGTAGTAGTGGTGGGAATTTCCCGACGCAGAGAGGGGAAGGTTGGGGCAAAGGGATGCTCGGTGACTACCGGCCCAATGACACTAACACGATCATTCAGCGCACCTAGATGCGCGAAGAGAAAGAGCTAAGTATGGTGGAGTTCCACTTGAACATGAGGGAGTGGAAATGTGTGAATCATGACGCTCGAGATTCGGATCGCGATGGTGACGGCGTGGCGATGGAGGACTACTGATGACCATATTTGCAACACAGCATCCTATCGCGTTAGCCTGAAATGGGGACAAACAAATGAGGGTCGACCGTTGACCATGTTCGAAACACGGGACCGTGTCACAAATGTTGTCGAATATCCGCAGGGACGTTGTCCCGAAACGATTGTAGGGCCCTTAGGTCCAGCATTCATGGAGATCCCTTAAGCTTAGTATCCACGTCGTCCGAGGGTCCCTTTGGATGTGGAAGAGGATGAGGATCCAAATAGCGAGCTCACGAAGCTTGGTCATGAGATGAGGGGAATGTCCCTGTGATAATCCCATGCTTCGGGCTTTCTGTCAAAACACATCCGAATACGTCAACGAAACGTATTAGAGAGAGGGAGAAGATTCCTTTCCCTTGGGGAGATCTTAGTTTAGGGTCATAGAACTCGGACCATGGATTGGAAAAAGGGATCAGGGGACGCATGACATCACAGCCTGACGTGAATGAGCTCGAGTCGAGGGACCGAACACCAGGGTTAGGCTGGGCCCGCGGGGAAGTACCCGGGCGCTCCTACGTATCTCATGAGGATGAGAATCAAGACATACGTAGTTCTGGAGGGTGGCAGGGTAAGGTACCAGTGCCAGGGGAAAGGGGAAGTGCGGACGTGGCCCTTGCACTAAAAGAAGCGGAATTTGATGTATCTTGTTTGTTCTTTGAGGTGAATGGTTTTTTTTTTGTGAAGCGACAGGCCTAGAACTGTAGGTCGTGACATCGCCACAAGAATCAAGCCGTGATGGGCGTTGACAAATGGCATGGCGCGTGGCCAGTACCCAATGTGGTGTCCTCTACAGCGAGGTCACCACAATGCGGTGCCGTTTTTCGTCGTGCGGCCAGGACGATAATGTCACAGTTTGGGGTCGTATGATAGGACCAAGCATGCATTTTATCGTCATGCAGTGCAGACGTAGCAGAGACGATGCTAGGCGGGAAATGTGCGTAGTGTTATAAAACAAAATTGATGGAGACATGATCCACATCAAATTGTACGCCATTTGGAGGGTGAAACCTTAGGCCGAGGGGCCTATACAGAGGGGAAACAGGGAGAGAGACTGGCTTCCTGAATGGGTTGTACCCGGAGATAGGGCGTCTGGGCGGTCCTACGCGTCCCATGAGGATGGGAATTTGAACGTATTCCTGAATGGGTCTTAGTTTATGGTCTTAGAGCTCGGACCATGGGAGCCCCAAAGGGCGCCAGATTGCAGCTTTGTCCCCCTAACATGCAAAGGTGCACTGAGGGATAGCGCCAAAAGTGTCGAGATTCCACCTGGACATGATGGGGTGGAAAATGATGTGAATCATGCAACCAACATTCAAGGACTGAAGGGGCTGGCGTGACGACAGGGGATTACTGCTGACCATGTTCGCAACACAGCATCCTAATGCGTTAGCCTGAAATGAGGACTAACAAAATGAGCATCGACCGCTGACCATATACGCAACGCGGGATTTTATCGACTTGTCGTCCGTAACCCTGGAGGGCATTGGCCCGTATCGGTACGAGAGCCCTTGGGCGTAGTATCCAGGCCGTTCTTGGGGGTCCATCTGGGTGTGAAAGATGATGGAAGTCCGAATAGAGGAGAACACGAAGCTTGACAAGTGGAAGGAACTTGACCAAGTTGAATCTGACACTCTTGGTGCTAGACCAGAGTACTCTCAATACATGGGTGAACCACTGCAGGGAGCCAAGGGACTCAACCTTGAGGGTGATCGAGAGATGGCAGATTCCTAGGGGAAGGGGGGAATGATGCTCACAACCTTGTATCATACCTACGCACCCCCCGTTGGAGAGGGATGGACCAAGTGTCCTAGGTGACCGGGAAATCATGAGATCTCCCCGAGGTGGGGCTGGACCCGAATATTAGACATTCAGGTGGTCCTACGTATCCCATTAGGATGGGAATCAAGCCACACGTAGTTCTGAAGGGTGCCTTTTAATGTCATGCAGGACAGGGGATAGGAGGACTGAACCTCAGAATGGGGGCGTGCGTGGTGCAGCTATTGCGTACCCGACGTGAATGAGGACATAATCCTACACTGCGCCACGCAGTCCTGTGATCAGGGTCCTGAAGGCAGGATTAGAGAGGTAAATTCACTGAACTCAAGCCGGGTCCAAAGACAAGGGGTCTTGAACGTGGTTCCAGATGAGAGTCTTAGTTTATGGTCTTAGAGCTCGGACCGTGGATGGTGACAACTCCTAAGTAAGCACAGATGTCAGCCCAATCCCTAAGCCCACGTGAGATAAACTCGGTGTGGGAAACAAGGGGGGCATCCTCATCGCAATACTTGGGGCATCCATTAAAGGGGAGTCGGCAGAGAGTTTCGAAGGACACCTTTGATGTAGCTTGTTCTCCCAATGCGCGGACGTGTACGGGGGAAAAGTACCAAGAATCCCGAGACTCTACTTGGACACGATGAAGTGATGAAGGGTGTGAATTGTGTACCCGGCATTTGGGCTTAACAGGTTGGCGTGGCGACAGAGGAAAACTATTATCCATGACAGAAACACAGAGTCTGTATCGCGTTAGCCTGAGGTGGGAACAACAAACGAGCATCGACCGCTGACCATATTCGCAATGCGGGATTTTATCGATTTGTTGTCCGGAACCCTGGGGGGCGTTGGCCCGTATCGGTAGGAGAGCCCTTGGGCTTTGTATCCAGGCCATTCTTGGGGGTCCCTTCGGGTGTGAAAGATGGTGAAAGCCCTGATGCGGGGATACGCAAAGCCTGGAAAGCGGGTGCGGACGTGTCCGGGTAAAGCTTGGCATTCCAGGTAATGAACCAGAGTACTCTTAAGCACATTGGAGAACCGCCGAAAAAGAGGGATCGACGAAACAACTCAGCAGGGGGTGGGAGCATGGCGTGGTCATCACGAGACCGTCGTGGATGAGGACATAATCCCACACCGCACCATATGACCCCCTCATGGAGGAAGGATAGGCCAGGGGGCCAAGATGGGATGAGGATTCCCGAGGGATGGGGCTGGACCCGGATCTTGGACATCCAGGTGGTCCTACGTATCCCATCAGGATGGGAATCAAGCCACACGTAGTTCTTGAAATGTAGTTTAACGTCATACCGGACGAGGAGGGGAGTAACATACCCTTAAGAAAGGTGTACAGTATGGAGAAAAACCGATGTGAATGAGGGCATAGCCCTACGCCATACCGTACAACCCTATGAGATAGGTCCTGGGCCGCGGCCTGGAAAGGCCGAGGGGCCTGGGGCTGAGCCTCGGTCAGGAAGAACTGACTGGTTTGTAGTTTCACGTCTTACATGAGGACGGGGGCCAGGGGCCCAAGGGGGCCAAGGGGCCTGAGGCTGAGCCTCGGAAGGGGAGTCGTACGACATGGTACATGATCCCGACGTGAATGAGGACGTAGTCCCACACCACACCGTACACTCCGGGTAAGAAGGGACCTAGGCTGTGACCTGGAAAGGCCAAGGGGCCTAAGGTCAAGTATCAATCAGGAAGACCTGACTGGCTTGTAGTTTAACGTCTTACATGAGGACGGGGGGCCAGGGGCCCAAGGAGGCCGAGGGGCCTGAGGCTCGGTCAGGAAGGCCTGACCAGTTTGCATTTTAACGTCTTACACGAGGACGGGGGGCCAGGGGCCCAAGGAGGCCGAGGGGCCTGAGGCTCGGTCAGGAAGGCCTGACCGGTTTGTAGTTTAATGTCTTACACGAGGATGGGGGGCCAGGGGCCCAAGGAGGCCGAGGGGCCTGAGGCTCGGTCAGGAAGGCCTGACCGGTTTGTAGTTTAACGTCTTACACGAGGACGGGGGGCCAGGGGCCCAAGGAGGCCGAGGGGCCTGAGGCTCGGTCAGGAAGGCCTGACCGGTTTGTAGTTTAACGTCTTACACGAGGACGGGGGGCCAGGGGCCCAAGGAGGCCGAGGGGCCTGAGGCTGAGCCTCGGAAGGGGAGTCGTACGACATGGTACATGATCCCGACGTGAATGAGGACGTAGTCCCACACCACACCGTACGCTCCGGGTGAGGAATCCTGGGCTGTGGGCCCGATCACTAGCACCACCTGGGGGAAGTTTGTCACCTCAGGATGGGGCAGAATGAATCGCTGTTGGCCATATTCGAAACATAGCGTTCCTATGGTGACCCGCACGGGGGCAACCAATGAGCGTCGACCGCTGACCAAATTCGCCACGCGGGACTTGTATCGATTTGTTGCTTGAAAAACCCTCGGGGGCGTTGGCCCGTATCGGTAGGAGATCCCTTGGGCTTTGTATCCAGGCCGTTCTTGGGGGCCCCTCCGGGTGTGAATCCATCCACGAAAGGGGCAAACACCTCCAGGGGGGAATGTGCAGCCGGGTCGAGGCTTGCTCGACGTGGGTCGGGGCAAAAGTGTGCACCCTGCCGTGTCTTGACCCGAAGGGAAGATTTTGGCTTTTGGGCTGGGCCAACGGACGAAATGTCCGGGCGTTCCTACGTATCTCATAAGAATGAGAATCAAGCCATACGTAGTTCTTGAAGGCCATGCAGTTTAGCGTCATGCAGTGAGGACGTGGGAGGGTAGAAGAACGGGAGTGGGCGCATGGTGCGACCTTTACAATCTTTGCGTGAGTGGGGTTGCATGAGCAGGGCCAAGAAAGCCGACGCCCTGCTACACAATGATCCTCCAAGGAGACCATTCCCAGGGGGAATAGTGGAAGAGAGAAGCTTGGGGCTGGGCTCAAGACAAGGCGTCCGAGCGTTCCTACGTATCCCATGAAGATGGGAATCAAGCCGTACGTAGTTCTTGACATGCAGTTTAACGTCATGCGAGACGAGGGGCATCTCATTCGGGGATGTGTGCGGCATGGTACATGATCCCAACGCGAGAACGTAGTCCTACACTGTACCGTACGATCCCGTAAGAGGGTAAGTCAGAGAGAAACGAGGGGGGCCTGGGGCCAGACCTCGGTGGAGACGGGGCCAGGGGCCCAAAGAGGCCGAGGGGCCTGAGGCTGAGCCTCGGTCAGGAAGAACTGACTGACTTGCAGTTTAATGTCTTGTAGTGAGGACGGAGATACAGTTTAAGGTCATGCGGGACCAAGTCGCAGTTTAGTGTCGTGCAGGACCAATGCAGTTTAATGTCATGCAGGACCCTCTCGCAGTTTAATGTCGTGCAGGACCCTCTCGCAGTTTAGGGTCATGCAGGACCACTTTTGCCCTAGGCAAAGTATCGCTTGAGGAATCTGGCATTGGTGGGAGGGGTTACACGCTCTCCATCTGTGGTCACCAAGGAGTATGCTCCATTGGGGTAAACCTTATGGATGATATAAGGCCCTTCCCATTTGGGTTCTAACTTGGGCGGTTTCCTTCCGGGAATCATTGGTGCCCGCAGGGCCAGCACCAGGTCACCCTGTAGAAAAGAGCGGAGACGAACCTTCTTGTCAAAAGCTCTTGCCATCTTGTCCTGATGCCTTTCCAGATTGTGCAGGGCACGAAGCCGGTTCTCGTCCAGTGCCTCTAACTCAGCTAGACGGATCTCGGCTACCTCATCTGATGTCTGGTGATCATAAACTGCCGTGCGTAGTGACGGCAGCTGGATCTCAATGGGTAGGACGGCCTTTGCTCCATACACCAGGGAATATGGGGTCACCTGGGTAGAGTTGCGAGTCGTCGTCCGGTAAGCCCAAAGGGCGTTGGGGAGCTTGTCCGGCCAACTCTTCTTGTTCTGACCAACCATCTTCTGCAGAATGTTAGAGAGGGTTTTGTTGAATGCCTCGATCTGTCCATTCTCCTGTGCGTGGTAGCGGGAGGTATGGTTTGACCGGATGTCGTACTTAGCGTACAATTTCTTCAATTCAGCTGCTCGGAAGTTGGTGCCGTTGTCAGTGAGGACGGCGTGAGGGACCCCAAACCGGTGGATGATGTTGGAGCTCACAAAGTCAACGACGGAACGGGCCTTGACCTCTTTGAGCGGAACTGCTTCTGCCCACTTGGAGAAGAAATCTGTAGCAGTCAGGATGAACCTACACTGGCGGGCTGTTGCCGGCGGATACGGTCCCACTACATCGAGTCCCCATACCGCAAATGGCCAAGAGTACTTGGTGGGGTGGAGGGGTTCTGGCGGCCGATGCAAGAAGTTGGCGTGCACTTGGCACGCGTGGCATCTCTTGGCGTATCCAATACAATCGTGGATCATGGAGGGCCAGAAGTATCCTAGCCTCCGGATTTGATGGGACAGCTTCGGCCCAGCTTGATGGGCGCCACAGGAACCGGCGTGAACCTCTTGCATAACTTGAGGTATCTCTACTCCTTGGATGCAACGGAGGAGGACACCATCAAAACTCCGTTTATAGAGGGTCCGTTCAAGACTGGGGCCGCTCTGGAGGGTAAATTGAAGTGCGCGGCGTCGGATTCGCTCGCGCTCGGCCCGGTTGTCCGAGAGCTGGCCATTTTGGAGATAATCGACAAAAGGTGCTCTCCAATCGGGGGTCGTTTCAACCACTGCGTCTGGCGAACCCGGGACTCCCGATACGGAGGGTCCGACGGTGATATGACTTACCCGTAGGCTATCACGGTCCTCTTGGGTGACGGGAGCAATGACTCTCCGGTGGGCCATGTGTATGACCAAATCATCTTGCTCGGGTTCTGCGAGCGATGCGGCTAAGCCAGCTAGGGCGTCCGCTTGGCCGTTCTGCGACCGCGGGACATGGGTAACTTCTGGACGAGAAGAGAACTGGGCCATTAGGAGGAGGGTGTACTCCAACAACGGTGCAAGCTCTTGCTTCCTGACGACGTAGTCGCCATTAACCTGTTTGATTACCAGCTCAGAATCTCCCTTCACATGTATATGGGGTACATGGATCTCAAGGGCCAACTCGAGGTCGGTGATGAGAGCTTGGTACTCTGCCTCGTTGTTCGTACAACCTTCTGACAACAGGAAGGAGTACGGCAGGACGGCTTGCGCTGGGGTAATGAAAACAATACCCAGACCCACTCTGTTGAGCGTGGGGTCGTTGAGCCTTCTACCAGTGGGGCTCCGGGAGGCGCCGTCGAAATGCATTTGCCAACACGGGACAGCGTGTTCGACCGAGAGGATCGTCTCGTCGGGTAAATCCAGGTCCAGGGATTGATCCGCGGAGGTTGGATGGGCAACTAAAAAGTCTGCCAATGCCTGTCCCTTAACGGCCTTCTGAGGCACAAACCTGATGTCAAACTGCTGGAGAATCACCGCCCACCGTGCTAGCCGGCCAGTCAGCATGGGGCGGTTCAGGATGTACTTCAGCGGATCCACCCGAGAGATCAATTTTACCTCGTGGTGTTGCAGGTAGTGTCGCAACTCTTGCACGGCGAAGACGAGCGCAAGGAAGCTCTTTTCGATAAGGGAATATCTGACCTCCGTATTGAGAAGCATGCGACTGAGATAGTAGAGACTGTTCTCAGTGCCCTCGTTATTCTTCTGGGCGAGCAGCGCGCCAAGGGATCACTCCAGGGCGGTCACGTAAAGGACCAGCGGCTTTCCAGAGACGGGTGGCATCAAGACCGGAGGTTGGAGCAGGTACTGCTTGATTTCCTCGAAGGCGATCCGACACTCCTCATCCCATTCGTAGGCAGCGCCTTTCTTAATGAGCTGAGAAAAGGGCTTACACTTGCCGGCCAGGTTCGCAATGAATCGGCGTATATAGGCTAAGTGGCCTTGCAGGCCTCAAAGCTCCCGAATGTTGCTCGGGGGAGGCATTTGGCTGATGGCCTTGATCTTCTCTGGGTCGATCTCGATACCTCGGTATCTGACAACAAAGCCCAGAAACTTCCCGGAGGTGACTCCGAAGGCACACTTCAGTGGGTTCATCTTCAGGTGACGGGAACGGAGGAAACCGAACACTTTCTCAAGGTCTTTGAGATGGTCCTGGCGCTGATATGATTTGACTACAAGGTCATCCACGTAGCACTCCACCAATGTCCCGAGGATCGGTTTGAATATGCGATGCATGGCCCTCTGATAAGTGGCACCTGCATTTTTCAAACCGAATGGCATTACCCGGTAGCAAAAGGTACCCTGGGGAGCCCTGAAGGCAGTGGACTCCTCATCTTCGTGGGCCATCCGGATCTGGTTATACCCGGAATACCCATCCATGAAAGAGAGGGCTTGGAACCCGGCCGTGGCGTCAATCAACAGCTCTGTCACTGGGAGTGGGAAGTCATCCTTGGGGCAGTGGCGATTGAGATCGCGGAAGTCGATGCAGACTCTGATCTTCCCATTCTTCTTCCTGACTGGCACAATGTTGGCGAGCCATTTGGGGTACTGGACCTCTTTGACGAAGTTGGCTTTGATAAGCTTGTCAACCCCGGCCTCAACCATAGCGCCATGGGAAGGGTGCATTTTCTTGGGAGGCTGCTTAAACCCACGATGTTTTACTGGGAGGCCCAGACGGTGGACGGCCACTTGGGGATCCAGCCCTGGCATCTCATCGTAACTCCAGGCAAACACATCGCGGTGCTGTTTGAGAAAGTCTACATACTGCTGCCGCTCCTCGAGGGACATGGCCGCACTGATTAATGTGGGTCTTGGTTCTGCCTCGCTACCAAGGTTCACCTGTACCAGCTCATCGACCGTGGTAGAGACGCCTTCTTCAAAGGCTGGGGGAGCATCCTCCAAGTCTTCCTCCCCAGCCGTGGGGGGATTTCCCGCGACGGAAGGTACTTCTGGGCTCTCAAAACCCGATGGGCAGCTGGTGCCGGCTTGCGCAGCAGCGGTCATCACATCAGGAGACTCACTCGTCGTGGAGACCATAGCAATGAATGCATTTGACCCTATCCCATCCGGCCTTCGACCTAAGGGGACACGCTTGATGATATCAAAGTAGTGGTGACGTGTCGGCCAGAGTCGGTTGATTCCAGGCCGGCGAAATAGACACGTATGGCGCACCGCCGTTGTCATGAGCTTGACGTCCCGGTACCGTACAGGGGTAGGAGATTCCGGGATGACTCGAGCCTGGTTGATGTAGGAGTACGAGGTGATTTTCCGCCGTCGCTTGGATGCGGGAACATGCCTTCCTTGCGTACCCGAAACAACGAAGCATTGTCCCATGTTGGGGGTCGTGGCCTCCAACCGGTGGATCGGGAGGATGTAGGCGTCGTCCATGCTCGCCCAGGGATCACTTGTGATTGGGGCGGGCTCATCCTCGCTGACCAGGATCTGCTTGTCCTTACTTTTGTAATAAACCGCATCCAGATAGCGGGCCTCACAAGAAGTGAAAGGGGACGCGTCTCCTTGGAGCACGCCTACTCGACCGTTGAGCGAGTACTTAAGGCACTGGTGATACGACGAGGGAACCGCTGCATGCAGATGGAGCCATGGCCTGCCCATCAATGCGTTGTAGGCGGTGTCCTGAGAAACAACCATGAACTCGGTGCTGGCAATTAAGCCACCGAACTGGGTCTTCAGACGGATCTTGCCGACCAGGGTTTGCTCTGTCCTGTCGTACCCCTGAATCCTGAGGTCAGAGGGAGTCAAATCACCATCGGACAAACCCAGCTTTCGCAGCGTTCGGGTCGGAATTAGATTGATTCCGGAACCCGTGTCAACGAGGCAGCGACGGACTTCCACACCGTTAAAGTGGCCATTGATATACAGTGGGCGAATGTGCCCCTGTATAGGAGGGTCTTCATCTTCACCGTAGAATGAGATAACCGCCTGACATTCGGCGTTTTCAATCGTCTCGGTATGGAAGGCCTCCGCGGCTGCCACTTCCGTCTCGAACTGGAGGGGGCTCCATAGGGCCTCGACAAGTGCCTCGCGCATCTCGGATGACAAGAGCAGGGCCTCAAGGATGGAAAGCCTCGCCGGAATTCCGGCTAGGTGCTTTAGGACATCATACTTGCGTGCCAAACGCGAACCTCTGCTTACAGGGGGTTTTTCGGCATTTGGAGGCATAGCGGGTCCTGCTGGTTGAACTGGCGGTCGGCTAGCACTGGATACATCCTGCTGCCTGCTAGTAGAAGCCTGGAGAGTAGTCTCCGAGCTAAGATCGAACAGCGGGGGCTGGCCCATCGCCGGGCGAGGCTGGCTGTGATACGAACGAGGCGGCTCTCCCTGATCCAGCAACACGAACGGCGGTGGAGGTAGAGCCAAGGGTGCTGGATGGGTCTGCGCGTGCTGAGATCTGCGCTGAGCCTGCTGCCTGGTCTCGGTAGCGTGCACGGCTTGGTCACAAGTGCCTGCTGACATACCTCGGTGACCGGCGCGATTGCGATTCCGCTGACGTTGACGTCGGCTGGAAACGTTGGGGCGGTCTGCCTGGGGTTCCCCTTCGTCGGGGGTCATATAGGGCTTTACCAGCTCCACGGTGTTAACCGAAGCGTACCCTTGACTATCACTCGAAGAGTCATCCACTGCTGGGCGGATTCTGGGGGGAATTCCCATTTCGGGAGGCATAAAGTCGCCGAGAGTGCGGGATGACGACGGCACTGGCAGTGCACGTTGCTTCTTCTTGCGTCGTCGTTGCTTGCCTTTTTGGGCAGAGGTTGACTGTGAAGACGATGTTGAGGCGCCAACTACTTCTTCTGAAGGTTCCGACTGCTTCAGGCGTGCCCGGATGATACCTTGGGCACGGACGATAGTTTTTCGAGCCATCCAGTTGTCATACTTCTGGGACCCGCGGCTAGGGACCTGCTGCCACTCACCCTCGCTGTCACTGCCGATTTCCGATCCCGCGAAGATGCCTTCCACCTGCGCTGGCGCTGGGCCCAACTTGACTATGTTGTTGTTGACCTGGTCCTGAAGCCAGTCTTTAAACACATAGCATCGCTTGAGGGTGTGCCCCAGGATCCGATTATAAGGGCAGTAGTTGGGGTGATCAGTGAGGTGCGCCTCTGCCGGCCTCCTGCACTCAGGCAGACGCACGATCCCTTGCTCTAGAGCACTTCGGAAGTAACCAGGGACCTGATTTTCGTTAAACGAATAGGTATGGTACATTCTTTCCGGGTAAGGAGCCCTGGGGACCTGGTCCTGTCGAGGGACCGGAGGGGCCTTCCGAGGGGGCGGCGCCTGGTTGTCTCGCCTAGGTGGCGGTGGCGCGTTGCGCGGGGGAACCTGTCGGTTCTAAGGCGGTCGCTGCTGGGCAGGAGCCTGTGCTTGAGGTGGAGGACCTCTGCGGGGTTGTGGGGGTGGTGCCACCGGTAACAATTCCAGCTGCCTCGGGGCTTCTATTTGAGCCACCGCGGCGGGTTCAGCCCTGGCGGCCCTCCTGGCTGGGATCATAGGGGGCAGCAAACGTGCTTGACTAGCCTGTTGCAGGGCCTCCTCGAGGCGCTGGGCCTTATCCGAGAAATCTCTGAACCCCCCAGGGTAGTTCTGGGTAATCAAGGAGGGTACCAGCTCTGTCTTTACGTTCCCCACATGCATAGTCAGTAATTGCTCCTGAGTCAGCGGCATATCGAGAGAATACGTATGTCCTTTCCACCGGGCGATGAAGTCTGCAACCCGCTCATCAGGCCTCTGTTTGCACTTAAAGAGGTACGCGATGCTGGTCTTCCGCGTGGTGGAGCTGAACTGGTTCAAGAACTGCCGGCGAAGATCCTCCCAGCCGGTCACTGATCCGATGGGGAGCTGGCTGTACCAGACGAATGCCGGACCTTCCAACGTCTGTACAAAACATCGGAGCTTAGCGGCTTCTTGCTGAGCCGGGGTCCCCAGCATGGGGCCACACCTGGAAGAGAAATGAGCCAAGTGCTGGGGTGGGTCCACTGTCCCGTTAAAAGGCGAGAAAGTGGGGTTCCCAAAACCCGGAGGCGCGGGCATATCATCCACCCACGCGGGATAAGGCTTGCCATCCGGTGGGACCGCCACCTGCCGTGTCTCCAACGCCTCGAGGCGGGCTGTGAGTGCCGCAATAAGGTCCTCGGGGTGGGGGTCCCTGTCTTGACGGGGGTCCCTAACCACAAGCGCATTGCCAGGTTCTTCAACACGGTAGACGGCTTCTGCTGCTCGCGGGTTGACTGGTTGGACGACCTGTTGGGCGACCGGGGGAACCCGGGTTGGGTTCTTCAGATTGTCCCGTCGCTCAGGGGGGTTTGGCGAGACGTACCGCGCCCTCTTGCCGTACGTTCCGGCTTCCGCCCTGTCCGCGGCAGTAGCATGATCAGGGTTGCCCGGAGGCATCTCACCGGGGGGAAATTGTTCCTGCCCCTGCTGCCCCGGCCTGGGATTACCATAGTCGGGTCGTCGCTCTGCTGCGCGTTCAGCCAAGAGTTCGTCGACCAGCCTCTTCTGCTCAGCAAGCTGCTGGCGCAGCGTGGCCTTCTCAGGGTCTTCGTCCGTTCTCTGCACGGAGGCGGATGGGTCGGAGTGCTTGACTATCCCGACATGCTCCTTACCCTTTCCAGTGCTTCGACCGAGTGCCAGTGACTCGGTGGGTACGGGGAGGCCTAGTAGGTTCCTTTGCTGACGGGTGACTCTCCCTGATGGGTCAAGTAGTGGCGGTACGCCCTCGGATGGTAAGTCCCCATCAAGGAACTCAAGCTCATCTTCCTTATCCACAACGTCGGCCATGTGGACTGTGACCCCTCTTGAGGGCATATCCTCAATGTCGCATAGCGAATCGGGCTGTCGTCGGATAGGGTCGAAGAGGAGAGCGGCATAGCGTCCCCAACCACGGACTTGCACATGGGGGGTGGCTTCCCTGACGATCTTGCGGAGTGCCTTGAAACTCTGGACGCATTTTCGTTGGAGGGCACTCTGGTGACCGGGCGACTTGGGGTGCTGGGCCGCAAGGAGCGCCGCTGCATCAATTAGGCGGCACTGTTTGCCAATCTCCTCGAAGTGCTCTCGACTCCTGGGGTACACTACCCGTTCCCAACGAAGGCGGAAGTGTGTCGCCCACAGGGTCCGACAAAAGCATCCCACTTCTTCAGGGGTAAGCGACTCGGGTACGCGAAAATTTAGCGCCGCCGTGGGCCAGAACTTCTCTGGGAAGTAGTCCGCTGCAAGAATACTCCAGAAGCTCCTGGGTTCATCCTCGGGGTTCGGCCCTACATTTCCCCACTCATCAACCGGGGGTGGCTGAGGGACCGGTAGCGGTACCGAGGCGGACCTCTGGGATAGCAAACTCGGCGGTGGAGAATACGGCAAGCGAGCAGACTGGCCACCGTACTCTGGGCCCTCCTCTGAAGAGCGAGGTGACCTGACCACAATGTCACGATAGGATGGGCTAACAGCCACTGCTTCGGGTACGGGAATTGCCGTTACCGGTGTCCGGTCATGTCGTGGCTCTACAACCGTTGACCCCCAAAACAGCTCCTCGTGATCCCGAGTAGAGGTAGAGGGCGCTTCGGGAGACAGTGGCGGTGACTGCGTGGTCGAAACCTGCGGAACTCCCAGTATTTCTTCCTCCTGGATGTACCTGCGGAGAGAGACGGGAATCCGGTGGACCTCAAATTCCGGGAGAACGAGGCTGACGCATCTGGTTCCTACCCCAGTCCTTGATACGGAGGAGCTGGGAGAAGGTTCCATCGCTGAATCGCATTCCGCATCCGAATCGGAGAAGCGGGCAGGTTTGATCCCCCCCTGGGCCTTCCCAGGATTCTTCTTGTGGTGGCGACGACCCGCTCTTCTGCCCCTGGATGGCTCTTCGGGACAGGGTTGACCCCTATCAGGAAACCCTGGGGCGGCGCTAGCGCCGTGGCGGAGAGGGCCCCCACTTGAGACAGCCGGGGTGCCGGGGGCACGAGGGAAAATATCAAAGGGTACATGGGGAGGACCTCCATGAACAGTACCCACGTGGGAGGGGCCTCTGTTGGAACCGGCAGGAGCACCATGAAGGCCTCCATGGTCGATGCGAGTGGAGCGAGGCTGACCTTCACTCCTTGAGTTGTTGGGGCGAGGAGGATCTTCGCCAGTCGCAGAGAGGACGTAGGGGGGGCCCCACGTCGAAGGACCGGGTGGACAGTGCCTTCAGAAGGATGGACTTCATACCCTGTACAGCGGGCGCGGGAAATGTTTCTGCGCTGAGCGTCACTGCCCCGGGGCAGGTCTTCCTGCAGGATGGGGGCAGCCCGAGGCATGCCTCCACGACGAACCTCGGAGCGGGGAAGACCCACGCCTTGTGGAGTAGTGGTACTGGGAGGACCTCCGTACGGGGTGGCATCACCGTGGGTTAGCTCGCGACGATCATCACTGGGGCCTGCAACCCGGAGAGTCAACCCGGCCTGCCCATGGGGCGGCTGGGGTCTCAATCTTGGTTGGGCGAAGGGGTGCCCCTGCTCAATGTAGGCAGGGGCTTCATAATGTACGTCGGCGGTGGATCGGGCCACTATAGCTGTCGATGTGGACGCGGCTAGGCGAGCGTCCTCAGCCCGGGCCCGGCGCTGACATCGGGTCAGGCGGGCCGGTGCAGGTGGTGCAGGGACATAGCCTGCCTGTTCTTCCTGCGGGGCCGGACGGCGGCGCTGACGTGGCCGGACGGGAGCTCTCGCCTGGGGGTCCTGGGTCGGGGCCCTGAGCGGGCTGAGCCGGACCGCGCCTTCCTCTTCGGCGTAAGGCGAAGAGTCGTCAAGGCGTTCTGGGGATAGGCTCCCGAAACGGTTGAATGTCGAGGTGGGGAGCGGGGGCTCCCTTCGCGGCCTGTTAGGGCGGCGTTGACGGCGGGGCCTAGAAGCCTCCAGGTCCAAACGGGCCATATCCCTGGTCGGGATGACCCCTTGTTCCTCATACCTGCGCACAAGGCTGTTGATCACCCTTCATTGGATGACCTCTGATGGAGAAAGGGGACGTGGACGTCCCGCATCCCGTGACGTGGCAGCCGTCGTGGCGGTAGTGGCGCCATGTGGAGTGGTCGTAGTGGTGTTGCCCCTGCCCCTGCGCGGGCGAGGAGCGGATGGTGACCGCATCTCTGAAATAGCAACCTGGTTCCTGGCAAACGAAGGGATCAACTCATCAGTACTGAGAGGAAAAGGATTGACAGCCAGTGCCCCAGCATTCTTCCATCCTCCTTGTCTGTGAGAAGGATCCACGCCAACACGCTGCGGAGCGGAGCGCTCCACGTTCTACTACCCTGACTTCTGGTGAGTTCCACGACAGGCCCGCCATTTACTTGGCGGGACCAGGCAACGGATATCGGAATCCGGTGACACGTCAATCTACTGGTGTCTCGAACGCTACTAATCTCCATGCTGAGGAGAAGAATTTCACGTCGGGTTCACCATTTCTGTTTCCGACGCTTTCGCCGGGGCGCGCGCGCATCCGTCCGCTGGGGAGGGGGACGCGCGGCTTTGTTGCCCCGCATTCCCGCTTTCCAAAGGCGGGCGGCATTCGTTCCTTGTTCAGGTACGTCTGCTCCTTGATCGAGACGGGATGATGGGATGTCGGTTCTTCCTCATGTGGATTCCTCCTCAGAACTCATCACCTAGTCCGGGTCTCCCTTATAGATTTAATACGTAGTTCGTGAAACTCTTCCCAGTGCCATGTCTCCATAGACGCCGGTTAATTACACTGCTTCTGTCGGGACATTCCAAAGGGTCCAGTCAGGGCAGCAACCTTCGGTCAGGGGAGTAATCACGTTTGAGGCATCAGTAGCGTGTCTGGATGCTGGGGTACCTGGCATGTCTGTCTGTTATCCTTGATCACAAGGCTTCTCGAGGGCGTGGAAACCCGAGGCATCCCACATCGAGCGCGGGGAATTACATGTCATAGACACGTATCTGAGGTTTTCCTCAGCTTCCCATGTTCAACACAGGGTAGGCTGCAAAATTAACGTCTAGCAGAGACGGTTACGCCAAAGGCGTTCCATCCGAGGTTTTCCTCAGGCATCTCATGTTTATCACGAGGTTGGTCGCGAGTTTAACATCTTGCGGAGACGGTTGAGAATGGAATGGGACCATCGCAGGGGGAGACAGCGAAGTCGGGCTTGAGCCTTGAAGAGGCTTCCTACGTATCCCCGTGGCAGGGAATCAAAGTCCGCGTAGTTCAGGATGGTGCCGGTAAACCGACGTGAAGTTGGACCTTGGTCCGAGGAGAGTTGGGCTGAACCTCATGGAGGATTCCTACGTACCATGCCTTGACATGGATCAAAGTCCTCGTAGTTCAAATGATACAGTTTAACGTCATGCGGGACGATAATGAACCCTGACGTGAATAAACGACGGGTGGGCTTGAACCTCGTGGAGGCTTCCTACGTACCATGCCTTGACACGGATCAAAGACCTCGTAGTTCAAGTGGTCACAACGGCTTACCGCTGGACTGGAATGGGACCCGACGTGAATGAGCGACGGGTGGGATTGAACCTCGTGGAGGCTTCCTACGTACCATGCCTTGACATGGATCAAAGACCTCGTAGTTCAAATGGGGGCTGGGTCGCAATGGCTTACCACTGGACCGGGATGTAGTTTAACGTCATACTGGACGTAGGTAGAACACGACGTGAATTGGGTGATGGGTGGTTTGTCGGTAAACCGACGTGAAAGCAGACCTTGGTCTGCTAATGGTGGGCTTGAACCTCATGGAGGCTTCCTACGTACCATGCCTTGACATGGATCAAAGACCACGTAGTTCAGGTGGGTCACAACGGCTTACCGCTGGACCGGGGTGCAGTTTAACGTCGTGCTGGACGGGGGTGAGACCCGACGTGAAAGACGGGTGGGCTTGAACCTCGTAGAGGCTTCCTACGTACCATACCTTGACATGGATCAAAGACCTCGTAGTTCAAATGGTTTCGCCGGTGAACCGACGTGAACGCAGACCTTGGTCCACTGTTGGTGGGCTTGAACCTCATGGAGGCTTCCTATGTACCATGCCTTGACATGGATCAAAGACCTCGTAGTTCAAATGGTTTCGCCGGTGAACCGACGTGAAAGCAGACCTTGGTCCACTGTTGGTGGGCTTGAACCTCATGGAGGCTTCCTACGTACCATGCCTTGACATGGATCAAAGACCTCGTAGTTCAAATGGGGGGTCGCAATGGCTTACCACTGGACTGAAATGGGACCCGACGTGAAAGAGCGACGGGTCAGCTTGAACCTCGTGGAGGCTTCCTACGTACCATGCCTTGACACGGATCAATGACCTCGTAGTTCAAATGGTGGGTTTGCCAGGGTCGGTGCTCACTCTAAGCCCACGTGAGTCATGCTCGGTGTGAGAAACAAGAGGTTGCAAGGACCTGACGATCACGTCGCGAAGGGTGCGTCCGTGAGAAGTGAAGAGGGGCTTACGCGTTGGGCGGCCCATGGTGTTGGGACTTACTCCAGGATGGAGGCCCATGGCGTGTCAAAGCGCGGGAAAGATGGACCTTGGTCCGACAATGGGAGGTGCCTCGTTCCCTATCACGTTCCCCACTGACCTTGGCAGTGGGGGAGTACCGAGATGCACAGGTGCAATCATCCGTACCAAAGGTTAGGGATTTAATCTCTGAGGCGACCCTTCCCCTGCGAACATACACCACTCCGACAAGGAGGATCTCATTCCATGTGCGGAAGAGTTCCATTCCCGTGGAGACAAGCAGTGTAATGAATGCTCGAGCTGGGGGACCCTTCGTGAGGGAGACGAGGTTGGGTCACAGTTTAACGTCATGTGCTGAGGACGTGGTGCTTGGCAGTTTAACGTCCTGCAGCTCGGACGAGGTGGGTTCACTCCACACCCCTAGGGCTTACATAACCGGTACCCTCTGGTCCTTGGGGAAGGGAAGGTACCAGTAAGGCCATGGTAGAGGGGAGTCGAGGGAGGAGCCATCGAGGGGTCCACGTTAGCGTGGCTATGCGAAGAAGCAATAGCCGTTAGCGTGCCTATGCGAAGAAGCATTGGGCGAAGCAACGCTACGGGAGGTGTTGTCCATGGGACTTTGAAATCACATCGTGCAAACCTGGAGGGTCGCACGGAAAGAGGAATCGCTAAGCAGAGGAGTGTGCTTTGCGAAGTGGGGTGCCTTGGCCATAGCATGGGGCATAGGTGGGAGTGGGAGTTGCTTTGCGAAGTGGAACAGTGTTCGCGGAGCACTGCCTCGCGAAGAAGGAGTGGTTCGCGAAGCAGGGTCCTGCCAAGCAATGTGCTTCGCGATGCATAGTTATCCTGCCTTGGCATAGGGATTACTAGCATGGGTTGGGTGTTTCGCGAAGCACGAGTGCTCCGCGGCTGCCCGGGTTCCCTTGGGAATCCCCTTCCTTTGTGAACGCCCTTGGGCTTCGCGAAGGGCATCCCTCTCGGAAGAGGGGCTCAGAACGAAACAAATCAGAGTCGTCTCACGAAGTAGAAATACCTCGCGGAGCTCATGATTCCCGGGGCAAAGCTTGCTTCGCGATTCGGGAGAGGAGAAGACGAAAGGTCGGATTGTCCGTCCCGGGGACTCAGGGGGAGTCGAGTATTTATAGGGAAGGGGCGCCGCGAAGCAGGGCTCGCGCGCCGCCTTCGGGGCTTCGCGGCGGCTCGCGAATGTCAAACGGGCTCGCGGAGGATCACCGCCTCCGGAGCTTCGCGGCGCCTCGCGAACGTCAAACGCGCTCGCGGAGGATTACCGCCTCCGGAGCTTCGCGGGGCCGCCAAAGTTGGGGCGCTTCGCGGCGGGGCTCCGCGGACGGGCTCTGCGGCTGTGCTTCGCGGCTGTGCTTCGCGAGGCAGCGCGCCGGCTGTCTTTTTCGTTCCTTCCTTTCGGGCCATATTTTTGGCGCCAACAATGTTATTCTATACAAATCCTCAAATTCTACCTCAAGGGTATGTGCTCTAATCATAGTTTATCTAAATCTAGTTTCCAAGGATTGTGATATAATTCCTCGGAAACTAAATGTAAGGCAGCGACCCCAGAAGCCAATAGTCGGTTCATTATTACTTATCATTGTCATGATCCCAAAAGCTCAAGTATCGAAAGAACGATTAGTTAAATAGCCTTGAATATATTAGATACATTGATAAGGATTACATTACATCAGAAAATGGAAAACTACTACAACATTGTTTCCATAGAAAACACTAAGATCTCATAGAATATCCATGCAAGTCAGTCATAATATACTTCTTCGTATCATGGGAAAAATAAAACCTAGAAAGGGGTGATCTCAGATTCTCAGTAAGGATAAAAATATAGGGGAAACTTTAAAAAATAAGCATAAACATTTATGGAAATGTATTAAACTAAAACAGAAGCCTTTTAAACCTGAACTTCAACATAATATGGAAAATATAAAATCAAAAAAAATCATTTTACTTACTCACATGGATATTATACTTGTGGAATAATCACATTCTATATCAATAGCAAATTTTATAATAATGGAATGAATAATAAGAGACTTTCATAAGCAAATAGTCAAGGCCTTGTGCCAAGACTACAAATAAGATTTTGTCAAGGCCTTGTGACAAGGCAATAATTTGTCTCTTGTGACCTACCGATGCATTGTGGAGTTATAACGGGCTACTACCATCACATACTAAGTCCAATGAATTCCTCATATGAAAAGGTTTATACATAAAATAAACATTCATTTTAAAACTGGCATAAAAAACTTCAATACTTTATCCATAAAACTTGAATTGTATGAAATAACACACCAAAATTTAATCATATCACAAAACCATCATTACAATATGGATGTTCTGTATCATTATAAATCAACTTCAAATATACTTATAATCCATCAAAAGATGTTAACATAGATGAAATGAAAACCATTTTAGAGAAATATCTCTTTCTATTTTGAAATCATTTAAAAGTAACATATTTATAAAAGAAAATATTTATATTTGAAAATCTTCTTATAAGCTTTTAAGGGAAGCTTCAATTTTGTAATAACAGTGGAGAATAACTACACCCACTGTATAAGTAAAAAAAACATTTTTACCTTAACTTTGTCACAAAGGTCATAAAGTACTATGTTTGGAAAAAGAAGGAAAGATTCCTTTCAAAAACATATAATGTCAAATAAGGGTATAAATGACTTTAAACCATTTCTTATAAAATACTAAAAATGTTTTGAAGTACATTTTTACGAAACATGGATGTGAATGATAATGAGTTCCTAGTAAATAATTATGTTTAAGAAACCTCAGATAATGAAGAGATTGTAGAATTAACCCTTACCTTTTACTTTTCCTTGGTCGATGGTAGTTTATCCTTCTATATAATGGGGAAATAATTTTCATTATATTATAAATGAATCACATACATTAATATTATATCATATATGATCTTTTAACATTTCATTGTTAATCATTAATTAGTATTATCGTCGTTTCTGGTGTTAACAGATTCGTTTTCCTTTATATTCATTATTATGTGAGTCATATTTATTATGGATGGGATGTATCTTATTCATATCCATAATGATTTCAAGTAATTATACGTTATTTTTGATCCTCATATAAAAATTAGTCTTGAATGTATACAATGGGAAATGAATCTCATCACGTTTGTGGAGACGGTAATCTATTCGTACTCACGAGAGACAACATAAATATTATATAATTGGATGGTATATAATATATATAGAATCATTATCATGTTATACTTATTATTTATAAAAATTACACAAAATTATTATACCCATCCAAATAATAATGTATTGTATAACAATTACACCACGAAGTGGAGACGGTAATCCTTACGTACGCACGTATGGTGATTTGTCATTCAAAGGATGAATAGATTAATTAATATTGTTTTATCATATTCATAATAAAATATCATTATATAGAAGATATTGGAGTTATTATTTTAGAATGGAAACAACAATGAATGTGGATGTGGAAGAAGAAAGGACCATGAAAGAGGTGATAAATATTAACCTCTTCTCCGAGTTCTTCCTTATGATTTGATCAAAAGGGCTTCATAGGTTGGACTTATGACTAACAGAATGCTGCTAGGATGAAGGTATGATAGTTCATAGTTTATTTGGGCAGGGTATGGCCTATCCAAAAGGCTTTTATGGTATGAATTTTTGGGAAGGGTGAGTGCCCTTTTATAAGAGGGGTGAAGGGTGCCTTATGAAAAGCTAGAAATATTATTTTATTATAAAACCTTTTTCAGTTTTAAATGGATTCAAAATGAATTATTTAAAATATAAGGTGGGTATGGGTCTAAAACCACTCAACCAATAGGTTTTAGATAGGTTTGGATCAATATATTAACATTATCTTTTAGATTTAATTCTTAATTAAATAGTTTGATATTTACCATGTCGCTTTGTATTTGTATATTATATGGTTAATAAATATACTATATACTTCCAAGAAAACCCCAAGTGGTTCATTAATGATACATATATAATTATAGAAGAATTTTTGCCAGAAAATAGGTTTTTAAGAATATAATATCAATTAATACTATCATATTTTTTAAACTCTTTTATGTCAATTTTGACATTATTTATTATTTTGTTTTTGTTAAATTCATAACAAAATTATTAATTCAAAAAAATCATTTAATCAACCTAAACATGTCATGTTAACCTATAAAATTTGTGTCATTCATATAAAGTCTCAAATTACCTTTATTTGGATTTTTTTAATATCAATTATTTTAATATTTAATTAATTAGGTAATTACTACATCGTCATTGTGTCATAATAAAATTCAATTATTTAATCTCTAAAAAATATAAATAGAATACCATTATGTACGAAATATTATTAGTTTCATAATGAATATTTATTGCTTAATTTATCTTATGTGTATCCATATATTAAAAATGGTTTAGTTATTAAACTTTGAATTTAACACTTTTAACTCTTATTTGAATTAAATAATAATAAATGTTCTAATCTAATAAAAGTAGAACTACATGATCATATTTTATTCCTATGGTTGTTTTTTAGAATTATTCTTATCCAATAGAATTAGGACATGTGTTAGGGTAATAATAATATCATTTTTACCCTTAATTACCCTATTTACTTTTAACCATGGTAAATAAACATAAAATGATACTAATAATAAAAATTAATTTCATATTATTAAACCAAATTTTACTTACTAGTATAAACTGTTTCTCTCAGATTTTTTAAATTCAACTAACATAAGTGGTAAAGTTATGTTTTGTGTAAATTTTCAAATTCTCCTAGTAGGTGGGTAAAAGACGGTGAAAAATTAACTAAAATTTTTATATATAAAAAATTATTATAAAAAGACTCCAATTAATTAAATTTAACTTATATAGTTATTTTGTATCTATTTTGAACAAAAATAAATTTGAATAAAATAAATAATTATGTAAATAAAAAATCGGTTTTAAACTATAACATAGTGTTTTTCACTATTTATAAAAAATTGAAAGTTTTCAGAAAAATACAAAAAAATCACCCTAGGCTACTTTCATTATTCAAAATACAAAAATGAAGTCAATTGTGAAAGATAAAATTAATAAAATTTCAAAAAGTGGTTATTAATATTCATAATGGCCAGTTTGATTTGTTGTGGTGTGTCAAAACTCGATGTTACGTACAACACATGCTACTCTATTATTCCATGAAAAAGCATACCATGGAAGCTTGGGGTGTTATAATGTATCAATCCAATCTATCCAATGTGATTAAATGGTTGGATATTGATCATGATATTTAAAAAATTATGTTTGATAAACTAGTTCAGATAATAAATGTTTAGTATAATATATTGTATTTGAGAAATAAATTCTCTTGGTTCATGTATTGTGGAAGTGTAGATAAATTTACCATGACAGGTGGGAGTAATATTTTATAACTATGTATCATCAAATATATGTTTTATAATCTTTTTATTCTTGATTTATTTCATGGATAATGTGTTTTTAATGGTTTGTAGTTATAACAACACATAAAAAACATAAATGAAATTATAAACCATTGATTCCATCCCCTTTTTTGGGTTCATATAAAGAATATTTGTAGTTAATTTGTTGTTTTCAATGTTTTCAGAGGGGAATATTTAGTGGAAATTTTAGGATGAGTCTTTGATATATTTACTAGTTAATATATGACTTAGTTTCACTGAGCCATCCTTGGGGAGGGATGTGAGTGTCAATTAAATTTTTTTCATTATTAGGCCATGGAATAGGGGATAAGACATAGGATCCCAAAAGATTTTTTTTGAATAAAATTTTTATTTTTCAGTAGATCAATAATTGAGTTAGGTTTTTGGTTTTGGGTAGTTGAATGCAACAACATGGAGGAGTATCATACATTGTAGTGATATGAGGGTTAGTTCTAGGAATTATTTCCAAATACATGGTAGTTGTTCAATAGAGATTATTTAGTAGTGAATCCCTCATTTATAGTGGGGATTTGAGTTGTTCTATTCTCATATATGTTATATCTACCCTTTATTAAGAAATAAATTCTATTAAATAGATTCCATTATGTATTTCATATTCTCTTTAAAAAAATTATCTATACTATAGTCACATACGCTAAATTGTTTTCTATACCTCATTGAGTAGTTTTGTGAAATGGTTTCTTGTGATATGATATGGTCTTATATTTTCCAAACTATATTTAATTACCTTAACCACCTTTAATACAACCATTCTTTTATAATTTTGACTCAAACACTAAGAATTAATTAGATCTCTATAAAGTCCCTCAAACACCATTATGGTTTCCCTTTTTACTCAAAAATTTTGTGATCGAAACCTGGATATTCCTGTAAATTATTGAGTTGGTTGTATTTATACAATTCCCTACAATAATAAATAACTTTATTTTGTTGTTTAATTTCATGGACTTTTTTATGATATATTTTTTGATATGAAGGTTGGTTTTCTTCATGGAAAATATATATCAATATGTATTTTCTTTAAAATTGTCATATGGACACTATGTGATTCGATGAAATACCTTAAGGGGTATTTTTTTATCTAAAATGGAATTTCATGATTTAAATCGCCATGATAATTTTTTAATAATATTTTAGCATGGTTTTCATATATTTTAGACATTCATAGAACATTAAAAACGTTGGTTTCATTGAAAATGGGAATCTAACTTTTATGTATGTTACACCACTAGTGTTTTTGTAATTGAATGATTCTAATAGGACTCAATATCATCTGCATCCACTTCATCCCTATAATATGATTTATTTCATTTAGTATGTATTCCCATGTTCTAGATACCAAATATTTTTATTTTTATATTATTCTTGATTTAACAAATTATGGTGTATTTGATGGTTTATTGCTAACCGAAATATCTTATTGGGTATTCATTTTTTGTTTTGTATATGATGTCCTGCATTATAATAATCACATTCCCTTTTAATTTCATGATTAAATATTAATGTATATTATGGAAAACCATACTATTCATTACAATTTAAATGGTTTATAAAAATTAGTTACATTCATGGTTTGTTTTATTGGTAGAGATAGCATTTTTAAGATACTAGACCTATTCTATATTCTTTGGTCATATAATTCAAGTAATTGTCATAATAATTGATCTTTACTTTGGGAGTTTTTAGATATTATTTTTAATGAACATGATAATGAAAAAGGAATCATATTCAATTTTGGTTTCATGTGTTTTTATTTCATATATGAATGGAAGGTTTTATAGTGATGGATTGTTACAAGGAGTCTTGTTTCAATAATTTCTTGTTTGGCCACATTATATTGAATTTTTCTGTATCATGGATATTTATCATTTATTACTTGTTTTACTATCTTATATTAACATGTTTTAGTTATTCATGAGATTGGTTTTGGTTGTTTTTTTCACCTTACCATGTGGCCGAACGATTTTGGTGTCTTGTGTAGTTTACATTAATAGGTTCTTTATAATGTAACACATTATGTTTCATGAATTATATTTAAAACTCTAAAAAATGTATGTAATGTATTAGTTATATCTCCTCCTTGTCCAAGTGGTGAACTTATAATTTTTCATCATAATAATTATGGATAAATTAAAATTATCATTGATTATTAGTTACATAAAAATTTCATTGCTCAGAAAAAATATCCTCTAACAATTAAAGATGATTGGTTAGATAAATTATGATAAAAAAAATATTTTTCCTTGATTTATTATCAATTTGGATATCAAAATCTAAATTTCATGAAGTACCATACACCAAAGGAAAACTTATATATGAGGTATCATCATTATTAATTATTTTCAATTAAACATTTACATATTAATATACACTATATTGTCATGGATTTAATTAATTGAGTATTTAGATATTACTTTGATTATTTTTGGTAATCTTTTATAGATGATGTTTTTAAATATTTAATGAGAATTAATGATAATGAAAGAAGTTTTAGGCATGTGTTGATGTCCCTAAGGAAGCAAAATCTTCATTAAAAATATTTACCTCACTCAATTTTGGATAAAAATGTCTCATTCATAGGTAACATATTTTTATGTGAGGTTTTATTGATGGATCCTTTAATGATATATATTTTTGTGAAATGTTCTAAATTAACCATGATAGGAATTAACATAATTTTCATTGAATATTCAGATACTATATACACATTTTGAGAGATTTATGACAACCCTGAAATCCACTAACCATGTTGACTAGGAGGGATTCATATTCTTGTAAATATATGAATGTTATGGGAATTTAAAAAAAAAATAGTTTATAAGGTGGGTCAGTTATCCAATGGTTACACAACCCTAAATAGAAATTGATGTTTTCTTATATAGTGAGACATCAAATACGTTACTAGGATATTTTCCAATGAAGAATTATATTGGGACAATTTATGCCACTATCTAATTATAAATTCATCAGAAAATTACATGAAACAAAATTTTGAGATGGATGTTGTAATTTTTCCATTCTAGACACAGATACATTATCTATATATTTAAATAAGTGATATAAATATTGATTCAAAACTCTTTGTGTATATTTGAATAAAATAATTTTAATATGCACTTAAGAATGTGGTTTTTTGATCGAATATTTTTATTTCACTATACATAACCACATTGGGAAAGTAATAAAGGTTGTTGATGCTATATGCTAGAAACACCATGGGTGATTATAATTTGTTTTTATTTAAAGAAAATTGATAAATATATATATGTGTGTGGATTTACATAGGATTTATGTTGAATTAATTAGGGAAGGATATATAAATCATCTTTTTTAGAGGAATTATCATTCATCCATCAATGAATGTATTATTATGTTCCAAAGGGAATATATAGTGTTATAGTAGTCTGTGAGTAGTATTACTATTTTAAACCATGACCATGATAGAATTTTAGAAATTATAAAATGAGTATATTTCAATTCAATTTCAGACATGAATAATTAATTTTTGGATTAATATAGTAATTCATCACTATATATATATCTCAGAAGTGATAATATGTAGAGTAATATGAATGAGTATTTCTAGAGGTATAAAATGATATGGGTTATTTCAGTGTGTGTATCCAGATTCCAGGAGTTTCAGAATGTTATGCCTATGAGTAAATATTATAAGGTGTTGTTACTACCATCACCCATGCTATAATGGATTTTAGAAACCATTAACATGCATTTCATCTATGAACTACCAATAACATCAAAAGATAATAAACCTAGTTGTGTTGTGTTGATGAATTAATAAAAAAATTTCTTTTCAGAACTATTAGTTATCATTTATCAATTTTTCAACAAATTTATTTATATATTATAGAATTTGTGTTATTACGTGTAGTAACACTATCAATCATATCTTATCTTGGTATGAGCTTTACCTCAATATTCTAGAGAATCCATAGATATTGTATAAATATTAAATCTACATTCTAAACATCATATCCCCCTCTTAATGATGGTCATTCTAAGATGGAAAATTAAAATATATATGAAATATTATTAGAATAATCTAGTGATTTAAAATAATTTTGTGATCAATTCTATCATTTATTATTTTTTTTACAAATTTAACTTTAAAACATGTTTTTCAATGAATCCTTATGAATTAATCTATCGATGTAATTCTATATCAATTATTATTTTTATTAATTTGGAGAAAAAAATCTATTTGGTACATGATCGTGTTATAGAAATGTTAGATAATGTTAGATCCATTTAGGAACATATAAGGGAACCCCATATATTATAAAAAATGTACAATGGATATCATAAATTATAGATTCTTTTTTTGGGAAAATCTATACAGATGATTATCTACTTAGATAACTGTTTTGTGAATTTAGTTATAGGAAATATAATCCTTATATATTTCAACCCCTTTGAAATTATTGATTTTATCAGGGATATAGTTTATCCCTTGTATGTTTAGCTGATTATATCCCATGTTTTTTATGTGTAACATGTATCTTTAATGGATACATACATACATGATCATGAACATGTTATAAAACTAAATATCATACTACTGCAGATATATATATATATATATATTATAATGAAAAATTTTCATAGATTTGGTATCATAATGAGATTATTATACAAAAAAAGGCCACCAATCTTGTCAACGTTTTGTGGTGAAATAATAAATATGCATACGCAATGTGGAAAATGAATGATATAATGTGGTGGAAGTATCATTTTATTATTTATCAGTGTGATGGAATTCTGATGGTGACACTTTTATAAAGGGATTAGAATGGAACACCCTAGGAATTTATTATATATTTATCTTTATAATAATTAACATGCTTTTATAACTTACATTACACGAATCATCTATTTAAAATGAACTCTGAAATACTATTTTAAGATTATTATATTAATTGTATATATGTTTTAAAATCATAACCTTGTTATTAAATAATGTTGATATTTATGGATATTTCAAAAAGTTTTTATTTTATAGGGAATAGTGAATAGAAAGGACTTTTTTAAAACTACCAATTCATATCATAATTAATATAAATTAATAGAATCAAAATATTTTTATATTTCATTTATGTAATTTATAACTAATTTTATTTAAAAATTTACCAATATATTTCGTTTGGAACATAATTATATAATAGTTTTATATTGTTCAGTTTTGAGGCTTAAAATCACATTTTTTAGAGAATTGGTTCTCATCACATATTCTTGTTTAATTATTAGTTAATATTTTTTAAAATTAAGAAAAACGAATTTTTTAAAATTGATTCTATTGATAAAAGTTTTATGTTAGTATTTAAAAGTTTTTTTCATTTATTTTGAAGCATTATTACTATTAACCATTGGAAAATTTATCACATAGGTGTTGAGTAAATCTGGAGATTTTCATTAAAAACACTGTGATATATAATTAAAAATATACCCCACATGTTAATTTATTTCATAGTATGATATTAATTATCCAATATCCATGATAACATTTAATATTTTCCATTTTTTTCATTTTGTTTTGATAATAACATTTATATTTATTTAGTTAAACAAAATTATAATACATTAGAATATTAACGTTAAATTTATCTTATATGTTCGCATAGGGGTTATAATAAGTCTTCAATGAATAATAAAAGTCATTTTCTGAATAATGGATTTATTTTATATGGAAAATTTTTGATAATATTTTCTTTTTATATAGTAATATTAAATTATTATACGAATCAGATATAGTAATAATGCAAGAAGGGGAAAAGTTAAAATTATCAGTTTTAACAAACAATTAAACTAATTTATATAAATTATTTTTCTAAAAAATATGATATTAATAAATACATATTTCATTGGTAGAAATATTTAGTTCACAATTCAATATTGGTCATGAAGTCTTTAAACTCATAATAAATGAATAGTTTCAAATTTGTAACTAAATAATATTTTATAAAAAATACTATAATATTAAATTATTAAAAATACATCAAATACCAGAAAGAAGATGTGTAGGATTAATAATGGTATATATATTTAACATTTTACATTTAGTATAAATATATTACCCTATATGTTTAATTATAAATCATTAATGTTTAAATGTCCATTCCATAGGAATGGTTAAAGTATTTTTCACTAAAGGGGTTAAACAGAAAATATAACATACAAAATACAACTAAAAGCAATATAAAGATTTTTAGTTAAATGGATTTAAAGTGTATGGAATATTATGTTAAAAATCATTTTCTCATGGATCCACATTCATAGAAATATGAATTTACTATTTTTAAATCAATTAGATATTTCCACGTATGTCTTATCATTCACCATAAAAAGAAACCACATCTCCTCTAATTTATAAAAAATCAATGGACTATTATCAATCCCAAAACCAAAAACAAACTCTTATAAAAAAACATGAAAAGTTCTATAGGTTATTGATTTCCCAAAATACCAATCTTTGGTTCATTAACAGGTTATCTATTTAATCTCTTACAAAGAGTTGGTAATTATATTAATCGAGAACATTCATTTTACATCTTATTTTAGCACCTGTAATTTTTTTCAATACCCACATATATAATAAAACCATATTCGGAAAAAATATTGTGATGTTATTAATATTATAATATAATATTTATCTGTCTCTTTCTTCATCAAATTGGAAACAAACCCATCTCATGTGTGTACGATGGACAACCCCCTCACGAACCTATGTAACTTGTTTTCCATTACCGCATCACATGGAATGTGATAAAAATGGGGATAATTAAAATAAATTATAATTATGCTACAATTATATTTAAATAAATATAAGTTATAATATAATACCTACCCATATGGTAATTAAAAAATAGTACTGTTTCTCAGTGATATATATGGGCTACCACTACTAATAAGGCAAATAATTCAATTTTCATATATATTTCCCATTGATGAATTAATATATTTATATAATGAATATGAATAATATTAATATCAAGAATAAAGTTATTTATAACATATAACCATGATAATTATACAAGGACCATAAATTCCAAATCAAAGAATATATGAAAAATGAAGGATTTAATACACAAAATAATAATTAAAATAAAATTTTCATTTCAAGTAGGAGATAAGATGTTATAAATTTATCATATATGAACTTATATATAGATATATGTTTTTTCAATATATGTATAATGAATGTAAATTTATTATATCATAGTTTTAATGTACTTATGAGGAATGTAAAATGTGGGGTTTGGGACATCATCTCAAAATCCACTCCATTGAGACACATTCAATAGTATGAAACCATTATTTCTTTGTTGTGTATATAATGACCAAATAATGTATTTAACATGAATATATATTTATTAATAATGTATAATGATTAAATTAATGTTAAAATTTTAATGGTGTAAAAATTTTAATGTTACCAAATATGTAAGAATATACTCTACAATATCAATTTTCAGGGATTTAATATATTTTTATTCTAGGAATTTGACCAAATATACTAAATTAAAATAATCTATTTTCCTATAATTTTGATATTTAAATATTTTAATTTTATTATTCCAAATGATGAAATCTTTTCCACCTAATTAATGTAATTAAATGTTCATACTAGAATATGATCTTATTTCTCTTTTTGATGGGGTATATTTTTCTTTCATTTCTATATTTTTCCAAAACAATTTATGAAGAAAAAATATTATTTAAATAGATGAACTATTAAATATATTTTTTATAATACATGAAATTAAATAATGTTTTAATGGAATATTTATGATATTTTTAAAATGTTTCATTTTTTAGTTTCATATAAAAATATAAAAAAGAATGATTCTTTTTTGAAAATAGTGGCTTGATGGATTTTTCGGCCACCATAACCATTAAAAACATTTTATCTCATTATATTTTTTCTTCAACAGTTTTAAAAACAAAAATATTTGATGAAATTTTATATAAAATTTATTGATTCCATTTTATTCTACTATTAAAAAGAAATTATGATACTATAAATAATCATTTTTTGGAGATATTTATGTTCCCCACTCATCCCTTGATAAAAATTTTTTTCATTATGTTTTTGTATAAATATTCACATTCTTGTGATTTTATGTCTATAGATATATCTATATTCATTATTTCAACTATATAATTATTTACTAAGCCATATACCATTTCCAAAGTTATATAATTAATGTTAATGTTATTTGATTTACAGGGAAATTATTAATATTTAATATTATATACTCAATAAGAATATTTTATGATGTATATTATTGTTTGTGAATTAAAATAATGATTTGATAAATGAGGGATTCATTGGACATGTATTCAATGGATGAAACCAGAATTGTATTACCCCTTGACACATCAAAATTATTCCTGAGAAATTTATTAAAACAAACTTATTAAAAGGATTTTTCAAGTATACATATCCATTTATTAAACTATCTGTTCAAAAGGCATTGATGGTAGTGTATCATGATATCTAAAATCATGACATCAAACATTAACTATTTAATTTTTTGATAATTTATTTATAATTATCAATTATATTTCTATATTCTTATTATCTTTGTATTTATTTTATTATCATGAAATTTATTAGATTCTATGTAGTTTATGTTATTTATCATCTTATATATATTATTACTTATTAATTTAATATATCTTCTACTCTATGTGACCATTAATGGACACCTAATATGATCCTTTATTTGTTTTTTCCACATGTTATAAAGAAAAATATAATAAATAATTTCATGGTTGTGAGAATTTTTCTTATTCCATGTCTTCATATTTGAATGTAAAATGAGAATATGGAATTCATATGGCTCTACAATACTATTACAATTATTTAAAGATTATATTGTCATATGTTTTATGTTTTTCAGATGTAATAATGTTAACATTGATATTATGATACTAGTTGGGGTTATTAGAAATATAATTTCTATTTTGGATAATTTGGACCAACTCATTCGAAATATATAATCTATTTTTATGTAAAATGTTTATATGTTTATGGAAATATAATTACATCATTATCCTATGAAATTATTAAATACATATTTTAAAAATATATATATATATATGATTCATAATTTCTGTGTATTGTAAAATTATCCATTTCATTGATAATAATTGTATAAATTGGTTTATTATAATAAAATAATTTTTATGTTTCTCTAAAATAAGGTAAATACAAAATTTTATCCAAAAAATATTAAATTAAAAAGAAATTCCATAACTAATTTATTTTCTTTAAAAGTAATACCTATGTTTATTATATATATAATATATATTTTATTAAATTCAAAATTAGTTTTTAAAATATATCGTTTAACTAAATAAATACATCTTTGATCAAGTAAGAGGATTTATAAACATCTAAAAAATTTATTATTAGAATGTTATGGTTATAAAATGAATAGTTTGGTTATAAACATTGTATTTCACTATATTTCTAAAAATAAACAATTTGAGAGAAATTAATAATATATCTTAATAATATATAATTAATATATGTAGAAAAATGAAATAAATTTTTAAATATTCATAATCTATAATTTATATATTTTTCTGTTAAATAATAATAAAAATAAGAATGAAAACATATTTTAATATAAAAATACATTTTAAAACAATAATTATTTGTCATCTTATTATTAATGATTTCATATTTGAAATAGATATCTATATGTACAACTATCATTTATTAATATTAGATTTTCTATAAAAACAATCAAATATGATGAAGAACATTTGTTTGGTGTTGTTGGTAAAACAAGCTATCAAACATAGGTTTTATTTATAGGAATAATCAATATTAGAAAATCATACAGAATTACATTCTTCTAAAAAATATAAAGATTTTTTGTCAAAAATATTATTACCTGAAATTATATTATTGAGGGTATTTTTATCTCATTATATCTTTAAGTTACTAAATATATTATTCAAATATATTATTCTCCATATAACATTGACTATATGAGTGTTCATATCAGACAATATTTTATCTATTCAATCATGAATTTGAACTAGTTATTCCCAATATGATAGGTCATTTTCGGGATTTACAAATTCTGTATTTAGTATTGGGGAATGTTGCTATATATAATTGGAAAATATTCCATAAAAACACCATGAATGTGGGAGAAATTTGGAGATATTTCTATGAGATAAGATACAAAACAGACATAAAAATGATCATTAGTTAAAAAACATACAATGGGATCAATATCCCTTTCTTATCAAATCTCATTACCCAAAACTACAGAGTTATCTTAGGGAAAAAATTACATTAATATTAAACTGAATATCTCGTCTATAATCAAACCCATATATATATATATCATCCCATATTTTTGAGATATATTTATTTCATTGAAGAATAGAAAACACTGATACAAATATCATGGAGATATTGTACAAAATTAGTAATATTTATATTTCTTTTATGAATATTAGATTATTGATTATGTAGAAAAATACTTTATGAATTGTGTAACATATAATAGTGTTTATTGATTTAAACATTCATGTATTTCAATATTTATTCAAATAATGTGAATGAAGACACTTGTGTAGAAATAATAGATGTATCTGTGGATTTTTTTGAAGGATAGATGAAATGTCATGATAAATTGATTTAAAACATTTTGTTGTTGTTACATTGTAATAATGCATAGATCAATATATTTTTGTAGGTAAATTTTATTTTTAAAATTGATGTTTGTTATTAAATTTAATAAAAAGTATTATATACCACTATGATGGATGTTATTTTAAGTCTTCATCAAAATATTTTGGAAGAATTCCGAATCCAACAAAATCTAGAATTTTTTCAAATGTTCCATTCAACATTAATTCAATCCAAGATGATAATTTTTTTTTGAAATACTATAGATGATCACAATTTCAATATTTTAATGTGAATTTTTTAATTCAAATTTATTTATATATTTAGATAACCATGTGGGTTTGAATCCATATGTTTGATTATTTTATACATGAATCGCTCATAGTCAATATCTAATTTTTTGAGGAATATGATTTGAGTATCATTTAGATGTTTGATAAAATTGTTCAATGTGATTATAAATCATGATAATATTTCATGACAGTAGTAGAATAAAGAGATAATATGAAGTAAAACAACACTAAAAATCTATTGTTGTATCTTAGATGAGGTTTATGGAATAAAACATGAATATTATGATAGATTCTACATCAAAAGGGATTTCAACTATTTGTTGACCTATAAATTGTAGGACTCCCACATTGTTGGAAGTATTGCTACGTAAACGAGGATGGGTTTAACTTGGTTGGTAATAAACATTTCAAGACCTCAAATCCATAGTGATGGACTACACCATAATTTGTTGTCATGTTAGGTTCTCTAGCTATAGTAGAAGTGCCATGTCATTGAGGTGGGAAGGGTAATTTTTCATGGACGCGAATATTTTATGAAATCCACAATATTGAAATTGGATATGCCACAACAAGTTGATAATATGGTATTATACACCAAATGAGTTGTTTCCATGCTGATATTATCTATCTTTCTAGATTTTTCTATACCTAAAAACATGACATATACCGGTAGTTAAAAAATAATATATATGAACTACTATTATGTGATGTATAAGTTAAATAAATTCCATGAAACAAGATTTCTAATCATTTTTATTTTTATTTTTATTTGTATTCATATTAAAATATATATGGAACATTTAATCCATTATAAATAAAAAATAATATTTTATGTATCTTGAAGATAACCAAAAGTGTGATCAATGGAATGAGATTGAAAATGATGTCGGATAAATTCATGGATATTAATTTTGTAACATAATTTTAATTTAGACAACGATAAGGATACTGTTAAATTTTCATATAGAAAGATGTGTCGGGAAGATGAATTATAATATAAATTATTATGTTCGACACAATAATATCGTAGTACAATTTTGGTGTTGTGAGTTTGTTTTAACGTTATTCTAAACCTTAAATAATTTAGTGTTTTTGAATGGACTTAGTATTTTTGACTAATATATTCACATAAATTTTATTATGTATATAAATTTGTGAAAACAATTAGTTATATCCTTCAAGATATTTAGACATATTTATCATGGTATGTTGAAAACATGATGTTCGATATACCAATAAAGATAAGTAAAACATAGCAACCTCAATGTGGTCTACTGATTACGGTGATCATAACATGTGTAAATATTCTTGTTTAAAATATACTTATTAATAAGAATCATTTTTTTGGAAATATGTTAATAGGGACATCTTTTGATAAATTTAATACTATAATTCAGGTATTACAAAATTAATTAGATTTTATAATTTTTTGATTTTAGAATTTCCATGCGAAGAGATCACTCCTAATGAATGAAATATCTAAAAAATAGAGAATAAATAAAGATTAATATCTTAGACAACAATTGTGATTAAAATAATAGTAGTTATTGAATATAAGAAATTAGAAAATATGGTGAGATTACAAAATTAATGGATATTGGTTATTTAAAATTTTATAGAAGTAAGGATCCACTGAAAAGTGTTTTATTATGATCTATCAAATGTAAGAATATCGTAATGCTCCACTGATGATAAAAATTCATAATTGGATTCAAAATACAAGAGGATCATCTAGCATGATAATTTTTTATATAACATCAAAATTCATTATGTTGTTAATTTATTATGATTAAGGACTCTAAATATAAAATTTATGTTATTTAATATCATAATAATTACCATAAAATGAGTTTTTTCAAATTGTAAATCAAATGTTTCACAATGGAAATGAAACATTTTTATTTTTCTGAAATAGATATGTGTAGAACTACTATCAATAATAATTATAATTAGTAATATAATAGGAATGGGTGTATATTATGTGAAAATAATACCATTAAATAATTTTATGATCATTCATAAGAATTTATGAAGAAGTAAGTATCATCCATTCCATAATATAATTACTTGATTTAAGTATGTTTATATACAAATTAGAGGGGTAAAAAATATATTTCTGTACAAATTTGGATTTGAATAAATTTATAATATTCTACCAAAATGTCTAGGATGGATAAAATATTAAGTGTCTTTGTTTGTTCCCCAAGTGAAGATAAAATATTAATGATGAAAAAAATGGATATAATAAAGAGGAGAATAAAAATACTCATTAAGATATATTGGTGGCGTAATCAATTTAACATTGTTTATTAGATTGTTAGTACAATAATTCAATTTCAAATGTATAATAGGAGTTAATTTCTAGAGATATACATGTCTGTAAAATGAAACATCCACTGAATCATATTATCCCATCAACCTTAAATAGATTTTTTGTGTTTATAGATATACATGGAATGTGAAATTTTTTTTGTTAAATAATTTTTGAATTATTATGTTAAAAATTATTTAAAAAAATGATTGATAATTGCAATTTTTTTAGAATAATTAATTGTTAACTAAAACAAAAAGACCAATTTATAAATTTAAAATTTCCATAATATGAATATTTGGAATGAATAATAACTCATGAGAAAAAAACCAGATTCAAACCAGGAATAAGAAGTGTTACTGATAAATTTGAAATTCACTCTAAATATTCTATTTTTAACTCCAAAGATACATGTATGATTATAAAAGTATTTATTATTATTTTTACATGGTATTAGTAAAAATAATAAAATTTAAAACAAAAATAAGTAAAATATTTCTATTTATGAAAAATGGACCAATCCATATAATGTTAGAAAATTATATGATATGTTTTAAACAAATTGAAAACATTACATTAGTGATATACTATGTGGTATCTGTGGTGAATTTGAATATAATGATATAATTTATCCAAGTAGTCTTCCAATGGACTGTGAATTATTACAAGTTATTAAAAATTAATTATGAATGAATTATATTGAAATGAAATTTTCTCCACTCAATTTTAATGTTTATGAAATGAGATCTATTCTTACAAATATAATATTACAATATATGGGAAATTAGTTAATTGTGACAAATAGATTATCTTATTTGATGAAAAAGTCTAATGTTTTCTATTCATATTGATTGATAATAAGATATACATTATTAACAAAACAATTGTGTATTTTATTTATACATATAATGTGACGAATTAATGGGGAATCATGGTATATGGTTTAAAAAATGAGATATGATGCATTTTGTTAATTAAATGATTGAATAAATTATGAACATATCGTAAATGATTTATTTGGGGATTTGAATTCAATTGAAAATATATTGGATAATGATATATAATGAGTATAGAGTTAGAGTTTTCAGCACTAAAAAATAACAATAGAGATCATTTCCTGGATTGATCTCACAATATTATATTCTAAAAAACCTATTTATGTAACCCCCATTATAGAATATACAGATGTTTTCTAATCTAGAAAAACACATTATGAACACCATTTTATGTATAATCTTATCAATGATTTCATACAGAATTTATATTAAATATATTCACCAATATGTATATCACTAGGATAGTCTCTTTGAGGGGAACCGAAATAAAGAATTTTAAAGAATCTATGAGAATAGTTTTTTATAAAAATATGAAATTTTCGGATGGTCAATACTAAATATTCCATTGAATGTGTATGTTTAATTTTTCAATCAACCTTAATAATCAAAATATGATTCTAATTTTTTTTGTATAAATTTTTTAATTTTATAAAAGTGGAATCTTAATGAAATATCATCAATGTTTTATCCTAAAATTTAATTTTCACTCTTTTAATTTTTTTATTAAAATATATCATAAAAACATGTGTTTTCATTCTTTAGAAATTATTATATAATTTTTTTTAAGAATTTTTTTAAAAAACATGCTTTTTTATTGAATAGTCCATAATGAAATTTTTGTGAGTTGATTAATTTCATTTTTTATATAATCAAATTTTATCGGCTACCTAGTTTTATAAATCAACATTCAATTTTTTTACACAAATCATGGATCATTAGATATAAAGTGTAATTTTTTTATAGATATTCTTTATGTATGAATTCATACCCCTTCATAGGAACATTGAATTATATACCAATTAGGCGGAGAGAATGAAAAATATAAATATTGATGAAACCAAGGGAGAAAATAAAATGAAATATTTATTGGAGAGAAGGGGACGATTGAAGTGTGAATATTAAAGAAATATTTAATAAATTTATTTACAAAAAATGTGATGGGAGATATTACTTAGTATACATTACGTGAATAATGTTTTTTTGGAAAATTGTTGTTTATGATGATGGATTTCATTAACTTCAGTATGATAGAAATTTTGAAAAGAATAATTATATAGGTTTTTTTAATTAGGTATCAGTTTCTATTTATGAATTTTTTGAAGATCCAATATAGTATTATTTGTTATAGTGTTTAATGATTTAAATAAACACATCTTTTAAAATTTATTTAGTAGTTTTTAATGAGGTAAATTCCTTGAAAATACATGTTTTATTAATGGAATAATTTATTTTATGATTTTATGAAAATGATTTTATCATTGGTCTGGAAGTTGATAAAAGTTATTTCTTTGTTTGTATTTGGAGAACACCTTATTTTTATTTAAGAAAAATATTTGAATTGGTGTTACATGATGAATTTATAAATGAGGATTCTACATTAATATGATTAATGATCGTTTATTTCATCATATACATTTTTTGGATGATTACTAATGCAAAAAATAATTAGATATTGACATCATGTTCCACTAATCAATTTAGAGAAAAACGGGTTTGAATTATTATTTTATACTAAAAGTTGAATAAAAATGAATTATTTTGAAGTGGATTATATATTTTTTAATTCAATAATATTAGATGATTTTTTGAGGATGTTCATATGATTCATTGTGTAATCGATTATTCCAAATGAAATAATAATCGTTATTTTCACATTTAATTTGAGGTGATGTTTTTTAGAGAAAAAAATCGAATGATGCATAATCCTATCCATATGTGATTATGAATCATAAGATGATGTTATAATAATAGTCAATTTAAGGGGATTTTGGAAGAGTTCACACCATAAAAGAGTATCGTTTTGTATATGGTATTAAACGAAGAAAGCAAGAAATATATGATATATTTTATGTTATAGAGAGTTCTAGGATGACTTTTGGTGGCCATATAATTTTTATGAGATCCACATTATCAGATCCGGTTATTCCTTAAAGGAGTATGCTTTAAATTTGGTTGTTCATGGATATTAAAATATGTATTTCTTTTTAGAAATAATTTTTTTAATGAATTTATTATGTATCCCACTGTAAAGGATCATTTGGCAGCTGAGGATTATGCTATGTGAAAATTTGGATTCTCTCATGAAAATTAGTGGCTCAACATGAAAAGTACGTCCACAATAATGTTGATTCTTAGTATAAATGTTATACAAGTACTCTGGGAGCATGAAATGATATCCAATTAATTTTGATGAAAAATTGGATTTTTTTGTTAAAACCCCTTGATGAAATACTTTTTTATAGGAATTTGATGTCCAACCCCACATGTTTCAGGGTCATGAATAATCAGTAATAGATTGGGAAGAATGAAACCATTTTCTAGGGTATAGTAGAGTTCTGTCAAACTAATCAACAATTTACACTAAAAATATAATATTCACCAACACCTTGGGGATGAATCATAGAATGTGGAAGAAAAGGTCCACCTCTTGAATACCTATCTTTTGTGATGGCCCATTACACTATAATCTCATTGACACTAAATGGTAATGAAATTTTATTAATGTAATCCCATGGTCCCCAACATGTATTATCATGTCATGGAATGATACTCACAAAATGAAACTTACGGCTGATTGGGATCAGAGAATAGAATAATCTTTTATGCAACCTAGATCTGAATTCATAACAAAATATTGTGTTTATCCACAGCTCCCAAATCCATGTGTTGAAATTTTTATATATCCCATAGCTCATGAAACTCTCTTTTTTTTTGCAATATAACAATGTTTCATCCAACATCATTATTTTAATGGACTTGATTCCCAATGTGATTGATGTATGGACATTAACCTACCAATTTAGAATGAGTATAGTTTCCTAAATTCATTTTTCACATGAAAACTCAATCTCTAATGTTGATCAATTGCATTTCCAATCCTCATTGGTAGTGTCTATGGTATAAACTTCCCATATTCATAAGAGAAGAGGAAAAGTATTACTAAATTAATGATCAATGAGGGAATGGCTATACACATATTTATTGATAGTCCTTATGATTTAAATCACTTTAACTGTGATAGAATCCCCATAAGGATGTAAGCCTCTTATATTTAGATTTTTTATGACATAAATATGCCAAGTTATATGTCTTATACATACAATGTTGAATTATATGAAAATAACCACAACACAATATGTTAAACTATAGACTTACCATGTGATATGATCATAGGTTTCCCTATGTATGATCATTAGGGGATGACACACATACCCTTCCATAATGCGTCGAATTTTTTACAGTACCCTCAGCTAGATTCAATGTTTAATACCCACACCATCCATTGTTGTCTATCCCTTTACCACATGACCATCCATAAAAAATTATTTCAAAATTCATTGAACATTTTTGATAAACAACCTTAAACTGTGGAATCAAACTATGTTTGTTTGGATCCACATATATCAAAAGGGTGTACAGGAATCAAATATGATGTTTAATACCAACCCCCGAAATGAGTGAAATATTCCCTCATGGGGGACACACTCCACTATACATGTAAAAAATTATCCCCCATGGTGTGGATCCACCACTCCATTCAACTGTGATAACTTCCCCCTTGGGGGGGGGAACACACAACCATTCAGGTTTAATATCTACCCACATGGGGCACAAACATCATCAATGTATGAAATATTCCACCTTGAGGGGACTCACTCTACCATCTAGGTCTGGAAGAATACACCAAGGGAGACATAGTCCAAAACCCTATTATTATATCTTCCACCCATAGTACCCACATCATAATCCCATTGGGAAATCGTCCCCCTTGGGTTGACACACTCCACCATCCAAGAGTGAAATATTCCTCCTTTGGGGACCCCTCCAACATATGATTTTGAAATATTCCCCCTTACGAAACACTTAACCACCCAATCATCTCTACAACAATTGTGACCAGACCATCTCCACTACATGTTATACTTGTCACCTGATACATAATTCATACCCAAAGGAATAAAAAATAGATTAAAAATACAAAAAACCCCCCAAATAATTATTCACCTATGTTCAAATATCTTGTGACTCAAACAAAATTCCTTGAGTTCCATTCCAATATTTTCTCATACAAGATAAGCCTTCCAAAAGTAGATGTTTGTAAAGGTGGAAAAACTAAAAAACATAAAATACACAAATTCCCCAACATTACTACCTCACATGAATGATGGTTTCTTCCATATTGGCGAATAATTAGATTAATTAACAAAAATACACAACAATATGGACCCAAGAATGAGTTTCTCAAACATGACATAAATATATGAGGGTGATGAAGACTAGGAGACATGATCCATGGAGGAATCTAATGATGAGGGAACCAAAGTAAAATTACCTAGTTTCAAAAATTGATTTTCAAATCCAATTATTCTGATGGAAGTCACACTTCATTAAAAAGAATGAATATGATGAAATGGGAACCATTTTTGAAGAACAATCCCTAATGAAATCCTTGGAAATAAAAATGGTAAACTCAAAATGAATATCGTTACCTATAATATATGTGGAATAGTAGCTTTGGGGAACTATTAATTTTATATGTCAATATATCTTGATATTTGGATCTTGGAATTACCAATAAAATTATTTTCCAACATGGAATATCTCTTTAAAATTGAATCATATAATGGTCATAATCTTATGTAGGTGATATTTTCAAAGTGTATCCCTCTTATGCTTCACTAAGAACAGATGATGTTGTTCAACAGTGAATCCCTTCTACTAAACCTGTACTGATGGACATATATCCATTAATGAAAGGAATCAATCCATAAAAAATTTGTTTCATAAGGGGTAAGGTAGAGGTTTCTTCATATATCTCTATTGTCTATAATCCTTAATTAATTGCCATAACAAATATTGTTACTGGGAGATCAATCCCCATATAATCCTATCAGAACATCCAGTGTAGGATGATTGAAACTATCATTCATCAATACGATATGGAAATGGTAATTCCCAAAAATAATATAGCATCCACTGACCAAGAGGTATCTGTGTCTCGTGGAAAACCCATCCCCTGAGGGCCATGCAAGGGGATGCCACCCACATTCCAATGATGAAACACATCAGTAACGTCTCCCTTGAGAGCTATGATAGCTCAATCCCATATACCATTGAGGTAAGAGATGATTGATTTGTTCATTTAGTTTCCACCACTATGTGTCATCCTAGTATGCATCGCAATACGAGAAAATAGTGATATCTTCAACTGGCCTCATAGGTCAACATGTAGGTTGACATCATATTGGATCTACCATCCCACTTCCAAACCTTCATCAAATGCATATTTCCTCCCCCCACAAAAATCATCGAATATGGTTTTCATTCAGAAAACACCACTAACCAGGGTATATGCCCTCTATCCACCACTAATAACTAGTACATAATTCCACCAAGAACCACCATCAATCAATGAAGAGGTTATCCTGATGCTGGAAACATTCCCTTCTCAACCAACCACCCTTATAATGATAGAGAATCCCTTCCATGTAGTCAATTAAAACATTGAATGTCATGGAACATATAGAAGGAACACATGTGGATTTAAACAACACTCTCTTTTAGAATCCTTACACCTCTAGCAGTGAGACCTTTGCAAGTGTCATGTCATGATAAAAATAACATTCTATAAAAAAAACATCTCAATGATAGACCCTTCAACACTGCTTCCAGATTATGGGAAAAAATATAGTTGATTGTGGATTATGATCATATATGTTGACGAACTAACAATTACCAAATCCCTCCATATATACCAATAGTTTGTTGTTTTTATGTCTTACTTAAAATGTTATCTAGTGCAATAATTTCCATCACTATACTTTCCCATCATCTCCACCACCAAACTAGATGTCAAAAATACTATTGGATCCATGAAAACACACTGATAGGGTTGGGAGCACTTATCCATACCTCAAATTTATGTCACCTCATTCACAAATGAGAATGTGGTAAACACTGCATACTATATCAAAATGGAATGGATGTTAGATCTACCTCTAATAGGAATTCTAACATATTGTAGGTATCTAACTAGTGTGGTATCCCATATCACAGTAGATGATCACAATGATTGTTTTCATCAATACCTTCACCTTTATCTTCACCAATTACAATCAAGACAGAGGCATGCTAGGAGAAGATGGTAATGAGAAAGATGAATTTTTGGAACTCCATGACGTCAAACAACTACCATTCAAGTTGTACCCACTAATAGATATCATATTGTCATCCTATAGACCCTCAATGGAGATCAAGTAGTTTGTTTTCACCCGATTAACATGGTGATGCTTCACTTCATGAAGGACCATTAGGCAACCTACCTAGGGATCCCCAAGAAACTCAATATTTTACATAATTATTGTGGGATGGTTGAGATCAAAACAACCCATGTTTCTAATACTTCTAAATAATATAACTACTGTCAAACTCCCGAAAAAGTCCAAACATAGTGTTTAATTTACTGAAAACTATACTAAGTATTTCATGTCGCGAATGAAAAACATTGTGTTTCTTATAAATATATCATTACTTGATGTAGCATGAAATATAATCCATCAATAAAATTTAATATATTTGATAAAAATTATTTCAAAAAATCTAACTGTATAACACTCATGTAAATAAAAAATATATTATATTAGTTATAATGTGTGTATTTCTATGTAAACAAACAATTATTTAATAATTCTTGATGGTGTGGTCATTATACCATTAAATATGTGGATAGAATGTATTCTTTGTAATTAATTTATATTGATAAAAATAAATTTCATTTTTCCCTACTCATGTTGTAAAAAATATGAGAAATATTATATTGTATGATATGATAATGATTAGAATAAATAAAAAACTAAATTATAAACATTTTTTGAAAATATTAAATCAATTTACAAGTTGATTTATTATATTTAGTATTGTATATTTTTTGATGTAACATTTTTTCATACCTAAGTAATTTAATTGAAATGGAAAAAAAATAGACAAAATCAAAGAACATGTACAAAATGATTTCAATTATGAATTGAGATACTATAAAAAATTATATTTATAAATAAAAACTAATTTAATCATTTGATCTTGTAATGCATCAAAAACCATAATTTGAAAATGTGTATTTTAATGGAAATAATATATATCTATTGTTACATTAACATTTTATTTTATTATAATGATATATATTGGTGTATGAATAAAAAAATATATTATATGTGGAATAAAAATCATTCCAATATTGAATATTGGAAAATAAATATTTCATTAAAAATAAATTATCAAAAATGAATTTTTAGAAAATTCTAATTTTGATATAAAAAATATATGTATAACATATTCATAATAGTATTTCAAAAAATGAATTTTTACTCATTAAATACGGATTTGATCAATAAAATTATTATATAAGCTTAATTTTCATTAATATAAAATTAGAACGTCATAAAATTTATAGGTTTGGTAAATACCATATCTTTAACTACTTTCATAAAAATCCTCAATTTCAAAAATCTAATACAAAAGAAGTTTTTCTAGGATAATATATTTTTATATTTAAAATAATTATTGTAATACTTTAAAATATGTAGCATAAAATTTAAATTTAAATTCTTAAATTAAAATATAATTTATATTTTCAAATTTATTTTATTGGAAAATTACCCTTATAAAACATTATGTTTTATTTATCATACTTTTTAGGAACCTATAATGTCTTGGATTTTCAGTGTAATGCTTTTTGGAAATATATTTATTAACAGTTAGACTAGGCACTGAGATGACATGGGATTTCACGGCATTATGTTCCCGAAACAAATTTTTGACATATAATATAATATTAAATAGATCACATGCACGCGGTTATCATGATGAAATTGGAATAAATTCTGAATGGGTTCCGTGATTAGTAATCATAGGGCATCATTGAGTTATGAATGGGGGATTTACCCAATGTAAGACCTAACTATGATCGGTGCTGGTTAATTGGGGAAAAGATATCACATACCCTTAAATAGGGTTACATAATTTATGAAGATTATTTTATTTCAAATCATAGACATTATGAGGAGTATATTTAAATATGTATTTTTTTTCTTATAAACTCTAGTATTAGCCTCATTACCTATAAATCCATATAAACATTAGGGAGAACCTCTAGAGAATCATTCCTAAGGAATGATGATGAAGTCTTGGATTCGTGATCGGTTCCATCGATCCGGACATATCTTGAAAATGATGACAACACAAGGATCATTCTTCATCAGTGACCGAACCAACCCAAGGTGGGATGTGTTATTTGGGTGTTTTATTCCCCATTCATGACTCTTATGATGAACACAGACCAATCCAAACAATGATTTACCCGTGTATCGATTGTTGTGTTAGATGATCTATTTTCTGAGTTTTATCTGGAGTTTGATCTTGAAATTCCTTGGATTGTGTATCGTACTAATGGTGACAAAACAATATCAACATGAACATTGATAAAAGTACATCCCTCTCATTTGGGTTTGTACTTTACTCCCCCGATTCAGGCGTTCTTCTGTCACATTATTCATTCTTCCCCATGGTTCAAAAAACCATTGAATAATCTCTCAATTCACCTTAGATTCTTGGCATTATATTATGAATTCATTGATTTAACATCGATACTACTCAACAGTGGTGTGACAATGGTTTTGATAATAGATCAAATGAGTGTTTGGGATGATTTCAAGATCATTGTATCAAAACAAATAATGGAGACGATCTTGGTTTTTGAGCTGATTGATAGAATGAATATTTTTATTTCAGTGATGGAATGACAGAATTAACTTTGATCTGGAGGATCATAAAAAACTGACAACTATAACAGAATCTAAAATATTGACTTTCATGAGCGGGAGGAATAATATGTGTTCTGTAAAAACCTAATACACACTACATGTAGTCCTTTACTACACATCATGTAGTCTACTTGAATACAATAGACATAAACCATATGTAGTAAACTTGTATGGGGTGAAGTACATCAGATTCCTACATGGAATGTACTCCCCAACACTACATTTACAAGACAAGGTACATGGGAAAAACCATGTACTGATACATGAGTAGGGACACACCAGATGACATAGAGTAGTAAAACACAGTTGAAGAACAAGAGTGGTCCGCTGATGCAAGGAAATAACATCCAACACTTCTACATGCCGTGTATTCCTAATTTAAAAGACACTAGATGAATGACCCTATCCATTCTACATAGGCAGTACCTAGAGTCATGGTACTTGAATTTTTACCCTACTATAGTTCATGTACACTAATCTACATAGATTCATTCCCTTTTCCTCAATTTACAAGGAACATTTTATTAGGGTTCCATCCATTTATTGTTTCCCAAAAGGATGGTATGAATCATTTTACACTACTTGTACTGTGATCCCTTTATCATTAATTACTCGATAGAGTTATTTGAATCCCCCCCACACTCCTCAAGAGGACATGAGTGGGATCCAATATTCATTATCGTTCCATATATGGAGTTCATAGTATCGATGCTACCAATAATATGTGGGAACCAATCCCATACTTAGTGGAATTAACCATATTGAGTTTTTGGTTTCACCACATGGGAGTGGATGTGATCATCATCTATGTATTTTATTTTATTCAGACTATTAGTGTATCACTCTCATTGTGATAATCGATAAGAATCCCCTCTCTGAGAGGCATCCCCATTTCTATCTAAATTAATAGTGTGTTCTCCCTTACAAGTGCTATGAAAAATCATTGAATTAAAACCTATAGGATGGTATACATATGTTTTAGCTTACCATTGGAATTTGTGTCTTGGAATGAAAATATTTGGATATTATTATTATATGTGTTGTAGAAATATACCTATATATATATGATAGTACATTCCTTTATTTTATTTCTTTGTGGTTTCACGGTATCCTACATAGTATTGTTATACTCACCCCTACATGGGATTTTCTAGCATGTGTTGTGTCTTGTGAAGACGATCCACATTTTGACGGAGTCCATGAGGGACTATGACTAGATGGTGCTCGGTGATATCATACATTCCATGGTGTGTTCCTATAGCTTTTATAATGTATTCCTAGTACATTTTATATATATATTGGACACGTATTATTGATGTATTTATTGTGGACTTGTATTTTACCCTATTTTACATTACCTTACTTTATGTCATACTCTAGTTGTGGGATATAGAAGTGTGCATGCATTGGTTATTTAATTGTTTTTACATTTTAGTATTTTGTGGGATTAGAGATGTGTGTGTGTGTGTGTGTCGGAATATAGGAAATTCCTCACATGTAAGTGACATGCCTACTCGGTGCTAGTACCTAGACCTTGAGCTATTAGAGTCGGGATTGAGGAGGCACATCACATGACCCACTGGGATAGATCATGATATAGTAGAATAAGACCATCCAGTTCTAATTTAGGGCTAGGAGTCTCAGAAATTGTTCTGGGGAAATAATTTTAAGTGTTTCGAATTCAGATTTTAGGCCCCAGACTCATGTGTTAGTGACAATGTCAATATATCCATACACGAGGACTCGGATCGACTACATTTCAACTATGTACATGAGAACACTTGTTGACGAAAAAAATAGGACATGTATCATATAGTAATGTGTTATGGTTCCATGTCTTTATTGAATCATCTCTCTATATGTACTCATTGACTGTGTTTAAGCATTTTTATTTTAGTATGCCTCAATGACATGTGCCATCAGAGATTAAGTAACTTCATCATGAGGAGAACCCCCTCATTGATGAGCCTTTGATACATGGACCAGTTCTAGAGATATTACCTATATGTGGTTCACTATCCATAACACAACACGTACAGAAGAATATAGTACTCACATTAATGACATATGAGGTTCAGAGTATGAAGTCAAATCACATGTTTCTGTAGTAGAGACTCCTCAACTTTTAAGGGGACATTGACCGACATGCAGATAAGGAGTTTCTTGAGGCAGTGACCTTAATTCTCTATCTAGTTAGGACACGTGTAGATAAGATGGATCTATTTGTAGTTAGCGTACATAATGGATCCACAAAAGGATGGTGGAGTACAGTTACCTAGACTCATTATGAGGTGATAGGTTCTGGACCGCATTTGAGATCCTTTTAATATTGGTGTTCTCAATAGAAATTTTGACAGTTGGGCGTATCAAGGAGCTTCATCATCTCGATTACAGTGTCATGTTAGTAACACATTATTCATTTATGTATACAAAACATTATAGGTACTTGATAGACATGGTTTGATATCAGTACTGTAGGTCTTGGAACTCCAATTGGGGTATGGAAAGAAATATTTGAGCCATTGTTATCCCTATGTCCATTACAACTTATGATGGGGAGATCGAGAGGGATTTTGTAATGCCCCAAAACTAGATATCAATATTCCATTCATTATTACATAACATTGGCATGATCACAAGACATAATTTCTTGAATGAATGATTAGTTTAGTAGCTATAGAAGTCCTAGATACATAAAAAATTACATTACATCATGAAATGGAAAAACAACAACATTGTGTCTCCTTTGAACACACTAACATCCCTTAGCCTATTCCATAAGGTTATTAATAATATAAATCTTTTCATCCAGGGAAAATTAAAACATAGAAAGGGGTGAGATCAGATGCTCAGTAAGGATGGAAATATATAGGAAACTATCATAACTAAGCATAAACATTTAAGGTAATGTATATGACTAAATCACAAGAATATTAAACTTAATCATCATCATAATATGGAAAAGATAAATCAAATAATTCCATTTAATTATTCATATGGATATTCTCCTAGTCTGTTAATCACATGTAATATCAATAGCCAATTTCATAATGATGGAATTCTTAATTCCAGACATCATACCAACATAATCAAGGCCTAGTGCCAAGACTACAAATAAGATATATTCAAGGCCTTATTCCAAGACACTATTTTGAATCATGAGACCTACCTATGAGATTATGAGCTATAGTGGGCGCCACCTATAACATACTAAGTCTAATGCATTCCTCATATGAAAATGTTGAAACATAACATAGACATTCATATTAAAACTATCATACAAAATGATAATACATTAACCATAAACAATGAATGGTATATAAATGACTCATCCACATTCAAACATATCACAAACCCATTAATATAATATTGAATATTGTATCATAATAAACATACTAAAAATAAGTGTGAAATGAATCATTGAATATTGAAATAGATGAAATCAAAACTAATTGATATAAATATGTCTTTATTTTTTGAAATCATTATAGAGTGGAATAGTTATAATAGAAAAAATTTATTATGAAAATATTCTTATAAGACTGTAATGGATGATCTGATGGTGTTATAATTCCAGAAAATAGCCTCACTCGATGGGTGAGTTAAAAAAACATTCTTTCCTTAATTCAGTCAAAAAGGTCATAAAAGGCCTTTTGGAAAACAAACTAATGATTCCATTATAAAAATTTTATAAAAAATTAGATGAGGGTATAAATGAATTTATCCCAAATTCATGGAAATAGTAAAAATGATTTCAAATTCATTTTTACGAAACATATATGTGGATGATATAGGGTTCTGAGTAAATACTCACGTATAAACTACCTCGGAAAATGATGATATTTTAGAATTAATAATTACCTTGATCTTTTATTTTGTTTAGGGTATGTTAAAATCCTATAAAATAGTAAAATAATTGTAATTATGTTATAGAAGAACCACATAAATTAATAAGATATCATATATGTTCTTCTAATTTGTATTTGTTAATAATATTTCAGTAGTATCATTATTTTGGGTTTGAACTGATTCATTTTACGTTATATTTTTTTTATGCAAGTCATGATTTTTATTGATTGGATGTATTTGATTCATATCTAGAATGGTCTGAAACATTTTTTTAATCAGAAAATTAATATTATTCTTGAATGGTTACGATGGGGAATGAAAATCATTGTTTTTGTGGGGACGGCAATCCGTACATATGCATGAGGGAAAATACCAATCTATTGATGGTGAAATCGTATGTAATTTGATGGTATATATGATATAAAGAATCATTAACATGTTTTATTTATTACTTATATAAATTATATTCATTATTATACCCATCCAAATAATGAAACGTTGAATAACAAACTACACATTGATGTGGAGACAGTAAGTCGTACGTACACTTGTATGGTGACTTTTTCATTCATAGGAAGGATAGAATAATGAATATTGTTGTAAAATATTTATAATAACATAAAATTTTGCGTAAGGTACTGGATTTATTATTTTTTTTGGAAACAACCATGGATGGTAAAGAGAAATAATAAAAGAACTTTGAATGGGGTAGTGAAATTATTACCTCTTCTTCGGGTGCGTCTTTTTTATTTGATCCAAATGGATCCATAGGTTGTATTCTGATTAAATTAAGGCCATTAGGATTAATTTATGGTAGTTTTGAGGATATTTTATCAGGGTTTGGCTGATGCAAATGGCTTTGCATGTGTGATTGTGATAGAAGGAGAATACCTTTTTATAAGAGAGGTAAAGGTCACTTTTAGAAAAATATGAAATATTGATTTATTATACAATAATATTCTATTAATAATGGCTCCAGAAGGATTTATTTCTAGGATAAGGTAGAGATGGGTCTCAAAACCACTCAAACAGTAGGTTTTAGATAGGTTCATGTCAACATCATATCCTTACATTTTAAAATTAAGTCTTAGATAAATAGATTATCTTTTACCATGTATTCATGTATTATTACAATAAATGGTTAATAAACATGCTTTATAATGCTAAGAAAACCCCAAGTGGTTAATTATTGATATATATATATATAATTTTCTATTTCCTTTGGAGGAATCTCAATTTTTTAGAAATATTATTTAAATTAATAGTATAGTATTTGTTTTAAAAACTCATTTATGTCAATTTTGACATTATTTAGTATTTGTTTTTTGTGAAAGTCATATCAATTTTATCACTTCAAAAAAAATATTTAATCATCCTTAACATGTCTTATTAACATATAATTTTCTTTCATTACATAAAAAGAATCAATTTACAATTATTTTAATATTTATAATATCAATTATTTTAATCTTTCAATAATAAGGTAATTACAACATCATCATTTTTTCATAAATAATTTTAAGAATATAATATATAAAATATATAAATAAAATAAAAATATGTAGGAAATTGTTTACCATTCTAATTAACATTTATATTCGAATTTATTTTATTTATAACCCTATATTAATTTTTTTTTAGTTTTTAAAATATGAGTTTTACACTTTTAAATATTCTTTAAAAAAAATAATAATAAATGTCATAATCTAATCCATGTGGAGAAAAAGAATCATATTTTATTCCTAAATTATATTTTGGTCAAAATACACTTATCCAATAGAATTAAGTCATGTGTTAGGGTAATTATATATCATTTTTACCTTTAATTATATGTTTACTTTTAACATTGGTAAATAAAATTCAAAAGTCACTAAACACCAAAAATTATTTTCAACTTATTAAACAAAATTATAATTACTGGTGTCAACTGTGTCTCATGGATTTTTGAAATTCAGTTTATAGGAGTGGTAAAACTAAGTGTTATTCAATATTGTAAATGTGCCTAGAAGGTGGGTAAAATACGTCAAAAGTTTAATAAAAATATATATATAATATTATTATAAAATTACTCCAATGAATTAAATTGAAAATATACAGGTATTATGTACCTATTTTTTCCTAAAATAAATTTATGTAAAATAACTACTTATATAAAGAAAAAGTCTATTTTAAACTATAACACAATCTTTTCACTATTCATCTAAAGTTGAATGCTTTCAGAAAAAATCACTTGAAGGTAATATTGATATTTTGAATCAAATAATGAAGTCCATATTGATAAAAAATTATAAAATTTAAAAAAGTGGGCATTACAATACATAATAGCTAGTTTGGTTGGTCATGGTGTCTTAGAACTCCATGTTGCATACAACTCAAACTATCGCATTATTCAAAGAGAAGCATACAGTGGAAGATTGAGGTCTTACATTCTAAAATACATCAAATAATTTATTCCTAGAAATTTCTAGAAAACTACTGCATAAAAATATTTTAGTTCTTATTCATCATAAATTAATCGGGTTCCCACATTGCATCATCAATCTTTTTGTTTCTTCATAGAACATTCACCAGACGAGTCGTCTGGTGTCTAAAAAAATGTTCTTGGGTTTCAATAATTCTGATAGGATCTTCCCAATATGACATATTGGGAACCTATTGTATTTCTTTATAGGGGTGTACATGCACTGTGGTAGGCAAGTATTTTCTCAACGTTGATATGTGGAACATATCATGAACTTGGGAGAGATTTGGTAGCATTTCCAAATATTAAGCTACAACTACAATTTGTTCTAGAATTTTGAAAGGCCCAATGTACATGTGGCATAGTTTACCCTTATTACCGAATCCTATAATACCCTTCAATTGATATACCTTCAAGAAATCATGATCTCTAATTGAAATTTCAAATCCTTCCTTCGGTAATCGGCATATATCTTTTTTCTACATTGAGCTGCTTAGATGTGGGTTTTGATAATATTTACCTCTTCCTTTGTTTTGTTAACAAGATCATATCCTATGGGTTTTTTTATCCAACATCATCCCAAAAAGTTGGTGTGCGACATCTCTTTCAATATAACTCTTCCTATAGTGCCATATGAATATTTTAATGGATGCTATTATTATTGTAAAATTTTACTAGAGGTAAATATTGATCCCACATACTTTGAATGTCATGTTATCATTATATCAAAATTCCATATATGGTTTGAATGGTCCATAATGATTTTCCATCAATCTGAGGGTGGTAGGCAGTGCTCAAACGAAGTTCAGTATCCAGGGCCTTTTGAAGAATTTTCCAGAATCATGATGTAAAACAGGGATCATGATCAGAAACAATCAATAAGGGTACACCATAAATTCTTACAACTTCATTAATAAATAATCTTTGTAGAAGTTCAATGGGTAAATCTTCTCTTATTTAAAATATGATGGCTTGGTTGGATGATTAAAAATGAACCATATTGCATCATTCCTTTAAGGAATCCCTGGTAGCCCCATGCCAAAGTCCATCACAATATCATCCAATTTCCACTCAGGTATGAGAAGATGTTACATGACATCTCTAGGATGGTGTCTTCCAACCTTCACCTATTAAAAAACCATAAATCTTGACACATAATCATCAATCTCACCTTCATATTGTCCCACCAAAAACGTTCCTTCAAATCCCTATACATCTTAGTGCTACCATGGTGTAAACAGAAATTAGATATGTGAGAATCATTTAAAATTTCCTTTTTAGATCATGTTTGTTAGGAACACAATGTCTCTTCCCAAATTTCAAAATCCCATATTCATATATGATGTCGATCAATCTCTCATTGTTTTCATAATTAATTTTCTTTTGAAACTCCTCATCATTAGTCTGATAACTTTTTAAAATTTCTAGTTATCATGTTTTGAAAAACATTTGAAAAAAGTACTGATGTTTCACCTTCCTTGATTATTCCTGTTTCGGTGCGGATGTGCGTCGGGTTTCTGTTCCGACGATGTTCCGCCATGACGCGTTCGCGCGTGCACCCGTCGACCCGAGGGGATGGGTGCGCGCGGCTTGTGGTCCCGCAGTCCCGCTTTCCAAAGGCGGGCGGCATCCGTCCCTTGTTCAGGGGGGTCTGCTCCTTGATCGAAACCGGGATGATGGGATGTCGGCTCCTCCTTCCGTGGACGTCTCCTCGGAACTCGTCGCCTAATCCGGGTCTCCCTCATAGATTTAAGAGTGTTCGTGAATCTCGTTCCCGGCGCCATATCTTCATGGACACCGGTTAATTACGCTGCTTCCGCCCGGACGCTCCAAGGGGTCTGGTCAGGGCAGCAACCTGCGGTGAGGAGACCGGGTGGCTCTGGGTGTCGGGGGCGTGTCTTAACACTGCGACTCTGCATGTCTGCCTTCCGTCCCTAATAGGGCTTCTCGAAGGCGTGATGGACTGAGGCATCCCGCGCTGGGTGCAGGGAACTGTGTTACCTGAGGTTTTCCTCAGCTTCCCATGTTTTAACACGGGGTATGCCGCGAGTTTAACGTCCATCGGGGATGGCATCGGACTGATCAACACGAGAAGTGGATCAGATGACAGAACCCCTTGCGGGGAACCTCCGACGCTGGGACCAGCACATGGGCGGCTTCCCGAGTGAAGTGGAGTGGAATGAAGTGGCATGACCCCACCGGGATGTGGTGGCCCGGGTAAGGATCAGGATGGATGATGGAGTGAAGAGCTTGGACCTCGTAGGGGCTTCCTACGTACCGCGCGTTGGCGCGGATCAAAGTCAGCGTAGTTCGAATATACAGTTTAACGTCATGCTGGACGTCGGCAAGCCGACTCACGAAGAGATCGAGGTCGCCGGGTGGAGGATTGAACCGACCCACCTCGCACAGAGGGGGATGGAACGGCCAGGTGGATCACAGTTTTACGTCATGCTGGACGTTGGCAGGAGAAAAGGGAAGTGGGGAAGCACAATGGAGATACACATGTGCAGTCTCCCACAAGGGTGGACTCATAGGTGAATCGACGCGAAGGTGAACCCGGGAGGGGTCCACAGATGGACGAACCGATGTGAATACGACCGGGACGACCAGATGGTGGGCTTGAACCTTGGAAAGGCTTCCTACGTACCCTGTTTAGAAGACAGGGATCAAAGTCCACGTAGTTCGTTCTGTCTGTAACACTCTACCCCTGTGGGCGAAGGCCACTCCAATCCCGACATCCCTGCAGAGACGCGCAGGTGGGGGCCACATCCAAACCGGGGGGATCCTGCGTGCGAGACACGGGATCGGGTGATGCGGACGGTTTAACGTCTTTCCAGACGAAGTGCAGTTTAACATCGTGTGTTGAGGACGAAGCGGACGGTTTAACGTCTTGCCGGACGAAGTACAGTTTAACGTCGTGTGTTGAGGACGAAGATGCTTGGCAGTTTAACGTCTTGCAGCGCGGACGTGGTGCAGTTTAGCGTCATGCAGGACGAAACACTTGGCAGTTTAACATTTTGCAGCGCGGACGATATGCTAGGCAGTTTAACGTCGTGCAGCTTGGACGTGGTACAGTTTAACGTCGTGTTGGACGATGGATGGTTGGAAGTTTAACGTCTTGTCGCGCGGACGATGGAGGCTAGGCAGTTTAGCGTCGTGCAGCTTGGACGTGGTGGTGCCGCCGATGGGTCCATGTCACTTCGTGCGAGCCTGGAGGGCCACACGGGAAGACAACGCACGGTGCGGGCACCCAGGATGAAGATCATCGGGCGCCACGCAGGCGGGTACCCTCAGGGGGGTCAAAGGGGGCGACCCCGGCGGATTGCGCGCGAAAGAAGAGCTTGGCGCGCAATACCGCGGGTCGGCGCGCAAATGGGTGGGCTGGCGCGCAATTGAGCAAGCGCTTTGCGCGCGGAAGGTAGAGATTGCGCGCACCGGGCTTCGGATAGCGCGTGGGGGCAACGGCTCATTCTTTAACGAATGGCCTCTTAATAAAGGGGGGGTGCGTGCAAGAGGCTTCTTTTGCACGCGAAGGCCTTAGGGTGAAGAATTATTCAAAGGAAAGGAGCCCAAGGGATTGCGTGCGAAGGCGAACCCCGAGGCTTTCTTGCGCGAAAGAAAGGAGGTTACCTGAAGATCGGCATTGCACGCGGAGGGGTTTGGATTGCGCGCACGAGAGACCTTTCGAATTCCGGCAACCTTCAAAATGTCGGGGGTCGCCTTATATTTATAGGCAACCCCGGGCGCGGAATCCGGATCGCGGGCGCGGAATTCTCTTCGCAGGCGCGGAATCGGGCCCGGCGCACAAGGGAATCGCGCGGGCCACGGGCGCGCAAAATTGCGCACTGGCCCAGCGCATTGTGCGAATCCCGGGAGGTTTGCGTGCGGCACTCAAACATTGCGCGCGGGTCTCCGAAATTCCACGCAAGGCTTCCGGGCCCTCCGAAACGGGCTTCCGACTCCAAATATGACCTCGCTTCCCGCATCCGGAGCTTCGTTTGGGAACAACGGACTTTTCCGGCGTCTACAAAAGCCCCCCTCGGAATCTGATCGGCGAGAGGTCGCAACGATCGGGTTCCGAGGGAGACGCCTGAATGCCGAAGTCCTGGGTGGCGCGGGACTGTGGTGTGCAAAAAGGGGCGTCGGGCGCGGAATTCGCCGGTGCGGTCGCGCAAAGCGCTTTCCGCGCAGCGTGGACTCCCGTCCTTGACTATAAATAGGGGCCCTGGGTCCCCCGCACCGTACACTGGCCTTCCGTGCGATAAGCATTCCAGCTCTCGTGCGCGAAATTGCCCTTTCCGGCGCGGAATTCACCCGTTCGTCGCGCAAACCTCTCTGGATTTCGGTCTGATTTTGCGCGAACACCCGGGGTTTTACGCGACAGACTTCCCGATTTTGCGCCTTCCACTAGGATTGCGTGCCAACACTCAAACTTCTCTGCCAGCCTCGTCTGATTCCGCACGCTTCATCCCTTAACCCGCACGACTCCCAGAGCTTTTGAGATGGCCGTGAATCAAGGAAATGAGGGGGATTCCGCCACTCGCAGAGCTGAGATGGCGACGAACGAGGAGGTCTACGGAGCCAAGGAGATTGTTTCCAACAATCAATCCTTGTTCGAATTGCTGACGCCGGCCCAAGAGACATATCCGCTGTCGGACAACCTGCCGCTCTGGAACTTTGTCATCCTAGATGAGGTTCCGGTGCCAAGGTTCGAGGTTGATGCGCCACGGACCTGGGTGACTCGGGAGGACGAGCTTCCCCGCTATAACATCACCAACAATGGGTATCCTGCCAGGGAGACCAGACACTTAGATGTCTATGTCCTGAACCCGAGGACGCGAACCATCGCCGGGGGTGAGCCTACTGCGGAGAACTCTCCAGCCCTCTACTCGAGCACATATCGCCAGAGTGTCACCGACAACACCAAGGGCTGGCTGAAGGACTGGGACTTGCGGTCTGGGGGCAATTTCACCAGTGAGTGGGCCTGGGCGTTCTGGGTACACCACACTTGCGATCACTTCGCGGAGGAGCTGCGGTACATCGGCCTGTTTGAGGCGGTGTGGACGTCGCAGTTCCACTTCTACCAGCAGTCCGAGCTCGGGCTGGAGCTGTTCACCCGCTGGTCCCCGGATACCAACACCTTCCATCTTCACCATGGGGAGGTCGGCATCGGTCTCTGGGACATCCACTGCATCGGAGGTATCCCGCTGGAGGGTTACCAGTACGATGAGTTCCTGCCTCCGAAGAACATCTGGGAAGACAGGTCACTGACTCCCATTCTAACATGGCATCTGCTTGACCTGGCTACGCAGCGGCTCGGGATCAAGGAATTCCACAAGGACATAGCCTACAAGGAGTGGTTCGGCCAGTTCTGGAGCATGACCCGGCGGTCAAGATGCCAGGCAGGGGGAAGCGGTGCCCGACCGCCGGTCAGAGGAGCCAGAACGGGTCGTACTGGCGGGTCCTGGAGACGGGCGACTACCGCTCATGGGGGTACCGCGTCATCGAGGCCCGGGACCCAAATGTCCGGTACGCGGCGTTCCTGGCCGCCTTTCTGAGTGGGTGGCTCCTGCCAGTGCGGGACGCGAGAATGGGTGTCCGCCCGGCGACACTGGCGATGGCGGGCGCCATGGATGCCAATAAAAGATACAACCTCGGGGTCCCGGTGCTGGCTAAGCTGTACGCCATCCTGGGACGCATCTCGCGAGGGGGGTCGCCACGAAGGATCTGTGGGCCCTTCCAATTCTTCCACGGCTGGGTGGCTGCTCACCTTGGTGGGTACACGTTTCTGAACGCCATCATTCCTCCAGGCAACGGCCTGCGACCCTCCCTGCTGAACATTGCGGGGGTCGCTCCGATGACCCTAAGTGAGGAGGGAATGAGGATTCAGATTGGAAATCATGCCAATTTCAACATCAGCCCGTTCCCCACTCCCGTTGGCCAAATGATCGACAACGGGCAGGGTCCGCTGGAGCAGCACGAGTACTTCCTGAACATGCGGGGCGGGGTGCTCGTGGCTCGGATCGACGGGAAGGTGATCTACGAGCCCTACGTGCCAACCCGGTTCGCTATGCAGTTCTGGTGCCTTCAACGGATGCCGAAGACGGTATTCACTGCTGTCCGAAAGGAGACGAACCCTGGCGTCCTTCGCCAGATGTGGCTGATGTTCGTCGCCTTTGGCTCTGGCGACGTCATCACTCTCCCTCCTACCGGGGTCGACGCAGGCTTGGCAACCGAGTACGCCGAGCACTGGGCCATCGCGTACCCCGAGGGGCTTCTACGGAAGCCAGTTCGGTGGCTCGAGGTCACCCGTGCAGAGACCGGGCGTCAAGGAAGGAGGCGAGGCGCCGCCACACGGGGGAGAACAGAGGCGCGCCAAGCAGCGGAGCTGGCGCGGGCAGGGACTTCGGCGGCGGGCACATCGCAAGCTGCCGCCACGACTTCAGCGCCCAGAGAGGGGGCACATGCGGTGGTCGGGGAGCGGCCCGGGAAGCAGGTAAGGCGTCTGCTCGAACCCTCCCACGATGCAGTCTTCCCGGCGCTGTGGTCGGCCTGGATGACCATGCGGCAGTCACTAGGGACCGACGCCATCTGGCGAAAGATACTCAGAGAAGGAATCCATCTGCTAGAGGTCGGGCACCTCCAGATCGCTGACAGGGTGGACTTCAACCGGCAGTATGCGTATCTGACGGCCATGGACGAGTACGCGCGCCAATGTGGTCAGCGTGCGGAACCATCCATTCTGGTGAAGGTGATGCTCGGTCTAGAGCCTGCTCCAGAACAGATGCCGCCGGAGGAAGATGACAGTAGCAACGACTCCAAGGAAGAGGAGGAGACGGGGGAGGATGAAGGCTCCGAGGGAAGATCCCATCAGGGGAGCCCGCGGGAGAGCGGCGAGGTGGCCGGCTCTGACAATGTTGATGTCACTGAGCTCCTCGAGGTCCGCTTCTATCCCTACTCAACCTGCTTCATCCATTCTCTTATGCAGCTTCTAACCCATTTCTCCACCTTTCTCAGGAGCGCACGGATGTTGGTCAGGCGTCCTCAGCGGGAGTAGGAGAGGCGCCAGCAGGACAAGGCGGGGCCCAGACACCCATCATTGAATTGACAAGCGCGGAAGGGTCCCCTGCTGCAATTGTTCCTGCGGCGGCCGGGGCAGCGGAAGATGACGCTCTGAACTCCCGTAAGTCTCCTTACTTTACTGCTGGTGCTTGCCATTGACGATCCGTGACTAACCACGGCATGCCCCGCGCAGTGATCTCAACACTGGAGGCTCGTCGGGCTGTCGAACCCGGGCCATCCACGAGTGGACCGGTGGCAGACATGTCGCCTGCTCTGGAACAGACTTCCCAAACCGAGCCGGCCCCACCAACTGCTGATCAAGGGGCTGCGGACGCCGGCGGTGCTGACATCGGAGAGAGGTCGGGGGCTGATGAGGGTGTCAACGCCACTGGGGCGAGAGAAGAAGGTCGCCCAGATGTTGGGGAACCTATCCCCCATTAGGAAATCCCAGGGGCGGACCCTGCAGCAGACCTGCTGGCTGCCTTCCCTGCCTACCGGCCTGCTGACCCCGAGGAGATGGACGACTCGGACGTGGAGGCGGTCGAGGAGAGCCGGATAACGTGCCACAGGGGGTGGAAGTGCATCCAGCGCTTCCTCAAGCAACCCTCATCGGAGTGGCTGGGGCGCATGGGATCGCTTCAAACCTGGCTGTGCTTCCTGTGTGCCGAGGGAGCTGACGCTCAACGCCTCCATCTGACAGTCCGTGATTTCATGGCCGAAAAGATGCGCGAGAGCTGCCGGTGTGCCGACGTCGCACAATGTTGGGACATGTCAGAGAGCACGCAGGCGCTCTTCGTGGCGGAGCAGGAAGTCTGGCGCCTCGAAGGGCAGGCGGCAGAGAAGGAGGCCTTCGTCGCAGTGTGCACTGAGCTTGTGGAGAAACTAACGGCCCAGCTGATCGACGCCCAGGTACAGCTGACGGAGGCGGGCCAACAGATTGTCACACTTCAAGTCGAGCAGGAGCGCGCACAGGCCAGGATCGACGAACTGCGTGCTGCGACCGCCGACGAGGAGAGGGCACACAGAGAGCGAGAAGCAGCTCTGGAGGCCGCCAGCCAAAGGGTAGCGGCGTTAGAAAGACTTATCCAGCATGCTAATCCCTAGGGGCTTTGTTTTTGCCACTCCTAGAACATTTTCTTCCGCTACTCAATATTTCGATCCATTTGTATGAACCAATATATTTATCTGCATCTTTTGGCTTAACATGCTCAACCACAAATTGTCTCGCGGGAGCGTTAACCAAGCTTCAGGCATCCGTAATTGGGCCTGGATTTCTAAAGAAAAGAGGGAGGTCATTCCTAGGAAAGGAGACCTCAGACCTAATCAATGTATCATCCCCCCAACTTGTTCCAACACACGAGCAGGACAACGCTAGGGGCGTTGAGATTTTATCAGAACATAGGGAAATGAGAAAGTGTGAATCGCGTGTCCCGAATTCCGAAATCCACAACGGTCAGCCTTCCAGGAAATGCCCAAGACGGCAAGCGGACAATGGATCAATCGACCATACTACCGCAATAGACGGACCGAAGGTCATCATTCATATCGCAGGAGGCGGATCACATGTCATCATCAATGCCGCTTTGGGGGTTCCTTCAGGCACAAGGGTGGAAATCTAGACCAACAGGGCATGCGAAGCGTGGGGCGAAGTGATGATTTGTTTGGACAGAATCCAACGCTCCCAAAATTTCGCCACCGTGGGGAAAGCGTATTAGGCGGATGCACTAATCTGGCCGTGAATCACCCCAATTCTCAGACAGAACCTCTTTGACGAGGAAACTGTCGCTTCCCATCATTGCGATGGGGCATCCCGAGCTGAATCGGGGAAAATATCACAACTGCACCACTCTACCCGAAGCCAGGCTAGACGGCCGGCGACGAGGAGGGGCGGGACTTAGCGATCCCTGAGGCTGGACCCGAGTCGAGATGCCTGGGCGTTCCTACGTACTCCATCAGGCTGAATATCAAGCCAAACATAGTTCTGAATGTGCAGTTTAATGTCATGCAGGACGTAGAACCCCGTTTGGGGAGATCTTAGTTTAAGGTCGTAGAGCTTGGACCATAGGGGTAGATCTTAGTTTAAGGTCTTAGAGCTCGGACCATAGGAAACCTCAAAGTACGCCACATCGTGGTCCTATCCCCTGGATATTCGAAGATGCACTGAGGGATAGCGTCAAGAGTGTCGAGGTTTTGCCTGGTCATAATGGGAGGTGGACAATGTAATGTGAATCATGCGGCCATTCACTCAAGGACTGGGGGCACCGGCGTAACGATATGGGAGTACTGCCGACCGTGGCGGAAAAGCAGCATCAATATTGTACTGACCGTTAATGGAATGAGGCAGAAAACGAGCATCAACCGCTCAAGCGCATGATTCATATCGATTTGCTTCCTGAGGCCCTTGGGGGCACCAGCCTGAGTCGGTGGGAGAGCTCTGAGGCATTGTGTCCAGACCGATCACGGGGGCTCCACCCAGGGCGTAGGCGATGGGTCCGAATGAAAGGGAGCACGAAGCCTGAAAAGTGGAAGGAACCTGACCAAGCTGAACCTGACCCTCCTGGCAATAAACCAGAGTACTCTTGACACCGGTGGACCACTGCAAGGGGTCGAGGGACACGCCTTGAGGGTGACCCGAAGGCGGCGGATTCCCCAGAGAAGGGGGAATCTCTAAGAGGTGGGGGGCTGGACCCGAAGTTTCAAACATCCGGGCATTCCTACGTATCCCATAAGGATGGGAATCAAGCCACACGTAGTTCTTGAAGCGCGGCGCAACACAATCGGGAACCAGCGTGGGGAAGGGTGCGGGTCTGACCCTCGCACACAGAAGAAGCGGTATTTGATATTTCTTGTTTGTCCTTAAAGGTGGATGGTTTTTCTTTGTGCAGCGACATGCCTGTGATTAAGAAATCCCTGGCGTCGCCAAAATAATCAAGCCATGAAAGGCATTGATGAATGGCGTGGTTATTAACCAGCACCCAACGTGAGTGTCCCCGGAGGAGAACATCACGATGCAGTGTCGTTTCTCGTCGGGCGGCCAAGACGATCAGAGTTTATGGTCGTGTGGTAGGACCAGACAACACAGTTTAAGGTCGTGTGGTTCGGACCATGGAGGAACCCGCTTATTGCGATATGGCGGACTCAGCGGAGGTGGGAACATACCCAGCCCTGCGGTCACGCACGATTCCAGGAGAAGAATCCTGGGATAGGGGCCTGCGTATGTCCATCACCCGAGGGGAAGAGATACTAGCCTCCAGCTATTCTGGGCCCAGAACGGATTGTTCGGGTGACTCATTCCTCCTTATGGGGACGAGGGTCCAGCTACACATGGCCCTTAGGGAGGACATCAGCATATATCCTTGGTGCTCAGATCGTGGGAGCCTCGACAGACACCATTACCCTGGTTGGCCTACCTAACGTGTAAAGGTGTACTGAAGGTCAGTATGAATAGAGTGTCGAGATTCCACTACAACGCACAAAGTAGGAGTGTGATGAGGACTGCGCAACAAATGTTCAGAGCCTGAAAGAGCCGACATGGCGATCAAGGATGTCGCTAACCATATTCGCAACACAACATCCGATCGCGTCAGCCTAGGACGGGGCAAGCAAAAAAGCATCAACCGCTCAAGCGCAGGATTCATATCGATTTGCGGCCTAGGACCCGCCGGTAAATCGACCCGGAGCGGTAGGAGAGCACTGAGGCATCGTACCCAAACCGCTAACGAGGATCCCTTTGAGTGAAGGCTCGAACAAGAGGAAGCGCGCGGCCCGACAAGCAACAAAGGACTTGTTGGGATTGAATCTGACACCACTGGTCATAGACCGAAGTACCCAAAACATCTTAACAGATCACCGGAAAGGGTCGGAGGACTCATCCTGAGAGCAACCAAAAGACAGCAGATCCCCGTGATCAACCAAGAGACGGGGCTGGACCTGAGACACAAGCGTCCAGGCGGTCCTACGTATCCCATAAGGATGGGAATCAAGCCATATGTAGTTCTTGAAGTGCAGTTTAACGTCATGCAGGACGAAAAAGAGAAAGGGGGGAGCAGAAGGCATCCCCCAACGTGGGGGGCGTACAGCGTGGCGAGCAAACCGACGTGAATGATGGCATAGCCCCGCGTTCACACCATACGCCGCACACCCGGAGGCAACTGGGCCAAGGTCCCGAGATGGGATGGAAATTCCCGAAGGATGGGGCTGGGCCTGAAACATGAATGTTCAGGCGGTCCTACGTATCCCATAAGGATGGGAATCAAGCCGCACGTAGTTCTTGAGGTGCAGTTTAACGTCATGCGGGACGGATGCTGAACAGTTTAACGTCTTGTAGCTCGGATGTGGTGCAGTTTAGCGTCATGCAGGACGAATGCGGTTTAACGTCGTGCGGGATGAACTGCAGTTTAATGTCGTGCGAGACGAAGTACAGTTTAACGTCGTGTTGGACGAAGATGCTTGGCAGTTTAACGTCTTGCCACGCAGACGAAGTACAGTTTAACGTCCTGCAGGATGAATGCTGAACAGTTTAACGTCTTGTAGCTTGGACGATATGCTAGGCAGTTTAACGTCGTGCAGCTCGGACGTGGTTCACTCAGGCAAAGTACTGCTTGAGGAACCTAGCGTTGGTGGGAGGAGTGACACGCTCACCATCCATAGTTTCTAGGGAGTACGCGCCATTGGGATAGACCTTGTGGACGACAAGAGGTCCCTCCCACTTGGGCTCCAACTTGGGTGGCTTCCTGCCGGGGATCATTGGCACTCTTAGGGCCAGCACTAGGTCACCCTGAAGGAAGGAGCGGAGGCGAACCTTCTTATTGAAAGCTTGAGCCATTCTGCTTTGATGCCTCTCCAAGTTGTGCAAATCGCGAAGTCTATTCTCATCCAGTGCTTCCAGCTCGACTAGACAGGCTTCAGCAGCTCTGTCCGGCACTTGCTGGTCGTAGACCGCAGTGCGCAAGGACGGTAACTGGATCTCGATGGGCAGGACGGCCTCAGCTCCATACACCAGGGAATAAGGGGTCATCTGGGTGGAATTGCGAGTCGTCGTCCGATAAGCCCATAGGGCGTTGGGGAGCTTGTCTGGCCAACTCTTTTGTTCTGACCAACCATCTTTTTCAGAATGTTATAGAGGGTTTTGTTAAACGCCTCAATCTGTCCATTTTCCTGCGCGTGATAGCGAGATTTATGGTTCGAGCGAATGTTGTACTTGGCGTACAACTTCTTCAACTCGGCTGCTCGGAAATTGGCTCCGTTATCCGTGAGGATAGCCTGAGGCACTCCAAATCGATGAATGATGTTGGAGGTCACGAAGTCAGCGATCGAACAGGATTTGACCTCTCTGAGCGGAATCGCCTCTGCCCATTTGGAGAAGAAGTTCGTGGCGGTCAGAATGAACCGGCACTGGCGAGCCGTCACCGGCGGGTAAGGTCCCAAAACGTCCATCCCCCAGACTGCAAAGGGACAAGAATACCTGGTGGTATGGAGAGGCTCCGGCGGCCGATGCACAAAGTTCGCATGAACCTGGCACGCATGGCACATCATGGCATACTCGATGTAGTCATGGATCATGGAGGGCCAGAAGTATCCCAACCTCCAAATCTGGTGGGACAGCTTTGGCCCAGTCTGATGGGCACCGCATGAACCAGCATGAACCTCTTGCATGACTCGTGGGATCTCAACTCCATGAAGGCAACGGAGGAGAACACCATCAAATCCGCATCTATATAGGATCTGCTCCAGGCCGGGACTGCTCTGGAGGACAAACTGCGATGCGCGGCGTCGAACTCGCTCGCACTTGGCCCGATCCGACAGGAGAATGCCATGTTGGAGGTACTCAACCAAAGGCGTCCTCCAATCAGGGGCTGGTTCGACTGCCATATCTGGGGTACCCGGGGCTCCGGGCATAGGGGAAACCGTGGTGAGATTACTTACCGACGGGCCACGATCTCCCTCCGGGATAACGGGAGCGATGAGCCTGCGGTGCGCCACGCGGACGATCAGGTTGTCCTGTTCAGGCTCTGCAAGTGACGCAGCAAGGCTTTCCAAAGCATATGCTCGACCGTTCTGCGACCGGGGAATATGGACAATTTCTGGCCGAGAAGGGAACTGGGCTATCAGGAGGGTGCACTCCAGCAACGGCACAAGTTCCGGCTTCCTGACAACATAGTCGCCATTGATCTGCTTAACGACCAGCTCAGAGTCCCCTTTCACACACAGATGGGGCACGTCGATCTCGAGAGCTAACTCGAGGCCGGTGATGAGGGCATGGTATTCCGCCTCATTGTTGGTACATCCCTCTGACAACAGGAAAGAGTATGGCAGCACGGCTTGCTCCGGGGTAATGAAGACGATACCCAAGCCCACTCTGTTGAGCTTAGTATTACAGAGCCTTCTACCGGTGGGGCTCCGGGAGGCATCGTCAAAGTGCATCTGCCAGCATGGATCGGCTCGATCGACCGAGAGAATGGCCCCATCAGGAAAGCCTAGATCCAGCGGCTGATCCGCGGAGGTTGGGTGAGCAGCCAGAAAGTATGCCAATGCTTGCCCTTTGATGGCCTTCTGAGACACATACCTGATGTCGAACTGCTGGAGAATCACAGCCCACCGCACTAGACGGCCAGTCAACATAGGCCGGCTCAGGATATATTTCAACGGGTCTACCCGAGAAACCAATTGTACCTCATGGTGCTGCAAGTAGTGCCGTAATTTCTGTTCGGCAAATACGAGCGCCAGGCAGCTCTTCTCGATGGGGGAATACCTGACTTCCGCATCGAGGAGCATGCGACTGAGGTAATAGAGGCTATTCTCTGTTCCCTCGTTGTTCTTCTGGGCGAGAAGGGCACCCAGGGACCATTCCAGGGCGGTCACATAGAGGACCAGTGGCTTCCAGGATACAGGCGGCATCAGAACCGGAGGTTGAAGCAGGTACTGCTTGATTTCCTCGAAAGTGGTCTGACACTCTTTATCCCATACATAGGTGGCACCTTTCTTCATGAGCCGAGAAAAGGGCTTACACTTGCCGGCCAGATTCGCGATGAATCGGCGTATATAGGCTAAGTGGCCTTGGAACCCTTGCAGTTCCCGGATGTTACCTGGGGAGGCATCTGGCTAATTGCCCTGATCTTCTCCGGGTCGATCTCAATACCCCGGTATCTTACCACAAATCCAAGGAACTTTCCGGAGGTGACCTCGAAGGCACACTTCAACGGGTTCATCTTCAGGCAGCGAGACCGGAGGAAGCCGAACACTTTCTCAAGATCTTTGAGATGGTCCTGATGCTGGCGCGATTTGACCACCAAGTCGTCGACGTAGCATTCCACCAGTGTGCCGAGGATTGGCTTGAATATGCAGTGCATCGCCCGTTGATAGGTGGCACCTGCATTCTTCAGGCCGAAGGGCATGACCTGGTAACAAAAGATACCCTGGGGGGCCCTGAAGGCAGTGAACTCCTCATCCTCAGGGGCCATCCGGATTTGGTTGTATCCGGAGTATCCATCCATGAAAGAGAGGGATTGGAACCCTGCTGTGGCGTCAATCAACAGCTCTGTCACTGGAAGGGGAAAATCATCCTTCGGACAGTGGCGGTTGAGATCGCGGAAGTCGATGCAGACTCTGATCTGCCCGTTCTTCTTCCTGACCGGCACAATGTTGGCCAGCCATTTGGGGTACTGAACTTCCCTCACGAAGTTGGCTTTGATAAGCTTGTCAACTTCGGCCTCAACCATGGCACCGTGGAATGGGTGCATCTTCCTGGGAGGCTGCTTGAACCCGCGATGGTTCGCCGGGAGACCAAGGCGGTGGACGGCTACCTGAGGATCTAGCCCCGGCATCTCGTCATAGCCCCAAGCGAACACATCACGGTGCTACCTGAGAATTTCCACGTACTGCTGCTGCTCCTCAGAGGGCATGGCGGCACTGACCAATGTGGGTCTTGGATCAGCTTCGGTTCCAAGGTTCACCTATACTAACTCATCGACCGTGGCGGAGACGCCCTCCTCAAAGGCTGGGGGTGCATCTTCCACGTCCTCTCCACTTGGGGAGGGATCGTCCACGGGAGAGACTGCGTTGGAAACTGCATTGGGGCTACCAGATCCTGCTGGGCCGCTGGTGCTGGAATGGGCGGTCGCGGTCATCTCATCGGGAGACTCACAGGCCGTCGAGACCATGGCTACGTCCAACTGTTGAACCGGGAGGACGTAAGAATCATCCAAACTTGCCTAGGGATCACTCGCAACAGCGACAGGCTCGACCTCACCTGCCAGGATCTGCTTATCCTTGCTCTTGTAATAGTCCGCGTCTAGATAGCGGGCTTCACATGAGGCAAAAGGAGAGGCATCTCCCTGAAGCACGCCTACTCGACCATTAAGGGAGTATTTGAGGCATTGGTGGTATGACGAGGGAACCGCCGCATGAAGGTGGTGCCATGGCCTGCCCATCAATGCGTTGTATGCAATGTCTTGAGAGACTACCATGAATTCGGTGTTGGCAACCAAGTCACCGAACTGGGTCTTCAAGCGTATCTTGCCGACCGGGGTTTGCTCGGTGCGGTCATACCCCTGTATCCTAAGGTCGGAGGGAATCAAGTCATCCTCAGACAACCCCAATCTCCGGAGCGTCCGAGTGGGAATCAGGTTATTCCCGGACCCCGTGTCGACAAGACAGCACCGGACTTCAAGGCCATTGAACTGGCCAGTAACATACAGCGGACGAATGTGTCCCTGTATAGGAGGGTCTTCATCCTTACCAGAGAACGAGATAACTGCCTGACATTCGGCGTCCTCAATTGTTTCGGCGTGAAAGGCCTCTACAGCCGCAACCTCTATCTCAAACTGGAGGGGGATTTTCAGGGCTTCAGCGAGTGCCTCACGCATATCAGATGACATGCGCATTGCCTCAAGGATGGAGAGCCTTGCTGGGATGCCGGCCAAGTGCTTCAGGACATCATACTTTTTGGCCAAGCGCGAGCCCCTGGTTGCAGGAGGTTGCTCTACGGTTGGAGGCATGACGGGCCTTGCCAGTTGGGTCGGCGGCCGACTGGTACTTGGCGCATCTCACTGTTCATTGGTTGAAGCCCGGGAAGTAGTCACCGTACTGAGGTCAGGAGGCCGGGATGGACTCGTGGCAGGGCGGAGCTGATCGCGACGCAGCTGAGGCTGTTCTGCCTGGTCCCACACCACAAACAGTGGCGGAGGCGAATCCGTCATCCCCGGATGGGGGGGCTGCGCGCGCTGAACTCGGTTTTGAGCCTGCTGCCTAGTCTCAGTGGCGTGCACGTCCTGGCTGGAGGTACAAACTGCTGTGCCCCGGCGACTCCTGTTGTTGCGGTTCCTCCGACGGTGGCGACGACCGGGGACACTAGGGAGGTCCACCTGGTGTTCTTCAATGTCGGGAACTGAAAAGGGATTTACCAACTCGACGGTATTAACTGAAGCGTACCCAATACTGTCATCGGACGAATCATCCATCGCCGGGCGGATCCGAGGAGGGATCCCCATCTCCGGGGGCATGAAATCGCCGAGAGTGCGGGATAGTGGCGGAACTGGCGGGGCGCGCTCTTCCTTCTTGCGCCGCCGCCGTTTGCTCTTCTCGGAAGAGGCAGGCTGGGATGACGATGCCGAAGCAGCACCCGCAGATTCTGGTGGCTCAGGCTGATTCAAGCGCGCACGGATGATTCCATGGGCGCGAATGATCGTCTTGCGGGCCATCCAGTTTTTATACTTCTGGGATCCACGGTCGGAGACCAGCTGCCATTCGTCCTCATTGCCGCTATCGTCATCTGATCCCACGAACACGCCCGCCACTTGTGCTGGGGACGCGTTCGCGCGTGCACCCGTCGACCCGAGGGGATGGGCGCGCGCGGCTTGTGGTCCCGCAGTCCCGCTTTCCAAAGGCGGGCGGCATCCGTCCCTTGTTCAGGGGGGTCTGCTTCTTGATCGAAACCGGGATGATGGGATGTCGGCTCCTCCTTCCGTGGACGTCTCCTCGGAACTCGTCGCCTAATCCGGGTCTCCCTCATAGATTTAAGAATGTTCGTGAATCTCGTTCCCGGCGCCATATCTTCATGGACACCGGTTAATTACGCTGCTTCCGCCCGGACGCTCCAAGGGGTCTGGTCGGGGCAGCAAGCTGCGGTGAGGAGACCAGGTGGCTCTGGGTGTCGGGGGCGTGTCTTAACACTGCGACTCTGCATGTCTGCCTTCCGACCCTAATAGGGCTTCTCGAAGGCGTGATGGCCTGAGGCATCCCGCGCTGGGTGCAGGGAACTGTGTTACCTGAGGTTTTCCTCAGCTTCCCATGTTTTAACATGGGGTATGCCGCGAGTTTAACGTCCAACGGGGACGGCATCAGACTGATCAACACGAGAAGTGGATTAGATGACAGAACCCCTTGCGGGGAACCTCCGACGCTGGGACCAACACATGGGCGGCTTCCCGAGTGAAGTGGAGTGGAATGAAGTGGCATGACCCCAACGGGATGTGGCGGCCCGGGTAAGGATCAGGATGGATGATGGAGTGAAGAGCTTGGACCCCGTAGGGGCTTCCTACGTACCGCGCGTTGGCGCGGATCAAAGTCAGCGTAGTTCGAATATACAGTTTAACGTCATGCTAGACGTCGGTAAGCCGACTCACGAAGAGATCGAGGCCGCCGGGTGGAGGATTGAACCGAACCACCTCGCACAGAGGGGGATGGAACGGCCGGGTGGATAACAGTTTTACGTCATGCTGGACGTTGGCAGGAGAAAAGGGATGTGGGGAAGCACAATGGAGATACACATGTGCAGTCTCCCACAAGGGCAGACTCAAAGGTGAATCGACGCGAAGGTGAACCCGGGAGGGGTCCACGGATGGACGAAGCGACGTGAATACGACCGGGACGACCAGATGGTGGGCTTGAACCTCGGAGAGGCTTCCTACGTACCCTGTTTAGAAGACAGGGATCAAAGTCCACGTAGTTCGTTCTGTCTGTAACACTCTACCCCCGTGGGCGAAGGCCACTCCAATCCCGACATCCCTACAGAGACGCGTGGGTGGGGGCCACATCCAAACCGGGGGGATCCTGCGTGCGAGACACGGGATCGGGTGAAGCGGACGGTTTAACGTCTTGTCGGACGAAGTACAGTTTAACGTCGTGTGTTGAGGACGAAGATGCTTGGCAATTTAACATCTTGCAGCGCGGACGTGGTGCAGTTTAGCGTCATGCAGGACGAAACACTTGGCAGTTTAACGTCTTGCAGCGCGGACGATATGCTAGGAAGTTTAACGTCGTGCAGCTTGGACGTGGTACAGTTTAACGTCGTGTTGGATGATGGATGCTTGGCAGTTTAATGTCTTGTCGCGCGGACGATGGAGGCTAGGCAGTTTAGCGTCGTGCAGCTTGGACGTGGTGGTGCCGCCGATGGGTCCGTGTCACTTCGCGCGAGCCTGGAGGGCCGCACGGAAAGACAACGCACGGTGCGGGCATCCAGGATGAAAATCATCGGGCGCCACGCAGGCGGGTACCCTCAGGGGGGTCAAAGGGGGTGACCCCGGCGGATTGCGCGCGAAAGAAGAGCTTGGCGCGCAATACCGTGGGTCGACGTGCAAATGGGCGGGCTGGCGCGCAATTGAGCCAGCGCTTTGCGCGCGGAAGGTAGAGATTGCGCGCACCGGGCTTCGGATAGCGTGCGGGGGCAACAGCTCATTCTTTAAAGAATGGCCTCTTAATAAAGGGGGGGGGGTGCGCGCAATCGGGCTGGATTGCGTGCACCCGGGGGAAATTGCGCGCAAGAGGCTTCTTTTGCACGCGAAGGCCTTAGGTTGAAGAATTATTCAAAGGAAAGGAGCCCAAGGGATTGCGCGCGAAGGCGAATCCAGAGGCTTTCTTGCGCGAAAGAAAGGAGGTTACCTGAAGATCGGCATTGCGCGCGGAGGGGGTTGGATTGCGCGCACGAGAGACCTTTCGAATTCCGGAAGCCTTCAAAACGTCGGGGGTCGCCATATATTTATATGAAACCCCGGGCGCGGAATCTGGATCGCGGGCGCGAAATTCTCTTCGCGGGCACGGAATCGGGCCCGGCGCGCAAGGCAGTCGCGCGGGCCAGGGGCGTGCAAAATTGCGCGCCAGCCCAGCGCATTGCGCGCATCCCGGGAGGTTTGCGCGCGGCACTCAAACATTGCGCGCGGGTCTCCGAAATCCGCGCAAGGCTTCTGGGCCCTCCGAAACGGGCTTCCGACTCCAAATATGACCTCGCTTCCCGCATCCGGAGCTTCGTTTGGGAACAACGGACTTTTCCGGCGTCTACAATTCCCATAACTAACTTTATTAGATCCATGAACATAGGATCCCTTTAAACTCTCGTATTGTTCATGACTCCATGATACTTTCTTCTTTATGATTCTGGTACATTATTTTCCTTCCCAAAGTGGTAGTGTATAGTGTAATCATAATCCTTGAGTAGTTCAAGAAAACATATTTTCCTCATGTTGAGTTCATTCTGTGATAATGTATAAATCAAACTCTTCTGATCAGTATATATCTCACATTTTTAACCATATAGATAGTGTCTCCATATCCTCAAAAAAAAATCACAACTGTTAACTCAAGATCAAGAGTGGGATAGTTTTTATCATGACTTTTTTATCATTAATGATGCATAGGAAGTAACTATATCATTAAACATAAAGACACAACCAATTCATTTCATTAAAGAATCGATATAAATAACAAACCCATCATTTTCTGGTTGTAGATTCACGATAGGAGAATTGACTAATCCTCTCTTCAGTTCTTCAAAAAAGTATTCACACTTTTTTTTTTCAAACAAATTTATCCCCTTTACGAGTGATATTGGTTACTGGGTTAGCCAATCGAGAAATTTTTAGGAAGAAACACCTATAATTACCTGTTAAAAAAATAAAACTGCCTACCTCAGTTATACTCGTCGGTGATGGAAATTCATGTATTCTTCTAATCATTGAAGGATCAACAGAGATTCCATCCATAGAGATAATATGGCCAAGAAAAAAAATTCTCCAGAAAACAGAATTCACACATGCTAAACTTCCCATATAATATATTTCTACAGATAGTATTTAAAATAGTTCACAAGTTATTTTCATGATATTCATAGATTTTATAGTAAACCAAGATATAATTAATAAATACTACTGAAAAATCATCAAGATATTCCATGAATGCTATTTTCATTAGATTAATGAAGAGATAGGGTGGATTAGTAAGTCTAAAATGAAATAATGAAAAATCATAATTCTTGTACATGGTAATGAAATCTATCTTTAGAATTTCATCCTTCATAACACACAACTGATGATATCTCGATCGACGATTAGTCATTTAATACTTTTGAGATTCATGATGTTGATCAAATAAATAATCAATTTGATGTAGGGGAGATATGTTCTTTATCGTTATAGCATGGATCTCCATGTAGTCAATGCACAATCTCATAGATCCATGTTTATTATTAACCAAAAAACAATGGATCTCCATAGAGAATCACTTGGGAGAATAAATCCTTTATTACTCTAATAATATAGTTGTTTATTTAGTTATACTAATTACACAGTTTCCAATCTATAATAGGTCTTCGATATGGGCATTAATGTAGGAAATTAATCAATGGAAAACTCAATTTTTCGTTCTGGAGGATGTCCAGAAAAATCCTCTAGAAAACATCAATATATTATTTCAAAACAGGTACATCCTCTATTTGAGCATTCCTTTACACATCCACAGTTAATTTATTCTCTTCATCCCAAATAATTGAATTTTGTAGAGCCACATGGTGTGGATATAAATAAGAATCAGATTGTGATGTTTCTACTCTTATGATAAGGTACTCATTATCATCATAAAAACTGCAACCTCATTCTTCTTAAAATGAATTTTTGCATCATTGTCTAAAACACAATCTATACTGAGGACTATATCAAATTCAATAATGGGTATGACAATGAGATCAGTAGATAACTAACATTTATATTCCCAAATAGTAACTGATTCACAAAACGTTGTCGCAATGATACTTTTATTAAGTGTTTTGAATGACAACTCCCTTGTTAAATTAAATGGGGGATATATAATTTTTTAGAAAACTGGGAAGATATGAAAAAATCCGAGGATCTAGAATCAAATAAAACATTGGGTAAATTTGACAAAAACATTAAATTACCTTCCACCACATTATTCGAAGCATAAACCTCATTAGTAGTGAGCGCATAAACTAGGCATTGCTGCCTTGGCATTTTCCCTAGTTTATTAACCTAACTCTTAGGACATTCATTTTCATAATGTCCCATTTATCTACAGTTTTAGAAATCAAAATTGACAGCCTCTTACATTCCCTTTTAATCCTGAGCTTGGTGGCCTTTTTCACCACACATGTAATAAACTCCAATTCAATTAATGAAAGTATCAGGGTGTTTCTTCCCACATTTACTAGAGGATGGAAATTCATCTTTTCCCTTCTCCCCTTATTTCCATTTACATAGTGTTCAGCATTTATCTTCTTCTCATCCTTTTCTATAAAGTCATGAGACTTAGAGAATTCATTTTCATACCTGATAGCACGTAAGACAATATCATCGTATAATGAGAAGGATTGTGAGATTAATTCTCGATGGAGAAATGGTTTTAAGCTATCAATGAATAAATAAATCATACTAATTGAGTTGTGTATATAGTCTGATGTATGCTTTGATAATCTTGTAAAGTTAACCTCATACATTTCATCATTCATATCCTCTTTTTTCCATAGACACCAAATTGACTTTCCATATCCGCTCGATGGTCACGAGGAATGTATTTTTCTATTAAATTCACTTTATACTACCTGAATTCCATATTTTATTCATCATCATTTTACTTTGTGTTTTGAATAAATGATCACCATTGATCTGTATCTCTTATGAAGAGATAAAATTCCATGAGAACATTTACCCTTTCGCTACTCCCCAAAGCATGAAAAATATTATCTAAGGAACTTATCCATTGTTCACATACAAATTGATTTTTTGTCCCATTGAGTGTTGGTGTTTGTTGATTCATGAAGTGGTATAACATTGATCCTCTACGTTGTGGATCAGGGTGCTCCATATGGGTTAAGTTATTATATATAACCTAAGTGAGTTTTTTAAGTATAGTAATAAGTTGTTCAGAACAGGTTGCATCACTAGCTCCACTATAATTATCTTGAGTAGGATGGAAATCCCTACAAGGATCACATGCATTGATATAGTTTCCATTCCTTCAACTAGGTTTCATTTATTTGAAATTTAATATACTAGATTAGTTAATGATTTGCAATACATAATTACAATCATTTATAACACTTAACATAATTTGATAAGTTTATGGATATAATCCATAATCCTAAACGATTTTATTTGAGGAGGAATATACTCATAAATTCTTTATAATATTTTGTAAATAAAATTTCAATAATCCTAAGAATATCCCATGGGAGTGTCATAACCAAGAGTGCAGCAGGGCATGTTGTCATGTACCAGGATACCTCGGGTCGTGTTCAAAACTCCTTGTTGGAGATTTCACTCCTAGGTACATCTTTGCCAGAGCCGCTTCTACATGCTCATTTCTAGACAGGGATGTATTTCTTTTAGAAGTCAAAAAAATATATACATTACCAAAATTATAGGATTTTTTTCTACTCCAATCCTTAAAGTCTACCTTAAGGTATTGTTCTCTAATAAGTGTTTTTATTAATATACATTCCAAAGATTGTAATACAGTTCCCATGATACCAATAGTAATGCCCAAAACCAAGTTACCCAAAGTCAGTTCACTATTAAATAACATTAGCATGATCATAAGAGATCATGTATCGAAATAATGATTATTTTAGTAGCATTGGAAGTACTAGTTACATACATATGTTTTACGTTACAACATGAAATGAAAAAACAACAATGTTTTGTCCCTTTTGAAAACACTCATATCACTTAGCCTATTACTATAGGTTAACTATAATATTCTTCCTCACATCATTGGGAAAAAATGACGTAGAAAAGGGTGAGGTCATATTTTTAGTAAGGATAACAATATAAAAGAATCTATTATAAATAAGAATAAACATTTAAGGAAATGTAAAACACTAAAACACAAGCCTTTTAAACTTAAACATCAGAATAATATGGAAATGAAAAACAAATTCTGCCATTTACTTAATCACATTGATATTATACTAATAGAATAATCCCATTTAATATCAATTGCCAATTTCATAATCATCTAATGCATAGTTGTGGACATCATTACTACATTGTAATGGACTTGTTCCAAGACTACAACTATAATTTTGTCAAGGACATGTTACCATATAGTAGTTTGACTATTGATTCCTACTGATGCATAGAGGAGCTATATCGAGCTCCACCCATAACATACTATGTCCACTGAATTCATCATATGAAAATAGTGAAACATAACAAAACTATTCATATTCAAACAGGTATAATAAATGTAAATTCATTAACCATACACTATGAATGATAGTAAAATAAATCATACACAGTCAAACATAACACAAAACCATCAATACAATATGGAATATTTTATCATAATAAATCAACTTCAAACTAGTTTAAAATTAATCAAAGGATGTTGACATATATGAAATCAAAATTATTTGATAGAAATATCTCTTTTTATTTTGAAATCATTTAGAAGACACAGAATTATAAAAGGAACCATTAATTTTGAAAAAATTAATATAATATTTTAAGACCATCATGAAATGTGTTATAACGACATAAAATAGCCACATTCGTTGCATAAGTTAAAAAAACATTTTTCCTTTATTTTTTCAAAAAGGTCCTAATGGACCTTATTTGGAAAACAATAGAAAGAATCCATTATAATCATTTTATAAAATGTATGATGATGGTATAGATTAACGTAACCCATATTCTATGAAATAATCCAAATGTTTTTTAATACATTTTTTGTAAACACGAATGTGGATGTTAAAGAGGTCCTAGTAGATATTCACATATAAAAAACCTCAGATAATGAAGAGATTATAGGATTAACCATTACCTAGTAATTTTCCTTCTTCAAGGGTATGTTAACCACCTATATAATAGTTAATTAATTGTTATTAAATTTTACAAGAACCACATACATAAATATGATATCATATATAATCTTTTAATATTGATTTGTTAATAATATTTCAGTAGTATCATTGTTTTGGGTGTTAACTGATGTGTCTTCCATTATATATTTTGTTACATAATTAATGTTAATTATTGATAGGATATATTTCATTCATATGTCGAATTACATTAATTTCATAAACAATGTTTTTAATCATAAAATGAAAACTAATCTTGAATGGTTACGATGGGGTATGAATCTCATTGTGTTCGTGAAGATGGTAATATGTACATATGCACGAGTAATAAAATCATTCTATTGATGTAGAAATCATATTTAATTGGATGTTATATTATATATAAATAATTATTAATACATAATATTTATTATTTACATCAATTGTATTCATTATTATACCAATCCAAATAATGAAATGTTGAATAACAAACTACACCACGACGTGGAGATAGTAAGTCGTACATACACACGTATAGTGACTTTTTCATTCGTAGGATGGATATAATAATGAATATGTCTTTAATATTTTTATAATAACATAAAGGTATGCATAATGTAATGGATTTATTATTTTGGTATGAAACAACAATGAAAGAGGAAGTGGAATATGAAAAGAACAATTAAATTGGTGGTGAAATTATTACCTCTTCTTCGGGTGCTTCATTTTGATGATATCAAAAGGGATCCTTTGGTTATATTATATTAAATTTAAGGCCTCTAAGTTGAAGTGATGGTATTTGGGCGGATATTTGAGGAATATTTGTCCGATCCAAATTGTTTTGCAGGTGTGATTTTGAGATAAGGTGAAGTATCCTTTTATGGGCGAGGTGAGGGTCAATTTTGGAAAATTTTGAAATGTTATTTTTATTATACAAACATATTCAGTTTATAATGGCTCTAAAAGGATTTATTTCGAGTCCATGGTGGGGATGGGTCTAAAAACACTCAACCAATAGGTTTCAGATAGGTTTATGACAACATATTAACCTTATCATTTATATTTAACTCTAAGTTAAATAGTTTAACATTTACCACGTATTTTTGTGTTATTATAATAAATGGTTAATAAACATACTATATAAAGCTAAGAGAACACCAATTGGATCATTATTGATATATCAAACCTTATATAAGTCATTTGTATGATCCTTATATTTTAAATAATATTATATAAATTAATAATATATTATGTTTTTTAAAACTCTTTTTTGTCAATTTTGACACTATTTATTATTTGGTTTTTATGGAATCCATAAAAACTTTATGACATCAAAAAAATTATTTAACCAACCATAACATATCATATTAACATATAAAATTCATGTAATACATGAATTGTCTCCATTTCCAATTAATATAACATATATAATATTAATTATTTTAATCATTCAATAATAATTTAGTTACCTCATCATCATTTTGTCATAAATAAATTAAATTATTTAATGTCTAAAATTTATAAATAAAATAACAATATATAGGAAATAAATTTAGATTTATAATGAAAATTTATAGTCTAAATTACCTTTTTATAACCCTATTTTCAAAATGATTTAGTTATTAATCTTTTAATTTAACAGTTTTATCTATTCTTCAAATAAAATAATAATAAATGTCCTAATATAATAAATGTGGAACAATATGATCTTATTCTACTCCTACGGTTGATTTTGTCTTAAATAAAATAATCCAATAGAATTAGGACATGTGTTTGGGGAATTAAAATGACCTATTTACCATTAATTACCATATTTACTTGTAACCGTGGTAAATAAAATTCAAAAGTTACTATTCACCAAAAACAATTTTCATCCAGCTGGACAAAATATTACTTGCCGATGTCAATCGAGTCTCCTAGATTTTTGAAATTGAATTTAAAAAATGAAAAAATTATATTTCATGAAAATTTGTAAATGTGTCGAGGAGGTGGTTAAAATACGTTAAAAGTTCAATAAAATTATATATGTCTAATATTATTATAAAATGCTTCCAATGAATTTCATTTAACATATATAGGTATTATTTATCAATTTTTTCCTAAAATAAATATAAATAAAATAACTAATTATTTAAATGAAAACTCAGTTTTAAATAATAACACGATGTTTTTAACCATTCAAAAATAATTGAATTTTTTTAGAAAAATACCAAAAATTCACCCTACTCTAATTTTGATATTAAGAATCCAATGATGATGACCATTTTGGTAAATAAAATTTAGAAAAATTCAAAATGTTTCTATTACTATTCATAATGGCTTGTTTGGTTGGTCGTTGTGTGTTAGAACATGAAGTTGTGTAAAACACAAGATATTTCATTATTCAAAGAGAAACATATCGTGCAAACATGGTGTGTTATAGATTTTCTTTTTAAAATATTATTACCTAAGAAGGAAAATCCATAGATCAGAGGGTGGCTCCAATTAACACAGAGTGATGTGGTTCTATTCATGTGATGGTTGGGGACAACTTGTTCGATATTTTCCGACCTGTAGAACTACTAAAAGGGAGACTATGTATGGACCACCGAGGATGAGAAATTGATAAGAGTGGGTAGATATGTAGGGATGCATACAAGGAAGTAATGTTGGGAGTGTTTTAGGAGGTGGTTGGAATTTCAAATTTTTACCAATAAGATCCCCAAATTGGTCAATTCTAGGTTCAGGGAGCTACATCACAAGGGTGAGGATAACTGCAGGCTGTCAATGCATATATCCTAGGGGCTATAGGAATGATTTTTTGTATGCTATGTCTCTTTTCTATGTTTTCTTTAATACTGGTACACTAAGGTTCTAGGTATTCTTTTATTATCACATACGTTGTATGAGATATAAAGATTCCAATTGAATCACTGATTAGTACATTATATTTAGAGAATACTACTAGAGAAGACTAAATGATGACAAACTAGTGTCGTTAGTGAGACCTGAATCTTGGAGGTGAGAGTTTATGTGAGAATCTATTATAAAAAGTGTTGATGTCATAATGCATCATTATTTTTATGGATTCATTTTCTGTAGTTAATTAACATATTGACTATTTTTAGAGACTAGTATGGTGTGTTTGAAATGAAGGGACCATTTTTTCTTATCTTATAGAAAATGAATCCCATGTAGTGTAGGATGAACTCATACATAGGAGGGTGAAACAAATATCTCATCAATTGGATAGGCTATCCCTTGTATTAGTGTATGATATGAAATTCATGTTTCCAATAGTGCTAGTAGAGTGCGATGATGTATTCCCTTATGATTTTCTAGTTTTACCTCCCCATTGATAGATAGACATATACAATGACGTATATCCTGGAATGGAACTGATATCTACACCAACATAATGGGAGGATCCATCAGAGTTTCAAATGATTATTGTGTTATTTGGGGACTTTTAAAGGAATGGCTTCATCATACCCCGAGTTTTACCCATTCCATCCGCAGTTTTGTTTTAAATGATGCTATACGGGTGTTTGAGTTTGGTTCTGGACTACCGGGGCTTGAATAAAGTGACCATAAAGAATAAGTTCCCACAATAGATGACATATGATCTCTTTGACCACTTTAGAGGAGACTGTTGGTTCTCAAAGGTTGACCTCAGATCAGACTACCACCAACTACGAGTATGGATGAAGGATATACTGAATATGGTCATTAAATGTCGTTTTTAAAATTTTGAGTACTTTGTGTCACCCATTGGCATGATAAATGCCTTAACTGTGTTAATGGGACTCATGAACCATATATTTCATCCATTCTTATACTCGTTCATGGTATGTTTCAGAAAAAATATCCATGTGTACTCAACGTCTGAGGAGGAGCCTCCAATAAATATTAGGATAATTATAGACGTCCTCCAAGAGAACCATATTTGCTCAAAATAACATGAAGATCTTGTCTTGGATTCATGCAATTAACTTGTTTGGATACATTATCTCGGTGGATGGAGTTGCAATGGACCCCTCCATGGTTGGGGAGGTTTCATCATTGGAGCTGACTAAGAGCATGATATAGGTGAGGATCTTCCTTGGGTTGGTAGGCAGTTACCAGAGATTAATAATTTATTTATCTAAGTTATGATCACCCATGATATCATTGAATCGTAAGGGGAATACTCTTGAAGAGAATGAAGAGTTCCAGTAGATTTTTCACTAGTTGAGGAATAGTTTGTTGAGGGATCCCATCATGAGATTTTCAAAGAATGTTATCTAGTCTGTAGTGTTCTGTGATGTATTAGGAACCATGCTTTGTAGTTTTCTAATGATGAGGTGAGTTGTTACTATCATTCAATCTTGTTGGTACCACATGAGAATAACTATTCCAACCTTGATATTGTGATACCTGTAGTCGTCATCACTTTGAAACAATGGAAATACATCCTAATGGGTGAGCGTTTTTTTTTATACTCCGATCACAATAGTATCAGGTACATATTCTCTTAGAATAATCTGAACATGATATATTGTTGATGGATAGTGTAACTCTAGGAACATGAATTTTAGATTGTCTATACTCCTATGAAGGGGAACATGGGGGAAGATGTTCTCAGCAGGATATATAGTTCATAGTTTCTGAACAAGTTGTCAGATTAGTTTTCCTCATTGTAGGTAACTATTGTGATTGATGATGGAGCAACTTATCCTAATTTGATGGTTGTTACCCCACAACTCATGAAATGAGTCAGGGAGGCTGAGCATGGGGATACTGACTATGAGACTCTATGTACTCATATATCAATATGGAATACTACGGAATGATTTTATAAATGTAGGGAGTACATGATTCTCTTCAAAGGACACACAATGGTACCAATGAAATTATGGGAGGAGGTTATGAGGGAGATTCAAACAACCCCATTGTTTGTACATGTATGTGTGGAAAGGATGTAATAGGACCTATGACATCAATTTTGTTATCCATGGATAAAAAACATATTTTTTGGGTTTTTTGTAAGGTCCAAAAGGCTAGATAACTTGAGAGGGTGGGGGTGAATCATAGTATGACAGAATAAAACAACTGCCCCATTTGATCATGATTTGTTGTTAGAAAAAACTGAATTCTCTCTCTTTCCCAATGCAGAGTATGAATAAAACATAAATCATGCACAGGACAGACAAATTTTTACTTGGTTCACCCTCACTGGGCTATGTCCAAGGAGCATACACTGGTAGTGTGACAATATACCAATTCTACTATAAGTGCACTTCTATTTACAAGTTCGAAGTGGACTCACTGCCCCTCTTGGTTTAAAACCACTCACAATTTTGAGAACTCACTTCTCTCTCAACTGAAGTGAGCTCATTGTTTCTTTAGAAGATCCCCTCATAGTTTATAGACCTATAGGTCTCTTCATTTGCAAGAATTCATGCATCTTCTTTTCTTTATAGATTCTCTATTGAAGTCCAACTTTCATCCATAGATGATTACCATTTTTCCTCTGAACACAAGGAAATTCCTTTGGAAAATACATTCATAAAGCACCCAACTTCATGAGGCTCCCAATTCCATGAAGCTCATACAACCCTTCTCAAACCTCCTTCCCTTTCGCGAAGCACTCTCATGAATCAATCTCGCGAAGCTCAAGTCGTCGCAGTGCAACTTCACTCACAAAGCTCACAGAGCCAATGCAGATCTCGTAACATTCACGGAGCTAGATTAGTCATCGTGAATCTCTTCTTTTGTAAAGCACACTTCCTATGCCAACCACCTTCGCGAGCCGAAAGAAAAATATTTTCTTCAAAAACCCTCTCTAATTCCCTCATGGGGGTCGAGGCATATTTATAGGCGATTCCACCAACCCTCAAACCTTCCGCATGAATTCAACACCACGTCAACTCAAATTGCAATGCTCCGAAGATTCTACTGAAATTATCTCAAAATCGCGAAGCACCATGGAAATTTTTCAATCGAGGAGCTCGTTGTAATCACAGAGCATCCGATCAATTCCATCGCTCCTTCCCTGCAAAGCTCAACTCGCAATGCTCTACGCCGCCGCAATGCTCTTTGACATTCCCGTTTGTGAAACACATCATAATCGAGAAGCATTACCATCAACATTCTTCTGGTATTCGCAAAATCCAATCCACATATCATATCTTTGGGAAGCTCATGCCTTTTCTATATATTGATGAGATCGTCAATGACACCCATATTTCACAATGCTCACCAATATCCAAATTTTGGACCACAAAATTTTTTCCAACACTGTAAAATGACACCACCATGTATCTATTCTTTTATACCACCTCCAGATCATCTATTCCTTATTTGTGGTTCTTTGTCAACATGTATTATCAACAACATCGTTGGTACATGAAAATTCACCATGGAAAACTGCTTTTTCAATAAACTAAATCAACCCAACAATGATTCAATGTTACCATGAGAGATTTTTTCCCAACTCTCTCCCCCTTTGGGTTTGTTGATAGCTCTTCTCAGAATGATATTCTGCATGTTGATACCCCATTGAGTCTCCTTCCATCATCAACCAGCCTTCACCTCTTGCGATTCAGATAGCAAACAAAGATTTGAATACCACATACTCTAAGCCCACATGGGCAATGATCATCGCGAGAAACAAGAGTAAATGAAATGATCATCAATGAATCACTTCATTTATGACACCAAATGTTGACATCCAAAAGATACCAATTTCCAAACTGATACCAATTGTTGTTACGATTCAGATACTAGTTGTTAAACTAAAAAAAATTATTGATCGTTGGAACCATTCTCACACCATTCCAAAATCACTCTTCTGCTTTTATCACGATCATTAGCTATCATGATATATAATCTTTGATCGATCACTTCTAGCATCTTCAAATTTAAAAACACTCCCCCAATCCCATTTCTCTCCCCCTATCTTGTTGTTCCAACTATCGAATTCTCCCCATGTCTTTGACAAAGACATTTTCTCCCTTCATTAACCATTGTTTCTCCAAATTTAAGAGTCACTATTTCTCCCACTATTACAGTGAACCCAATGGTCAATCCTCTACGGTTTGAGACATTCAAACGATCACTTATGAGCACAGTAGAGAACAAAACAATAACTTGGGGAGATGTGGTCCCACATCCACACTTTTTCAAGTGCGAAGAGTCGACTGGACTCCCAAAGCCAGTCGATGCCTCTCAAAAGCTTCCTTGGGTAAGGCCTTCATCATAATGTCTGCAACCTCTAGTTTTGTATTCACATACATTAACATCACGATTCCTTGCTCAACCTTCTCCCTGATAAAATGATACTTTATCTCAAAGTTCGTTATCCTTGACTGAAGGACTGGATTTTTGATGAGACTGATAGCACATGAGTTATTGCACTAGATTCGGATCAGACTAATCACTTTTACTCCCTTATCATCAAGTTGTTGCTTTATCCATAATAACATTGTTCATAATTGAGTACCCACAAAATACTCATCTTATACGGTGCTTAATGAAATGCAATAATAGTTCTTACCTAGACAAGTAATACTTTTTCTACCAAGATAGAACATACCTCCTAACGTTGATTTCTTATCATCCACTGAACTGGGCCAATCTACATCAGTACATCCCAAGAACTCTATCTGATATTTTCCATTATACATCAAATTGAAGTCCATCGTGTCCTTTATATACCAAAGTATTCTTTTCAATGTAATAATGTGGCTTTCTTTTGGGATTGATTTGATATCATGCTACTTGGCATGTGGAAAAAACAATATCAGGTCTCGCGGCTATCTGATACAGTAAACTCTAAACAACTACCTATATTATGTGATATTAACTGCCTTGCCATGCCATTATCATCTTTTGAAAATTTCATTGGGGTTGAAAACAGAGTCGTCATCTCCTTGGAAATTTCGATTCCAAATCATTTCAGAACAACCTTGGCGTATTTAGATTCAGAAATTAATGTTCAATTCCTTCATTGTGTCTTTCAGAGAAAGGAAAAATGTTAGCTCTCCAATCATGGACATTTCAAACTCACTTTTCATGAATTCGGAGAACTTTCTGAATTGAGCTTCATCAGATCCCCAAAATATAATGTCGTTGACATAAACCAAGACCATCATCCTTTCATAACTGGTGTTGTTGAAATATAGATTTTAATCAACTGCACCTCACTGGAAACTTAACTTCTTCATGTACTGATCGAGCATAGAGTATCGTGCTCTTGGCACTTGTTTAAGGCCATACAACACCATCTTCATTATACAAACCTTGTTATCATCCCCATGAATGAGAGAACCATCTAGCTGTCCTATATACCCCTCATCCTACAAAACCGCATTCAAAAATGTCGATTTGATATCCATATGGAAAACATTGATCTTCAGTTACACTACAATGTCTAGAAATTTTCTGATTGTCTCTAGTCTCACAACTAGTGCCAATGTCTCATCAACATCTATTCCTTTTATCTGAGATTATCCCTTGCACACTATTCATTCTTTTTTCCGAATCACTTTTCCATATTCATTCATCTTATTTTGATAGACCCATTTAGCCTCGATGACATTCTTATATGCTGGTCTCAAAACAATCTCCATTGTCTGATTCTTCTCAATCTGATCTAGATCTTCACTTATGGCCAGAACCCAGTTTTCATCTTTAGCTACGTCAGCAATGCATTTAGTCTCCACCTGAGATATGAAAGATATTTGTTGTAGTTACTTCATTATTCTTGTATGAATTGGAGGTAATTGATCACCAATGGTATTTTTCCAGTCACTTTTAGCTCGAATCCTTGGCTTCTGTGCAGATACAAATTTTTCTTCTCTATTCTCATTATCAGTATCTTCTTCTAAATCTGCATTATCCACTTCTTCTCCTCATGTGTTACATTCCTCCTCATCGCTTTCATCTGTAGGTTTTTCATTGTGCTACTGAATACACTCTCATTCTCTTTAATAGTGATATCATTGATATCAACTAATTTTCCCATCCTTTTGTTACAAAATGTGTATGACTATATTTTTCCCAAATAGCAAAGGAATATCCCCTCATATCCACATGACTCAAGTTTCCTATGTTTCTCCTTGTTGAAGATGAAGCACTTACTTCCAAATATTCAAAAGTGTTTCACTGTTGGTTTACTTCCATACCACATCTCATATAGAGTCTTTCATTCCTTCAGACACAACAGATCCGTGTTAAAAATATAGACCACTATCAAAACTGGTTAAAAAATTTCTATATTTGGTCTTTTTCAATGAGAATTATTCTAGCAATGTTTTTGATGATCTAATTTTTTTTTCATTCAACCACTCTATTCTGTTGGGGTGTTCTTACTAAGGAAACATTATGTCTTATCCCATGTTTCTCGAGATAGCCTTCCCCCTGACTGTTTGTGAATTCTGTTCCATTTTTAGTACGAATCTTTAAACTTTTTGGTCCAAGAATCCTTTCACACTCTCTATGTTACAGTTTTATGTAGATGAACACATCCAATTTATGGGAAATAACAAATGACCATTCCATTGTGCTATAATGATCAATAAAAAGAACATAATATATCTTTATGTCGATTTCTCTTGGTGTGATAAGACCACAATCATCTACATGCACCAATTCAAGCAATCTTGTTGAATTCTATTCCATTTCCTTATACCTATTTCTGATGAGCTTCCCTTATTGGCATGCATCGAATGTGTGATTATGATCATTTGATAGCTAGGGAGGTCTCTCGCTTCATCAAACATTACCAGGTCTTCTAGTGATAGATGGAAAAGATGACCAAGTCATTTTTTCCACAACTTGTTTTCTTCATCTCTGGGAAGAAAGCACATATCTTCTTCTCTACATACCAGGATGATTTTCCCCTTGTTCATTTTCTCTATATAAACACTACCTCGTCTCATCCTTTGATGATACACACCTTCTTTGTAAACCATATAGAATGTCATGAGTCACATAGTTGACTGACATTGAGAAAATTGTGATGGAGGCCTTCTACTATTAAGACATCAGCAGATTTTATCTCTTTGCCCCCAAACTTGGCCTTTCCTTAGCCAATTATCTTCAGGACTTCATTGTTTCCAAACTTGAAAACTCATTATTTGTCACATTTTATTCATGCAACAAGATCCTTATTACTTTTCATGTGAGATGTGAAACCGCTTTCTAGGATCCAGTACCACAGCGATCTGATTATTTAAGGGAAATTTATACCACCACTGCCTTGTCATCCTTTTTCTTCATGTTCCATAATTTTTCCTTCACACTTGGCATGGATTGAGACTTCTGATCTTTCTCAGAGTATGATGGAACATCTTCATCTTGCAAAACTACAAATCTATTTTTCATTTTTAACTCACATGTTGGATCATTGATCTGCTGCTTGTGAACATTTTGATTCTCCATTGGCACATTCCTCTGTATGATCAAAGTACAGTACCTAGCCATGATCACAAATTATCTACACCAAAAACAGTGTCCTTCAAAATATGTTCTAGAGAATCAATCCCTGTTTGGATTCCACCTCTGTTCTTGTGCCCTTCAATATATCTTGGTTATGAAACACACATATTATGAATGTCCCATCATTCCACTATAATAGAACCTAATATAAGGTGGATTCCTTCATGTCACTTCTGCACTGCTAGTTTATACTTATGATCTATGATTGTTTTGATTCTTCTAATTCCCAAATCAACCTTCAATCTTGGAATGCGTGCCTATGGTTTGACATATATTTTCACAGCTTTTTGTTTTCAATAAATCACCCCATCAACCATAGCATCTAAACATAATTGATTCTTCCTCTCTAATGAACCACTATTCTTCAAATTTATCTTCTTGGTTTTCTGAGTGTTATTTTTTTTGATGTCCCAGTGGGTGGCAAGAGTTTTTCTTGATCCTTAACTTGTTTCCACAAAGAGGAAACTTCTCTTTAAAGTTCTTCAATATGCCTGATTTGATATTTACATGTGTTATTCAATCTATCAATCTCCTTTTTATGTACCTAAATTTTTATTTTATACTCATTATCTGATTCTGAGTTCTATGGAGTCGATGACATGAGTTTCCCAATTTTTTCCATCAAATTAGACATCACTTCTTCCAATTGCTGCATATAGAGTTTGGCATCAATAACAACATTTTTGGATTTCACTGTTTTGCCTCTCCAAATAACTATCTCCTCAAGATCATCCTCTAACTCAGCTTTTATATCAACTCTTCTCCCAACTTCTTCTTACTCTTCATCATATTTAGTTTATTTTGATTCTGATAACTACCAAAAACAACCACCAAAGATTTTTCTGCACGATATATGTAGTTCTATATCTCTTCAACCTCCTCATCCTTAGACTCATCTGAACTGTCATATTATTTTGAAATAAGGTTATTTTTCTTAAAGAATTTTCTCATGATCTATTTCTTTCCTTTCCCATAGGTTGGAGACTTCTTTTTGAAAATTTTGATTTCATTGACATCATCATCCTCTTGGAATTTTTTTGGGCACCTTGCCTCAAGAGTTCCGACCATCCCACATAGAAAACAAGCAATTAGAAGCTTCCCTTTAAACATTCCTCTTCCTCTTGGAAGGTTTGAGGAGAGGAATGACATCACCTCTTATGTCTCTTCTTATTTTTTAGAATCTTCAGTTGTGAGCTTATTCCTGGCTATGAATGCCACCCCTATGGATTTATGCATTTCCCCAGCATCGTTATCATCATTTTCCAGTTCATATGCAACAATGGTGCTATGGAGGTTTTCAAATGTTAGTACTTTTGTGTCATTATCTTCCAAAACAGAATCTTTCGGATTGAACTGAGGTGGATGTTTCCTCAAGATGAACTTCGTAATCATTATTTCTTCTATATCTTCACCAAGACCTTGCATGTATTCTACTACAACATTCACCCTATCAAAGAATGCATGAAGAGATTCATTCGTGCTCATTTTCATATCTTCATACTTGTTCCACAACACTTGCATCATTGCTTATCTGAACATTATATCTTCTTCATATATACTTAATAGTGTTTCCCACATGGCATGTGATGTTTTTCATGACATCAACTTCATATAGATATCATTGGATAGGGCTCCACCTAAACCATTAATTCCATTGGAATCAACATCCAATTATCTATGCTCACCATTAGATAATTCCACAAAATTAATATCGGTTGTTATGCCCTAAATTGCTTCTATGAACATATCCATTCCTAATGATTAGAAGTAGTGTTTTATCTGATTCTTTCTTACCTAAAAATTTTTCATGTCAATGATCATAATTCCATTCTGATTGTTAACCTCTATTTGAGAGAGAAACACAGATATCAACCATTCACTCTTATACCATCTGTTAGGTCCAATAGGCTAAATATCCTGAGAGGGGGGTGAATCAGGTTATGATAGATTAAAACAACTTCCCCTCTTGATCGTGTTTCGTAGTTAGAAAAAACCTTCTTCTCACTCCTTCCTGATGCAGAGTATGTATAAAACATAATGTATGGACATGACACAACGATTTTTTTTCACCCTCATTGAGATTCGTCCAAGTAGCATACACCGTCATTGTTCCAACGTACCAATTCCACTATAAGCACACTGTTGTCTTCATGTTCGAAGCGGACTCACCATCCCTCCTAGTTCACAACCACTCACAATTTAAGAAATCACTTCCCTCTCAACTGAAGTGAGCTCAATGATTCTTCATAATATCCACTCATAGTTTATAGACATATAGGTATATTCATTTTCATGAATGCATGAATCCTCAACAATTGATACAAGTTCTGCTGAAGAACAAATTTCATCCACAGATTAATACAACATTTCCTCTGAACACTAGGCAATTCCTTATGTTTTTTTTTTCAAATCACACTACATCGTGATGCTCCCAATTTCATGAAGCTCAAGAAAGCCTTCTACAAGCTCCTAACTTTTCATGAAGAACTCTCACGAAGCTCAATATTTTTGCAGAGATACATTCCTAATGAAGATCTCTGAGCCAACACAGAGCTCATAACTTTTGTGGAGCTAGATTAACTACCTCAAAGCTCTTCTTTCACAAAGCACACTGCATTTGCGAACCACCTTCGCAAGTTGAGAGCATAATATTTTCATAGAAAATATCTCTACTTCTATCAAGGGGATTGAGGCCAATTTATAGGAAATTCCACTAAACCTCGAACCTTCCACGCGAAGTCAACACCACGTCATCTCAAATCATGAAGCTCTGAAGTTTCCGCCAAAATTATCTCAAAATCGTGAAGCACCATAGAGATTTTCTGATCCCAAAGCTCTCCATAATCATTTAGAATACCATCAATTACCTTACACCTTCACCATGAAGCTCCACTCACAATGCTCTTCGTCGCTGCAATACTTTTCGACTTTTCCATTGGTGAAACACGTCATAATCGTGAAGCATCTCCGTCAACATTCTTCTGGTCTTCGCAAAATCCAATCCACAAAGCCTATCTTTGAGAAACTCATGCCTTTTCCATATTATGATGAGATTTTCCAGGACATCCATATTTCATGATGCTCACTAAACACTATATTTTTGACCCCAAAAATATGGCCAACACTAGAAAACGAAACCTCATTTTATCTATTCTTTTATACCGTCTCCATATCATCCATTCATGTGTCATAGTTCTTTGTCAACATGGATTGTCAACAACATCTCTAGAACATGATAATTCAACATGTAATCTTGCTTTCTCAACAAACACAATCAACGCAAAAAAATTTCAATGTTACCTTGAGGAATTTTTTCCCAAAAGTTTGTCACTCAATACTATAATTATCAACAAGTGAAGGTGGAGAACCATGTTATAGCATGAATATATCAACCACATGAGGTTACATAATGGAGGTGGGATGGGATATCTATGGAATTCATGATAGGATTAGAACATACATCCCAGGGACATGATTCTGTCTTGATGATAGTTGACTAAATCACCATGTCGGAACACATTCTAGCTATCTGAGATAACAGTTTAGTGGAGATGTTGGTATGCCTCTACATTCAGGAGATAGATCGACCCCATATAGTTCAATAGATGATTTATTTATTTCACATTTCTCAATTTAAATCGTAGTTGTGAATGTGATTAAATGAGGTATTTAGGACCTAGTTAAGCTTGAGAACATTGTTTGACATGCAGACTTATAGCCAAATAGTGTAGAGAATTAAGGTTCTTGAAGACATGCTATGATATTACATGTTATATTTTATCAATATTTGGGAGGATAAACTACTTCTGGCAGTGTTTTCAAACTACAATAGTTTCCAATACAGAATCAGTATGGTACCAATCGAAGCTTTGTACGGGTAGCTTGGTAGGTCCCCACTTTGCTGGACTGACCCAGGGGAGTCATCACTCATGGTCCTAGAGTAGGTGTGAGATACTATTAGGAAGGTTTAGATCATCCAAGAGAAGAACAAGGCTATAACCAAACATCAAAAGTCTGACGTTGATAGGGTCAAACGACATTGGAGTTTGATGAGGGATACCATTTATTCCTATGGGTTACACAATGATTGGGATTTTGAAGAGTTTTATGGGTAATAATTTCATATCTAATGACTATCAACACATTATAAATACTCTCTTGAATTGGTGGGGTGGTGTACCACTTAGATATCCCCCCACAGTTTGACCAGGTACATGACATCTTCTACATTTCATAGCTAAGGATGTATGTTCATGACACATCACATGTCATATATTGGGGAGAGATGGACATTTAGGATAGAGAAATGTTTACTTATCTCAGAATGGATATCAAGGATTTGAAGTTGAGGATCCTTCATTGGAGATCGATTAATTTTTTTTCATTTCTGGTGGGAATAAGGGAATCTATAGGATATCACTTGGGAGTAAGAGGATCCGATTCATTCTTAGTACCCAAATTTCTTTGAGTAGATTTTGTTCTTCCTTTCCTTAGACATATAGTCATGGGTAGGGGAGAATTTAATATCATTGATATTTCATGTATTATTATTAAATAATAAATTAATTAACATCCTACTAAGCGTTGCGAGGATGGGTGATTTTGACTCCCGATGTGTCTAGAAAAAATGTTTAAAACATATTAAAGTATTAAATATCACAAACACATACAATTATCCAAAAAGAAAATTGAATAAAATGTAAATGAGTTCCTAAATCAGAAATAAAATGTCACTGTTGGGTTCAAAATGGAAGCCTTACCCTAGGTATTAAATAACATTGATCAGTACAAACGATTATGGAATGGTAGTCACATTTGTTTAAATGAATAATTTGAATAAAAAACTTAATTTTATTTCAAATCCAAGACACAGTGGGTGGGATGTTTAAATAGGTATTTAATCATCAGTATAGTGTTATCTACATATCCACGAATTCCATATAGGATTCTAGGGGAGAACCACTAGATAATAATTCCCAACAAACGACAACAAACTCTCGGATCGATGATTGGCGCACCCTGATTTTATAAAGATTCAACAACAACAATTATGCAGTGACCGTTCTTCATCAAAAACTAAACCAAACCTTGGTAGGATGTTAAATTTAGGTTTATATTCACTGATATTGATTCAATTGTTGAACGCGGAATAATCCATGAATAGATTGGCCTACTGATTTATCATTATGTGAGATGAGACATTTTGGTAGATTTATCAAATGTTTGATGATGAAATAACATGTGTTCATTATCATAATATTAGTGAAGAACCAAGATTTATATAAAAATTGGTCAATGTTTGTCCCCATTATTTTATTTTTTTTCTTTTCTCCAATGATTCACACGTTCTTCATTCCATTCTTCATTCTTCATTGGAATTCAATATATATTTGAATATTTGATCATTATGTCTTCAAATCTTGGAAAAATGATCCAAAATCATAGATCTAGAATTGGAACATTGTAATCAAGGTGTGAAATAGGTTCTAATAGTGGATATTACAATGTTTAGTGTCGATTTTTCATTCATTGAGGTATAACTAAGAAATGGGGATGACCCCGTTTTCCGAGTTGATTGAAGGCTCAAGTATTTCTGATTCGATGATGGAATGACCGAACAAGATCGGATCTAGAGTTTCATTGTAGACCGACCACAGAAACAAAATATGGAATATCACATAGTGTAAATTGGAGGAAGTATATTGGTTTTAAAAAAAACATGATACACATGTCTTGTAGTCCTTGACTACATGGTGTGTAGTCCCCTTATATGGACTCGACGAGTAACTAGATGTGTACAAAGACATGTGGTGGAGTACATGGGATGCTTACAGAGCCTATACTCCACCTCATGACTTTTCCAGGACGAGGTACATTGGATACACCATATACTAATACATTAACCGGGATACACAAGTTGATGTGGTGTACTAACTCATGGAAGAAGTACACAAATAACCCCCAGATGAAAGGAAACGACTTATACCCCTTCTTTAGGCTGTGTATTCACAATTTACGTGACACGGGTTGAATAAAATTTTCTATTATACTTAGGGAGTACCTAGGGTGAAGGTACATGGTGTGTTTTCCTACTACTCACTGGGGGCCATTTTCTACATGGCCAGATTCTCTTGTCCATTATACCAGGGGCATGTTTCTTGTTTGTTTCGTTCCATTTATCTTTTCCATGAATGTCAGTATAAAATTTTTCCTACTCATAGGAATATGATCCCTTCAATAGGACATCCTAGATTGAGTATTTCAAATACCCCCTTAGAGTCCCAGAGTTGGATCCTCTATTAATAATTGTTCCCTAGGTGAAGTGCATCGTATTGAAATGACAAACAATACATGGGAAAATGTCTTCTACTTATAGTGTTAATATAGAATGAGTTTTATGTATCAACCCATGACAATGGTTGTGATCCTAATATGTGTATCATATTCTCCTTGACATCCTATTTTATCTCTCTCATTGAGATACCTGACAAGTCATACCTTTTAGACGGATGTCAGAAATGTTATTGAACTCAGTAGGGTGTTATCCAGGATGAGTGATACATGGAATATTTGAACTGAAATCCTAAGGTTGGTATACCATGGTATCATCATTACTCTAGACGGTTTGTCTTGGATTTAGTATCAATATATATACAATTTATATGTGTTTTAGACATATACATGTGTAGAGTTAAATATACATTATTTTTTTATGGGTTCAGGTAGTTCTAAATTGTATTTTTCTACCCACCCCTACATGTTGGTTTCCCATATGTGTCTTGTCTTGTATAGATTATCGATTATTTGATGGATTCCTAGGTGGACTAGGAACAAAGGGTTCATAGTGAGATTAGACATACTGAGGTGGGTTACAAAGGAATTTAAATAGGTGTTCTTGTACGTTTACCTTATATTTTGGACTCATATTACATACTTAATAATGGTGAGATTGAATTTGGCCATGTTTTACATTAATTTACTTCCATTAAAACATAATTTGTTAGATATAAATGTATTAGTGCATTGATTTTTAGTTGATCTTACATTTCATCCATTTATGGGCCTATAGATTTGTGTGTGTGTGTTTAGGTACATAGAAAATTCCTCCCATGTTATTGATATATTTCCATGGTTATAGTACCCAACCCCTGGCCTATTGAAGGACGATATGCAGAGTTGTTATATGTGCCCAAATGGGATGGTTCATGACATTATTCCTAATTTATTACAAGATTTTTATATACTATATTTTTCTATTTTTCTAGTTTATTTAAATTTTATTCATATTATAAATTGAATCCTAGTTTATTCCTATTATTCAAATGAATTTTTTTCAAACATAGTTTTTATTTGAAGGAAATTTATATGTCATAAAATTAGATGGAATTACAAAACATCACCCATGTAACCAATTAGGGAGCGACATTTCAATTGTCACCCACCAAGGAAACAATTAAAATATGCCACATTAAAAGGAAACGAATTACCCATAGTCTCCAACATGGGATCCATATTTCCCATATCACCTACCAAGTGGAAAAATTTCCTCAGTAATTAAATTGTAACCACTTCACCCATGTTACCCACCAGGGTTTCACTTCAACTAGATAACCAAGTTAATATAAATATTTCCATGTAACCTAAATAATATACCACAATTTCAGCCACAACACACCCATAAATGATCAATAATACTTTTTAGCCTTATATTAGATTCCATCATTTCCATCACATGCCACCATTTAATATTTACTGTCAAAAAAATAATGTTTCAATTCATGTAAATTATTATTTGAGATATAATCCCTAAAAAAAATCATGATCCATATTAATTAATTGATTTAAGATTGTCACCATGATTTCCTCATAAACCATTGTAGGAAGTACTCATCTTGGTTTCTAGATAAAAATTGATGAAAATTACACTTCGTGGTTTCCTTATATGTGTATAGTTTAAATACTAATCGTGGTTTCATTATATTGCTTTTTTTATATTACTCATTAATTTTATAGCTTCCTTATGTTACTATTCTCCTCTCGATTTCCATATATGACATTATTCAATAATATATTTTACCAATAAATTGATGGAAATTTTATTATCCTATTGTAATCCTCATATTTCTTATCTTTGGATGGTGATAATTGATTCATAAAATTATTTTAGACTATATAATAATTTCAAATCCTGTAATATGATTACCATAATGATTTTCTATAACAAAAATTCTAGGGGTCCATCATTTAGTAATCTGAAATGATCCACTATTATATAAAATTCACATTGTAGTAAACTGAGTAAGACATGAATTTTCATGGATGTTTTCATTATGGGAATCACAATAAATAATGAGAAATGATCCTTATCAGATAACCATTAATGTTTTATCTTGTGTTTATTAATGTAAGAAAATGAATTTTTAATCTATTTACTATTAACATTATATATATTAATCCCCTTTAATTACCCCACTAAAATCTCTGCAACACCTCCAACCTCATTTCACTAGAGAAGAATGTATCAATATTTAGAGAAACTATCAATAATTATTTATTATGAGGCTAAAAAATACACAAAATCCACATATGTTGATCAAATTGGAGCTTGTATTATTCAAATTACAAGATTCAACCTCAATAAAATTTTTTATTCTACAAATTTTATTTGATAGGAAAAAATATCGATACGTTGAAGGATTTGATGAAGAGGTCATAAAACTTTTTGAGAATCCAATACTATGAAATAAATTCATTTAATATTTTATATCACGTTTCAAAAATATATATATAAAAATTACACTATTTCCCCCAATAATGATGATTGAGAGGCCACCTCCATGTCCAATTTTGATGACTTTTATGTATCCAAAACAACTATATTGGGATAGTTGGGTAATGGTACATGAGAAAACTAAAATGAAAAAAACCCTCATGAAATCTGTAATTAATAAAGAAGATAATTTTTTATGAATTATTATTAGAAACAATACAATAGTAGATTTCATATTCAACTATGTAATAAAAATGGAATCCATGATGAACATTATATAAAGGACATGCTTCCAAACAATCGTATGAACCATGAAACAACATAGAGGTTTCTATAACCCCTATACTAATATAATCATGATCTTATGTAATCAATTTCCCAAAAAAATCTTCATATTTTAAGAACATATGTACTCAATCACCTACCCATCACATATAATTAAAGATAAAGAATTAAATGGTCCATAAATACCTCTATGAATATATAATACAAATCAAATAGATATCCAATACTAATAATGATATAATAATTTCATGATTGGAAACACAATATAAGATGTATGAAAGTGGGAATTTAATAAAATGATAAAAAATAATTATTTCTATATAATCTCCCTTTATGAATGGTAGGATTCACTTCCTTATCAACCATACATGAAGAAAGATAACCACTATGTCCCTAAAAACAACTAGAATATACCATGAATTGATCATATTCTATATAGTCGTCATTAATGATATACACCACAAATTTCACCAAAGTTATTCAAAAATGATGTGTTATCCCCAATTATTCACAGTGGAGATCCCATATATAGAGGCCAATTAAGGCCATGAGCCCTGAAATTCAAGAGAAACTATTAATTCCTACCAAGAAAATCATCAATGAGGAACATTGGTGTAACATAAAAAAATAAAATGACAATAACTAATGACTATTATACAAAATAATAGTTTCTCTAAAATTTCTTTTATAGAGACTACTTTAATTGACCAATCAATAATCAAGTAGAAAATCTTATAGCATGAATGTACTTGTTGTTGAATTCCACCACATATAGAACATAGTATAATATCATCCCACAATGTAAGGAGATATTTAACTATTGCTAAATCATTCATGGGGATACCTATGCCACTAGAACTAGGGGTATTTTTTCACATAATAATGGGTACAAATATTATCCGTTTTGAAGGATTATACACATATTATTGGTACAATCCTAACAAGGAAATACTTTTTCATATGACATGTTTCACATATTTAAATTTTTCATTATCCCACATGATGTTGTTGAATGTGGAACAATAATTGGACTTTAAATGGTGTGAAAATTAAAGCGAATTCCACTACAAATTTCTTTGTAAAGAAATCATTCATAGATAAGAAAAAACAGAATCATATCAATTACGTTTGAATGTGAATATTTAACTATCAAACACTCAATAAGATTCTACTAATGAAAACGGAAAAGGTGTCGCCCCCTACACTACCCCAAAAACACTAAATGATTGTAAAGACCCGTAAAATTTAAGGGAAATTTTTTTCTTAATTTTCTTTGGAATTTTACAAGAGCGCGGTTTCTGACGGCACCTGATTCCGAGGCCCGGAGTGCCCAAAATCAATTTCCGAAGTTTGGCTCGGGTACGTTCAGTGAACGAACGAGAAGAAATTTCTAACTTTTGATCCGGTGCTCAGAATTGAAATCCGAAGACACCGATGAACTTGCAGCACTGAGATTCTCTTAAGGAGACCTTCTTCGAGTTTGCGTTTATTGCGGGTTGAGAGTTAGTTTTTGGGTTTTTAAAATAAAGTTAAATAAAATGTGGAAACATATTTTATTTATTTTTTTTCGTTAGTTATAACCTCCCAAAGGGAGTTAGGGGTGGGACCCACATCCACTTAACCTCCCTTGGGAGGATTAAGTCTGGTGGGGCCCACACGGACCCCAACTCCTCATATTATCTCAAAACTCCCCTATAACCCCCTTTAATTAATGTTTGACAACTTGGTTTAATTAATTAAGGTTGGTTGATTTGAATTTCAAACCTTTGAAATTCAAGTTGATGTTTGTGTAAATAAAATAAGCCTTAGATTATTTTATTTTGTTTAGCCATCTTGAGAGGATTTGGGAGCTCCCTCTTCTTCTTCAACATTGACGAAGAACGCGAAGAACCTTCGAGCTCCGAAGAAGAACGTTGCTCCTCTCTTCTTCGTAGCCGGTTGTTTCCGAAGATCGACGATGCCTTCCGTGTCAACGAAAGGGAACGCCGCTTCCTCCTCAGACTTCCTTGGTCGGCTTATGAAGATTCACCAACGACATACCTCTTCAGACGTACCTCTTCGTCAACAGAATTGACGAACGATTACCGCGACGCCCGTCCTCCACGACGTTGTCTTCCGCGGGTCGTTGACGAACATCGTACTTGAAACCGAGGTAGGGGTTTATTTATTACTTTTGTTCATGATTTATACCTGAGAATATTTCTTCGTGAGATTTATCCAATTGTTAGCAATTAACGAGAGGGGGCCGGACCGTACGAACACGGCCGACCCTCCTCCTTTTCATATTGATTTTGTTATGGATTGAGACGGGTGAGGCGCGGTGCCATCGCACCACGCAGGATCATACGACAAGAAATGCGCGGCGCCGTTGCACCACGTTGTAAAATAATGCAAGGACGCGACGCCGTCGCGCTGCTTCGAAGAGAGTTGAAGGTGCTGCGGCCGGAGCAGGGCCGCGACGGTGGTGCACGGTGCCGTCGCACCGCGCCGAATGACGAAGGTCGCGGCCGGTTCCGGGCCGCGGCGGAACGAGAGGACCGGCGGCTAACCGGGCCGCCGGTGTCGGAAGCCGGAAGGGCCCCGGCTTTTCTGGTCCCGTTGAAGAAGAACCGGCTGGCCAAGTCGGGCCAGCTGGAAGGGGAAAATCTGGGGGAATTTAATTCCCTCGGCCACCTTGAATGCCCCCCTTTTTTGAGGGGGGCCGATTTGATAAAGGGGGGCAGGCGGCCCCCCGTTTTCCTTAAGGCAGGCCCCCACGAAGGGGGCCGGTTTCCTCCAAAGGCGTGGCTTCAGCCGCGCTGCCAGCAAGGGAAGAGGTAGGGACTCTGCCCCACGCGCGTGGCACCTGAGCGGCGCCAGGCTGCGCCGCGGCCGGCTGGGCCGGGTCGGACCCGGGTCGGGTCGACCCGGGGGGGGGGGGGGGGGGGTCGGCCCGGACCCGGACCCCCCGTTTTCGAATTGATTTCGGTCTTTTGGCCATAACATGAGCTACAGACCTCCGATCGACGAACCGTCAATGGCGATGCGATCCTTGGATAAAGACGGTCGATTCGGTATATCGCACTCAATGTTTCGGAATACTTTGAGTTTAGCCGGGTTGGTTCGTACACGAAACCAACCGGGCCCTCGAAGCGGAAACACTCATATCTTGAGCTACGGACGTCCGATTGACGTGCCGTCAGCTTTTTTGTGTTCCTCTTAGTGAGACGGATCTTTTGGCATACTCCGCCCGAGGTTTGGACGTAGGTGGAGTATGGTCAGGTGGGTTTTGCCTTAAAAACCAACCGGGCCCCTAGGACGAAAAGGCCAATAACTCACAGATCGGGCGTCTGATCGACGCGCCGTCTGTTGCGTTGAGTTCCTATTGACGATAAGGAACTTTTGGATACATCAACTCTGGACTTTGTGACAGTTGATGTATCAGACTCTCGGATCGTGGAGCGGACCCTCCCGAACGAGCTTGCTGTGTGCAAGAACCCTAGTGCTGGCTGCGACTGTGACTGATACTGCTACTGCTACTGCTACTGCTACTGCTATTGTGACTGCGACGATGACAATACAGAGATCCTTAGTGGATTCGACGACGACTATAGCACTCAGCGATCCTACGTGAATCAGTGCTACAGGTCATGTGTGGGCCCGATCCTGTGTGGGTCCGATCCTGTGTGGGTCTTTGTGCTCAGCGGTCTTGTGTGAACTAGCACCTACAGGTCATATGTGGGCCCGATCCTGTGTGGGTCTTTGCAGGGGTTAGTTACCTATCGATCCTTCGTTGGTCCGACGACTTAGATGGATCAGAGTTCATATTTATCGTCTTTCGAAAAAGTATACATGTGTGAGCTGAATCTTGTTACTTGCCTGTGTGGATTGTGTTGTGCTATCCCATGTAGATTTCGATTTTCTTTCCTGTGTGGAATACGTATACTTTCCTGTGTGGACTGAGTTGTACTCAGGCTCGGAGGTTGAAGCGTATTGGAATTGATGACTTCGGTATATGTATGGGCATATACCTAAGCAGTGTCGGTTGTTACTTCGTGATTGTATCTTCCTTTGTGGTTTATCCTTTGTGAATTTTGGGAGACCTTCAGGGGTCTCGGGGTCCCTACTGAGTAGCTTATACTCACCCCTGCACGGGCTATGCCCGCACTACGTTGTGTTGGTTGCAGACGACGGACAACGTTGATCGTGGCTGAGGCTTGCAGAGCAGGATGGTACCTGGAGGTGGACCACTGGGCGGGACGTGTTCGAAGCGGACGGTGGGACCCGAGGAGCAGTGGAGCTATCTGTACCCACCCATCAGGTGGGATTTCCAGTGGACAGCTCGGTGTAGCGGCTTTTACTTTACAGTTGTTGTTTTCCCTTTCGAGTTGTACTTTACTTTCAGTTTGGGTTTGTATACTGGCCCATTTACTTTTCCGCACTTTCAGTTGTACTCTGTTTTCACTTAGTGTTTACTTTCCGCTTGCTTACTCTGTGGTGCTTGTTTACTTTACAAAGGCAATGCCTTCCCTTTTTACCACGATTTACACCTTGGTTCTAGTCGCCAGCCCCTGGCCTATGGAAGGCGGGCTTGGGGTAGTCACGGCACGGGCCCCGAGGATGGGTCGTGACAAACTGGTATCAGAGGAGTTCGGTTCTACCGCGAAATCTGATCTTTTCTATGTGAATCAATAATGTTTAGCATATTGAGTGGGGTTATCAGTCCAGGGAGTCCAGTGTTGGTGCGGCGGCCGACGTAGCCGTACACCAGGACCCTGACTTCTGATTTCCGACTTAATGCACGAAAACATTGATTGTGTGTGTCTTTCAATGTTTTCTTTGTGATTACTTTATATCAGCTCACCAGGAATACTGTTCTGACCGTGGCACACCTGTTTCCTTTTCAGGATGGCCCCACGACGGCAGCCAGCTAGGGTTCTGAGAGTCGAGTATGACGACAGCCCACCGAGCGACGAGGCCTCGGTGTAGGGCCCTTTGTCAGCAGTGGCATCGAAGGGAGCTCTACCCGTCGAGCCACCAATGCTTCCAGTGCCAGCCACTGACGATGCACGTCACCTCAGCGCACTGCATGAGTTTCAGCGCCAGCAAACACCCAGGTTTCGCGGGGAGACGGATCCCCAGGCAGCCGAGGACTGGCTGGAGGCAGTGGTACGTGTGTTTAGGCAAGTGAGGACACCATCAGACCTCATGGTGATTCTCTCTGCGAGCCTACTACACGCAGCAGCAGGACGATGGTGGAGCTTGATGCTCCAGGTGCACGATGAGGCATCTCTACTTTGGACGGACTTTGAGAGCATCTTCCGCTCGGAGTTCGTCCCACCCACCCTTCGTGCGGTGCGTATCCAGGAGCTTCTTCAGCTGCGGCAGGGCAGCATGACGATCGCTCAGTACTCGGTGAGATTTACCGATCTCTCGCGCTACTCGACTGACATGGTATGTGACCCATTCTTCCAGGCCCGGACCTTCGAGCAGGGTTTGACACACGAGATCAGGGAATTGCTGATCTCCCTCAGCATACCTACTCAGACAGGAGTACTGGAGCAGGCCCTTTTGATCGAGAGCTTCCTTGCTTAGTCTACACCAGTACCGAGACCCACCGCAGGGTGGCACGTGGCAGAGTCATCTGCAGCAGGTAGTCGACGGATGACTCAGGGGTTCAGGAAGACCAGACCTTTAGGAAGACGACCTCAGGACACTGGCTCAGTAGTGCGGGGCACACAACGAGAAGCCAGTATTTCGAGAGGCAGGCAGTGCTACTCGTGCGGCGGGTAGGGCCACATGGCTCGTGACTGCCAGACCCGCCGTTCCGAGGAGCAGCAGACGGTTGAGGGACCATCGAGGCAGAGGCAGAGGGTCGACAGTGGCGGTCCGCTGGGAGGAGGCGGACGAGGCAGAGGAGCTGGCCGAGCAGCAGGTGGTGGCCGACGCTTTGAGGCTCTGCCACCACTACCACCAGGAGGTCCACTCAGACCACAGGGAGTTGGCGGGCAGAGACAGGCACAGCTCCAGGCAGCAGAGGCCTACGACCACGGCGCGCCTGAGATGATTCGAGGTACTATCTGTGTCTATTCCACCCTTGCTGCAGTACTTATAGACACAGGAGTGAGTCACTCTTTCATATCCGCTGCCCTTGTTCGGAGCTCGGAGATTCCGACAGAGCCGTTGACTCGATCCTTACGACTAGATACTCCTACGGGAGCAGACACGATGATTACGCACTAGTGCCGGCAGTGTGAGCTTACTCTAGGAGGTGAGTGCTTCGGCTGGGATCTTCTTGTAGCAGCGTCGAGGCCTTACGACGTCATCTTGGGCATGGATTGGCTATCTACGGTCCATGCACAGATTGACTATTTTATGCGCAAGGTGTGATGTGTACGCACCGGCGGGAGCAGTTTCACCTTCACCGGCGAGAAGGGAGCCTTTTCAGCACAGGATGGACTTCCGCGGAGGAGAGGACAGCCCATTACTCATCAGTTGGATAGACTCATCCTTGGAGCAGTTGATGTGCGGAGTCCTGGTTTTCCTACAGTGGTGGATCAGTTTGCGGACGTTTTTCCCGACGACGTTCCAGGGCTACCTCCTCGCATAGAGGTTTACTTTTATATTGACTTGTACCCCGGGACATCCCCAATATCCACTCCAGCATATCGGATAGCCCCCTCCGATCTTCGAGAGCTACGGGTACAGTTGGAGGACTGGCAGGGCAAGGGGTTCATCCGACCCAGTGTTTCACCCTGGGCTTCCCTGATATTGTTCGCCAAGAAGGCGGACGGGAGATTGCGACTTTGTGTTGACTATCGTCGCCTGAACCAGGTGACAGTGAAGAACAAGTATCCGCTACCGAGGATTGATGACCTCTTTGATCAGCTCAAGGGATCAAGGTGGTTCTCGAAGATAGACCTCAGGTCAGGCTATCATCAGCTCAGAGTCAGAGACGAGGATGTGCAGAAGACGACTTTCAGATGTTGGTATGGCCACTATGAGTTCCTGGTTATGCCTTTCGGCGTATCCAATGCTCCAGTAGTGTTCATGGACCTCATGAACAAGATCTTTCAGCCATACCTCGATCGATTTGTCATGGTCTTCATCGACGACATTTTGATTTACTCTACGACTGAGGAGGAGCACGCCTATCACTTGCGAGTTGTACTAGACACATTCCGAGAGCACCAGCATTATGGTAAGCTCTCGAAGTGCCAGTTCTGGATATGTGAGGTCCACTTCTTGGGACACATTATATCTGAGGCGGGAGTTGTATTAGATCCTGCGAAGATCGAGGTTGTGTTAGCATGAGAGCCACCCAAGAGCGTGACTGAGGTTCAGAGTTTCTTGGGACTAGCTGGATACTATCGGAGATTCGTGCCAGACTTCTCTAGAGTTACAGCACCACTCACTGCTTTGACGAAGAAGGGGAAACCCTTCGTGTGGTCAGACAGATGTCATCAGAGCTTCCAGGAGCTGAGACAGAGATTGACTAGCGCACCTATCTTGAGGTTGCCTGAGGAGGGAGTAGGGTATGTAGTCTACTACGATGCATCAGGGACCGGACTCAGATGTGTTCTGATGCAGTAGCGGGTAGTGATCGCCTATGGATCACGTCAGTTGAGGCCTCATGAGAAGAACTACGCTACCCATGACCTGGAGTTTGAAACAGTGGTCTTCGCTCTAAAGACATGGTGACACTACCTGATGGGAGAGCGATGTACAGTCTTTTCTGATCATCAGAGTCTCAGGTATATCTTCTCGCAGAAGGAACTGAATCTAAGACAGCGGCGATGGCTCGAGTTCCTCTAGGACTATGACTTTGAGATTGTCTATACTCCTGGGAAGGGGAACGTAGTAGCTGATGCCATCAGAAGGAGGACGGACATTCATCTACTTGAGGAGGCGATAGAGCAGCTAGCCTCTTTGCAGATACCCTTCGTGGATAGAGATGGAGCAGCCTTCCTTCAGTCTCTCACAGTCACCCCTCCACTACTGCAGCGGGTCAGAGAGGCACAGTGAGAGGACGCTGACTGTGAGACACGGCGTGCACAGATATCCTCGGGACAGACACCTGATGGTTTCTCCCTTGGAGCAGAGCAAGACATCCTTTTCAGAGGACGTACCATGGTACCAGTGGCTTTGCGAGAGGAGGTGCTGAGAGAGTTTCACACTTCTCCTTTAGCGGTACATCCTAGAGTGGAGAAGATGTACCAGGACCTCAGACGACAGCACTGGTGGCCGGGCATGATGAAGCCAGTAGCAGAGTTCATTTCTCGATGCCTCACCTGCCAGCAGGTGAAGGCAGAGCATCAGGTAGCAGCAGGCTTGGTACAGCCCTTGGAGGTCCCGGAGTGGAAGTGGGACGGCATATCTATGGACTTCGTGACTGGACTTCCACGCACTTCTAGAGGTCACGACTCCATCTGGGTGATTGTTGACCAACTCACCAAGTCGGCACAATTCTTAACCATCAGAGAGAAGGGCTCAGTGGAGAGCTTGGGACGTCTCTACGTTCAGGAGATTGTGCGGCTCCACGGTGTGCCTTCATCTATCGTCTCCGATCTAGATGCTCTCTTTACTTCCCTGCTTTGGAAGGGGTTACAGGAGTCATTCGGAATGCAGCTACGTCTGAGCACAGCCTTTCACCCTCAGACGGATGGTCAGACGGAGAGGACCATCCAGACTCTCGAGGACATGCTCCGCGCATGTGTCCTCGACTTTGGTCGTAGCTGGGAGGACCACCTCCCTTTGGTGGAGTTTGCGTACAACAACAGCTACCACTCCACCATCGGGATGGCACCGTACGAGGCGTTGTACGGACGACCTTGTAGATCTCCTTTGTGCTGGACAGACCTTGGGGAGTCAGCACTTGTGGGACCGGAGATGGTCCAGGCCACGATAGAGAAGGTCCAGGTCATCCAGGAGTGGATGAGGACAGCTCAGAGCAGACATATGTCATACCCTGACAGGAGGCGGAGGCCACTAGATTTCGAGGATTGCGGCCACATCTTCTTGCGGGTCACACCTCGACGTGGTATTCGGAGATTTGGCCGAGGCGGCAAGTTATCTCCGTTCTTCATCGGACCCTTCCAGGTCCTTAGCAGGATTTGCGAGGTGGCTTATGGCCGGGCTCTACCACCTCAGTTGCACCGGGTGCACGACGTCTTCCACGTATCTCAGCTGAAGAGATACGTGCACGACCCGACGCACATCATTGACCATGGTAAGCTTGACGTTGATGATGGGGCGACTTTTACGGAGGTCCCGGTGGAGATAGAGGATCGACAGGAGCGGGTCCTATGTGGGCGATCGATTCCTCTTGTTCGCATCAGATGGCAACACGGGAACCTCCAGGAGAGCACATGGGAGCGGGAGGCTCAGATGTGTGCTCAATACCCTCATTTGTTTGCCTAGTTTTTAATGTATCTTTACAGGGACGTATAGCCCTGAGGTGGGAGTAATGTAAAGACCCGTAAAATTCATGGAATTTTTTTTATTAATTTTCTTTGAATTTTACAAGAGCGCGGTTTCTGACGGCACCTGATTCTGAGGCCCAGAGTGCCCGAAATCAATTTCGGAAGATTGGCTCGGGTACGTTCAGTGAACGAACGATCGGGAATTTCTAACTTTTGATCCGCTGCTCGGAAATGAAATCCGAGGACATCGATGAACTCGCAGTGCCGATATTCGCATAAGGAGACATTTTCCGAGGTTGCGTTTATTGCGGGTTGAGAGTTAGTTTTTGGGTTTTTAAAATAAAGTTAAATAAAATGTGGAAACATATTTTAATTCTTTTTTTCGTTAGTTATAACCTCCCAAAGGGAGTTAGGTGTGGGACCCACATCCACTTAACCTCCCTTGGGAGGATTAAGTGTGGTGGGGCCCACACGAACCCAAACTCCTCATCTTCTCTCAAAACACCCCTATAAACCCCTTTAATTAATGTTTGACAACTTGGTTTAATTAATTAAGGTGGGTTGATTTGAATTTCAATCCTTTGAAATTCAAGTTGATGTTTGTGTAAATAAAATAAGCCGTAGCTTATTTTATTTTGTTTAGCCATCTTGAGAGGATTTGGGAGCTCCTTCTTCTTCTTCAACATTGACAAAGAACGCGAAGAACCTTCGAGCTCCGACGAAGAACGCCGCTCCTCTCTTCTTCGTAGCCGGTTGTTTCCGAAGATCAACGACGCCTTCCGTTTCAATGAAAGGGAACGCCGCTTCCTCCGCGGACTTCCTTCATCGGCTTACGAAGATTCACCAACGACGTACCTCTTCGGACGTACCTCTTCGTCAACAGAATTGACGAACGATTACCGCGACGACCGACCTCTGCGACGTTGTCTTCCACGGGTCGTTGACGAACATCGTACTTGAAACTGAGGTAAGGGTTTATTTATTACTTTTGTTCATGATTTATACCCGAGAATATTTCTTCGTGAAATTTATCCAATTGTTAGCAATTAACGCGAGGGGGCCGGACCGTACGAACACGGCCGACCCTCCTCCTTTTCATATTGATTTTGTTGTGGTTTGAGACGGGTGAGGCGCGCTGCCGTCGCACCGCACATGATCATACGACAAGAAATGTGCGGCGCCGTCGCACCACGTTGTAAAATAATGCAAGGACGCGACGCCGTCGCGCCGCGTCGAAGAGAGTTGAAGGAGCTGCGGCCGGAGCGGGGCCGCAGCGGTGGGGCACGGTGTCGTCGCACCGCGCCGAATGACGAAGGACGCGGCCGGTTCCGGGCCGCGGTGGAACGAGAGGACCGGCGGCTAACCGGGCCGCCGGTGTCAGAAGCCGGAAGGGGACCGGCTTTGCCGGTCCCGTTGAAGATGAACCGGCCGGCCAAGTCGGGCCGGCCGGAAGGGGAAAAACAGGGGGAATTTAATTCCCCCGGCCACCTTGAATGCCCCCCTTTTATGAGGGGGACCGGTTTCATAAAGGGGGGAAGGTGCCCCCCCCCCGTTTTCCTCAAGGTAGGCCCCCACGAGGGGGGCCGGTTTCCTCCAAAGGCGTGGCTTCAGCCGCGCCGCCAGCAAGGGAAGAGGCGGGGGCTCTGCCCCCCGCGCGTGGCACCCGAGCGGCGCCAGGCCGCGCCGCCGCCGGCCGGGCCGCGCCACCGTGCCGGACCGCGCCGCCGCGCCGCAGACCAGGCCGGGTCGGACCCGGGTCGGGTCGGACCCAGGTCGGGTCGACCCGGACCCAGACCCCCCGTTTTCGAATCAATTTTGTTCTTTTGGCCATAACTTGATCTACGGGCCTCCGATCGATGAACCGTCAGTGGCGATGCTATCCTTGGATCGAGACGGTAGCTTTGGTATATCACACTCAAAGTTTCGGAATACTTTGAGTTCGGCCAGGTTGGTTCTTACACGAAACCAACCGGGCCCTCGGAGCGGAAACACTCATATCTTGAGCTACGGACGTCCAATTGACGTTCTGTCAGCTTTGTTGTGTTCCTCTTAGTGAGACAGATCTTTTGGAATACTCCGCCCGACGTTTGGATGCAGGTGGAGTACGGTCGGGTTGGTTTTTCCTTAAAATCAACCTGGCCCTGGGACAAAAAAGCCAATAACTCACAGACCGGGCGTCCAATCGAAGCGCCGTCTGTTGCGTTGAGTTTATGTTGACGATACAGAACTTTTGGATACCTCAACTCTGGACTTTGTGACAGTTGATGTATCAGCCTCTCGGCTCGTGGAGCGGACCCTCCCGAACGAGCTTGCTGTGTGCGGGAACCCTAGTGCTGGCTGTGACTGTGACCGATACTGCTATTGCTACTGCTACTGCTACTGCTATTGTGACTGCGATGATGACAGTACAGAGATCATCAGTGGATTCAATGAAGACGACTACAGCACTCAGCCATCCTACGTGGATCAGTGCTACAGGTCCTGTGTGGGCCAGATCCTGTGTGGGTCTTTGCGCTCAGCGGTCCTATGTGAACCAGTGCCTACAGGTCCTATGTGGGCCCGATCCTGTGTGGGTCTTTGCGGGGGTTAGTTACCTATCGATCCTTTGTGGGTCCGACGACATAGATGGATCAGAGATCATCTTTATCGTCTTTCGAAGAAGTATACCTGTGTGAGCTGAATCCTGTTACTTTCTTGTGTGGATTGTGTTGTTCTATCCTGTGTGGATTTCGTTTTGCTTTCCTGTGTGGAATACGTATACTTTCCTGTGTGGACTGAGTTGTACTCGGGCTCATAGGTTGAAGCGTATTGGAATTGATGACTTAGGTATATGTATGGGCATATACCTAAGCAGTGACGGTTGTTACTTCGTCATTCTATCTTCCATTGTGGTTTATCCATTGTGGATTTTGGGAGACCTTTAGGGTTGTCGGGGTCCCTACTGAGTAGCTTATACTCACCCCTGCACGGGCTATGCCCGCACTACGTTGTGTTGGTTGCAAACGACGACCAGCATTGATCGTGGCTTAGGCTTGCAGAGCAGAACGGTACCTGGAGGTGGACCACTGGGCGGGACGTGTTCGGAGCGGACGGTGGGACCCGAGGAGCAGTGGAGCTATCTGTACCCACCCTTCAGGTGGGATTTCCAGTGGACAGCTCGGTGTAGCGGCTTTTACTTTACAGTTTCTGTTTTCCTTTTCGAGTTGTACTTTACTTTCAATTTGGGTTTGTATACTGGCCCATTTACTTTTCCACACTTTCAGTTGTACTCTGTTTTCACTTAGTGTTTACTTTCCGCTTGCTTACTCTGTGGTGCTTGTTTACATTACAAAGGCAATGTCTTCCCTTTTTACTGGGATTTACGCCTTGGTGCTAGTCGCCAGCCCATGGCCTATAGAAAGCGGGCTTGGGGTAGTCACGGCACGGGCCCCGAGGACGGGTCGTGACAATGATGATGTGATAATATTAATTAATTAATGGATTATTCATTTATATTTTATAATAGATATTCTTGAGATGATAAATGTTTAGATGGATAGTGGAGACACACTCAATGATTATAACTAGTAAAGTGAAGTTATTATTTATCCATTACCTAATCCTCTTAAATGGGAGGATATTTCAAAACCCAAAATTGTTGAATCATCTTAACCATTCAATTTGATATCAAAATAATAATCCAATTTAATTATATTATTGGTAGAATATCAATAGTTCTAATGACTAATGAACCATTGGATAAAATTTTAGGAATGTGAGGCAGGGATAAATCAATCAACAATATCCTAGGAGTCATATAATGATTTTATATATTAGATATATTTAATATAATTCTAATATAAGATAAGAAAAATTGATATTAAGTAGTATCAAAAGTTAGAATATTTGAGTCCTCCATGTATAATAGAGAGAATTTTACAGTTTTGTTACTATATAAAATGTGAGATTCATGTATACATCTTATAAATTTTTTTTTCATATATTTCTAAAATATAGGTATACATAAAAACAAATATACAATGATATTATAACACAAAGGAACTATCCAAGGGTGCATGTGAATTTGTTTCAGTAATTATACAACATGTTGACAAAAATGATATGTATTTTTAAGGAAATATGGAAAATATTTATGATTGTGTGACAGAGAAATTTCTAAATAAAGTGTATAAATTCATGAATACATAACTATGTCATCCACTTAGGGCCTAAATTTCCATTTCAACACTAATTATGTATCCTTTTTTATCCTCTCATGTTCCCATAAAAATGGTACAAGAGATACCAATAGATAATGTGGTTCTTATAGATACTGAAGCCATTCAATGATTTAATTTATCTCATTCCCCCAATATTATTTTGAATATGAACTAGAATATATAATAAGAACATGGAATCTACCAACAAAAAATGAGTTAATATTTTTATAAGAGAAGGTACTTTCATATTGTAATGTTATTTAAGGGATGGATAAATCATGCCTAGAATAACGAGTATAATAAAATCTGAGACACCATTTAATGAAAATTGTTATAATCTTGTTCTAACTTTCACAAGGTCTACATGTGCGGAGTCTTCATTTAGATGATAAAACAAATATAAAATGATCCATGGGTCAATTGATTTTCTAATCCTTTTCCCATATAACTATTGAAGATGAAACTATTGATGCCCCAACATCCACTATAGAAGATATCCTCTAAAAGTTTTAATACATAAAAATGATGAATAATATACTTGATTTCTAATGAATCTGTTTTTAATAAGATCCACACCTGGACTATTATCCACAAACATATTTGTATTAATTTCAACTAAAATAAAAAATGTCTAATTGAATTACTTCACATAAAATAGGTAAAAAATATTAATCCTCTACACAATTTATTTAAATAAAATAATATAATCAATGATAGACACTAATACATTGTTAGAATGAAATAATAAATCAAAAGGAAAATATTTTATTTTAATATTTATACATATACAAGTGACTTATTGGAATATATTGTTTTTATAAAATTAAAATTATTATTATTTAATTTCAATGAATTATGAAAAATATATTTTTTGAAAATAAATATCTAATTTTAATTGTATTTTAAAGAACATTAAACAAAGAAGATATATTTTTAAATAAATTTTTTAAAATTGTTTTAGAATTTTAATTAATATATAGTATAAAACAATTTTCAACAATTGTATTTACATTATTTTAATAAAAAAATCTTATTTTAATACATTTAATTTTATAAAGAATAATTTCTTTTTCTAAATAAAAATGTATTTAAAAAAATATGTTTTTTAAAGATATGTATTATTACATTTTTATCCTAAAAATGGTTAAATGATGATAAAATATATTACAAAAACAATTAAAATAATGAAATTAATTTAGTTATTTATTTGTTCTAAGCAATAATAATATAAAATATTTAAAAATTTATTTCTCCTATAAAAACGTGTTTGATTTTATTTTTTGATTCTTTTAAAATATTAAATCGTTAATTATAGAAATTTAATTTGAAAAAATGAAATTATTTTTTGAACTAATAATGTCATAAATATCATATAAATATTTTTGGTTTTTTTTTCTAAAATGTTTGTTTGGTCAATAGGAGGAAAATAATTTTTACAAATACTATCATTCTTAGGAAATTTCCTTCATTTAATAATGGCTATAGTTTATTCAAAATTTCTTCATGAAAAAATATTTTTTTAAAATAATACCATCGTGTATCAATTTTTTTTTTTCACTATTAAATGTATGTTAAAAATTATTTTTGAAATGGTGTATTTTATTTTCATAAACTAATGTGTTGGATAATTTATTAAAATGAGTAACTAAAAATTTATTTTTAGTTTTGGATTGGTATAATGTTACAAATATATTATTTTAATAATAGTAAACTAATAAGATTCTTGAGAATAAACAATATTATTACTTTGGTGAGAAGTCATTCTTATGTTTAAGATGATAATTTTCAATGAAATTATTATTCATTGATTTTTTGACTTATAAATTAACCTTATTTTTTAACACATCTAGAAATTTAATCTTGTAAAATGTATCCTGCATTTTTAGTCATCATATTGAAATTATCAAATGAAATATATATATTTATATTGATAATATCATGTGACCATTGTAAAGGATTTTCACCAAGATAAGGGTTAAAAGGGTTAAAAATCAGGGTTAACTTAAGAGATAACACTGTTAGTATCACATAATAGTGTTCCAAATTTATTGAATAAATGAATTAATAATAAACCCAATGTTTCTTATATATTAGAATTTTTATTAGTTTTATTATTGCATCCTAAGCTAGTACAGATGATCTAGAGATCCATAAGACCTCATAAATGCATCCACAAACAAAAGGTGTCACTATTCAATATAAAGGGCCTAGACACCATCAATATTGATATTTTGTCCTCACTATCAAAACTATACACCATAAACTGAAAACATATATATATATATATATAACATAGATTGATTAATGTGTAATATATATAATAATATGTTGTTATTAACTGTCACACATTTCATATAAATAAATAACTAGAATCCCAGTCTTTCAATACAAAATAGAGTACATAAATTGTATGAATAATGAAAAGCATTTTGGAATCCTCTTGAGAAAAACATAGTAATACTCCTACACCCGTACACATCTACTCTAATATCTACCATGGACTGCTTTCCAATTCCTAATCCATATATATTAGGTATACATGTGAATAAATATTACCATGTAGGTTGTGAGTAATAAAACCTATCATGACACTGATAATGCAGTCTTAACATGTATGAACAATTATAACATTTGTATTTCCTAATAAAAATAAAATTTCATTGAATCATAAAAAATCAATCATTTTTTATCCCTGTTCTATCTAGACCACCAAATTACTTGTCCATACCTACATTGACTCCATGTCATAATGAAAATAAGAATATGTCTGAAGTAATCATGAACTTGACATGATTTTATTAAACATGTTACTGAATATCCCCAATTCATTGAGTCTTGGGCCAGGACATAAGGAATAATAGTAACCATGTTTTTGATATCCTACATGCATCATGTTTTAGCATGTCACTTGGAATCCTACAATCATTAGGTAACATGTTCATCCATAATGATTTCATTATCTTAACCTATGTATGAGACACCACCACCACCATCGCATGTCTTGTGAACTCCCCCTCTACGAGATAATCATACCATAATGGTACACCTATCATGAGTAATAGAAAAATGCATCCAAATAAATGTTTTTACTCATCAAAGGGAGTATCAAAATAAATTATTTCATAATACATTAACATGTTAATATTTAATAAATAAATTAAAAACAATTGATATACATCTAATTTAGTGAAAATAAAATATAGAAATACTCATATAATCATATATCAGATATATGTATCACCAGATACAAGCACCACGATATGAATCACCAACATGAACAATCAATAATATGTGACATCAATATTTTAAATCAAGGAATCAAGAGTATTAAAGGGTGTCATATGGTAGTGAATACCGTAACTCAATTTTTCCGTTGATGTAATACAAAAGTTTTCATGGATTTAAAAAAATCATATCACACACCCAAAATGATATATATCACAATTAAAGGATTATTATCTCATGATTTTTTCACTGAAGATGAGTTTTAGAAAAGAGAAGCAAGGATATTACATTTCAATATCATTTTCCTAGAATCACAACATCTTTGATTAAATAAACAGACCATATTTCAAGGTAGATAAAATAAAGGGACATCAATTCAATGGATCCTTTATCAATTCCAAAAGGTATCATGAATTCATCATCAATTCTAGAAAAGTTCGATGGTTATATTCAATGATCATAAATTAACAATAAATAAATAATTATAAACTAAATCCATGAAGCGATTCAAGGATAAAAAAGTAAAAAATTACCACTCTATGTAATCCTACACAAAAATGTACACCATTCACGAGATATAATGCTCTGGTTAGAGGGTTTTCAACGAATTAGAAAATACACCATCACTATATAAAAATATAACAATGGGATATAGTAAAATATTCAATATTATATCAATAATAGGTTTATGATCTTGATAATAAACTCATATCAATATTATTTCTCAAATTGATGGTAAATAATATTTATCATGTCCTCTTCCAACATGTTTGAAATGAGACCATCATTCATGTGTATAGAGGACTATCACCGAGAGAACCAATCCAATTTATTTTCTATCATATCTTATCATGGAAATTTATGATTATGGATTTATGTTTTTTATTTAAGATTCATAATATTATTATAATTATATAAATGTAACATATAATATATCATATTACCTTACCATCCATTGAAAAATGATAACATCGTTCAATGTTATTGTGGACTACCAGTTCACGAAGCGATTTTATTCATTTCGTTAGTACCAAATCACATGGATGGGATATGAATGTTTATTTAAATATATAATAGGATATATTTTAAATAGTTATAATTCTGGAAATAAAAAATAACATTTAACTTCTTTCAATCCTAATAATTTAAAAATTGAAATGTTTCTCTTACATATGTATGATCTACCATCTCCAGTATCGTAACGAAGTTTATTTGTCAAAACCATATATCATGTATAGTTATAAAATTATTATGTATGTATAAAAATGATAATTTATTCATTATTATTACTCTACATGTTATGGATAAAATACCACTTTGACCATGCTCCACATGCAGATGCATTTTTTAAATTATGAAATTTTGATCTTTAAAACAAACGACATAATCATATTTGAATTATTTAAATATATAAATTATTTAAATAAATACTTATAATGGTTCATGTATTAAATATTAAACTTTTCTAACTGTATTAAGAAAACAAATAGATGATATATGATTTTTATACGTTCCATAATAGACATAAGTGGAATGTCTAGGCTCAAGGTAAGGGATTTCTCATCTCAATTTTACTGCTATGATAAATATTAAAAATTAGAAATTTATTTATATTTTTGTGTTTATATGATATAATTTATAATTTTATATAAATAATCTTTTTATCTTTATACTATTTAATTTTTCTTTTTATTTTATTTATTTAATGGTGGATATGATTCAAAAGTTAATAAAGAGGTATGAAAGTATTTATGAATCTCATAATTATTCACGATTCTTCATGTTGATGTTTCCCATGGAGAAATTATTTTATATTTAAATATTAAGCAACATATATTTTTTATCCAGTGGTTATTCATGATTTTTTTAATAGTTCCACTATCATTTATATTTTACATAACATGACTGAGAAAAATGTTGTAACAAAAACATACATTATTTCTCACATCATTTATAAATCCATGTTCATAATGATTTATTTATCTGTAAATAATATTTTAAATAATTATTTTTAAATTAATGATGGGATTTTACCAATATTAAAAAATTTAAAATGGTTTAAATGGAATCATTTAGTTGTTTTACAGATGAGGAATATTTTAACTATTTTAAATACTGTGACATGAATATTTTATAACATATAAAAAATACAAGTAAATGTCTACCATAATGTGCTCTAGAATAATTTAATATTACATTATATGATTCCACTATATTTATAATTATTATTTTTCAAATAATATATTTAAATTTGATAATTTTGAATAAATAATTTCATGGTGGTAAGGTTATTTTCTTCATGAAGTGTTCCATGTAATATTTAAGAGTATTTTCATCAACAATTTTTTTTTTGATATTATGGATTTTCATTAAGTTATCAACATATATATATATATATAATATATACCTAAACTATTATCTCTTAATTTTATAAGTTATTAGATACCGTTTTTATCTCATAAATTACTTCTTTATTAAATCAATTCTAATTAAGATATGAGGATGAATTATGTAATCCAATTTCATTCCATGGGTAATTTTTATGTTCTAGCCTTATGATTTCTTATGTGGAACACATATTCATGTACTTGATATGAATTTGACAGTTGGTCCTAAAATTATATATCCATCTAATTCATTGTAAAATGTTTTAGTATCATGGGACATAATGGGCGGGATAGGGGATTGACCCATATTCATTATAGGACGTTATCTACAATGTAATATTGTCCTAATAGTTAACCTTGATAGTTTTTAATATCATAGTTTCTAGTTCGTCCAAATTTATTATGATTCCATGAATATATGAAACAATTTTTTGTTTGTTTTATTATTCAATGAGATTACTCTTGATCCTTTTCACTATAATAAATGTAATAATTTTGACTAAAAATCTATCCCACCATTTCATATTTATTCCCATAAATGTATTTTTATCTCACCCATTCATGTATATGTATTACGCAAGATATATCACTAATTTATAGGATAACAAAAGGATTTTAAAGCTCATTATTGTGGATAAAATAATGATATATTATTTTATTCTCACTTTAAAATATTATTAATCTAGTTTTATATGAAAATTATGAATCATGATCTTATTGTTATATTTAATTGAAGCCTATTTTAAAAAACATGTAATAATATCTGTTAAAGTCTTAGGTCCATATAATAGTAATCTATTTTTTATTAATTTTTAATGAATCGCGCTCCACGTTTCCATGTGAAATAGTAATTATTTTATATCTAAATTGAAAATATTAACTAGTCTGATCCCTGATGTTGTCTTATGAAATAACATATCTAAATGGTAATAAAACCATTATATTTTAAATTGTTTATGAATTGAATTCCACATGATTTATTTTATATTTAAATCATGGGAATGAATTAAAATTATGTTATGTTTAGGGTATTATATAGAAATTAAATTAATTATTAATTTACTTATATCAATATAGGTAATGAATCTTGTAGGGATTTTATTCTTCATAGCTTTGTTCCAAATATTTTTGCATGGAGATGATTGAAAGTAGCTATGTTCAAACTATTTTTTATGGATGCAATTTTGGTTTCCTATTCAAAAAATATTTATGTTCATAAATTATTACGGGTATCTATGTGAATATGAATTGAGAATCAATTTTGAAATTATGTGACTATATTTCACAAATGATTATGGTTATAAAACTATACTTTCTTATATACATCTCATTGTTTATACTCGTCTTCATAATATAGAAAATGATAAATCATTGTATGTGGTGAGCTTAATAAAAAATTAAGGGAATAAATATCAGCATGTCATTAAATGTTAGATCATAATTTTAAAGAAAACCTAATTATTTGTGAGATATCATATTAAGAGTAACCTAGATCATTATGAGTTTTACATAAGTTTTAGTAAGAATATATTAAATGTCCCTCCTTTTTCAAATATTTAATTTTCTATAAAACAATTTTAAAATTATGTGACTATATTTCAAACATTATTTTCTATCTATGTAGTGACTGAGACGACCCCACGCCACCCATTACAACTTAATTAAAACCTTATCTTTTATGATTATTAATCTACTTTCCACATTTATATGGGTTTATTCCTTATTAAATATTTTTCTTTCTAGAAAATGATGTTGTAACTGTAGGACATTAAAAACACAATATTATATATCATTTACTACCCCAACTACATGACATATTCTATATATAAATCAAAATCATTGAAAAATTATCAATTAAATATTCTTCTCTTTGAGAATTCAAGATCATCAATCCATGATTATTATCATACCAAACTATATCATTTAGTTGATATTTACTTATTGGAATCATAAATGTCATATATATTAAATTTTTTGGTTTCCAATTTCATTAAAATTTGAAATCTGATCATCAAAAATCTGTAGACATCCAATCAATGAGTTAATATAATTAACTTGTTTTCATATAAATAAAAGCTAAAAAAATATTTTGATTTAAGTTAAAATGTAACACTGGGTGAATGTATTGGATCTATAAAGAGTGTCTCCCAATGGTACACACTATTTTATGTTGATGTGTTTGTGCTTTAACCATTTCTAAGGGTTATCCTATTATAACCATGTATCATTCAATAATATATTATTAATATGTTTTGAGACATTATTTAGATTATTTCCTTCATTGGCGTTTAATAATGGTATAAATATCACTAGATTTTATTAGTTTTAATATTAAAATTTTATTTAAAGAGTCTTTAAGTCAAATAAATATAATCTAGGTGATAAATTGGTCGGTGGATCATGTACATAAACAACATACATTACTTTCTTATCATATAAATGCTAAATTATTTTGAGAGGTATATTACATGTGACATAATATTTTAAAATACAATCCTTATATATGATCATGATTAATTTACGAGTCCATCTTTATTAGGGATATGATGGTTATGATCACATACACCTTAACGAATTTCATGACTCACCTAATATATGGAAATTTTACCCACTATATTTACAACATGTGTACTGATTCACATTACCATGAGACTTGTAGATAATCCTTATTCTCACATCATAGGATTTTTTTTCAATTGTATTTTGAAACATGATTCTATATTAGTGTTGAAACCTTCACTGATTCATATTTTTTTCAATAAATTAATCTCATATTAGGGAACCCTTACATTTATATAAACCATTTATGAAAATATTCAATATATATTCTATTTAAATATTTCTTGAACAATATATGGAATTATTTATATTTCCATATGATTTGGCGTGATTCATGAGTACTCCACTATAATGATGTCTTTAAAAATCAAGCCTATCAATTTTCTATGTCATCATAAAGTCCAAGAAATAATTAATTATATAAAAATCCTTAGTTGACTCAGTTCATATATGAAGATAATTTCAATTTTTTTCATGAGAAATATCCTTTAACTTCCCTCAAAATGAAAAGTCCACTCCACAAGAAAATTAATTATTGGATTTTTATATTATTATTGAATATTGTTATACATAATGATGTATTGTTTTTCAAGCATCAACAATAAATTTCAAAGTATTTTTAGGTTACTATCACAAGTCCCCCTTATATGATTAGTGGAGAAATATTAAATCCATATGCATGTGGTTGTTTTCTTATGAACCTACTATAGAAAAAAAATCATCATTATATAAAAAATACATGTGTTTTTCTATGTAAAGATAATTTTTTACACTTAACATATCTCAATATTAGTAAGATAACATTATATATTTTTTTATAATAATAAAATTTTTCGTAAACAAAAATGTCAAGAACTCTAATCTACAAGATTTCTATTATAATTAGAAAATTATTAACAAATATACATTCAATTACGGTGTAATGATATAGACATCTCTAGTACATTCATTTTCTAAAATCTCGTGATTGAGGTGGTTTGGGATATCAAGGTGACTCATCCCCAACACTATTCCATATTCCCTTTTCTGTGAACAGTGTTTCTAGTTTTAGGAATAGTGTCTCGGTGTCACAAAAATGGTGTTAGAGTCACGTTGTCACAGAAATGGTGTCACAGAAACAGTGTAATAGAAACACCAGCAAAGACAAAATGTCACTAAAATGGTGTCACCATCATGGTGTAACAAAAACGGTGTATCCATCATGGTGTCATAGAAATAGTTTCACAAGAATGATGTCACATTCATGGTGACACAGTCACGATGTCCCAGAAACATTGTCACAGAAACCATGAAATAATCACGGTGTCAAAGAAAACATGTCATAAAAATGGTGTCACATAAATGGTGTTAGAGCTCATGAACAATGTTTCCACATTTTTTTTCATATTTCCTTTAAAAAATTTCTCTATTTTTTAACTTTTACCAATTTAATGTTTCCTTTGACATTAAATGAATTTAATTCAATATTTTAATAGATTTACGGCCTAATAAAATCCCCTTACTCCTATATTAATCTTCCTAAGGCTCGAGATGCTTTTTCGTGGTCAAACCATGTGGTTATGTGCGATTCTCTTGTAATGGAATTTCTAGATTATCGTAAACCACTACTCCGTTAAATATTATAAAGTGATGAGATATCTTCCTCCCGTATTCTTCCTCCTTGTTCTCTGGTGCAATATAGTCAACCCTTTCCTTCTTTCCCCTAGGGGTTTTGTGATCAAACATTCCTCCATGGATTTGTTCCCCATTAAGATTCTTCCTACTACATGCACAACCCCTGTTGTGGTGCATGAAGTAAGTGTATTTCCTTCATTGATGTAACATATGATTTATCATCCTTATTTTGTGTACATCTCCTTATGTTTCTCCTTACAATTGTATGGAATGCTATCTCCATGTTCCAAATGGAATCTTCTTGGGTGTTGGCCGGTGTGGTTGTGTCTTTGCATCCTCATGTGGATGTTGTCTACCAAGGTAGGTTACCATGATCTATTTTGTTAGTCTATTCCAAGAGCATCATAATCCTTTTGAGATAGGGGATTCATTGCTTCTTTTTTCTCTTTTACGTGAAATCTTATTGTTATAATGTTTTAGCCCATGGTATGCAAATAGAATTGTGATATAATATATTTGAACCAGATAAATAAATTGATATCAATCGTAAGTTATTGCCTTTGGTTTTTCTAGATAGTGTGATATCTATGATTTATTTTTTAAGATTTTAATTCGTGAAGGAAAATGTTGAAGAACATAATGATGGAATTAATTTATACTTATTTGGATAAATACATAGAAGATTTTAAATTAATCCAATTTTCTTTTTTGTAATTTGATGTTGATCAAATAGATGTTGTATGCATGTTTAATAAATTTCTGATAGCTTTGATAGCTTTCTGTTAAGGTTACCCATAGCTGGAACCTAAAAAATATACATCTCATAATTCCCGATGAATTAAATAAATGTTTTTTTGATAAATAAATAATTCATCATAAGGGTCTACATTACCCTTTTATTTGTAAAGGCCAAGATCCTTATTCTTGAAGTTGTGAGTGCTAATTATGTATGAAGGCAGAATGCCTTGTTTAAGGGCCAAGATCCCGGTTGATATGATGGTGTTTTCCTACTTCTTTTGTTGTGATAGGAGTCTGGTTGGATGTTGTGATATGTGTGGGTAGGGTGATCCAATATTTGTTGCATTATTTGAGACCTAGAGTGGAGATATGCATCTGTTTATGCTTGTGGGTGTTGTGAAGGACATCAGGTATGATGAAACGGGTTGGATGTGAATGTTTGGATGCTTGCTGATTCTTGTTGGTTTTTTGTATTCTTGACTTTCCCCTCTACTCTAGGTAGCTAGTTTTCTTACCCTCCTTCAAAAAGGGTCTATGACAGGCAGGGTATGTTACATGCTTTCCATTTTTAGCTTCTTTAGGGTGAATAGGTGTATGCTCTTGCAATAGGTAGAAAATCCATGATGGGTAGTTACCCTACTCACCATGTTGAGCCCATTGTGTTTAGTATATTTGAATGTTTTTCTAGAATTCTTGGGAATATGGTAAAGTAATGCTATTAATAAATGATTGAACAAATAATGTTAACCCATGGGATTGGAGCTTGCTGGCACACATTGTTGAACATGCAATTTAAAGGAATAATGGAATTTGAGTGTGATGATAATGAATTAGAATGTGGAAATTATTAATCGTTTATTAATGTTTAATGAATTAATAAACGTAAAGTGAAACTGATAAAAATGGAATGAAGTAATGTGATAATTCTCTTTAAATTGTTGTGTGCATATAGAATACCTAGTCTTAGAAGTGGAAGACGGGAGTCTGGGAGACGTTACCTGCAGTTGTTTCTAAGACTATGTTATGCTCATAGTGTGGTTGTAAGGTACATTATATTTTGTACTTTTTTGTTTCTATATGTTACTAAATCCCTTCAGATAGCGATCCTAAAACCCCATGGATTCAAATACTTTGGTATTGTTTACCCAAACATTCCTGTGGGAGGATGAATGGCTAATTACCCCCTTTGGTTCTGCACTCTTCTCATGGTTGTTACTTGTGATGGTTGGCACAATAGTTAGTTTTCACCATATATGTGTGTAGAGGGTTTTAATGGATTTTGGTTATTCACATACATATATTCTGGATATATATTCATGTGGAATATTGTAGGTGTAACGTGTATAGACTGTGATGTCTTGAGGATCCTTACTCTGTGTATGGGATGTAATGGCTTGAGATATAATTACCGACGAATGATAAATGTTATGAAATATTTGGTGGATCCTGGAAACTACCTGGTAACATTTCTTATATGGAATTGGTGGTTTTTTTGCACGAGGTGCATGTTGTGGTGCTTCTCCCAGGAGTTTACAGGATATCCTTTTTAGAGAGAGATGCTTTGGACATGCGAAATTGGGGCAAAGCCGAAAACCAGTGGTGAGGTAGTAGTGGGGTACCCTTGATATTCCTTATCATATTATATACTCATGTACATGATCCTTGGTGAGAGTATCCATGGTGAGGATGGGAACATAGAACACCTATTAAGGTGAAGAGTCAGTTACACTTGTTGTTCAATGTGCTTTATCCTGGTTTCATTACATTTTCATGAGATGATCTGGGGAGGATCCTACTGAGTATACTATTATACTAAACCCATGTATATATAAATATTTCTTCCAGGCACGTTGAGTGGGTAGGAGATCCACCTCGTTTCCCCTATCTTGGGGTTGTAGAGGTTGTTTGGGCTTGTGGCTACCACTGTTTTTCCTTTAATTTGGAACTTGCAGTTTTCCACATTCTATTGTATTATTTTTTCCTAACATTGCATATGATTACATTGGTTTTCCTATATATTGTTCTCTGAGTTGTATTTAGTTAGTATATGTCTTATCTCTCTCTTTAACATGTGTTCTCATAGAGGGTAATGCCTCCCATTTTTGTGTTTATTATACCCTCGGTGCTAGTCTCTAGTCGTGGGCCTACTAGAGGTAGGACTCGAGTGGTCATTATCACTCTTCTCAAAATTCTATCCATGGTGGGATCAATATTTTTGGAGGGGGTCGTGAGAGATTGGTATGATAGGACTGGTTGATGGATATGATAGATTTTAGTGTTTGGCACAGGTGATGTTTAATGGGTTGGTAGGGAAACATTTTCAGTCATGTTTAGAAAGTGATGTAAACACTGGAGACTGGAAGAGACAAAGGCGTTTAGGGTCCCCTATGATCTAATTCACATTCCTTTATGTTTATAATGGATACTAAATGAGGTGATACTAGTTTCAGTGTAGAGACCATGTAAAGGATCATGCATCATTCTTCTTTGTGCCTATGTTTAAATATGTAGAACATGGGATATGTTATCATAAATTTAGTTAATGAAAGAAAATTAATCAATTAATGTTGAGTCTTATATATTCTAGGTTTAGAAGTTCTAACTATATGTTATTTTATAAGAATAGCCCCAGTTTGACGTCCTCATCATGTTTTCGCAGAAGATGTCTTGTATTATATGCCAGAAGATCGTTGTTGGGTAGAGGTTGACGATGAGGATAGTTGAAGTTGAACACTCTGAGAGTTCTATCACCAGAGTCTGTAGAAGTATGAAGGCTCTGTTTTAGATGCATTCACAGAAGACTGGTTGGAGGAGGTCGAGATATGCTTCAGTTTGATCTCTTCCATGATGGAGAACTATGGGTCTTTGGTTCTGAATTTGATGTTTGTAGTAGAGAGGCATTGGTGGTTTTTGTACCTTGGGGATCGTGAGGTTTTAAATCACTCATGGAAGGAATTCATAGAAAATTATATAATATATTTTCATTATTTGACTGCAAATGTGTTCATTTTCTAGGTGCTTATTACCCTACAATAGGTGAGATCAAATGTGTGTCAGGTTGGAATCTATTTCAAGAACCTTTTACAATATTATTCGGACCTTTTTTTAATGAGGAGGCTAGGGCGAGGCATTTTGAGGAGGCTTTTCGTCAAGATATATAGTTCCAGGTCACCCCATTTATGATAACGACATATCATGAGGTGATGGAGATGCGATACGTCATCGATAGGATAATATAAAAAACTAGATCATCATGAGATGGGTGTCCTCATGATTCTTCTCAAAGCAGATCTGTGGTCTGGAGTACTATGTTTTCAGGGTAGAAGAGTTTACGTTCGGCCAATGTAGGTCCCATCCCTAAGCATTTCATTTCTCAAGCGAAAGCAGCTCTCATGCATATGATAAGGGATTATGTTCTTGTTTTTCATGTGGTGGTTAAGGTCATCAGTTGTGAGAGTGCCCGAACATTCCGTGCAGTCATCTTACATCAGGGGTTCTGCTCGAGGTTCCTCTATTGTTGAGGTAATTATAGATGAGATAGTAGTAGTAGGTTGTACAAGCTATAGATAAGTAGAGTTTAGAGGTGGTGGGAAGTGGAAATCCCAATGATTCCTCTAATTCATATAGAGTATAATGGGACCATTGTGTTGGTCATCCTTAGGGTCATGTAGGCCATGAAGGAGGTCGTTGCCAAGTTATTGCTTTAGCATCGCCAGCTTCAGGGGATCCCGACGTCCTTCAGTTGACCTTTTTCATGTTTTCTACAATGGTGTATGCCTTGTTTGATTTGTGAGTTACACACTCCTTCGTATAATGTACCCATGTCCATGCATTGGGACTTTATGAAGAGAGGCATCCAGTTCCCCTGGTGTTGACTATGCCAATTGGATGTCGAGCTGACTTTTTTGAACCATGTAGAGGGTTTGAGCTAGTGCTAGGGCAGCAACACTCTAGGGGATATTTCCTATTTTTATGGATAAAAACATATGATGTCATCTTTATCATGTATTGGTTGTATTCATTGTAATATATCATGGATTTCTTCAAGAGGCGGGTTGTGTTATTCGATGAGGATGGAGAGCCAGTGGTGTTTTTTGGTAAGTGAGAGCCTCAGATGGGTCATAGGCATATTCCGTCCTTATCATCTTTGATGACTAGCTGATGATGAGTTATTATGAGGTTCAGTAGTTGGAATTTCCATGATTCGTTGGAGAGAACCCTGATTTCTTTCCAAAATATGTTATATCATTACCCCATCAATGAGAGATCAAGTATGGGAACAAGATGCATCCAGGAGCGTCTCCTATATCTATGTCTTCATATAGGATGTAACCTTTTGAGTTTTGAGATCTATGTATACAGCGTTATGTTCTTTTATAGTGTAGTGTTGTTCGGCCAAGTGCGTCACCTTGGGGTGCACCAGTTTTTTTCATGAAGAAGGTTGACAACAGTTTGCGGTTGTGTATTGATTATCGTCTCATAAAAAAGTCACAGTGAAGAATTTATATCCTCTTCCACGGATCAATGATTTATTTGATCAACTAAGGGGTGCAAGTTGGATCTCAAAAATCTACATTTTGGTAGGATATCATCAGATTCATGGGAAGAATGAGGATAACTTGAATACTATTTTTGTTTTCATCATGGGAATTAAGAGTTCACTGTAATGACATTTGGTGTGATAAATGCTCCAGCTATTTTCATAGGATTTATGAACTCTATGTTATGATATTTCATTGATAAGTTCATGGTTGGTTTCATCAATGAAATAATTGTGTACTTCATGTCTGAGGAGGATCATAGTGAGTATATGTATGCCATTTTTGGAGGTCGTTGTCAAAATCAGTTGTATGGGAAATTGTCGAAGTGTGAATTTTTGGGATCGAGAAGTCCTTTTCATGGGTCATGTTGTGTCCCAATAGGGAGTAGTTGTGGATCTGTCAATGATATAAGAAGTTGTGTCTTGGGATGCATCTTATATAGGGGAAGAAGTGTGAATTTTCCTTGGTCTCTCACGCTAATATGGGAGGTTCATCGCCAATTTCGCTCAGGTTGTGAATCCTCTATCAACATTGACGAAGAAGGACTAGGAATTTTTGTGGACTGATTAGTGTCAATCATATTTCGAGTATCTGAAGGAGAAGTTTGTTTGTGCCCCTTTTTTTTGTCTTCCAGTAGAGGGAGACCATTTTGATGTTTTTTTATGCTTCGCATCTATAATTAGGTTGTGTTCTAATGCAGCAGAGATCAATTCTATCTTATGGGTCTCCGTAGTTGCATCCCCATGAACATCACTATGCCACACATGATCTTGAGTTTGCAGCTATGGTGTTTTATCTAAAGTTATGGGGACATTACCCCATTTGAGAAACCATTGTGGTTTTCACTGATCATAAGAGTCTGAGGTATGTTTTCTACCAGCGCGACTTGAACTAACAGCAACATCGATCAATGGAGTTTTTATAGGAATACGAATTTTAAATATCATATACCTATATAAAGGGTAGTGTTGTAGAGATAAACTGAGAAAGAAGTCATGTAGTGATGTAGTGTGTGAATCATATGATTCCTAGAGTGTTATGGAAGAGAAATCAACTTTACATCTCGATATGGGAGAAGTTGTGGGCATAGGTTGTCTTTTTTAGATGCTGGTGTAATCATCCTTGGTGAAACAGTCGCTAGAATCCCAGTTGGGGGATCTGGAGGTGATGGTCTGGAGAGACCTTGTTTTTTGTGGTGAGGCCCCAGATGGTTGGTCTGAGGATGAAAAACATCAGGTGTTGTATCATGGAATGTTATTTATTACCTTGGAAATGAGTGAGATAGGTCTCGGAGATTTCCATAGTTCACCTTCAGCGTTACATCATAGAATGATAAAGAAGTATCACGCCTTGAATATTTAGTTTTGCTGGCCTGGGATGAAGCATGCAGTTTTGGAGTTTGTATCTTGATGTTTTATCTTCCAGAATGTGAAGGCTGAATACCGTTTCCGTGGTGGTCTGCTCAAGCTGTTATATTTTCCTCAGTGGAAGTGAGAGGAAATCTCAATAGACTTTGTTACGGGTTTACCTCGAGATCAGGGATGACCAGACTCTATTTGGGTTTTAGTGGATCATTTAACCAAATCATCCCACTTCAAAGAAATCAAGGAGTCATTCTCATTTGAATTTTTTTCAAGACTGTATCTGGAGGAGGGGGTAAGATCCCCAGAGTTCTGAAGACTATCATTTATGATCAATATCCTTGTTTTACCTCAATGGTGTGGTTTTTTCTCCAACATGCTTCAGGTTCTTATCTATTATTTATCACTGCTTTTCATCTGCAGACAGACTGTCAAACATAGCAGACTATCTAGGATCTTGAAGACATTTTGGGGTATTGTGTCATAGATTATGGAGATTTGTGGATGAGGTACATACCCTTGGTAGATATCTCTTACAACACTATATTTCACTAAACCATCAGTATGGAGGTGTTTTAAGACTTTTATAGCTGACCTTTCCGTTATCCATTGTGTTGGACTGGGGTCATAGAGTCATCAATTCTCAGACCAGAACTTGTGAAGAGTACGACAATGCTAGTTTAGGTGATTCTTGAGAGGATGAATACATCACATGATCGTTAGAAATCATATGCTGGTCAAAGGAGGAGACCTTTTGAGTTTTATTTTTGGGATCACATGTTTCTAAAGGCGACTCCCCTTCTTAGGCAGGTAATGTTTGGCCATGAGAGCATGTTTTCACCCCGAACTGTTGGGCCTTTTGAGGTGTTGGCTCATGTTGGATCTGTGGTGTATTATGTAGTAATTCCCCCACATATGATCTGAATAAATCATGTTAATCATGTGTCATAGCTCAGTCATTATCGTCATGCTGACTCTCGCATCATTGATTGGAGAGAGGTCGAAGTTGAGGATGATGCAACCTTCTAGGAGTGACCTATGGAGATCCAACAACATAAAGAGAAGGTGTTTAATAGGCATTTTATCCCCTTGGTTCCTGTATTTTGGAAACACGGGGGAGTGGAAGAGTGTTCATCTGAATGAGAGTCATAGATACGTGCTCAATACATCTATTTTTTTTATTTTTAACTTGATTCATGTAATGATGTTCAATTTTTGTTTATATACCTTTCGTTTTTATTTGAGGGATTTATTTTTTCATCTTATGGATTGCTCTCTTTTGAGAGATATCTCGATGAGTGGTTGTATGGACCCCTTTTGTATTTTATTTTGTGTTGGTTTTGGATTCTCAAGGACGAGAATGTTTTGAGAGGGATCAGATGTAATGGCCATGACCTCACTAGTCCATTCCTTTACTGAAATATTGTGCTTGAGGTGTTTTGGGAGGTCCCGGTTACTCATTCCCAACACATTCCATATTTATCGTTATATGAATATTGATTCCAATTTCATGAACAGTGTTAGAAAAACGGTATCACAAAAACAGTGTCACAGTCACAGTGTCACAGAAATGGTGTCACAAAAATAGTGTCACAGCAACGGTGTCAATGAAATGGTGTCACAGACACGGTGTCATAGAAACGGTGTCATAGAAATGATGACATGTTAATGGTGTCACATTCATGGTGTTAGATTCACAGTTTCCTAGAAATGGTGTCATAGATATAGTGTCTTAGTCAAAATGTCACAGAAATAGTGTAACAGAAACAGTGTCATGGAAACAGTGTGACAGGCACGATGTCACTATCCTGGTGTCACAGTCACAGTGTCATAGCTCATGAACATTGTTTCAAGAACTATTACATATTTCCTTTTCAAAATTTCCAGATTTTTCTAATTTCACTGATTTAACATTTTCATTGACGTAAAATGCAATTAAGTCCTTGTTTTAAGAGATTTTTGGCTGAATAAAATCGCACAACTCCTATATTAATTTTTCCAAGTACCATGATATTTTACATGTTCAAACCACGTAGATTATTGAGATCCAATTTTAATAGAAAATCATGAATATATTAAACTGATGCTATGTTAAATCCTCTAAAGTGACAATATATCTTCTTCCCTAGATCTTCCTCCTTTTTCTCTGGTGCGAGATGCTCGAACCTTTCCTTCCATCCAGTATGAGTTGTGCGATCAAACATCACTTGTTTGGATTGTTTCCCCTTTATGATTTTCCCAACAGCATGCACATCACCTGTTTCGGTGCATGTATCATGTTTTGATCCATCAATGATATAAGGTATGGTTTATTGTGATTCATTTTTATTCATCTCCTTTTATTTCTCCATTCCATTTTATGTAATGTTATCCACATGTTCCTAATGTATTTTTCTTGGGTGTTGGCTTGTGTGGAGGTTTCTCTACATTATAAGGTGGATGCAGTCCTCCAAGAGAGGAGATCATGATCATTTTTGTTATTCTGTTCAAAAGCATCAGAATCCTTTTGAGGTAGAGGATTCATGGCATCTATTTTTTCTTTTATGTGCAACTGTAGAGTTATACTATTTTATCCCACTAGATAACAATGGAATTGAAATATTTAATATTTGGACCAGATGTATAAATTGATATTGATCATATGTTATTGCCTCTTGTTTTTTCTAGACAGTGTGATATCTATACATTCATTCATTAAGTTTTAGTTGTTTATGGATATTGTTAAGGAACATAAATCCATAAATAATTGATAATAGTTTGGATAAAGATAAAAAGTCATGTAAAGGAATCTGGTTGTTGTTATTTTACTTTTTTGTTGATTAAATTGATGTTGTAAGCTTGTTAAATCATTTTTTTAAAGTCATGACAACATTGTATTTAGGTTACCCATAGTAGGAACCTACAAATAATAAATCAGTTAATTCTCGATGGATTAAATAACTAGTTTTTGATAAAAAGATAATGCCTTGTAGGGTTATGAGTTACCTCTTATTTTTAATGTCCACGATTCTTATGCATAGAGATGTGAGAGCTTGATATGTATGATAGAAGAATGCCATGTTTTACGGCCAAGAGACTAGTTGATATGATATTGTATTCCTACTTCTTATGTTGTGATGTGATTCAGGATGGCAGTTGTGATATGTCGGGGTGGAGAGGACAATTTGTTTTGTAGTAGTTGATGCCTTGAGTAGCGATATTAATCTATTTATGCATTTGGATATAAGGGTGGACACCAGGTACAATGAAATGTGTTGGACGTGAATTTTCAGATTCATGATAATTATTGTTGGTTGATTATCTTCTTTACATTTCACACTTTTCAAGGAAGCTAGTTTGCTTACCCTCCTTCTAAAAGGGGCGCAGATGAACACAGTATACCATGTTCTTTCCTTGTTTAGCTTCCCGAGGGAGGATGGGTCTACGATCTTACTATAGGTGGAAAATACTCGATGGATAGTTCACGTATTCACCATGTTTATCCCCCTATTTTTATTAGATTAGAATATTATTATAGAATTCCAAGTAATATTAGAATGTAATGCTATTAATAAATGATTCAATAAATAATGTTATCACATGTACTTGTAGACTGTAGAGACACAATGCTGAGGTTTCAATTTAAAGGAACATTGGAATTTGGGTGTGATATTAATAAATTATAATTTGGAAATAATTAATGGTTAATTTATGTTTAAATAATTAATTATTGTAAATTGAAACTGATATAATGTGATTAAAGTAATCTAATAAATCTATTTAAATGGTTTTGTGATTATAGGATACCTATTCTTAGAAGTAGAAGTCGGGAGTCTGAGAGACCCCAACTGCTGTTGAGTGTAAGACTAGCTTATGCCCATAGTTTGGGGGTGATCTATAGTATATTTTGTACTTTTGGGGTTTCTATATGATACTCCACCCTAGATGTTAGGTAAACTGACACCTCGAGGAATCTTAGCCCTGTGGGTGTTTTCCCCAACATTTCGGTGGGAGGATTGATGGATGACTACCCCCTTGGCCCCACTCTATTCTCTTGGTTGTTACTTTTTCTAGTAGGTACATCAGTTTGTTTTCCCAACTATTTGTGTAGACTTCTATAGTGGCCTATGGTTATTCACGCACATATATTTTGGATATTTATTCATATGGAATATTATATGTGTATCATGTATAGGTAAGATGGATTGAGGATACATACTTGGTGTGTGGTTACTAAAGGCTTGAGGTATAATGTTCGACGTATGATACACGTTATGCAAGATGTGGTGGCTCCCGAAAACTACCTGGTTACTTTTCTTATGTGGATGTGGTGGTTTTGATGCAAAAGCTTCATGTTGTGGTGCTTCTCCCGGGTGTTTTTAGGCCATCCTTTTTTGAGATAGATTCTTATGAAGTGTGACGTTGGGGAAAAGTAGCTAACAAGTAGGGAAGTAGTAGTATGGTACCCTTAATAAACCATATTATATTATTAAATCTTCTGCGTGATACTTGGTGACTGTAGAATAGTGGGCCTCTGAACATAGTATACATGTTTATGTGATGATATATTTTCAATTGTTGTGCAATATGTTATAGCATTCTTTCGCTACTTTTGAGCTAGATGCTTTGGGGAGGACCCTACTAATTATTCTATTATAGTCACCCAATACATATAAACAATTTTCTTCAGGCCACTTGGAAAAGGATGGGGATCCAGCTGGTTTCTACTAACATGGTGTTGCAGGAGCTACTCAGGCTTGTGTTTTCTACTGTTTTTACATTCCTTTGGTACATTCTATTTCCCTCTTTTAGTTGTAGTTGTTTTTAAAGACTTTATATATGTGTACATCGGTTTCCTTTAATATTGTTGTCTGATGTGGACTTGGTTGGTGTATGTATTTCTCTCTCCTTTTCATGTATTATCATAGAGGGTAATGCGTCCCATCTGTGTGTTTACTATACCCTCAGTGTTATTCACCAACCTAGGGCCTACTGACGGCATGACATGGGGGTCTTTATCTGTCTTCTCACATTTCTGGCCCAGGAAGGGTAAAACATGGAGGGAGGGGGATGTCACATATGGTCCCATATGAAATTACAATAAAAAATAATCATCTTCATTATCCAAAAATTTTGGATCTCATTCAATTCCATGTTTAATAAGGCCACCAAACCAAAATATTGAAACACATTATCCTTCACTTACAGAAGATCCAAATCGATATAGAGATCGCTATAATATTTTTTTTTGATTCACACTCTCTATGGATACATAGATAGTTATAGATCATCCATTAAATTTATATAAATAAATTTACACCAATAAAGTCCCTATTTCATCCCCTTGGAGGTATCGATTATTGATTTTGGATTCATCCACTACATGGGGTAATCTATTCACTTTTACCCCGGTTGTATAACTAACATTATGTTCCTCATTTTTTATGGCCAAATTAATCTTCTATCACTAGATAATTTACATCAAAATAGTAAAATATTAATTTTCATGAACCTATAACAATATATGTTAATGATTTATAACAAAAAAGGATTTCCTCTATGGTATAAATTATATAATAATAATAAATCATCTAATGGTACACGATTAAATTTCATGTTTAAAATCTATAAAGTGTGCTTAAATAAAAATTCATGTCTCTAATCATTTATCCATTATTATTGTTTTATATTAAAATAAGATAAATGAAAATGTAATAAATTAGGAAAATTGTATTTTTAGGATTAAAACATGACATGTATGTCCTGATTAAAAGTTAGTTCTCTTCCCATTAATCCATTAATTTCAATAGAATAATCTAATTTTCAGGGAAATGGTGAATGATTTAGAGGGACCTGAACAAAAATTAAATTGAAATTAAAGACATTGAGGATGAAAACACGTGAAGAGTTTCATAGGAATATTTTATCTTTCATCATGAAATTCCATTCCATTTCATGTCTTTAAGAAAAATTATAGTGTAAAATTGAAATGAAATAATTATTTAATTTTCTAAAATATTTACGTTAAAAAAGTAAATATATCAATTGGGTACCCACAAATCCTGAAAATATATATAAATAATCTTATTTGCCCCATGAATGTGAGTTTAAATTCATTAATGGGTATATTTTCATTCCAAGATAGACAAATAGCTCATAGTGATTAACTACAACACTCCAAATGTTATCATAATCAATGTATTTCAAGATAATTTTTATATCATGAGATTGTGTTTAAAGGGGTGTAAACTACAGGGTTCTGAAATGATCACTGACTTTTATTCAACATATAATCCTACTCAATATTGTTTAGTTATAATTAATTATTTGTAGATATTATTGATTAAATATTTTACTCCTATGCATAGAAAAGTTAATAAAAATATCCTCTTAGTTCCACATTTAATATAAACTTTTTTTGATTGCGTCTTATTGAGAAATTGAATCTTATTTCCAATATTGATATTTTCATTTTGTATACAGACCATTTACCAGAGGGGCATTTTAATATTTAGGATATTATTCAACAACCCCTATGATATTTCAAGATAGTTTCGTTATAATATTTCGATTAATAAAAGTAAAACATTTTCCACCTATATACTATTTCCACTGACTTATAAAATCTTTTTATAACATTTCAGCCTCAAAATAAAATTATATTACATCTCAACTAAATTTTCTATATAGATTAAAAGAGTCTTATTAGGATCCAAAATCATTGTAGTTTCATAATAATGTTATCATATATACATTAAATATGATAAAATAACATACAGAATAATCATATTGTAGGAATATTATTATCCCATCCATTATATCCATTCAAATTTTTCAAAGAGATCCTATAGTATTATTTGGTAATGAAAATAAATTTAGGGCAATATTATATGCACAATAATGTGTATCAAACATTGTAAACTATAATAACATAAACATGGAATAAGGGATACAGAAGGAATAAATAAACCACATGAATCTAAGATAAACTAAAACCAAGTGGATATTATATCCATGATAATAAATTAAAACGTGGATAATAATGATCATTGACCATATTCAGAAGTAATTCATAATATTTTACATCAAAACAAACTTCCATTTCCTTATCTTAATACATTATACTTATATGTCAAGGGGTATACGACAAAAACCAAGTCTTTTTATCTCATGAAACTAGCTAATACATTAAAGATATATATAATTCTAAGACAACCCCACTACTGAATTATGTATAATTAATTCACCAAATGATTCATCAAGAGGAGTCATAAAATTACGAAAGGAACCCCTTGATAAATTTAATAATTTTTAACAATATATAGAGAAAAATTAAATACAAATACCTCACCATTAGATAATATATTGTATGTTTATAGGATAACATCATATAATCAACATAGAAGTTTTGGGGTATTTCTCAATGCAACTAGAAGATCCCTTATAAATGAAATCTTTTCATGATGGTACATTCGTTATGTTAGATTATTCATTGAATAATTTTTTGGATAAATAATTTTAATTTTTTTATACTAAAGAAATGGTAGGAAAAATAATTCATCATGGATCATGAGGTGAATATGATTATCTCAAATTGTATCCCTGGGATTTTGAAGCTATGTGTGCATTATTATGAATACTCTTCATGAATTGGGGTGATGATTCGGTCAATTCTCAGCCAAACCATTTGGGTTGATTACCCCAAGGTGGGTATTTGTATCAATCCTAAACAAACTCACATACCCATAAATGGATTATTTTTAATGGAAAATACCCATAATTTTATGTTATTAAAGCATAATTGGTTTATCTTCCTTGTAAATGATAGTTTTATTCATTTTTTTTGCAAAAATATGGAATAAATGGAATATAATGGTGGAATACTATTATAGAAAGGTATATAACATAAAACCCATGAATAAAATGGTAAAAAATCATCCATAAAAACTTTCATCAAGGAAAAGGAAATAATGGTGAATGTACTATGAATTCATTAGAAGGAAAATTGAGATAAAATCCCATGTATGGCATGATAATAAATTCATTCACGTCTATATAAAATAGTGGGATACATATTGATATAAAAATACCATGTTTAAAAGTAATTTCATGATATTACATATCAAATAGGTAATATATGGACTATATAAAGAAATTTATGTACATAATACAAAACAATTTTTCAGAAAGAGGAAATTGTGATTGAAAAACCTTACCTCTTATGCACAAATTCGTGAGAATACTTTGAACTCATGTATAATTAACACAATTTTCATAATAATGTAATTTAGAATCATAAGAATATCAATTTTCATATATAATCATCATAAACAATAATTCTATATATTAATTCTATATTTTTTTATGAATCCTTTACAATTTTTATCTGTTTTATATGTTTCATAATGGAAGTGTCATATTCATTTTTTATCCAATGATCATTATTAATAGCAAATTAATGTCACCTATTTTTATTTTTTAAAAAATATATATTATTTTTAAAATTCCATTTGAGAGGTTTTTTTCTTTATACATCAATATATATGAGAAAACTAATATGTTTTGGTGATTAGTGATGATCAAAGGTTGTATTATTAATTAATGAATTAAATATTTAATTATGATATCAAAAATAAAAAATTAATTATTTTTAAAATTCATATTATATTATCATTTTTATTATGTGAACACAATTTTTCATGATAGTATTGTTCAAGTATGTGTTCAAAATGAACCAAACCTATACTTGCTCTAATTTAATGGATAAATATATTATGGATTTATTGTTATAAACTTATTCCATAAGGATAATGATCTAATTTTTATTTTAATTGTTACATGTATCAATAATAAACAATTATTTAAAATTATAATCAATTTATATAATTTTATTTAATAATCTGATTAAAATATTTTCCACTTAGAATTATTTTTTTTATGCTTAAAATAGTGGTGATTGTTCATAGATCATTTCAATAATTAGTTCTCAAATATTATATACCAGAATCATAATTATATCATAAAAATAATATTTTCACAATAAATGAATTATATAAACCATCAATATGGGTGTTTATAACAAATGAATTTCATTTATCATGCTGGTGGTAGGATGCATTTATGCACGAATGACAATTTTTTTTCCTTAAGGATAGGGTAGATGAATAAAAAAAGTAAAACCCTTAATATAGTAACTTTAATGTAACAACCTAACCATAGTTCCATAGAGTTGTTGCATTATTTGTAACACCCGAGACTTTTATGTTATATAAATCATCAAAGGAATCTTTTTCTACACAACACTTGCTTGGATTTCTTTACACGAAATCGCGACCTTCCTCGATAGCTTGCGTCGTACGCAATACAGAGTTTTACTGAACAACGATATGCTAATATTATTAAAACTAGCCGTTATGAATATTAATAACCACTTTTTGAAATTTTATAAGTTTTATTTTTCAAAATGGACTTCATTTTTTGATTCGGAATATCGAAATTATCCTAGGTTGTAATTTTGGTATTTTTCTGAAAACTTTCAATTTTTGATGAATAGTGAAACCACTAAGTGGTAGTTAAAAAACTGAATCTTTCATAAAACATAATTTTACCACTTCTGTGAGTGGAATATTTAAAATCCGAGAGACACGGTCGATGTCAGTAAGTAAAATGTGGTTCAATGAGATAAAAATAATTTTTGGTGAATAGTAACTTTTTACTTTTTTTACCACGGTTAAAAGTAAATAGGGTAATTAAGGGTAAAGATGATATTCTTATTATCCTAACACATGTCCTAATTCTATTGGATAAGTTTAATTCGACCAAAAACAAACTTAGGAATAAAATGTGACCATTTTGGCCCACTTGGATTTGATTAGGACATTTATTATTAATTTATTTAAAGAAGGGTTAAAATAGTTAAAATCCAAGTTTAATACGTAAATATTTTTTAATATGGGGTTATACATAAGATAAATTCGACTATAAATATTCATTAGAAAGATAAATATATTTCCTACATAATGGTATTTTATTTGTAATTTTTAGACATTAAATAATTTAATTTATTTATGACACAAAGATGATGCAGTAATTATCTTATTAATGAAATATTGACATAATTAATGTTATAAACACCAAAATAAATGTAATTTCATACTTTTTATGAATTCAACTAATTTTAAAGGTTAATATGACATGTTAGGATTGATTTAATTAACTTGGTTCGAACTAATAATGCTGTTATGATTTTCACAAAAATCAATTATTAAATAGTGTCAAAATTGACATAAAATAATTTTTAAAACAAATATTATATTAGTAATTGTTATTTTATTCCTAAAAATCTAAAGTTCGGCCAAATGACTTATATAAGGTTATATATATTAATAATAAACAACTTGGGGTTCGTTTGTCTGCTTATAGTAAGTTTATTAACATTATAGTATAAGAACACAAGAAGACACGGTAAAAGTAAACTTATTTAACTTAATGTTAAATCTAAATGACAAGGTTACAATAAAAACCTAAAAATGTCTAAATTCTATTGTATGGGATTATTTCGACCCATCCCCACCTTAGCTTAGAAATATATCAATTTGGATCTATTTAAAACCGAACTTGTCTTTATAATAAAATAATATTTTTAGTTTTTCCAAAGGAGCCCCTCTCCTCCCTTATAAAAGGGCACCTCCTCCCCCTCTTCCTCACACCACTTTGAGCTTTCAAGCTCAGAAACAACCTGCCAATTTCTCCTCTCCACAGCCCTAGAGACATTCTAGAGGTTCTGGGCTTCCTCAAAGACCAATTTTAGTGCCCTAAGAGGAGGTCTCAAAGAGGATCTTCAAAGAAGATGTAATTTCCGTTACCGATTCTTTCATCTTTTTTTTCTTCTTCCACTTCTTCTTATTTAAGTTGTTTCATTATGAATTAATAACATGAGTATCAATAATATACTGATATGTTATTATAAGTATGAAACTACCATATTTCACCATCTATCCATCCTACGGAAAATGAAATCACCGCGTGTGCGTACGTACGGAATACCGTCTCCATGCTGTGGTGTAATCTATTTTCCACCACCACCTTACTTGTATGGGTATAATGGTGTAAATAATGACTATATATGAATATTATAAAGTGATACTGATTTTTAAATAGTATACATACACTCCAATACAATTCCACGATCATAGGAACGATATCATCACTCGTGCGTACGTACGGAATACCGTCTCCACGATGTGATGCGACTCGTTCTACATGATCTTCATTTCATAATGATTATATAAATGAACTGAATGAATAAATATGATATATATTGCACTAATAGAATTCTGGTAATGAGGTATATATAACATAAAGAGATGAATAAGAATTTATTCGACAAAACATGCATAAGAACAAAAAGTTATAAACACCCGAATAACAAGTAGCAATGAAATATTACTACTAATAATCTAAGAATATGGCCATATATGATATCATAAAAATAAGTATGATTCTGTAATAAGCCAATAAAATTATTTAAATCATTATAAAGGAGGTTTAGACACGTACAAAGCATATCGGACCTAAGGTAAGGGAAATATCACAATCTCATTTTTATCTGATATTGTTTATACTTTGATATTTATTGGGGTGTATTTTATCATCCACATCCATGTTTCATCAATATGTAATATTTCTATCCTTATACAATAGTTTATGTCCAATTTTACCCTTCGGTGAGTTTTTAGAAAAAGATATGAAAGGAATCTTTTGTCGTTTTTCGTACGAGGTACTTTTTGAATTTTCTGACAAAAGTACGAAAAGAATGTTTTTTAAACTTATACGGCATGAATGGATTTTTAAAACTTTATTTCCAAGAAGCTTCCTTTACAACTTTTCAAGTTTATTTTTAATCAACTTCTTTTAGTTTAAAATTGTATGACATGTTATGAAAGGAAAAATGTTTTTTGAAGAAGAAATGATATTTTCCTCAAGAATGGAGTTCAAATGTTTTATCAAAGTTATTTTACATCTAAGATAATATATGATTCTGTTTCTATCCCTATCATTACATTGATTTGATTATGTTCTGATGGAAATATTTTTATGAATTCCTTTACCTTATATGAATTGTTTTATGATGTCATGTTGTTTAAGAATCCCATTTTTATTACATGGGTTATGCAATGATGTATGATTTATGATTTTGTGGCACACATAAGAATGGTATCATTATGAGATGGGTAAGACATATATCTCCCTCCAATGCATTGGGTAATGATTTTATATCTCAGGAGATAGACATGGCCGGAACGGTAGGTTATACCGGTTCAGTGAAACTGGACTGAAACGGGGAGTGAACTCGGTTCAGAAAGGGACTTTATCCACTAAGATAGTCTTGACAATGAGTCTTGACTAATAATAAATGATTATCTATGATTATGTGTGTATGCCACAAAGTTTCATGTTTTAAGTTATGATTATTGGGATTACATTTCACTACTATGATTTATCCCATGATATGAAATTATGATCTCTTTTGCAGGTTACGACTTCCAAAAGTTATGTGCTTATGTATATGATGTGATTGATATTTCTTTTGTTTACCCTTACTGAGCATTTGATCTCACCCTTTGGTATTTTTTATTTCCCCAGGTCAGGAAGAAGGTTATTAGGTAGAATATGCCAAAAAGGGACTCTAGATATGATGAAATAAATGGGAGGTAAAGTAGATGCTTTGTAAACCAGTTGTTTATGTTTCCCAGTTTCTAAAGACACTATACATATACGGTCCATTCGTGGTTTTGTTATATGTTGTAATAATTATGATTCAATTTTGAAGTATTAACAATGTATGTAAAGTATGGGTCGTTATAGTTGGTATCAGAGGAAAGGTATAGTCAACCTTTGGAAACATGGATGTGAAATCCTTTGTAAGAACCCTATGGCTAAGTCTAAGCATAGAACACAATCATAGTGTTTTAGAAATGGCCATGAATAACTTAGGATAAGACCATAAGTGTGAAATTTTATTCTTGATTATGTGGTTTTCCTATTTTAATTAGTGTTGCTCACACTATTCTTCTTGGTTTTAGTCAATGGTTGGTACCCGAAGGAACCGTGTTAATGCGGAATGTGACGGGCAATGCAATGATTGTCCCCCTGAGCAACCAAACGTTATGGGAGCTGGAATGAAAAATCATGTAGCCATGATCACACAACTTTCTAAAGCTATGAATTATGCAGGACTTCCAAACGAGCAAAGGAAGGAGCAACATTCTGTTGAATCCTTTATGAGGCAGTGTCCACCTTCTTTCAGCGGGTCTACTGATCCATTAGTTGCTGAACAATGGATTAGTACTACGGAAAAGATATTTTTAGTTATTCAATGTTCTGAACATGATAAAGTCATCCTAGCAGTGTATCATTTGGAAGGTGATTCTGATCAATGGTGGAATCTTATTAAGAATACGAGGCAAAGGGATGAAATTGAGTCTATGGAATGGGACGAGTTCAAGAACTTATTTTTCAATAATTACTTCCCTCATATTCTCTGAATAAGGATGGAGAAAGAGTTTCTTGAACTGAAGAAAAAGGATGATGAATCTGTTGGTACATATGAATCAAATTTTACAAGACATGCAAGGTACGCTTCTGGTATTATTATCCAACCTGAGAGTAAGATCGATCGATTCTTTAGTGGCTTAAAACCAAGTCTTCCAAGGGAGTTAGCCATAAGGGACTTCAATAGCTACGAGGAAATCGTTCGATGTGCTCTCAAAGTTGAGATGGAGATTGGAGTAACCCATCAGTCATATGGGTTTGATAAGAAGAGGAAAATGGAATTCAAAGGAAAATCTAAAGAGCACACTGAAAAGAAGATGAGCTTTCCCTTATACTCAATGTGTGGAAAGAAACATGGAGTGAGTTGTCTTAAAGGGACAAGTAAATGTTTCAAATGTGGAAAGGAAGGTCATCGGGCATTTGAATGCCACAATGATGGAAGAAGATGTCTAATGATGCTAACAAAGGAAGGGATACATAGAATGAACCTAATACACTTCAATGTTTCAAGTGCAAGGAGATGGGGCATTATGCCAATAAATGCCCTAATCCAGGGGTCGATGATGATGGTCGACGTCAACAAACTCTTAAGGCTAAAGACAAAGGAATGTCACATGCAATTTCTATCAGTGATGTGGAGTACGATAATGATGCGGTGATAAGAAAACTTACCATCCACTTTAAAGTAGAAAATGTTTTATTTTATTCTGGATCCACCCACTCTTTTATTTCTGAAGAATTTTCTAAGGGTATCACCATATTACCTCAACAATTAGATGTTGAGTTAGCTGTGACAACACCTAATGGCACAACAGTCGCATCAAATGTTTATAATTCTTCTCTGATTGAAGTTTGTGGGAAAGTGCTTCCTGCAAATCTTGTGATCCTTGCTATAGTGGAATTTGATGTGATTCTTGGCATGGATTGTCTTTCTCTACATGGAGCTCATATCAATTTCCAAAGAAGGGAAGTCACATTTCATATTCCATATCAATCTATGATTGTCTATCGATGCAAGGATGAACATAACCTTCCAGTGGAAATTTCTTCCATTTTATGGGTATTGATTCCACTAAATGAAGGTTATTTATCTCAAATGGTTGGTGAGAAACTCACGATTAATAATATGCCCATTTTACGGGAGTTTGATGATGTCTTTCCGGAGGAATTACCAGGTCTTCCACCAAATCGTGAAGTTGAGTTTTCAATAGAACTCGTACCGGGTGCTTTTCCTATTTCAAAGACACCTTATAGAATGGCCCCAGTTGAGTTGCAGGAATTGAAGAAGAAACTACAAGAGAATCTTGATAAGGGGTTCATACGCCCTAGTGCGTCACCTTGGGGAGCACCTGTTCTATTTGTTAAGAAGAAAGATGGATCAATGAGACTCTGCATTGATTATCGAGAACTTAACAAGATCACTATCAAGAACAAATATCCTCTCCCATGCATTGATGACTTATTTGACCAACTACGCGGAGTTCAATACTTTTCCAAGATTGATCTTCGTTCAGGGTATCATCAATGAAGGGTCAAAAGGGAAGATATACCAAAGATGACTTTCCGTACAAGGTATGGACACTATGAATTTATAGTGATGCCATTTGGTCTTACTAATGCCCCTGGTATCTTCATGGATCTGATGAATAGAGTCTTTAGAGACTATCTTGATCAATTTGTGGTAGTCTTTATAGATGATATTCTTTTCTATTCAAAGAGAAAGTAAGAACATGAAGATCACTTGGGAATTATATTGAAGACCCTGAGAAAGGAGAAGCTTTATGCCAAATTTACCAAGTGTGAATTTTGGCTTCAAAAAGTGGCATTTTTTGGTCACATAATCTCAAAAGAGGGGATATATGTGGATCCAGCAAAAACAGAGGTTATCAAAAGATGGTTGAGACCAACAACAGTAACTGAGATCTGAAGTTTTCTTGGTTTGGATAGATATTATCGACATTTTGTGAAAGATTTTTCACGATCATCTAATCCACTCACCATGTTGACTCGGAAAGGAGTTATGTTTGTTTGGATGGAGGAATGTGAAGAGAATTTCAAGGAGTTGAAAAGAAGGTTATCTAGTGCACCTGTGGTCACACAGCCTTGTAGTAGATAAAGGTTTGTAATCTATAGTGATTCATCCAAGAAGGGATTGGGGTGTGTTCTTATGCAAAATGATATGGTGATAGCTTATGCCTAACGACAGTTGAAAATCCATGAGCAAAATTACCCAACACATGATTTGGAGTTAGCTACGGTAATCGTTGCATTAAAGATTTGGAGGCATTATGTTTATGGTGAAAGGTGTGATATTTATACTGATCATAAAATTTTAAAGTATACTTTCACACAAAAGGAGCTGAATATGCGTCAAAGAAGATGGTTGGAGCTGATTAAGGATTACGACTGCTCAATCCATTACCACCCTGGGAAAGCAAACAAGGTGGTAGATGCATTAAGTTGACAAGACCATGCCAGTTTATCCATGATGAGGATCACAAAAGATCCAATATATATGGATTTACAAAGGATGGATCTTGGAATTATAATGGAAGGGGAAAAATCTTATCTTTCTCAAATGAATGTTCAACCATCTATACATGTGAAGATTAAAGAGGCACAGAAAAAAGATGTTGAGTTACAAAAGAAGGTGTGAAATGTTCCTGAATTCAACCTTGATTGTGATGGGATAATAAAGTTCAGGAATCAGGTTTGTGTTCCTCCCATCCCCGAATTAAAGAAGGAGCTGCTAGATGAGGCTCATAGTTCTTCATTCTCTATTCATCCTGGAAGCGCGAAGATGTATAGGGACCTGAAAGAGTACTTCTGGTGGGATGGCATGAAAAGAGATGTTGCTGAATATGTCTCTCGATGCTTGGTTTGTCAACAAGTTAAAGCTGAGAGACAGAAGTCTAAGGGGATGTTACAACCATTACCCATACCCGAATGGAAATGGGAAAACATCACTATGGACTTTATCACAGGACTTTCTAAAACATCCAAAGGCAATAATGCTATCTGGGTCATAGTTGATCGTCTTACAAAGTCTGCACACTTCATTACTATTAGAGAGGATTTCTCTCTGGATCAGCTTGCCAAGATATATGTAAAGGAAGTGGTAAGATTGCATGGAGTACCACTTCCTATTATATCTGATCGGGATCTGAGATTTACCTCGAAGTTCTAGCGAAGTCATCATCATACTCTGGATATAGAGTTGAGTTTTAGCACTGCTTATCATCCTCAGATAGACGTTCAGTCTGGGAGAACAATTCAAACTCTAGAAGATATGTTGAGAGCTTGCTCAATGGATTTCAAAGGTGGTTGGGATCAACACCTACATTTGGTGGTATTTTCTTATAATAATAGCTTTCACTCCAGTATTCAGATTGCTCCTTATGAATCTCTCTATGGAAAGAAATGCAGGACGCTAACTAGCTGGGATGAAGATGGGGAAAGAAAGCTATTAGGACCTGATCTTGTTGATGAAATGGAAGAAAAGGTCATATCTATTCAACAAAACATAAGAGAAGCTCAGAGTCGACATAAAAGTTATGCCGACAACCGAAGAAAAGACCTAGAGTTTGAAGTGGGTGATAAAGTGTTCTTACGAATATATCCCTGGAAGAGAGTCATGAGATTTGGAAAGAAGGGGAAGTTGAGCCTTAGATATATCGGTCCGTTCGAAATACTAGATCATGTTGGGAAGGTAGGTTTCCGATTGACGCTTCCACCGAATCTCTCTCAAGTTCACGATGTGTTCCATGTATCTCTCCTGAGAAAGTACATACCTGATCCTTCACATGTACATAGCTCAGAAGTTGTACCGCTGGAGAAAGATCTTTCTTATGAAGAACAACCGATAGAGATTCTGGATCGTAGCGAAAAAGTCCTACGAAACAAGACCACTCGATTGGTGAAAGTATTATGGAGGAACCACCAATTAGAAGAAGCTACATGGGAGCTTGAGGATATGATGAGGGAGAGGTATCCCCATCTGTTTGTTACAATGTGACGAATTTCGAGGGCGAAATTCATTTTAAGGGGGTTAGAATGTAACACCCGAGACATTTATGTTATATAAATCATCAAAAGAATCTTTTTCTACACATCACTTTCTTGGCTTGCTTTACACGAAATCACGACCTTCCTGGATAGCTTGCGTCGTACGCAATACCGAGTTTCACTAAACAACGATATGCTAATATTATTAAAACAAGCTGTTATGAATAGTAATAACCACTTTTTGAAATTTTATAAATTTTATTTTTCCAAATGGACTTCATTTTTTGATTCGGAATATCGAAATTAGCCTAGGGTGAAATTTTGGTATTTTTCTGAAAACTTTCAATTTTTGATGAATAGTGAAACCACTAAGTGGTAGTTAAAAAACTGAATTTTTAATAAAACTTAATTTTACCGCTTCTGTGAGTGGAATTTTAAAAATACGAGAGACACGGTTGATGTCAGTATGTAAAATGTGGTTCAATGAGATGAAAATAATTTTTTGGTGAATAGTAACTGTTTACTTTTTTTTACCACAGTTAAAAGTAAATAGGGTAATTAAGGGTAAATATGATATTATTATTACCTTAACACATGTCCTAATTCTATTGGATAAGTGTAATTCGACCAAAAACAAACTTAGTAATAATATATGACCATTTAGGCCCACGTGGATCAGATTAGGACATTTATTATTAATTTATTTAGAGAAGGGTTAAAATAGTTAAAATCAATGTTTAATAAGTAAGTAATTTTTAATATGGGGTTATACAAAAGATAAATTCGACTATAAATATTAATTAGAAAGCTAAAAAGGTTTCCTACATAACGGTAATTTATTTGTAATTTTTAGACATTAAATAATTTAATTTATTTATGACACAAAGATGATGCAGTAATTATCTTATTAATGAAATATTGACATAATTACTTTTATAAATACCAAAATAAATGTAATTTAAACTTTTTAAGAATTAAACTACATTTCTAGGTTAATATGTCATGTTCGTATTTATTTAATTAACTTGGTATGAACTAATAATTCTGTTATGATTTTCACAAAAATCAATTACTAAATAGTGTCAAAATTGACATAAAATAATTTTTAAAACAAATATTATATTAGTAATTGTTATTTTATTCCTAAAAATCTAAGGTTCGGTCAAATGACTTAGATAAGGTTATTTATATTAATAATAAACAAATTGGGGTTCTTTTGGCTGTTTATAGTAAGTTTATTAACTTTATAGTATAAGAACACAAGAAGACACGGTAAAAGTAAACTTATTTAAATTAATGTTAAATCTAAATGATAAGGTTAAAATAGGAACCAAAACTTGTCTAAAATCTATTGTATGAGAGGCTTTCGACCCATACCCACCTTAGCTTCGAAATATATCAATTTGGAGCTATTTAACCCCGAACATGACTTTATAATAAAATAATATTTTTAGTTTTTCCAAAGGAGCTCCTCTCCTCCCTTATAAAAGGGCACCTCCTCCCCCTCTACCTCACACCACATTGAGCCTTCAAGCTCGGACAAACCCTCCAAATTTCTCCTATCCACTTCCCTAGCAACATCCTATAGGTTCTGGTCATCCTCAAAGACCAATTTTAGTGCCCTAAGAGGAGGTCACAAAGAGGCGCTTCAAAGAAGAGGTAATTTCAGTTACCGATTCTTTCATCTTTATTTCTTATTCCACTTCTTCTTCTTTAAGTTGTTTCATTATGAAGTAATAATATCAATATAACTCATATACTGATATGTTATTATAAGTATGAAACAACCCTATTTCACTATCTATCCATCGTATGGAAAAAGAAATCACCGCGTGTGCGTACGTACGGAATACCGTCTCCACGCCGTGGTGTAATCTATTTTCCACCACCACCTTACATGGATGGGTATAATGGTGTAAATAATTACTATATATGACTATAATAAAGTGATACTGATTATTAAATAGTATACATACACTCCAATACAATTCCACAATCATAGGAACGATATCATCACTCGTGCGTACGTACAGAATACCCTCTCTGTGATGTGATGTGACTCGTTCTACATGATCTTCATTTCATAATGATTATATAAATTAATTTAATGAATGAATATGATATATATTACACTAATACCATTCTGGTAATGAGGAATCTATAACCTAAAGATATGAATAAGAATTTATTCGACAAATCACGCATAAGAACAAAAAGTTATAAACCCCCGAATAACAAGTAGAAATGAAATATTACTACTAAGAAGAAACTAATATGTCCATATATGATATCATGAAAATAAGTATGATTCTGTAATAAGTCAATAACATTATTTAAATAATTATACCGGAGGTTCGGACACGTACAAAGCATATTGGACCTAAGGTAAGGGAAATATCACAATCTCATTTTTATCCGAGATTGTTTATACTTTGGTATTTACTGGGGTGTATTTTATCATCCACATCAATGTTTCATCAATATGTAATATTTATATGCTTCTACAATAGTTTATATCCAATTTTACCCTTCGTTGAGTTTTTAGAAAAAGATATGAAAGGAATCTTTTGTTGTTTTTCGTACGAGCTACTTTTTGACTTTTCGGACAAAAGTACGAAAAGAATGTTTTTTTTAACTTATACGGCATGAATGGTTTTTTAAAACATTATTTCCAAGAATCTTCCTTTACAAGTTTTCAAGTTTATTTTTAATCAAATTATTTTAGTTTAAAATTGTATGACATGTTAAGAAAGGAAAAATGTTTTTTGAAGAAGAAAGGATATTTTTCTGAAGAATGGAGTTCAAGTGTTTTATCAAAATTATTTTCCATCTAAGATAATATAGGGTTCTGTTTCTATCCCTATCATTACATTGATTTGATTATGTCGAGATGGAAATATTTTGATGAATTCCTTTACCATATATGAATTGTTTTATGATGTCATGTTGTTTAAGAATCCCATTTTTATTACATGGGTTATGCAGTGATGTATGATTTAAGATTTTCTGGCACACATAAGAATGGTATAATTATGAGATGGGTGGGACCTACATCTCCCTCCAATGCATTGGGTAAATATTTTATATCTCATGAGATAGACATGGCTGGAACGGTAGGTTATACCGGTTCAGTGAAACAGGACTGAAATGGGGAGTGAACTCAGTTCAGAAAGGGACTTTGTCCACTAAGATAGTCTTGGAAATGAGTCTTGACTAATAAGAAATGATTATCTATGATTATGTGTGTATGCCACAAAGTTTCATGTTTTAAGTTATGATTATTGGGATTACATTTCACTTCTATGATTTATCCCATGATATGAAATTAGGATCTCTTTTTTATGTTACGATTTCCAAAAGTTATGTGCTTATGTATATGATGTGATTGATATTTCTTTTGTTTACCCTTACTGATAATTTGAGCTCACCCTTTTGTATGTTTTATTTACCCAAGTCAGGAAGAAGGTTATTAAGTAGAATATGCCAAAAAGGGACTCTAGATATGATGAAATAAATGGGAGGCAAAGTAGATGCTTTATGAACAATTTGTTTATGTTTCCTAGTTTCTAAAGACACTATACCTATATGGTCCTTTCGTGGTTTTGTTATATGTTGTAATAAGTATGCTTCAATTTTGAAGTATTAACAATGTATGTAAAGTATGGGTCGTTATATTATTACATTCTATTTTCATGATTATATGAATGTTCTATCCCACTATAACAATTAGTTTAGTGTTTTTGAAAAACTAGATACATACATATGTTCAAAATTATAATTTGATGTGGAAAACAACAAAAATGTTCCATTGGGAACATCCACCACTCTAATATTATCCCTCAGAGACCATCATAATATACATCTTCATATTTTGAGAAACATTAAACGTAATAAAGGGTGAGCTCAGATGTTCACTAATTATAAACAATACAATGGTCAACATCACAAACAAAAAAAATAAGTATGGTGAATAATATTAGATACATGACTATAAAAATAATAAATTTGAACACATTATCGAAGGAAATGATTTGAGTAAACATTTATATAATAAAACATAATCCTACTTATTTTAATAGTTGAATAAATTAATGAACTATGAATTTATAGATTTATAATGATATAATTTCTTATGCTTTTTGTTCTGAAACAGACTATCAAGGCCTTGACCAAGACATCTAAAAATGATTAAGGCATCGACCAAAACCATAAATAAAAATGGGAAATGCCTCATTAAAGAACATATATATTTGTCTCATGAGACCTATTGAGGCATTCAGGGGCTATAGAGGGCCCCAACTATCCCTTACTATGTCTAGATAATTCATCATAAGAAATTTGTTAACAAAATCAACATATATATTCATATTGAAACTATCATATGAAATGAAAATAAATTCCCCAATCATTTAACATAAACACTAAATAGTCCGAGTAATTTGGTGTTTCGTATCAAGAAAGCACATAAATATACAATCTAATAAAAAAACCCTGAAGAACATATTTTATATAATATCATAAGAGATAATGCTTGAAGAAGTATGATATTAAACAAAGGATGTTTTCTTAAATGAATTTACTTTGAAATGAGACCATTGAAAAATTCAGGTCGAAATAATCATTAAACAATCCAATGTGTACCATATTACCTTGAAACATTCAAATAGAAATCCCTTAGAATATCATGATAATAATGAGACTAATTATATGATATACTAAAAAGTTGTAAATACACCACATGCATGTAATAAGTGGTGAACAATGAATATACCTCATTAAAGTTAATGTGAGATGAGAAAGTTCCTTTTTTACTTTTGAATGAAGAATTATTTACGAATTATTCTTAATTTTCCATTGAATCTAATTTTAAACATTTATATCCCAAAAAATAAATTTTAAGGACATTGAAGTTATATTTTAGGGGAAAATGAGGCCCCTATTAAGTAAAATCTAAAAAAGGGTTCTAAAAATCGTTAGAACCAAAATATTTTAGAGCATTTTTAAGAAAATAAGAAAGATAATTTTAAACTATAAAATCATTTTAGTTTTATTAAAACCAGAAATGAACCAATATAATATTTTATGAAATAATGAGATATTTTATAGAATTAATGGTGGCATAAAATTGATTATAGAGTGAACATGGAAATGGGTAAGAATTTGAGAAGTTCCCCTATGAAATATTGAATGATACTTTTAAAACATTTATCACTCCATAAAAGGAAGAAAGAATGCTATTGGTGCATATATATATATATATATCTTTAGCATATAATTTATGATTATTACAAAAAAATAATAAATAATATCATTTTGGTGAGTAGTGAATAAGAGCAACCCGAATGAAAATAGAGGTTCAAACAGAATATTATTACAACCATATAACCTATTGAATTCTAAAACACGAAATTAATAATACTCAAATGATACATTTAATATCATGTAAATAATTATATTAATTATATGATTCACTGATGGTATGTATACAGACACCATAAAAATGTAATAGTAGTGAATACTGAATATCTCACAAAAATAAAAGTGAAATGAATAAAACCTTACATTAAATATGATTGTGTTCTTCACATGATCTTAATATCATGGATAATGAAATTAAATTTAGTAATAATTATTTCTAGAACCTATTATATATAATTGATTTATTATATCCTTATTATGATAATTAAAGGACTCTTTATGGGTTAAGAGATTCAATTTCAATGTTTGGGAGTGTATACTTCGTTGGTTTTCATGAATAGTTTACATATATTCATGTACGTATAAAGGTGTATAATGAGGATGGTTGTCCAGAATATTAGTTTTATGTTATTTTTGAAAAACTAGGAGATTACATGTATTTGTAATTCATTTGGTTATTTTTAGTGAAGATGAACCATTATATAAAACTTCAATGAAAATTGTTTGTCTTAATTGGAAGTTTATTATCACAATGAACTCATTTTGATTTATAAATTAATATCATGAGTAAAAAGAAAAAAAAGTAAATAATTTTTAATACATATATTATAGTGTAGTTAAAAATTAAAAATGGTTACATGGCTAGAACTAAAGACTGTAAGTTACATTGAATACCCATAATCTGTGAATGTGATAAATTTACACATCTGAGATGTTTTATCATTTATCGTATAATAGAAGAAAAGAATAATGATGATGATGATTTATTCAATTATAAATAAAAAACATTACAGTACATGTATAGTATTTTAGTTATCATAAAATTTATCTGAGGTTCAGTGAGGATAGAAAATAAAACAAAGAAACATAAAAAAATAAAAACAATAAAAGACGCATTTAACTCATGAATATATATTCTTTGAGAGACTCTTTAAGGGAGAGGATTTGATATTTTTATGAGACCATGGGATTATATAATTAGGGTAGGATATTGGGAGGATGTATGAGCATAATTTTGTTAAGGTACCAAGTTTGAGAGGATTGAAGTGAAGTGGGAGTCGAGGGGGGAGGTTATAGTAGAGGATAGATGTGTTTTTGCATTATTTTAATCATATGTTTTAGTTTTTCTTCAATACTAATAATATTCAGGATTATTGTGACTAATAATAGTAACATTTTTTGGTCATTTTGATCTAATGTCCATTTACATCAGCCATGACTCAAGCATGATGCATAAATTCATTTATTTATCATATTTTATATTTTATCGAATATCACTAATCCTCAAAATTTTAGGTATTTCAGAAAAATCCCAAACATTCATCCAAACCATTTTTCAATGTGTAGAATAAAAAACACGATCTCTATTTTATGAAAATAATTTTATAAATATGATAAATTTTAATTTTAATTAATATTATTATTTACATGAATGTTATAGTTTTAAAACCATATATCGTACTAAACGCAACTGTGTATGTCTGTTTTTTCAAAATTCAAAACCGAGATGTGCAAAAATTATGTTTATTGGAAAGGATGTAACAATGTTTTCATTATTTCAGGGATTCAATATTGAATTTTTTTATAAATCATTGGGGTGTCAAATTAATATTGAATATATTAATAGAATGATTTGATATTTTTCGAAATAATTATAAAACCTATATATATTGTTATATTCATATAAAATATATAATAAACTAATCTTTTCTAAAAAATAAATAGTGTAATGAAATAATATATATATATATATTATAATATTTGTCTAAAAAAATTTTATTTAAAAATTTTATTTCTTTTTTGAACATTAATTTATTTTAAAGGTATAAATTTGAAATACAATCATTTATAAGGTTTATTATTGTTAATTATAATAGATAATTAACTGAATTTATGAAAAAATATAACAAAAAATAATGGGGTGTTACATTCTCCCATCCTCCAATGAAATTCATCCTCATATTTTGAAATTCCACTCTGATGTTTACAGGTTAATACTTGAGAATACTCTTGGGGGAAACCCTCTTCAGAAATAGGGATAATAAAATATTATCTTAAGAAGGGGAATGTCATATGAATAAGTTAATATAAAACTATGCATTAAAATTGTGAACGAAATATGTACATAGAAGACTAATGTAACAATCATGTTCTAATGGAGAGAGATAGAGAACCTGATCATTAAAAATGTTAACATTCAATTAGCCATAAACCTATGATGATGTAAATAACAATTTTATTCATCATTAACACATTGTAGGATATAATGTTTTTGGTTTTAGGACCCTTTCTCTAATATTGAGGAATTTTTTAAGACTATACTAATGTATGGATATATAAGTACATGATGCATTTCTATAATCAAATCTTATCCTTCAGTTGTGGATTTTAATATTCATAATTCATTTCATGGAAGAAGTTATATCATATGGTAAAATAATCTCTAAAACATTGACCAAATATTAAATTCAACAATTTCATAAATGGTAAACTATTAGAAAATATAATGATCTGACAATTTAGAATGAATCTCACTGAATATCCATAGTGAAGTTATTAAGAATCAAGAAGTGCCTCTTAAACAGAAAATACAAACACTTGAGTACATTCTATTTGTATTATTATGTAGAATAGTAATTACCATAAAACCTTATTGAATACGTTCATGATTATTTATAATAATTATTATTATGTATTACTTTTGTAAAGAAATTATAGACTCCATTTATTTTTTAATTGTTTTCTATAGATATCCAATATAGTAAGTGTTATCCAATTTATGTTATCCAAATAAATCTTCTCTTCATTATCAAATCAATTTCTTAGTGAAAGTAACACAATAAGTTATGTCTTACCCTCAACCATATAGTTTTCAAATTGGTTAAATTGCTATTATATTACATTTCCTTGTTTCCATTCAACATACGACCTCAAATCCAAAATGAAATAATACTGCAATAAAATCCTCATATATTCATAATTCATATAATTAGTATATTATTGAAAAATTATTCAAATGAAATAATTTTTTATGGGGAATATTAATCATAATGACTTATCTGTGGTAGTACCATAATTTTATCATTTACTTGTAAAAACATTTGGGGTATATTTTTTTGATGATTTGGAGATTGATTAACATAGTGTCCCGTCTCCTTTCACTACAAGGATTTTATATTCGATATCGTTTTATTATTAATGCAATCAATTATATGGTTTCCTTTTTCTCTACACTTATAAGAAACTCCTATTCCCTTCATGGATATACTAGGGTGATTATTTCCAATGTTATCATATTTTGGAAAACCATTACTTCCCTTCTTCTATTTATACATTTTTTTGACCATCACTTTTTTTTTTGCGTTCTTTCAAACCCATAGGACTCAAGTAATACATTATATATCTTGATGACACAAGATATTTTTTATTAATATGATGAGGTTACATTGGAGACTATTTTCTTTAAAAATGATGGCTTACGATAATAAGATATATGACACTTATTAATATTTTCATCTGGTTCATTGGTGATATTCTCATTCCTTCATCGAGGCTCCATTTCATGTAAATTCCATATATTATATTAGATTTTAAAATTAGGACTCTAAAAAGCACTAAACCTATTATATCACAGAACATAAATTTATGCATCAAAATTCCTAGAACCATATACTCTTGATACTGTAGTGGAATAAATCCTTCATAATGTACTGTAATGAAAATGAGAATTTTACTAAGAATATCTCTGGTAGTGTCAATCCAGGTGTGTAGTATTACATTTTGTCTTATATTAGGATACCCCGGGTCAAGCACAAAACTCTTTTTCGGAGTTTTCACTCCTAGGTACATCTATTCTAGAACCACATCCACTTGTATTATCTAGACATGGAATCATTTTATAGAAAGATCAAAATAACATATTCCTTACTAAAACTAAAGGATATTATTTTTTACCTATCCTAAAATACTATCAAAGTGTAATTTCTCTAATTTAAATTTTCTAAATGTACTTTCCTTGTTTTCTATTAAAATTTCTCGGATACTAATTGTAATTCACAAACCCTGGTTTCCCATAGTTGGTGCCTTGTCACATTAATGTTGCATGATTACAAGAAAGTCATATCCTAAAGGAATGATTAGTTTAGTAGAGTTGGAAAACCAAATAAATATATATGTTCAACATTACAAATTGAAATAAAAAAACATACAAATTCCATTGGGAACATCCCCCACTCTATTATTATCCCAACAATTCAATCATATTATACCTCTTCATGTCCTGGAAAAAATGAAACATATGAAGGTCTGATCTTAGATTCTCATTTAGGAAAAAAAGTGGTCTATATCATAAAAATAAACATTATGCATGGTGAATAATTGAAAACACATCCTACTAAAAATACTAAAAATGAACACATTAGGAAAATAATATGATCTTAGAAAATATTTACATAATAAAACATTATCATTGGTATTCTACTATTTGAATAACCACATTAACTATGAATTTATCGAATCATAACAAGGGAAAAGCATTAATTAGATGTTCCCAGACATTTCATCAAGCCCCCGGATATTAAATCTAACAATGATTAAGGCATCAACCAAACCCATATATAAAAATGGGCAAGGCCTTAGTCATGTCCATATAAATTTGTCTCATGAGACGTACCAATTCATCGATGGTAAATAGCTAACCCCACCAGTCACCTACTAAGACCAAATCCTTACTCATATAAAAAGGGTGAACATAATCATCATCTACATTGATATTGAATCTATCATAAAAAATGTAAATAACATTCCCAGAGCAATAAAAAAACACTAACCATTGAGTGTATTTTGTTGAATCATTTCAAGATAGCACATCTATACTCAAACTAACCAGAAACCATTCAAAAACATGTTGTAAATTATTTCATATTATATAAAGCTCTATTATGTATATTTTTCAACAATGGATGGTTTCTTAGATGGTGATACTTTTAAATGAAACCATTGAAAAATTCCTGAGGAAATAGTTTTTTGAACATTATTATGTTCCCCATACAACCACAAAACATTCAAATAATAATTTGTTGGAATATAATAAGAATAATTAGACTATTTATATTATATGAAAAATGTCAGTACATAAACCGCATGCATCGAATAAGCAGTGAACATGGAATATACTTTATTAAAGTTAATGTGAGATAAGAAAATTTCAATTTACATTTAAATGAAGAGTTATTTAGGAAAATAATTTTTATGTTACACGAAATATGATTGAAATAATGTATATCCAATAATATAAAAGGTAAGGACATTGGAAAAATATTTCAGTAAAAAGGATGTCCCTCTAATGTTAAATCATGTGAAAAGAGTTCAACTAAATCATTGGAAAGAAAACATTTTAGAGAATTTTACGAAAAATATTAATGATAAATTTAAAGTGGAAAGTAATGTTTGTTTTTATAAAATCATAAATTAACCATGATAATAAATAATTATAAAATTAGTTATTTAATAAAAATAATGGTTTATTAAAATGGATTCATGATTTCTCAAGAAACTGGGTATAAATTTTTGATGTTCCCATGAATCTGGTTTGTTATCTAGATGAAATTTTTAATGATCCTTTTAAAACATGTAACATCCCATAAAATAAAAAATTATTATGATTGGTACACATATATATATAATTGGGACAGAATTTATGATGTTTAAATATGAATAGATAATAATTTCATTGAGATGAGTAGAGAATATTAGCACCCCGAATGAAAATAGAGGATCCGGTAGAAAATAATCACAAATTTTTAACAAATGGAAATGTATTCCAAAACATTAATAATAATAAATGATACAATTAATATAATGATAATAATGATAAAAATGTTATTATACATCAATTTTCAGTATATATACACCATAATCAGGTAATAATAATGAATATAGAATATCTCACAAAAATGAAGTGACATTAAGAAACCCTTATATTAAGTCTATTCATGTTCTTCACCTGATCTTCATCTCATGAATAACCAAAATAAATTCATTAATTAATATCTCAAGTAATTATTATATATATAATTGACACATTATATCCATATTATGTTCGTTCATGGACTACTTATTGGTTAATATATTCAATCTCATTGTTTGGGAGGGTTTTCCTCCTTGGTTTTCATGATATGTTTACTTATATTGTTGTATGGATAAAAATGTAGTTAGAGAATGGTTGTTCGGAATATTAGCGTCATGTTATTAATGAAAACCCATAAGATTAAATTTTTATAAAATTCATTAGTTTATTGGGATACAAGATGAATCATTATATAAAATGATAATGTAAATGGTTTGGGTTAATTGATGTTTTTTTATCACAACAGACTCAAATTTATTTATAAATTAATATCATCTGTAAAAACAATTAAAGAAGATTAAAAAAGATATAATAAATATATTGTGGACTATTTCAACCATAAAAACTCTTTCATGACCATAATTGAATACAGTAATAGAAATAAAAAACCCATTGTGCTAGAATATGATAAATTAACACATCACAGATGGTGTTTTTATTTCTAGTATAAAAGAAGGTGAAAAGAGATGTGATGGTGGATTATTCATTTATAATAACAAAATTATAGTAAATTTATGTTAATAGGTTTATCATAACATTTTTATGAGTATAAATGAGTATAGTAAATAAAACAAAGAAACATGAAAAGTAAATATCTGAAAAGAAACGAGGAATTAACCACTTGATTATATCTTTATTAAAAGCATATTTAGGGGAGAGTTTTTTATCTTTTTATGAGTCTAAGGGAATCTGGATGTGGGGTATTAGAATTGGTGGATATTTTAATAGAATTTATACAAGGAATCGGGCATCATATGAGTTAAGAGAATATGGAGTGAGCGAGAGTTTTATTTCAGAGGAGTGGGTGGTTTTTTACATTATTTTATTAATTAGATTACTATTCTCCCCCAATAATATGAAGAATTTTAATTCATTTGAATAAAATAGTAATAAGTGCATGTATTTCCAAAATAATGGTCATTTATAGCATCCATGACTCAAGCATGACACAGAAATTCATTTTTTTAGAATCTTTTATATTTTATCCAATTTCACTAATCATAAAAAATTCTAGTATTTCAGAAAAACCCAAAAAATAACCCCAAACATTTATATGTTTGTAGAACCCAAAAAGAAACTTCTTTTTCATAATATAATTTAATAAATTTGAGATAAATATTTTTTAATTAAAATCATTATTTTCATCAAAAATGTTGTTTTAATACAAAAATTAATTTTATAATACCCCGAAAACATATCTAAGGTCTTATTAAATTATATTAAAATCATAATACCACAAAAAATTATTATGGAACACATTTAAAGAGAATTAATTTTTTTAAATAAATTTATTAATATTTATGTTTAATTATAATTTTATCACAAAATTATTATTTTATAAAATTTTGTATTTCATTTATTTGGTTCCTATATGTTAAATATACTTAAATGGGTGAAATTACTATTACTAATGATAAAAAACTATTCATATTGGTCATTTTAATATTCATAATGGTATTAAACTATTCATATGGGTAAGTGAATATTCAACAACAATTAATATGATCCTATCAGACTCCAAATTTCATATTGATCGCAACTGTGAATGTCGGTATTTTGAAGTACAAAAGTGAGAAATGGTAAAATTAAGTTTATTGAATTGGTTATAAATAAGTGTTATTTAATATGGTCTTAGTTTTTCATGAATTCTATATTAAATTTATTTAATAATAATTGGGGTGTCATATTAATAGTAAATATATTCGTAGTGTGATTTAATATTTATCTAGATAATAATAATTTATAATAAATATTTTTTCTATGAAGTTAAAATATTTTATCTAAATATTATTTTTCATAAAATGAACATTTTATTAAAATAAAATAAATAGTAATTATATAATACTGTAAAATAATATTAAAATTTTATTTTACACTAAATAATATTGCTAAATAGTATTTCTTTTTTAGAACATTAATTAATTTGAAATCTATTTTTTTAATATAATTATTTATATGTTTTATTAATGTTAATTAAAACACATAATTAATTTAATTTAATTCAAACTATAAAATAAATACTGAGGTGTTATGATTAAATTATATATAATATACTAATATTCTAATATTAGGGTGGAAATAATATATTTAATTTAAAGTAAATACCATTAAAAGCGATGTAGTCGATAAAGGGCTTGAAATTTCCTTGGAATTATCCTTTGAAATGAAGGGCTTATTATATTTAATAGTTAAAAAACACTATAAACATTATAGAGGGTTGTGGGAGGAGACAATTTACATAGTTTAAAAGATACATTCAATGGAAATAAGAGTATTAATGTTTGAAAATTGTTAACCAATTTATAATTGAATGTGAGGTTATTTTTGGCGTAGTCCTTACATTTGAAATAATGTATATTTAATATATTTTGTTAAATGAAAAAAAATAAAATATGAGGGTAAAGTGAGTGTGTGTATTAAAAAATCATAAATACTCTTTTTTCATATCTTCGTGTATTTTTTTAGTTTTTCTATTTTTACACTTTAAATATTTCCTTAAATTCTTTTACATTAGTAAATAATTTTTAACCAATTGTGTAATTTTATTTTACCAATCAATGAAATTAAGTATTTATGTATAAAAATATCATAAATACCCATTTTTTAAATCATCTTGTATTTTTTGAGATTATTTTTCTCTTTAAAGATTTATTTAAATTATTTAAAATTTTCATTAAATTATTTTTCTAAAAATGATAGAGGTATGAATTATAAGATTTAATATAATTTTAAAATTAATAATGTTTTAATTTTAACAGACACATAATTATGTTAATGAATTTATTTTTTATATAATTTACATATCTTATATATTTCATATGTGTTTTGGTTTTAAATAAAATGGAATTTTCTTTTTACCATATAAAATCATTCATTTTAGAAAACCATAATTTCATTAGAAGAAATTATACTTATGAAAAAATAAAAATTATTTTTACTTTGATATAAAAAAGTCAATCATTTTAAAATTAATTTTTATGTACACTCATGAATAAAAGAACATTATTGTTTAATATTCCATGATACAGTGTTTAGCTACTACAATAGGGTCTCAAGTAATTCATTCACTATCATTAAATAAAATCATCCTTAGAATTGGCATATATATTTTCTATTAGATTGAATTTGATATTCCTTCCTCAATGAAACTTTGGGATCTATGTTTTCATCTAATACATTGGGATTTCCCCAAAATATATAATCGAATCGAGTTGTCTAATTTTGAAACACATGATATATATTATTGAGAAATTAATATCCTCTTCACTGTAAAATAATCCAAGGACAGATTCAATTCCATACCATGTTAGACCATTCATTAAATGAAAAATGTTTATTTTATTAATGAAATGTGGAATACATTGTAAAAATTAGAAATTTAATGAAGAATAAACAAATATTAATAAAAAAATAATTTGTTCTATAATTTTAATAGATAAATATATATATCGCTTAGATTCAAAAAATTTCAAAATCATACAATTCCCTTACATTGTGAGACTATCATTAATAGATGATACCGAAAATTACATTCCGTGTATTTCAATCATATCAACATAAGTCTTTTTTCTCATATGGTGTTACATATCATTATTCTTAATAGATTTGAAAATAATATTTTCAAACTCTATAATATATATTACCACTATATTTAATAAATTTAATTTTACGTTATTGGTTTATTTATATAACCTGATATTATAAAATTCCTATATAGTGTCATATATATACTCAATGAAATTTATTACTAAATAAGAATTCCACTAATGGTATTTACCAGTCCCACATACATTGTAATTTATAATTGCATGGAATCAAAATGTCATTCATTATTTGTACAGTCCTTTAATATTTGACATCATTTTGGGGGTTATTGGGATTAGTTAAATGTATATTAGTATTAATTTCAAATTAAAGACTCTTCCATAATTTCAATTTTAACTAAGGGTAACAAATATATATAATCTATAGAGGCTCCACATGAATCCTTATGATTTCATTAATATAATGATGATAAATGTGTTCAATTTGTAGATAATCCCTTATAACTAAATAATGTGAAGGCATAGTAAATTGATCAGTGATGTCTAACATAGAAAAATCATTACTTAGTGTATTTGGGAGTTTTGGTACAATTTCAACAGTAATATTATACCACATTTATATTGTTTTAGATAACAATTTCATGAATATGTTGGGATGTTTTCTTTAGAACATTACATGTTTCCATGAAAAGTATCAATACACATTGTCTATGTTTTCTAACCTCTAACTTCCCCCCTATAAATTGTTTCTTAAATCCCAATAAATCTTCATAATATCACCTGTTGTAAATAAATAGGATCTTTGTGATGAATCTCTTTGTTCAATTTTAAAATATTCTATCAGTGTGACACATAGCGTCCTCCCAAACATCAATATTCTATCTCTATAAATAAAATAATTCATTTTCCCAAAATTTAATAAATTAATCATCTATATTATGTTCTTTTCAACCTACTATGACATCATTATATTTTCTTGTAATGATGTTTTTTCAATTAAATAAAAATTGTATGAGGGATACACATTCCAAAATATATGAATAACTATATTTACTGTATCAAGAAATATAAGATACTTTTAATCCATAGTGTGGTTTAAACTCTATGGTTATTGTAGTGATTGAATCAAACACCTTCTTTTCCTTGTGAGGGATGTACTATATCAAGTAGTAATAGTACAAAAATAGTCTTTTCCAACTTCATTACCTTATCTTCAGCAACTTTTCAGAATTGATATAATTTAAAATGTTATGTTTCTTATATATATTAAATTTATCCTCATATAAGTAGTTTCTATATATTTTAAATACAAATATATTTTATTTAACTTATAGGTATTTTTTTTTATTTTCATGGATTCAAAATTTATTTGATGTATAAATTATCATCCTATAATTTTATATAATGGGAAAACCATGGTTAATGATTAATGCATCATTATATATGACAAATCAAACCATACATTTTTCTAATGTTAAAAATGATGCATTAATTTTAAACCTCTTCTACTATAAAAATTCCTCACATTTCATTTATCATATAAATATATCCCATTACATGGTAACGTGTTTAATAGGTTTCTGATATGTGAATATTTTTAAACAATCCAATAATAGAAGCCTAGTGTATTGTGGAAAATTCAGATATCTGTTCACTTTATAAATATATTCCACTCTTTTACATCCATATTCATTGAAGTGTGAAAAAATATTCCACAGTTGGAGAAAATATAGTCATAATGATAATTTCATTATAAAGAAATTGACACTTACTAAATTTTCCATTAATTATTTTTCATATCATCTTAAGAATTATTTAATGATAAATTTCATGATCATTAAAGCTCTTAGAGTACATAAATATATCATTTATGAATTCCAAAAAAATTATGATGACAATAATTTAATAAATTATTCATTATTTTCATAAATAAATTATTTTTATTGATAAATTAAAATGGTTACACAATAAAATATCAATGTCTATACCTTATTTTAAATTTCATAAAAGGTATATCATCCATATTCTAACATATCAAATGATATCCTAGTTGAGTGTTATGAATCCAAATGAAAATGTATTGTTTATGATGATTAAATAAGTTATCAAATCACACTAAATGGCACTTATTCATTATTGTAATGGAATTTGACTCCCCATAATCATTGTACAACCCCATATTTCCGTCACTCATTTCCTCAAATAATATACAGGCCTATGTGAAAAAAGTAAGGAGTATAATTCCTATATCACGCAACTCATTTAATTGTTTATTATCCTCTAAAAACACAAAAAATCATATTCTATTAGGAGTTTTAGATATAATTCCTCCCCAAAAATGATATCAATAGAGAACAAAACATTATGTTGTAGTCTATGACATGGTAACACTTCTTAAAAAATGAGAATATATTTTTATACCATAGGTCAATCCTCTATTCGAATGTTATATATATATATATATATAGATCATGTTCAATAATAAATTATTCCTTGAATTAATGCAAGGAGATATATTGGTAGAGGAAAAAAACATTCTTTATGTGATGAATTTCCCACTCCTAATAAACGATAATACATCACACTTTCATGAATCATATTCTCTTTCACATGGAAATAAATTTTATATATTAAACTACAATAAAATATAGTATTAGTATTCTATTAATTTAAACCATGTTCATAAAATATATTTTTAAAAATATAGCTCTACATTGAATCATAGTTAGAAATTCTAGACACATCTTTTTTCAATAATATTCCATCTCAGTGTCTTAATTTGATAACTACATTAGAATTGAAATATTAAAATATCAATTTTTTGTAAAACATAGAAGATATAATAAAATGTGAGGATCCCTGATGAAACAGAACACTAGTAAACAGTAATTTAATGTTCAATTTACCTTCCACCACATAAATAGGTACTTGAACATAATCTATGGAAGTAACATATTCTTATCCATGATCCGTTTTCGTTTTCATAGGTAAATTACATTGATATTTCCATAATTTGTTCGCATAATGTTATTATATATAAAATTAATGAATTTAATATCAAAACATTCATCCATGAATTTTAATTTTAATTGTTGATATCCTTTTCCAATGTACTTATAACAATCACATGTACCCTTCCATTAATCTTAGGGATTCTCATCCAATAGTTGTCACATGTGGGTATCCCAACCACCCTTTCTTCCCCTTTGTTGCATTTTTCATCATGTAATTATCATATGGATACTACGACTGCTAATATAACCTGATGAAATTAATCCTAGAGGATTTATTTTCTATAATAATCATTTTCTAGATTATATCCTAATATGATGAATAGGTCTTAGAGTCCAATTCAAATTGAAGCCTTGTTTTTAATACATCAATAAAAATATCAATAATTCCTCCCAATCTACATATATTTAATGCTTCAATCACTATTATAATAGAAATTTTTCCTTGTATTCAATAATATTATCATCATCGTTTTTTCTAATATTTGTGAACTAACATTACATTTCATCTCGGTTCTGATGAAGAATTTATTTTTATTAGAATACTTCTATAAAATGTCAGAATTCAATGTGACTTATCTCACATTCCTATTTAGTATTTTTATTGAGTAACTACTATTGGTTCGCATATCCTAAATAGACCACCCTAATGAAATTATCCTTTTCACTAAAGACTATTGAATGAATGAAATTCTCTTTGTACATTATCCAATATTCATAAAAATGGCAGTTCAAATGAATGTTAGATATTATTTTCAAATAAATGTTTCCAACATAGTGAAAATGTACAGTTTACTATGTCTATCCATGTGGGTGTGTTGATTTTCATAACATGGTTCAACTTTGTTGATATTTTCATTATATTATTAGATGTAACTGATGCGTAATTTACTAGTTCGTGGATAATATCAGAACATTGAAAATACTTATTAATGCAGTCTGAACTCATCTTATTTCTCATTATCTTTTAGAAATTGAAAACACATAATTAAATTATGATATTCAATAGTGAGATAAAATTCTAAATAGGTTTTATATAATTTTCACTTGATATAATAACAGATTTTCATAATATATATAAAATCCAACAACATTCCAATAAATATAGTACACATGGTTCATTCGAAACATTATATGATACTAATTATAACATTGTGGAAACTAGAATCCCTCACACTGATGTTATATTACATTTTTTTGTAAAAATAAAAAAGTCTTCAGTGGATCTAAAAACATTTTACATTTGAATTAATAAACACATAACTAAATAAGATTTTAAAAAATATGATACAACTTGGTAAAATTTACATAAGACTATTTTACCTTCCATTATATCATTTAAAACTACTCATAGATATTTCCTATGATTTTTGTGGATAAAAAATCAAATAAGGGTTATATACGATACATTGTATGGTGTAGTATAAAATATTATATATCATTTCATTAACAATGAATAAGTGAAATGGAATGAATAAATGAAAAAATTAATCTGTAATAAAATGGATATGTGGGAATGTGATATACATGAAAATAAGTTCTATTATGGAATAAAATAGTCATTTATCTCACACTGATTGAATAACTAATGTCAAATACATAAATTTGTTTCAACTGAATGTGTAATGACATTATACTCATATGAGAATAGGTATAAAAAATACCTTGTTCTTTTGTCTCATGAAAACTATCTATTAATTGAGGTGAAATATAATTATAGTTCCCACTAGTCATCTCATTATGTATGATGCATTATCAAGAGGAGTTATCATGATCTTTAGACCAATCCCTTTGGAACATATGGCTTAATAAATACATTGATATCAGTATAATGGAAAATATGAAAATATAATACATCCCAATTCAATAGAATAATATGTATTTAACGGTGAACATACATCAATGATCTTATAAGTTGTGGTTTATTCATCAATGTAAGAAGAAGTACCCATATCAATTAAATATAATGACAATGGTTCATCAAATGTGTTAGGTTATCAATTCAATATGATACTTGGGCTCAACATTATCTGTTGATAGGAGAGTAACAAAATGGTAGGAAAAATTCTACCCCATGACTCATTATATGAGTTTGATTTTACTGAAGCATATCCATTAATAGTGGCTATATAGGTATATATTATTTGGATCACACATATTTAATGAGGTTAATAAATGAGTTAATTCTCATATAATATGTTTTAGATTCATTAATTGTGGTTTAATATGTTTTAGAGGAACATCAAATATCTAGTATCCGGATAAGGATGCATTTTTTAGGAAACTATAAACATATTTAATTTACCAAAATGTCACATCGGTTTTCCACCATGAAAATATTATGTTTTAAAAATGTTTTTTTATTACTGTAGATTCAAATGAATATTATATCGGATTAATAATTTATACTTCTTAATCAATAAAAAATCATGATCAATATCTTTAAGGATACTCCATAAAAATTTATGCACAACATAAAATTAAACAAGTGATTAATATTGGATGATCCAAAAAATGGAAATTTTCACAGAAAACACAGTTATAGATTTGGTATAAATTCAATAAAAACTTATTGAATTATAAATAATTAAATTAGGCTTAAAATTTCCTAAATAAAATGAATTTAATGATATAAAACTACATATATATATCAAATACACCATAAAATTGAAATTTGGTGCATTATAGAAAACATCTGTCAATGAGAGGAATTTATATTGAAAATCCCTTACCTATTAGTGTGACACGCTAAAACGCATAGTATCCACGTGTATCACAATCATTTATTTCATAATTACATAATATATAAACATACTCATATTAGTTATAAATTATACCCCATAAAAATAGTAATTCATGACAGTAATTATAGATTTTCTTTGACATCAAACATTTATAGTTTTGGTCATTTGTAAATGATTAATAATTTAAATGTCAATACTGTCTATTCAACCAACTGCCATAATTAATAATTCATTATTGTTATATGAATTTATATTTATATTTCAATATCATGGATCAAATTCATTTTCTATGTTTTAATTTTTTTCTATGATGATGATTTCAATGACAAGATAATTTAAATGTTTATTGATGATTGAAGTTTGTTTTCTTAATTATTTAATTAAATGATGATATACCTTATATAAAATAAAAAATATCATTTAAAAATATTAAACTAGTATGTATGTAACCATATTCTTTGATGATATAAATCTATAGTATTGTTCATGTAGTTTGGCAGTTCTATAGATACATGAACATACCCTGACTAAATGAATTTTTATGAGGTGGGTTTGTAATAATTTCATTATACCCTAATAATAATGATCATATTTTGGTTTTATTAGTTTTATTTTTCCTACTTATTAATTAATGAGTTCAATAATCAAAGTATATGAAAATAAATAATAAATATATTTAAAACTTTTACTCATAAAAAGGTTTTTTCAAAACATTTTGAAATAATAATGATAAATTATTTGGGATATCATTAATTGAATCTATAATTGGTAATACTAGAACCATAAAATTGTGATAAATAACATATTTAATCATTATATTCATTATTGTGACAATAATGCATGTGTGTCCATGAAACAAGAACATTGTAGTTATTGATGGAAGTAGTCCTTACAAACACATGAAGGATGACTTCATATTTTTTAATTGGTGGGACGAATAAATAGGATATTCTAATAACCTAAATATAGTATCATTAAAATAGACAAAATATAATTGTATCATGTATTAGGGTTCTGTAATAAATTTGAATGGTGATAATTAAGATGAAAATTTAAGTATATCATAATAATCAGGTCAACGGAAAGAATTTTTTTTTCAATTCCATAATGAAGTAATTGTCCCGACCCATCCTCCGGGGCCCATGCCATGACTAACTCCAAGCACTCCTTCTATAGGCTATGGACTGGAAACTAACACCAATGTAATATTCCCAAAACTGGGAAGAAATTTCCTTTTTAACCTGTAAATACACTCAAGCAAGTACACAACAAGATGCAAACACAAGTCAGCTATATATAAAAAGAGTGATTAAAGTAAAAAGGGGATGGAATAAAAGTCCAACTGTAATAGTACATGTAATACTAAAATACAATACTACTGAAGAAAGATAAAGGTAGTTAATATGTAATCCTCTAAGGTTCTTTTTTGAATGGTAGGTATAGATCACCTCTTTAGAACTCCACGTCCACCTGTATCCTCTACGTACCGACACGCAGTATGGTCCACCTTCAAGCATCATCCAGTCCTTGTACTGTCAGATTCAGTCAGCAATGTCCATTTTATGCACCAAACACAATGAGGTTCAGGCATAGCCCATGTATGGGTGACTATAACGATTCTCAGTAGGGTCCACGAGACCCTCAAGGTCTCACAAAATCCAAAAAGGATATACCACAATGATAGAAAATAACTGATAACCCTACTTAGGTATATTCCCATACATATACCTACTTTATCAAGTAAGTTTTCTTCAAATATGAGTAAAACACATAGAACAACTCCAATGCCCCAAGCTCAACTATTCCACAAAGGAAGGAGTACCATAAAGGCATGTACCACACAGGTGAACCACACTAGAGAACACCACCAAGGTTTTACCATGAATGAAGTAACACATAGGTACGAACTCAACTCACACCAGGTATAACATAGTTATAATAGTATAGATGATTAGATGTAACAACTAAATCACCTTACTCTATCAAGAGGTAGACCCCCAAAGCATCACTCGGTGCTGACCCACAAAGGATCGCTCAGTGCTGGCCCACACAGGATCATTTGGTGCTGACCCACATAGTATTTCTAGGTGCTGACCCACCTAGGATCTCTATATGTTGACCTACACATGATCGCTAGGTTCTGACCCACACAGGATCGCTCGGTGCTGACTGACACTAGATTGATCAATGTCGAACCACACAACATCGCTCTTCATTCTTCTTGTCACAACCAACTACTAGGAACCTACAGTATGGTCGGTTGTATCCGGGAGGGTCTACTACCCAACCCACTGGTCAATACTCCAATAGCCACAAACTACCACAAATAAGTATCTCAATGTACCGATACGTCATAGGGGTCTCAACATAATAGATGGTTTGTCAATTTCCCGCCCGGTCTATGAGTTGTTAGCCTTTTAAAACCAGAGGCCTAGATTGATTATTTCATGATCCATCCTAACCATACAACATAATAATCTAAGTCTCCAATGTGGTATACTCAAAGGTACCACCTCTCTCTTAGGATTCTAGTGTCACTAACGGTTCCAGAAACGGACATCCGGTACCAATGTTATGGCACAAGTAAAGTATAAGTTCATATCTAGTCCGGGTTCGGTCTGACCCAGTCAGACCGACCCGACCTGACCTGGCCTGGGTCGACATGGTTCTGGTTGACCCAACCCATGGTGCGGCCCGGCCCGCTGGGGATCTCATCCCGCTTGGTGATCCAGCAGGCCCAGAGGGACGTGAGGGGCCGCAGATGGTGGCACGACCACATTGGTTCCACGAGGACACACGACGACTCATCTAGGAAAGGGGCGACATTGATGGGAAGGAAGAGGTCGCGGTGTGGCACAGCCGGGGGGACTGTGAGGGTAGGGGGAAACTTAGTCGGGAGGTAGGAGGCCACAACTCGAGTGGTGGATCGGCCCGGACGGTGGTTGTGGCTCGGGCGACAGCTCGGGTGGAGGCTCGGCCCGGACGACGGTGGAGGCTCGACCTGGATGGCGGCAGCGGCTCGGCTGGCAGTTTAGCTAGGATGGGGGGTAGCAGCTTGGGTGGCAGTGCGGCTCTGGATAGGGGTGGCAGCTAAAGAGCAGTGAATCCGCGGCGACAGTGGCAATTGTCCTGGTGCCTTCATTTCGGTCGGCAGGGGTGTCTTCTGTCGTTCTCGTGCCCCACGTGTTGTTAGCTATTCATCCATCGCGATCTACAATTAATCAAAAGGTTTTTGGAGAGGACGAGATATTTTTGTTTGGGCCGCACTCTCCGAATTAGTGCTATAGAAAGTAACTATGATTCCATCTTGAATTATAAATGAATTATCAAGAACCGAAAAGGATAAGATTTCCAAACAACCACCCTACAATTTCCTATAAAAAACATAAAAAATAAACGCATACCTTATATTGTTCATTGATGTATGTGTGAGAAGAATATGATGTTTTTGACGTTTGTCTCATAAGCCACACACCTCCAATGTTTGGCTCCTGCGTCAGTTCGTCGTAGTTTAAGACATTCCTCGTTGAAGGGTTTCCTGAGGAAGATGTCGAAGTCAGCATTCTTCATTGGAGGTGTGTTATTCTTGGAAGAAGTGTAATCCTCCAAGGGTTCTCCTCTTAGAATTCCACCCAAAAATGAAAGGTATGACAATATAATAATCATTAGATTAAATTATGTTGGCACACTCACACAAGTTGGAAAAATTAATGTTGTGTGTTGGCATAATTAATGTGGAGGAAGCTCTAGAGGCTCCTCTACATTAAAGAGGGAGTTGGGAGGTTTCTCCTCCATTAAGAGGGGTCTGGTGGTCCTCGCCACTAGAAATTCAATTATTGGGGGTTTATGTTCAGGTGTTCCCCAACACCAAAACACACACATGGTAGGTTTTATGATTAAAAATAAAATGTTAAATATTTTTATTTTTATTTTTATTTTTCCATGAAAATACCGAAATCTATCTTCCACCCTCAACCTACTACGGTTGAGGTGAGGGTCTCCTTAAGAGAATACCAGTGCTGCGAGTTAAACAGTGCCCTCAGATTTCATTTCCGGACACCAGTTCAAAAGTGGGAAAAACCCAATCACACATTTACAGAACGTACCCGAAATAAAGTTAAAAAATTCATTCTGTGCAGTCCAGGCCTCAGAATCACACACCCTCCATTTTTAGCTGAGTCTTAAAATTCCCATATATTTAAAAAACACACATTGAAATTTTGGGTCGTTACATCTCTTCACCTCCAGGATTTACATCCTCATAAGCTACAACTCAAAACTAGGTAAACAAGTGGGGGTTATGATCACGTGTATGAGACTCCTACTCCCATGTTCTCTTCGGGAGATTCACATGCATCCAATGAACATGCACTAGACTTATTGACTTACCAAAAAGGACATCCTCTTGTCGATCCTTAATCTTCACTAGAACCTCCATAAATGTCTCCCCAGCATCGACGTCTAGCTCTTCGTGGTCGATGATGAGACATGGGTCATGAAAGTATCATCTTAGCTTGGATACGTGGAAGATTTCATACACCCGGTGCAACTTAGGTTGAAGTGCTAATCAGTATTCCACCAAACCAAATATACTAAAGACCAGAAATGTTTGTTGATTCTCATAGATAACATGTCGCCTCTGCCTAATCACCAGAAATCCTGTCGAGGTGAGACCTGTGGAAATACATAGTCACCATCCTCGAACTCCAAAGGTCAATGTGTCCTAACCACATAAGACTTATGCCTACTCTACTTAGTCATTATCTACTCCTGGATGATCTGAACCTTCTCTATGGTATCCCATACAGTCTCTGGTATCATGAGTGTTGACTCCCCTGGGTCTGTCTAGCACAAAGGTGATCTATAAGGTCACCCGAAAACACCTCAAAAGGTACCATCCCAATGGTGGAGTGATAACTACTGTGTTATGAAAACTCCACCATAGGCAAGTGGTAATCCCAACTACGACTAAAGTCAAGGAAACACGCACATAGAATGTCCTCGAGGGTCTAAATGGTCTACTCTGTCTGGCCATCAATCTGATGATGGAAGGCGGTTCTCAAACGAAGCTGCATCCTAAAATCCTCCTTCAACCCCTTCCATAGCCAGAAATTAAAATGTGCATCATGATCAGAGACAATATATGAGGTTACTCCATCTAACCGCACAATCTCTCAAACATAGAGGCATCCAATGCTCTCTGTTGAACCCTTCTCTCTGATCGGTAGGAAGTGGGCCAACATGGTGAGTCAATCGACGGTCACCCAAATTGATTCATTCCCTTAAATCTATGTGGATGACATATCATGATGTTCATGGATATCTCATCCCACTTCCACTATGTGACCTCCAAAGTCTGATCCATGCCTGCTGGTACCTGATGCTCTTCCTTCACTTGCTGACAAGTGAGGCATCGTGAGACAAACTCTACTACTTATTTCATCATTCACATCCACTAGTGCTGTTTTCGGAGGTCCAGGTACATTTTCGACACTCTAGGATGTACCAATAAAGGTGATGTGTGGAACTCTTTCAACACTTCCTTCCAAAGTGACGCTGGTAACATTGTACATCCTCTGAAGAGAATGATGTGCTCCCCACCTTTATAAAATATATTAGGTGCCTATCCTATGGATATCATAGCATGTCGTGTCTCATAGTCAGTGTACCCATGCTGTCCCTCCCTGACTCGCTGAAGAAGTGGGGTGTGACTGTAAGAGACTAATAAATGCTTCTCCATCCTATTCCACAAGGGATATCTGCAAATTGGCCAGAAGCACGGTTACCTTGCCTAGAAGATGTATACCAGATCTCATACTAAGTGTATCTACTTTAAAATCCCCCTTCCTAGGTGTATAAACTAAATCGAAGTCATAGTCATTAAGGATCTCAAGCCAACATCTCTATATATGGTTTAGGTACTTCTTCAAGAAGATATACCTGAGACTCTTGTGATCCGAGTAAACTGTAAAACGCTCACCCATCAAATAGTTTCTCTACATAATCAGGTCAAACACAACTACTCCTATCTCCTGGTCATGGGTAGCATAGTTTTTCTTGTTTTTTCTCAGCTGTCAAGAACTATATGCGATCACCACTCGCTCCTGCTTCAGGAAACATCTGAGTCTGGTCCCTGATACGTTGCAGTAGACTATGTACCCTACTCCCTCCTCTGGAATCCTCAAGATGTGGGCACTAGTCAGCCTCTACCTCACCTCCTGAACACTATGACGGTATCTCTCCGACCACATGAAGGGTTTCACCTTTATTTTTTAATGCTAAATGTGGTGCTAAAACTCTGGAAATATCTGGAACAATCCTCTGGTAGTATTCGACCAAACCCAGGAATGTCTGTACCTCCGTCACACTCATGGGTGTCTCCAAATTAGGTACCACCTCAATCTTCATTGGATCTACTACAACTCAAGCCTCCGAGATGACATTTCCCAAAAACCAAACCTCTCGGATCCAGAAATGGAACTTTGAGAGCTTACTATGAAGCTGGTGATCTCGTAGTGTGTCCAGTAATACCCACAAAGGGTAGGCATGCTCCTCCTCAATAGTCGAGTAGATCATAATTTTGTCGATGAAAACTACTAAAAATTGATCATGTTTTGGATGAATGATCATGTTCATGTGTCCCATGAACACTGCCAGAGCGTTGGTCATTCATAATGGAATAACCAAAAACACGTAATGGCCATAATGACATCTGAAAGCCATCTTCTACTCATCCTCATCTCGCTCTATGAGCTGGTGATAGCCTAATCTGTGGTATATCTTCAAGAACCACTGTGCACCCATTATTTGATCAAAGAGTTCATTAATCATCAAGAGTGGTTACCATTTCGTCATAGTCAACTGATTCAGGCACAGATAGTCAACACAAAGACTCAATCCCCTTCCACCCTCTTGGCGAACAAAATCGGGGATGCCCAGTGTGACACATGGGGCCAAATGAATCCCATCATCTACAAGTCCTATAATTGTACTCGCATATCACAAAGCTTCGTGGGACCCATCTGATACGCTAGTGTAGATATCAGTGTCATCCCAATGTACAAGTCAATGTAAAAGTCCACCTCTATAAGAGGAGGTAGATCCGGAACAACATCAGGGAAGACATCTGTGTACTGGTCCACCACTATAGGATAGCATAAACATTCCACATCAATCGCTTTGAGGGTAAGGCTTTCCAACTGATGAGTGTTTTGATGCACTCTCTTATAGGTAAGTCCATCCGGTGTTGTAATGGCTCCCTTCTCGTCGGTGAAGGTGAACATTTTCCCATTCGTGCTGACACACCGCACGTTGTGCCTAATCCATTCTATCTGAGCATGAACTGTAGATATCTTTTCTATATCCAGGATCATGTCTTAAGGCCTCGACGCTGCAACTAAGAGATCCCAACAGATGTTCTCTCCTCCTAGAGTAAGCTTGCAGTTCCGGCACCAGTGCGTAATAGTCAAATTCGCTCCCATATGAGTCTCTAGCCGTATAGATCTAACCAACGGCTCAGTCATAATCTATGTGCTCTGAGAGATGGTAGTGGATATAAAATAATCACTAGAACCTGTGTCTATAAGTACTACAACTAAGGTGGAATATAAATAGATCATACATTGTATCATCTACGGAGTGCCATGATCATATGCCTTAGCTTCCTGGAGTGGAGCTCACCCATGTCCACCTGTTCAGTGTGGTCGGGGTGGACCACCTAGTGGTTGTGGCGGTAACATCTCGAATCGTCGCCCACCACCAGCTACATGACCAGCTCCTCTTCCTCATCTGCATTCTCCCTACAGACCACCTTGATCGAATCTCTATCTTTACTTGGGAAGTCCTTCGACCATTTTCTGATCATCCATATGGCAGGACAGACAGTCACGATCCATGTGACCCTTCCCTCCATATGTTTAACACTACCCGCTCATGGCATGACTGGTTCTGTCTTGGGATCCCCGCACAACCGACTCTAAATCCAGAGGTTTCCCACCTATAGGTCTGGCCCTCTTGGAACATGGAGACACTTGTCTGCTGCCAACTGCAGAACACTCTAATACGTGATGTTCGGTGGTGGGTCTCACTGCTGGTGACTGCTCAGTAAGGAAAATCTCCACGAAGAGGGATCTCTTTAACACCCCAACCTACGTTGAGATGTTGAGTGAGATCATTGATGCCCTGATCTCTCACCTGTGCCCATGATCGATGGTATGTGTCCTCATGAATGGGTCCAGAACCATATATATGGAGTAGAGTGAGGGGTCAGTGAACCTCACAGAATACTAATCCACATTCATGCTTACCTGTTGCAGATGAAGTGTCCCTTATATTCGCACTGCGTGAAGGGTCGCGCGAAAAAACTCTACCAGAAACAAGCTCTCGAAGTCTGCCCATAGAAGTGTCACCTCGTTGTGAACTTGGATCATCATGGTCCACCATATGCCTGTTTATCCCTATAGAAGGCTGGAAGAAAGGATCACCATGAGATCTTCTGGTGTCCCTACCCGTCAAAAGATTATCACTACAACATCCAGCCAATCCTCTGCCACCAGTGGGTCCATCTCTCCCCTGAACCCAGGTGGCCTCTAGCACTGGAACTCATGAAATGCACTGAAGAAGAGTGCACCCTCTGCTGATGGGGATGGTGGCATCAGTGGCCCAATGGTATATGATACCGCTAGTTCCTCTGCTTCTGTCACTACGGGAAAAGGGATCTATACTGAGGTCTTGTCGCTCGGTGGGCTATCAGTGCGTACTACACTCGAAACCCTAGATTTCTGTCTTTTTGGAGGCATCTTGAAAATAAATAGGTGTTCCATGGTCAATAAGTTATACGTGGTGAGCTATCTCATGAGATCACAAATAACACTCTAGGAAATACACACACTATCAGTCTGTTCGTTCACTGGGTTTGAAATCAAGAGTCAGGGTCCGAGTGTATGGATATGTTGGCCGCCACATCAACATTGGATTCCCAAAAAAGATAACCACACACACACTACACTTAACACTATTTCCATTAAAAATAATAGAATCCTATGTTCTATGGTAGAACGGACTCCTCTGATACCAATTTGTCAGTAGCCGTCCCCCAGGGCCCATGTCATGACTAACACTAAGCACGCCTTCCATAGGCCAGGGGCGGGCGACTAGCACAAATGGTGTATTCCCTAAACCTCGGAAGACATTTACATTACAACCTATAAACACATGAAACTATGAACACAACAAGATGCGAACACAAGAAAACTGTAATGAAAAAACAGTAATAAAAGTAAAAATGGGCAAGAATACAAGCCCAACTGTAACAGTACAAGTACAATGGAAATAAAATAAAACTGAAGAATGCGAAAGGTAGTTGTTGGGTCATCTGTAGAGGTTCCTAGATGACGGGTAGGTACAGATCACCTCTTCATCACTCCACATCCACATGTCTCCTTTTTTTACTAACACGTTGTATGGTCCACCTCCAGGCACCATCATACTCTCAGCCTCAATCATCGATTACTGTGGTCTCCACCAAACAGAATGAGGTACAGGCATATCGTGTTCAGTGGTGAGTATAATGATACTCAGTACGTTCCTTGAGACCCTCAAGGTCCCACAAAATCCACAATGGATAAACCACAATGACAGAAAAGAACTGAAAACCCTACTTCTGTATATGCCCACACATATACAAAAGTTATCAAGTAAAATTTTCTTAATCATAAGGGAAAAAAGAGTCCAACTCCAATACTGATTCTAAACTATTCCAAAATAGAAGGAATACCACAAAGTAAATTACCTCATAGGTATGCCACACTGAAGAATACCACCAAGGCATTACCACATAGAAGTACCTCACAGGTATGAACTCAGCTCACACTAGGTATAACATAGGCACAATAGTAGATATTATTAGATGTAACTACTAAATCATCTTACTCTATTAATAGGAAAAAACACACAGGACAGCTCAGTGCTAACCCACACTAGATCACTCAGTGCTGACCCACATAGGATCGATAGGTGTGGACGCACACCGGATCGCTAGGTGCTGACCCACATAGGATCGCTCGGTGTTGAACCACACAAGATTGCTAGGTGCTGACGCACACAATATCCCTAGGTGCTAAACCACATAGGATCGTGCGGTGCATACCCACAAATGATCGCTCAGTGCTTACCCACACGGGATCCCACAGTGCTGAACGACATAAGATCACTCGATGTTGACCCACACAGGATCACTCTTCATTCTTCTCGGCACAACCAACTACTAGGATCCCACATTATGTTTGATTGTCTCTGGGAGGGTCCCCTCCCCAATCCACTGGTCAATAATCCAACATCCATGAAGTCCCATGAAAATGTATCTCAAAGGACAACTACATATTTGGGGTCTCAGCGCAATAGACATTTCATCAATCAGACTCCCATTCTATGAGTTATTATCCTTTTAGTGTTAGGGGCCCGGTTGGAATCGTGCTCGATCCAAACTGACCATACTCCGTATTAATCCAAAACTCTAGTGGGGTATACGTAAAATGAGTGCCAATCTCCATGGTTTCTAGTGCCACTGATGGTTCATTAAATGGACATATGGTACCAAAGTTATGGACCATGTAATGTATAGGTTCATATCTTGTCCGGGTCCGGACAGACCTGACCTGGCATGTGTCGTCCCAGTTCGGGTCGATCCGGACTGACCCACTAGGTCATGCCTGGCCCGTGGTGCGGCCCGGCCAGCTGGGTGCTCTGGTAGGCCATGAGGGCAACGAGGGGCCACGGAGTCCGCGGGTACCACAAGGCGGCGGAGGTCACGGTTTAGCTCGGTTGTGGATGGAGGCTCGGCCGAGGGCGTACCATGTTGGCGCGGGGTGGCTTAGCCCGACCCGTGGCAGCTTAGCCGGGAGGGTGGAGGCCACAGGGCGGGTTTGCTGGGCGTACCGCGAGGGCGCATGGAAGCTCGGCCGAGAGGGTGGAGGCCGCGGATCGGGATGCGTTTTGGCCTGGATGGCGGCAGCGGATCCAGTGGCAGCTTGACCTAGATGGCGGTGGTGGCGCGGCCCAGATGGTGATAGTGGCTCGACCTGGACAGCGGTGGAGGCTCATCCCGAACGATAGTGGTGGCTCGACCCAGAAGTTGGTGGCGGCCCGAGCGACGGTTAGGCCCGGACGGAGGTGGAGATAATGCGGGACAGTTAGGTCACGGCCGTGGGGACCACTTCTCCATCAACTTCATCGTGGCCTGTAGTGGTGTCATCCGCAGTTCGTGTTCCCCTTGTGTTGGTAGTCATTCCTCCATATTGATCTACAATTAATCAAACGGTTTTCGGAGAGTACATGCCATGTTTTTTTGGCCCGCACTCTCCGCATTAGTGCGGTTTCAAGTAGTAATAATTCCATCATGAATTACCAAAGATTATCAACAACTAAAAAGGAGAAGATTTCCAAACAACAACCCTACAACTTCTCGCAAACATCAAACACAAATAAACCCCTATGTTAGATTGTTAGTTGATGTTGGAACGAGAATAAGTTGATGTTTTCAACGTCCATCTCTTTCGCCAGACATCACCAATCTCGAGCTTATGCGTCGGTTCATCGTTGGAGAGTGTCCTGAGGAAGAAGTCAAATTCAGCATTCATTGTTGGAGGAGCATTCTTCCTTGAAGAAGTGTAATCATCCAAGGGTTATCCTCTCACACTTCCACCCAAATATGAAAGAGGTGCCAATATAATTAACTTAAGAATAAATTACATTGTCACACTCACACAAGTTAGAATAATTAATGTGGGGCATTGGCAAAATTAATGTAGGGGAAGCTCAAGAGGCTCCTCTACATTAAAGAGGGAGCTGAGAGGTTTCTCCTCCATTATGAGTGGTCGGGTGGTCCCTGCCTCAAGGAATTCAAAAAAATTGGGGTTATGCTCGAGTGGTCCCCACCATCATAACCCACACATGACAGGATTCATGAATATTAATAAAATGTTATATAATTTTATTATTTACTTTCACATTAAATTCCCAAAATCTATCTTTCTCCCTCAACCTACTGCAGTCAAGGAGAACGTCTCCTTAAGCGAATACCAATGCCACGAGTTCAACTATTCCCTTGGATTTCAATTCCGAGAATCGGTTCAAAATTAATAAAAACATGCATGCACAATTACTGAACATACTCGAAATAATGTTCAGAAATTAAATCCTGGCACTTCGGGTCTCGGAATCATGGGCCGTCAATTTTTCTCGGAATTGTATATTTCACATATATTTAAAAAAATTACATTGAAATTTAGTGTCATTACAATAATGATCTTATTTGGAGTAATGGTGAAAATAATATTAGTAATTTGGAATATAATTTTGGGAGTTTAAATATTTTAGAGTCTAAATGATAAATTCAAATATTAATTAAGTCTTGATGTTGTGGAATTATTACCATTTTATTAGTTAAGTAAATGGTAGGTTTGGGAGTATCCCATTCATATTCAATAATGTAATGTTGTTATTCAATGGTTAGTGGAATAAAATGTAATTAATAGGTGGGTAATGTTAATTTTTTGTAAAATGTCATGTTAGAAATTTCTTTTAGAGGAAACTTTGGCTATGTTAGGGATTTATTTTAAAAAATTTATCATTAAACCATATTTTCATTTTCTTTTTTATTAAATTTTAAAAATATTAATTCATTTTAATGAAAACTTTATGATTTAATATTTTACATAATTTTATACACCAAAATTATTAAATTAAAATCATTTAAAAATTAAAATAATAAGAATCATGAAATATTTATTTGTAAATCAACAAACTGAATAATATAATAAATTATTTTATAAAAAAATTTAAAAATATACAAATTTATATGTAATATAAAATTATCATTGAGAATAATTTTAGTGAAATAAATTTATTATTTATTAAAAAAATAAAAACATTTATTAATTTAAGGAAATAAATAATTGAATATCACCAATTAAATAAATGATTTAATGGAGATATATAAAGAGTTTTTTAATAAGAAAAATTAAGTAGTAATAAAAACTTTAGACGTAGAATTTATATGTAAAATTATTTTTTAACATATATATTATTAATGATTTCTTTCATTTTTTGTTATAAAAATAATCTTTGTGAGTTTTATTTTATTATTAATTCATAGTGACGTCATAACGGTCTGCATTTTTACAAAAATTAAATTGTCACTATTAAACAAAAAATCATTATTTTGTAGAAAAACTAAAAATAAAATCATAACATCATATATTAATGATGAAATAAAAATTTACATTTTCTATTATAATCAAATTCAATAATTAATAAATTAAACGTTTAAACATAACTATGAATAATATCTATTTGAATACCGATATCCCTGGATATGGTTGTACCTATTATAGTATTATCTTAGGTATTACATTCCCCCCAAAAAATAATTGCATATTTGAAAATGGAGTATATATATAAGCTATATAACAATTATTGATATTTTATCCTCATTATTTCTTTAGAATCCCATGATTCCTCAACTACTATGTGATTTTCCAGAAGGATGCCACCAATTAAGTTCTCTGATTTCAAAAAACACGCTTTATAGTTTCAACGATATGGATATGTTTTTAATTATAATAAATTTATAAAACCAATTATTTTCCCATTTATGTGAGAACATCCATTTGATCAGAGATTTGTTTCTCCTATAACGTATCATATAATATTTGGTATACTTTATAAAGGTCGGTAAACATAGCCAATCGATTAGATACAACTCCATTTCATTATAGTATTTGAAATGATAAATGTCCTAGTACTTGTATACCCAATTTTAATAAATATTAAAACAATTATCCAAATTGAAATCAATATCAATCCAAGAATCAAATCATGAAATTCTATGATCCTCAATATTTTATCAATATAGTTATTTTTTCCCCAAAGGGGTTAGAAAATATGACTATGAAAATTCATTACATTTACATTTATATCCTCCACAAGATATAGGCTTACTATATTTCTTTCTCCAAAAACTTCCCAATAGTTTTGATTTTGACACCTCATCCTATAAATTGTTTCACATTTTGAATATAGATTATAAAATGATGGGGAATATTTTCTACAAATTACACTAATGAAATAAAATAATCCCAATTTCCTTGTAAGTTAAGAGATAATGATCCTATTGGTTCTTCTAATGTCTGGTATCATATTTCAGGAAATCAATTATTTTTTGAATTATATATGGTTCTTAAATTTCTCTCAGAGTAGAGAGACATGTGAATAATATTCTGGAATTTTTATTTGAATAGATAATCATGATGAAATAAAATTGATATAGGTTCCCCCTAATGAATTATTATTTCATTTAACTCTATCTGATAATGGTTTATAAGGTTTATATCTTCTTTTTCTTTCTATGAACATAGTAGACAATGTAATATGATAAAAGATATCCCATATAGAATCATTCATTAATTGAGTCTTTTAGAGTCAATAGAAAAAGTACATTTTAATATTTTCCAACATAAAAATAGTTATACACAAGGATCTCCTCGCCCATATAAGAATAATTATTTTTGAAGTTCTCTACTAGAATAATAATAATCTAGACACATATGCATCAATTTCACACTTTATATAATCCAATCATAAATGTTCTCTTATATCCCAATGATTCAAGATTTTATGATGCTGTATAGGGGAATTGTAAATATGTGTTATATATAGATGTTTTTTTTCATCTCTAGTATGGAATGATCATATAACCTCTTAAAACATAATTATTTCATCACTATTGATTAAATCCACTAGTTTCAATAATTTACTACAATAATCTTCAATTTTATTTCTCTTTATCATTATAGGACATGTGTATATTTTCTAGAATTGATGGTTTATTAATACCATGAAAAATACATATTTTCTACCTGTCAAAAAATCACTATTTCTATCTATAATATATCCTCATATATCAGTTCCTTTGTATTCATTATCGTTTTCATAAATAGATATTCTTAATAAATGTATGTAAATAATTATAGTTATATCTCAAGGTCATCAGTTTGATAATTGATTTCATGGATTTTCAATTAACTTAATTAATATCCAATCTATCTATTATTATATAATTTAACACAATAGTTTCCATTCATTGATGTGCCAATATATATTAAAAATACTTCATTACCATGCGGTAATATTAATACTGGTACATCTACCAGTATTATCCTTAACTCTTCAAAAAGTCTCTAAATTCATAAGATTATTTGAATTTAATACCTTTATATGTTAACTTTGTTAATGAGTTGGAAAATTTGGAAAAAACATGATCATATATAGATAATATTTTCCTAAAACCAAGAATAATAATATCTCAATTATATGAATTTGTTCAAGGAATTCATTGATTTCTTTTTTTAGGGGTTAGTATATATTGTATATTTGGAGATAATATTTTTATGAAAATAATCTTCAATGATCTAATGTTCACAATTAAAAAATATTATATATAATAGTTTTTATAGGGGTCTATAGAATTAATATCATATGACCTTCACACAATTTATATCTCTTAGAATTTATCTATATATCATCATTGAAAACCACCACAATTTTATAATGATAATACATGAATATTAATTTAATTTTATGTATTAATATCGAATGATGATTTTTTAATCCAAATATAATTACTATAATATCATATCATCCTTATCTTTTTATAATTGTTATCTTAGTCATATCATCTTTCATTACCCATAACTGATGATAACCAATGAAATGATAGATAATTTAATTTTATCCTAATCCTTGAAGATGACCAAAGATTTTTACAAGTATTTTTTGGTGAAAATAATTCACTATTTAATGGGAGTTGACCTCCATATAATACATGCACAATATCATAGATCCATTATTATATATATAATCTGAAAACTATGGTGTATAAATATATTCTCAGAAAACGCTTTTATTTTTCACTTCACTCTAAAAACTCCAAAACATCCATCTTATATGAATTTTTAGATTTTCTCCTTGCATCAGGAATGGGTTAAATGGATAACTCAACTTCCTGCATCAGTATATTATTAGTTAAATCACATTCATAATATCAAATAATATTTTACAATTGGCACATACACTGTTATTTGGATATCATCCTTATCCATATGTCACACTTTATCACAACTTATTCATATAAATTCATTAAATATAGTAACATAGGTAGGATCGAGTCAAGATTTAGGTGATGAAATTTTCCCTCTAAATCTAATAGATCCCACCTCACCCCCATAAATGGAAATCTCATTATTCTGAAAATGTAATTCATTTATACATTTAAATACTATCTAAACCAGATATTATATAAAATGAAATGATGTGTACAATAAATATGTTTGAAAATTTGTTACTCCATATCATAATAATTCAAATATATTTGTAACAACATTTTTAAATAATATTATAACCTTGTGACGTAATTTATAATAACCACGCTATGGTTATAGATAACTACCAAATTTATTTTGAAACAATTTATAATATAAATGATTGCGAAGATATTGACTAAAATAAGAAATTATCTAACATTGAATATTAAACCAAAGTACCTACCACTAAAACATTGGAATCTTAGACTTTCACTTTGTCAATCCCATATGATTGACTATTATCCCTTATCATTATCTGAGGAAAATTCCCCTACATATTTTTGAATTGGTTCAAAAAAGATCCATTATCAATATGCATAAATCATTTAAACATAAACATCTAGTTATATTTCTTTTCAACCAAGAGAATGATATAATAATTATCTACCCATGTTAATTTTGTTTTTGCCTATGTACATTCCCCATGATGTTTTAACTCATAATAATCACATGATGGAAATATCATATTTCTTTTTTTCTAATATTTACAATACTTATCCCACTATTATTAATAGGCCAATTATTCTCCTAATTTCCCTTCAATATATAGATTAGGGAGAACTAATTTTCATTCTCAATGATTTATGATACTATATCCTCATTAAAATAATGGGTATAAGAGACCAACTACATTTTATTTCTCATAATGTATCCATCATAAAAATTATGAATATTCCTTTTTTGTCTATGTACATAATCAAAATAATTCCTAGCTGACCATGAAAGGATAGTCTCATATTGAAGAAAAACAACCTCCTTATTCAATATAAAATTGAGAAACATACTTTTCATTTCCACTATTTTCTTATAAATAATAAATTTATTAATATAATGCCTCCAAAAAATTTCTAATTCCTTTTTATTTTCTCATATTTCGTTTTAGTGATTTGTATTAATGATAATTATAGGACCACATTGCCCTTCAGATGATAGAACACTGTATTTACTATTTAATAATCAATACCTCCCAACGTGAGAATGATATTCTCAAGGGACCATATACATTTTTTATATATCAATGAAATATTAGTAATTATAATCATTAGAGGTTTTTATATTAAGAATTGGAACAATATAGTTAGAAGTTGGTTTTAAATCTGTTGGATTCATTATGTGGTAGTTTTTTTTATTATAACAATAGTAAATGTTACTAATATGTTTATCATCAGATTAGCCTCATATCTAGTTTCATTAACTTATTTAGGAGTAAATACATGTATTGACTATAGGTGATGATGTGTATCCTATTCATCTAGTTAGTCATTGTGTTTCAACAATGCAATACCAAAAATTATCATATGAGATTTCATTGTAAAATATAATTTATAATCAGTATTATAGATATTTACACATAAATCTCCAAGGTTCTTCATATTACTGGTATTATCATGAATGGTTTCTAAATATTCATTCCCCAATGTTCCTATTAATTTTAATCGGATAAAAAATTTAACACCCAATACATTAAAAACCCTAAGATAGTGGTTTTATTAACAACTATTAGAAAACATCATATTTCTCATGTGATCCAATAACATAGATATCATGTAATAATCTATTAATAAATACATTTAATTTGAAAAAATATGCTACAACATGAAAAAATGTTGAGAATAATATTATCCTATAGTGACATGGGATTTTATACTTAAATATATCATATTTTTAGATCAATTTTCAATCAATTTAATAATATCAATATTGATAGTTTTAAGTGTTTATTTTATTTAGAGGATAGAAAAAGAAAAAATAATTTATTGAAATATATTCAACATCTCCCACAATTATTTTTTCATATATGAATTCTCTTACACATACCATGTATAATCCTTTCTATATATATAGGGAATGGAACCAATCAAAGGGTTTTATCTGATTCTCTGTAATAATAGATATAAGAGATATCAATCCACAATCATATGAAATAAGTTGATTATTATTATGGTATGTGATCATGTACATATCTTATTATGTTCTTAAAACATTAATATATGATAAACATGATCCATGGAGTAAAACATTATCTTTTTAGATAACATTTTTAGTAAGAGTTATAAAAAATCCAGATTAATCCTTAACCATAATATCATTTCATAAAAGTTATTAACCATCATAAATATAGGAAAATCAATTTTATATGTAATGTTTCTATGAACACCATCATTATAGTGGATCAGGAATTGAAACAGGTTTCCTAATGTGGATCAGTGAACACCTGTTTCTCATAGTGGATCAGGATGGGCCTATTTCTCATATTATATCAAGCCCACTGACTTTTTTCTAATTATTATATTATAAGATATATTTCATAGAACAATTAATTATAGAGAGATATATGTCACCCCAATATCATACTGAAAATCATAATTATGTGGCTGACAATATCGTAAAAAAATTATCTTTTCATCATATCATAACCCATGAAATGATAATGGGCTCCACAAAAATATCAGGAATTCACCATTGAATAATCCTTGAAAAATAAATGGGCTTCATAAAACATTCTTCAACATGGTCATTAACAATATCTATAAATAATAAGGAAGGTAACATTAAATATTGTACCAATAAAATCAAAAGTATCTTTAAAATATATTTATAATGATATAAAATGATTTTGATTATTCACAATGAAAATTTGATGAAAAAATATGCATTCTAATTTATAGTATATTTAAAAAATATTTTTCAATATCATCATATTTTAATTAATATTGGGATTTTAAAAAAGATTATTAAAAAATTATTTAAAACATTTCATGATGAAAATTTACCTTTTAGTTAGAAATCATTTATAAAAACTAATAATTTTTAAAACATTATGAAAATGGTTTTATTTGAATAATTTTTTTTAATGATATAGTGTTACATTTAAAAATACGTTTTCATGATGGTATAAAATAATACTCATGTATCACATGTTAAAACAATGAATTATTTCACTTTTTCATCTGAAGAGGGAATTAATGTAATAATTATTTTAAAAAACGTATTTAACTCATCACTACATATATAGATGAAAATGTTTTGAAACCAAATATTTTAATTACATAACCCTAATATAATATATTTTACTAATTTATTAATACATGTATCATAATATATCATCTTCAGAAGCATAATCATAAACAATCTTTATAAACGATGAGATTGTATTATAACACATTTACCCGATTGCTAATTATGTATTATAATCCCCAAGAATGAAAGATCAAAAAATTGATATGAAAACAAAAAAAAATTCAACAAATTTATATTAAAATAAATTAATGGGAACTATATGAGTCAATAAAATATATGTATATGGAATACAATATTTGTCTCCAAGAAAATTTAATTAAGATAAAAATACCATACCATAAGTCTTAACATCCATCATACATGTTCAAACACACAATATAATAAATATATATTATTATACATATATATAACAAATTTCATATATATCGTACCATATATTATTTACTTATGAAATTTTATTAATTCTTTACCATTAATTCAGTTTGAATTTCACTTTTCAGGCAATAACATCATTATTTTTAAAGTTTGTTTTTTTATGTTTGGTCATCTTAATTTGATCATGGTTCTATCATATACATAAATTTAAACATGATATAAATATAGTATATATTTATTATATATGTATTTATATTTAACCAGTATATTTTTAGAGAGAAAATAAAATACACCATTCAAAGAGATGGAGGGTCATATGTACTCATGAATGATTTTTTCATTTTCCAAATGGATGGAATGAAATAACGAAAATTTATATATTTCCCTGTAATAGTAAATTTTCTTTTATATATATTACATATAATCACAATACACATCCTTATTACCTTCCATGAAAATATTGAACAAAACACATCCCTTTATGGGGCTGTATTCTGAGATACTCATGAATAACATTATTGAATTCCTATGAAATGGGAGGTTAGATATGACTTGTGATATAATTAATAAAAACATACTAATATAATAGTTATAATACAAAAAATTTAATTTTACCAATAATTTATAGGCGGGGATTGAATATGAATTAAATCGGTTCGTGGCTCGGTAGTCTGTTGTAAACACTAATGATGATTTCGTAACATATTTGTTGGAAGAGGATACAGATTCATGTTATGAAATAGACATAATAATATATCAATATATTTATGATTCTTAATATATTTTATAATAATTATTTAATAATAAATTATTCTATTGTATAAATATTTCACATAAAGTTTTCTATTAGGAATGTTACCTATTATTCAGAAAACTCCTTATGGTATGCTCCAAAACACATCATAGATTTTATTTCTAACTATAGTAAGGATTTTTTGATGATAATAGAGATGTAAGGAAGTGATATTATTAGGTATTGGATGGTGGATTTTCTTTATATGATTCAAGTGGTGAGGAGAGGATGGGATTTTCTATACATGTGGTGAGTGGCACATTTATAATTATTTTATATAAAAGGTTATACCCACAATTTTTAATTGAAAAACTGATTCAAAATGGGAAATTAATTAACATAAAAGATATATGGTTAACATATTTTCATAAAATAAGTATTGTACATGTTTTTGGAAAATTTTAACTATTTTATTTTTAGTTTATACCCATACTAAACCCATTTTTACCATAACCATGATAAAAAGTTTTTTTTAGTATTCATTATGGTCGTCGCAACCTTATTATCAGAAACTAAAATTAATACTTCATTACATTACATTGAAAAAAGATACAAGGAAAAAATTCATAAAGGATAGACAAGTTTAGTGTTAATACTAAAATAAAATAATACACGATTCTTACATTAAGTTTGGAGTACACAAATTATAATAATTTTTTCCCATTACTTTTTTAGAATAAATTTATTATATCTTGATTATCAGTATGTATTAGTCATAATAGTCTTCAACGAATCCTAATGAAAGTATAATAACTATGGTACATATAAAGTAATACATTTTCATTGTAGAATTATATATTTTAGTCAGTTATAAATTTGTAATTAAATAATAGATATTTATAAATATTAACTCATTTATGGTGATGGAATAATAATATAACCTTTGGAACAATAATATGACCATTAAAAATATTAATATGTCCAATATAATAATAAGCACACTGATTAGTGTATATGTAAAATTTATATATCATATATGTGTAATCACTATATATTTTTATCATGGAATAAGTAAATTAATGTTTTGGAAATAGAAAATTATGTGTTGGTATTTTTATAATTCATAAATATTTAATAAGAATTTTATAATTAGTGCAATGAATCAAAAAAATTATTTTCTTAAAACATATTCATAAATTATTATTTTTCTATCTTATTATTCCATGATAATTTTATGAGACTTTAAATAATTTTTCAATGTTTATAAATTTGTTATAATCTTAAACTATTTACTTTAGAATTTATTATGATTAAAATTAAAAATTATATTTCAAATATTTAGAGATTTTTTTTGAAAGGGTGTTCAATTTTTAATTCTACAGATTGAAAAATGGTTGGGTTTAATTTTTTCTATTTCACTGTTATACTTGAATTTATAGTGATTAGTAAAAAACAACTATTTAAATCATATATAAATTAAAAGATAAATACAGTATTCCTTGAGTCATTAATAATATAAACACCTTAATCTACCAGATTCCTTCATTATTTTAATATATTTTATTATAATTCTCAATATATGAAAAATATTGAGCCATATTAATAAAATAATGAATATAATAAAGATAAAAGACTACTCTCCCCCACTATCTGTACCACTCCTTGCCACCTACTCCCCTCACACCTGAAATACTTGAAGATTGATTAAATTAATTCCAATTACCATCCTATGAAACATCCCCTAGTCCGTGACATACTCGTCTCACAAAAACAAATACCAATTGAATTAAGGCGGTTCTCAAAGTGGATAATTCATGTGGTAAAAATCCTTTTTTATTTTCATTTATTTTCATTCCAATTTTTTATATTATTATTATATATTCATGTGTCCTTATCCATGTGGTTATAAAAGTAAATTATATTACATAATATTTAATTTTATCTGGTTTATGGAATGATTCATCATCATTCTTTTTCTTATCTCACTATTATTCAAAAAATAAAAAACATCGTCTGTGATGTTTCAATATACCAACATCATTGATGATGGAAATTAAATATCCATATTTTCCCTCAAGGATGGTTATAAAACCATTTATATGGTTATAACATATTTTAATATATAAATTAAATGGTATTTTATGGTCTAGAACTAGTTTGTATATATAATAATAATTAACAAAAAGTGATTCTTAATGATCAAAATTCACCAAAAAACACAAACATTCGTCACTACGGTTTTTTCTAAAAATTAATACTCATAAAATATATCCAAAATGAAATATAATTCCATTTAATATTCTATATGTTAATTAATAACATTTAATTTAAATTATTGTTTTTTATCACTTCCGATAATAAAATCGATTATAATCTAATCTATAAATCCATGAAATAAATAGACTTGAAACAATGAAAATAAAAATAATATTATTAAAAAATGGGTTGAATTTTTTTGGTAATATCATATAATAGTTATAATTAATAATATAGTTCTTTAATGTATTAATTACACTTATTAAACTATTATACATGATGTTTGAACACGATGATAGTATGATGAACCCGAGGTAAGAGAATTTTTATCCCAATTTTCAATCCTTGTGTTAACCATCTACATTATTGATTATTTGGTACAATGTTTTATTGTGAAATTAATTTTTATATATTATGTTTTATTTTTTGTATTTATATTCTATACACATAATCTATTATTTTTATCAATTATTACGTAAAATATGTCATGTTTTACTTGGATTTTTTTAAAAAAATAACTTTTAATTTATTTTCTTTTTTTAAATGGAATTATTTATATAATAAAAGTTTTCTTGTTATTTATTTTTTTAATGATAATGGGAATTATCTATTGTGGTGGGTGGGACTAATATCTCCCTTTAATTAATTGGGTATATTTATATTAGAGATTGACTCTGTGGTTACTCCATGTGTAACTAGAATGGTTACACCATAAGGTAGACATGATAGTTACATTTTAAGGTAGCAGTGAGAGTTACATCGTAAGGTATATGTGATGGTTTAAAATAATATGGCATCAATGAAGGATAAAATATTATGTGATTAATTCCCCTGGTCACATTTTTGGTATAATTTATGTTTTTTATGTTTTATGGAAATTTCGTGTTTTCACAGAGTAATTATATGATACTTATTGGGGGAGAAGTATGTATTTGTGAAAATGATTTCACATATTTATAAGTATTTATGTATTAAGAGATAATTTTTATCATTTTTATGTTACTCACTGAAATTTATTTTCTCCTCTCATCTTTTAAAATATTTTTCATTTGGTTTAAGGATGTGTAAGTGAAAAAAAATCCAAGATGAATTTTGTGAAGACTTTTCATGAATAGATTTTGTGTTCATTAAATAAAAACGTTTGTGTTATGAAAAAATAGACAATGATTCAGTAATAATTTTTTTTTATGATTTTGGTTTGTTATTTATAAAATATGTTGTAAATTTATAAGACTGTAAACCAAAAATATCATTAGGGATGCAATGATGTAAATATGAAATGAATTTACAAGTTTATATAAGGTTTAAGGTCGGTTCCTTATAGATGGTGTCACATCATAATAAAGATAACTTAAAGGGATAGAATGGTATTAATAGATTACCATAAATAAATTTTACCTTGTTATTATGTTCAAATTATATAGAATTTGAGGATTACCATTTTGCTTTATCAGATATATTTTTGTTCAGGATGTTTTTCTATTGAAGAAATAGGGAATCCTGTATAGGAATCCATAGAAAGTATTCTATCTTTTGGAATCTGCAAACTATAATATTCGGAATTGGAAAAAAATATTGTTATAATAATGTATCAGTTCACATAGGATATAAATACTGGTGCAATCCATGTAAGAGAACAACCAGATATACCACAATTGAACATCACGATTGTGTAGAATTTGTTGAAGAAACACCAATGATTTTAATAGATCTTCTTAGCTAGTGGTGGATGAAGGATGAATTAATTCCCAAGAAAAGATATTAAATTTTATGTGGTGGTCATATAATCAAAAGGTTATTCTTTCCGTTTTATGAAGGTGAATCTAACCAGTTGTGGTCAATGGTTAATAATATCAGGGTTAGTAATGAGATCAATGCATTGGAATGGGATGTATTTATGAATATTTTATTTTATTTGTTTGCCTATGGTGGTTTGAAGTAGGATATAAAATCAATTCCATCAGTATAAAAAAATTATGAGGATTTAGGGGTCGTGCATGAAACAAATCCCTATATTTTCACAATACACACCTAATTTTATTTCAAATCGTCATAGAAAAATCAAACATTTTTACTCCATAATGATCCTATGAAATAAAAGGTCATCAGTATACCATGAACTAAAAAGTTATGAGAGAAATATATGATGTAATTCTAGGTTATAAATGGATTTTTATGATAATAATGTTTACTTTGAAAATAATCAGAAGAAGATTTCCAAATGGAAAGTGATGGGTAAGAATTAATCAATGAAATCTGAGTGGATGAAAGTCTAGTTTCATGTTTGTGAAATATGTGGTAAAAATAAAACATGGGAATGACTTAACAAAACTGGTTAGTTTTTTTGATGAGGATAGTTTTGACTAAGTTCCTTAGCTTGTAATAAATATTATCTTATGACTAATTCTCATATTAAAAGTATATAGTTTTTTAAAAGTGGTGACATGGACCCTTATGAATATAACCACCCAATGTAAGATATATATGATTGTAATCATCCAAATTATATGCAGAATGGAATAGTGATATCCTTTGTGAATACATCAATAGATTTCGGGCTATAAAATTATGTGTTATTAGGTACATTGTTTGTTTACTCATATTATTCTGATTTCATGTTTGATAGGTGGAAAACACATTCCTTTATTTCATTGAAATATTCTTATAAAGTTAAAATTTTACATCCTAAAATGAGAATTAATCTTATGATTAAGTTATAAGGGGAAATATTGTCGCAAAAAGTATTATAATAATCATTATGTAGTTTTCTGAGGAATAAAATTACATGAAAGACTTGTTTTTAACATAGGATAGTCTGATGTCATTTTGTGTATATATTGGCTTTTGTTTTATCACGCTATGATTTATTTTTGGGATAATGATATTATTTTTCTGAAAAATATTCATTTATTATAAAATAGTGAACCCATAACATTTCTAAAATATTAGGAACATGAGAAGCTTCTAAAATAAAAAAAATGAATGTTTTATTTTTCATTTTGATGAAAACAAGGGAACTAATTAGATAAATGTTGTTCGTGTGTTAAATGAATATTTAGATGTCTTTATAGATGAGTTTCCCAGTGTTATACCTGAATGAGTAGTTTTATTCACTATTGACTTGGTTCGTGATGCTAATCAAATTTCAAAAACCCCCCTGATCAAATTTCTCAAGTGGAATATCTTGAATTGAAAAAATCAGTTCCAATATTTTATTAATAAAGGATTCATTCATCCTAGCTCATCATCATGCAGTGATTCTATTATGTTTTTTAAAAAGATATATGGTTCCACGAGACATTTAATTTATTATAGATATTTAAATAATATTTCTATTAATAATAAATTTCATCTTCCTCAAATTAATGAATTGTCTGATAAGCTTCATGGTGTTATGTATTTTTACAAGATTATCATGACATCTAGGTTTCATCTGCAGATAGTGAAGGAGGATGACATCCCAAAAATAGATTTTTATACTATATATTGGAATTATGAGTTTTTATTCCCTTTGGATTTACAAATACCACTATGAATTCATCGATCTTCTGAATAGAATATTCCAGGAATATTCAGATACATATTGTTATTGTCTTAATGATTATATTTTTGTATTTTCAAAAAAAATTAATTATCCTGATAAATATTTAAAGATTTTCATAAAAATACATAATGAATATAAGTTATATAGTATATTTAAAAAATTTCATTTTTGGTTGAATGAAATTTATTTTAATTGGCACAATGTTAATAAGAATGGAATTATAGTTGATCTGACTAAAATAGAAGTGGTTGATGAATGGAAAAGACCAACAATTGTAATAAACATTAGTAGTTTTCTAGAAAAAAAGGTTTTTACCAATAGTTTGATTAAACTATTTCAGGCTTATCTAGACTACTACCTATTTTAACACAAAAAGGTGATAATGTTATTTGGACATATTAATTTGACTTCTATTTTCAATAATTGAAGGTGATATTGGTGAATGGTCTATTTTTCTCCATTCCCTCTATAAATGAAGAATTTTTCATCTACAATGATGATTAATTTAAGGGAACTGGTCATGTAGATATGTAGAGTGATCAATTAATTTGTAATGCCTCATGAAAACTAAAATATCTTCCATTATATTCACCCGAACATGATTTTGATGTAGAAGATGTGGATTTAGATTTGAAAACTTGAGGAATCATTTATATAGAACCAAATATGAAATATATATGGACCATAAAATTCTATTTTATATATTCACTTAGATGGAACTAAAAATTGAGTAGAGAAGGCGACCTGGCCTAAAAATGAATTATTTATTGCATGATCAAATAACATCTTGGAAAAGAAAAAACATATTATAATTCCTTCAGTCGAAAACATCATGAATCATTAACCATGTTTTTTTTGGAATGATAACCCTTGACTTGTGATTTCAGGATGTTTTTCATTGATGTTCGTGGTGCATAAAATTCCTCTATTTTGTTTCAAGTGTTAGAAGAGTCAGCTCTATTGGATCTGTTAATAATTTTTAGATGTAATACCCTTCATTATAAAAATATATAGAATTGGTAAAAAGGGGAATGTTTCATTAATGTTTCATTAATAATTATTACATTTTACAATTTGTAAATATATTATGTGTTACTTATGATTCCCCTCCGAGAAAAGAATTGTTGTGTGAAGCTCATAGTTCTTTATTTTCAGTTCATCCTAGCGGCACAAAGACGTATAAAGGCCTCCAAGAGTATTACTCAAGGGAGGGATTGAAAATGGATATTGCATATTTTTGCATGAAATGTTTGATATGTCAATAAGTTAAAGTATGTTGATGACTACCAAATGGGATGTTTTATCCATTTATAGTTCTAGTGGGTATATTGGAAAGTATATCCATGGACATATTGGTGGGACCACCAAATACCTATCCAGGTAATAATAAAATCAGGAAGATTGTTGATCGACTTACTACGTCAGCACATATCCATCATGTTCATGATTCTTTGTCATTGGATCAATTTTATCAACTCTACCATAATAATATTTTCAACTTACATGGAGTATCTCTTTCCATAGTATTTGAATATGATCATAGGATCAATTTTAACTTTTTCAAATTACTTCAGAAGGAGATGGGAAATAAATTAAATTTTATCACAACCTTTCATCCACTATTTGATGGACATATCGAGTGATAACTTTAGGCCAAAGATGTTATTATTAGAGATTGTTCAATAAACAACCATGGAATCTAGGATCAACATATTAATTTAGGTGATTTTTTTATTTTTATAGTTTTCATTCTATTATACATATGAAACATTTTGATTCCTTATATGTGAATAGATGTTGATATCCATTATTTTTGGATGATGTTGGGAATAGGATATTAGTGGGAATAAAATTAATAGATGAGTTGGATGACAAAGTGATGATGATATGGAAACACTTGGGGAAACTCAGTGTAAAAAAACATTATATAGAAAATATGATGACACACTTTTCTTTTGGGGTAGGTGATAATGTTTTTCATAGAATCTCACCGTGGAAAAATGTTATTTATTTTGGAAATAAAGGAAAGCTGATTCCATATTTCCTTACGCATTTTCAAATCCTAGTGAAATTCAGACCAGTAGCCTATTGAGTATCTTTTCATCCAATTTTATCTCATGTCCAAATTTTTCCATGTTTCTATGTCGAAAATAATGTGGCAGATTCAGCTCATGTTTTGACCTTAGACGAAGTTCAGCTAGAATAGAACATTTCTTACAAAGAGAAACAAGTTCATATTCTGGATCATAAAGAGAATGTATTACAGAACAAGGTAATTAAAAAGGATAATAACTTTTTGGAAAAACCATATGTTTGACTAAGAACATTTTTATTTGAAAATTGTATGTGGGAAAGGGACCAACAATTGTTTAATAAGTAAATAAAAATTAATCGGACATAATTTCACGAATGTGACAATGTAAAAGCCCAGATAATTATAAAATAATTATTTTTCCTTATGGAATTATGTGTTTAAATTCATTATGAATTTTTAATGAAATAAATGATATTTATAAATATTAATGAAATTTTTAGATAGAATAGTAAGATGACCTTATTAATAGTGTAACACCCCAAGATTTCATAGTGTGTTATTTCTTCAAAATAATTCAATAACTTGCACTACACGCAACACCGAGTTCAATCACACCATGACTTACCAAAGGAAAAAGCCATTCAAAAGAGGTTAATAATATTATTGACTAAATTTTAAACTTTATATAATCCTTATAATTTTAGATTCCATATTATGAGTTTCTTAGATATAATGCAAGAACAAATTCATTTTCAGTATTGCACTTTTATCAAATTTTAATAGTGAACCATTTTTAAATACTATATTTTAAACTTTTTGACTAAATGGGGACATCAAAAATTTAAAATGAAACATCCCAAGCTTCTACGGTACGTTTCCCTTCGAATAATGCGATAGCGTGTGTTGTACGCAACCTCGAGTTCTAACACACACCACAACTAATTAAACTAGCCGTTGTGAATAGTAATACCTACTTTTTGAAATCATAAATATTCTATATTTCAAAATGGACTTCATTTTTGGATTCGGAATATCAAAATTAGCCTAGGGTGAAATTTTGGTACATTTCGGATAACTTTCATATTTTGATGAATAGTGAAAATTACTAAATTTTAATTAAAAACAACTTTTTTAATCAAAATAATTAATAGTGATAAATTATGAATTGGAGTGGTTTTAAAGTATATTTAGAATATATTTTTACATTTTAATATAATTTTGGTCATTGGACATAATTTTACAATTAAACCGAACATAAACAAGTGTCAATCTTTTGATAGTTATTATCTCTTAAAAACACGCTTTTTGTTTTGACAGCGGGAATTAATTTTAAATTAATTTCTGCCACTTCTGTGTTTTGAATTTGGGAAAATGGATTCCATATTTGGAATCAGGATGTTCAAATTGTGTATATAGGTAACTTTTATTTTTAGACATTTTGAATAGTTACTGTGGTAAATATTTTATTTACCATGGTTAAAGGGTAAATCCGGTAAATAAGGGTTAAAAAAATAATATTATAATAATACAAAATTACCCTAAAACGTGTCATAACCTTATTGGTGGCCACATACCCGACCATGGGCATCCTTGGGTCAATTTGGGGACCCCATGGAGCCACTTGTATGTGGTAGGGACACATTATAATAATAAAGTTAAAATAAAAATAAAACTGCCATAAGCTTACATCTTTTAGAAGAACAATTTTTACATAGGGTTATACATGTTGGATTTTCGATTATAAATATTCATTAGAAAGATAAAAAGATTGCCTACATAATGATATTTTATTTATAATTTTTAGACATTAAATAAGTTATTTTATTTATGACACAATGATGATGCAGTAATTACTATAATAGTAAAAATTAAAATAATTGATATTATAAATACCCAAATAAATATAATATGAAACTTTTAATGAATTAAACTAATTTTCTAGGCTAATATGATATATTAGTATTGATTTAATGGACTTTTTTCGAAGTAATCAATCTTTTATGAGTTTCACAAAAATCAACTATTGAATAGTGTCAAAATTGACATAAAAGAGTTCTTAAAACAAATATTATATTATTAATTGATATTAAATTCCTAAAAATATAAGGTTCGGCCAAGAGACTTATATTAGGATAGGTTAATCATTAATGGACCACTTGGGGGTCGCTTGGATGTATATAGTAAGTTTATTAACCATAATATATAAAATACAAAGAGACATTGTAAAAGTGAAACTAATTAACTTAGAGTTAATACTTAAAGATAAGGTTAATATAAGTTCCCAAAGCTGTCTAAATTCTATTGGTTGAGTGGTTTTCGACCTATCCCCACCTTAACCTTTTAATAGTCAACTTTGGAGCCATTAGAAACCGAATATGAATTTATTATAAATTAATATTTCTAGCTTTTCCAAAGGTGCCCCTCACCCCTCTTATAAAAGGGCACTCCTCCTTCTCATTTCTTCACACCTTCAAAGCCTTTTGGTTCGGCCAAACTCTGCCCAAATAATCTCCCAACATCCCTCACTACAACCTAGGGGCCTTAGTTTGATCAGAAAGCCAACCTAAGGAGCCCTTTTGATCAAATCAAAAGGAAGAACCCGAAGAAGAGGTAATGATTTCACCACCTTTTTCTAAGTTCATTTCTTCTTCCACTTCTTCTTCCTTTGTTATTACCATTCTAAAATATTAACTCCAGTATCTCACATATACTGTGATGTTATTATAAGTATGGTACAACCATATTCAGTATTCTATCCACCCTTTGAATAACATGTCACCATACGTGCGTACGTACGGCTTACCGTCTCCACGTCGTGGTGTAATTGTTATTCAATATAATATTATTTGCATGGGTATAATAATGATGTTTAACTCATGTAAATAATAAATATAACATGTTAATTATTCTGTATATATGATATACCATTCATTTATATATTATTTTAATATCAAAAGAATGATATTGTCGCTCGTGCGTACGTACGGACTACCGTCTCCACGAACGCGATGAGATTCATTCTCCATCGTAACCATTCAAGTATAATTATCATTTGATGATTTAAAAATGATGTTTAAGGACTTGATATCATTCTGGATATGAATAATATACAACCTATCCTTTACAAACATGTCTTACGTAACAAAACATATAAAAGAAAACAAGTAAGTTAACACCCGAAACAACGATAATTCTAAGATATTATTAACAAATAAATATTAAAAGATCATATATGATATCATATTAATATATATGATTCTTGTATAATTTAATAACAATTATTTCACCATTATACAGGAGGTTAACCTACCCCAACCAAGGAAAAGTACAAGGTAAGGGGTTTTCATCTCACTCCTTATTCCCGTGAGATTCATGCCATATTGCCACCATTACCTTTTGTGTGGTGTATGTACTGCCCATAATTATATTCATTGTGTAATACACTCTAATTTATGTGTATTTACATATTCATTGTATGATACCTCTTTCATGGGTTTTATGTTTCATAAGTTACCAAATTGGTAAGGGTTATTTCACAACCTCTTCATTATCCAAGGCTGTTTATACGTAATAATCTACTGGGATCTCTTTATCATCCACATCCATGTTTCTTCGAAATGTATTTCAAAACATTTTTAATATTTACAAGAATATGGGTTAAAGTCATTTATACCCTTGTTTGACTTTTTATAAGAGGTTTATAAAGGAATCTTTCCGTCGTTTTCAAAACAAGGTCCTTTTTAACCTTTTCGACAGAATTGAGATAAGAATGTTTTTTTTACTTATACGGCGGGTGCGGTTATTTTCCGCCGTTATAAAATCTTCAAAGCTTTCCTTACAAGCTTACAAGAATATTTTCAAGAAAATGTTTTATTTTATATGGCTCTTAAATGATTTCAAAAATAGAAAGAGATATTTCTCTAAAAAGTGTTTTGATTTCATCTATGTCAACATCCTTTAATGGATTTTACGCTTATTTGAAGTTGATTTATTATAATACAAAACTTCTATATTGTATTGAAGGTTTTGTGATATGTTTGACTGTGGATGTGCTATTTTATACCATTCATAGTTTATGGTGAAACTATTGACATTTTGTATGCTAGTTTTAATCCGAATGTTTATGTTATATTTCAAACTTTTCTTCAGATGAATGTGCTAAACAAGTATGTTCCGGGTTGGGGACTGGTAAAAGTAAGCCCTCCAGGTTGGGGACTGGTAAAAGTAAGCCCTCCAGGTTAGGGACTGGTTAAAGTAATCCCTCCAGGTTAGGGACTGGTAAAAGTATGCCCTCCGGGTTGGTGTCCGGTTATTAGAGGCACTCCGGGTTGGTGTCCGGTTATTAGAGGCACTCCGGGTTGGTGTCCGGTTATTAGAGGCACTCCGGGTTGGTGTCCGGTTATTAGAGGAACTCCGGGTTGGGTTCCGGTTAGAAGTAACCCCTAGGTCTTGGGATGAGGCCTAGACAATGAAATCAATGTTTGACATTATGCATTCCAACATTATGAAAGTGGTTATTGATTTTTGCATGTGATTATTCGATTAGTAGAATATCCATGTGAATAAGTAAATGGCATTATTTCATTTTACTTTTGCCATACTATGTTGAAGTTCAAGTTTAAAAGGCTTTTGTTTTAGTAATTCATTGCCTTAAATGTTTACGCTTATTTTGAATGTTCCGCTATATTGTTATCCTTACTGGGCATTTGAGCTCACCCCTTTTCTATGTTTTATTTTTCCCAGGTAGTGAAGAAGTAAATTATGATTGACTTGCAGGGATATTATGAGGGGTTAATAGTGTGGATATGAAGACTTTGTTGTTGTTGTAGCTTTTCACTTTGAAATGTAATGTAAAACTTTATGTTTATATCTAGTGTTTCCAAGGCTACTAAACTAATCGGTCTTTCGAGATTTGATCTTTCTTGTGATCATGCCAATGTTACGAAGTAATGCACCGACTCTGGGTAGCTGGGGTCGGGGCGTTACAGTTGGTATCAGAGGAAGTTTAGTACAAACCTTGGAATCTAGATTTAGATAAACTCTGATTAGAGCACGTAGACCTAAGATGAACTTTGAGGATTAGTGTAGAAGAACTTCCTAGAATTTTGGTATTGTAGAGATTTTGTGAGTTTTCCAAGCAATACATCCCTGTCTGGATACGAGCAGGTAGAGGCGGCTCTGGCACAGATGTACCTAGGGGTAAAACCCGAAAACACCGCTTTGAGCTAGACTCGAACGGGAACTGGTGCACGACAACGGGCCTTGCTGCACTCTTGGTTAAGACACTCCCGGGGGATATGCTTTGGATAATTCTCATTTTCTTTACAAACCATTATGAAGGGTTTATGAGTATATACTTCCTCAAAGAAAACATTTTTATGATTATGGATTATATCCATAAAAAGTTCAATTTATGTTAAGTGTTTTATAAGTATGGGATTATGTATTTTGACTCATAAACTAATCTAGTTTATGACATTGTTTAGAAATGGCGCCCAGTAGAAGGAATGATAACTCCAAAAATGCACATGATTCAAAGAGAAGGAAGGATCATATCTCTCATGGTCTTAAGCTAGAATTTATAAGAGAAATAGTCTCCCATGTATTATCATCATATGAAGAAATAATATCATGTGTTGATAAGATAAGTAAAGAGTTTACTGAGTCCTATGGCTTTGAAGGGAATCAAGAGATGAAAAGGATGGAAGAGAGAAAGATGGATAAAGGGAAAAGGGAAAAGAGGAATTTTCCCATATGTAGTAACTGTGGAAAGAAACACCCTGGAACTTGCCTGAAAGGAATGAGAGTTTGTTATAAGTGTGGAGGAAAAGGGCACAAAGTACGTGACTGCAAGGGTAAGAAAATGGTTTCAAATGTACAATGCTTCATTTGCAAGGAGTTTGGACACTACGCGAACCTATGTCCCAGTCATCAGACTATGCCGCAAATGATGCTATTGGATAATAATCAAGTTATGATACTACCACAGATGAAGAGGAATGATTAGAGTTCTTATGTTGATTATGTCAATTGAGTGTTGTATCAACAATGTACTTGTTATAATAATTATGGAGTATATACGGATTGTACTGCAGTACTATTTCATTAAGGACTTGAGTTTGTGTGGAACAAAGAAAAGTGACTCAATAGAATGTTAAATTTTTGGAAAATATTTGGTTGAGAGAAAGATAAACCATAATATGGTTCTGATACCGAAGTAGTGATTTTAGAATAATACATGATTAATTTGGATAAATTATATTGGATATTCTTGACTACCTTGAAGCTGATTAATGATTTGTATATTCCATCATTGTGGGGTTTAAAACATTTTTGGATTGATGAAGTATATCCATTATTCTATATGGAATAAGGGAGCATGAATGTAATCAATAAGGATTATGGTAAATCAGGATGTTTCAGTGTTTTAAAAGAATACATGATGAAGGTATTAATATTCTATTATAGGGTAAAAAGGATCTACATTATGTTTACCTTCCTTATAAATGTTGGACTGTGAGTTTGGACAGATGTATTTTGGATAAATTCTAAGTTTGATATTAATTTTGGACTACCATAAAAGGACAACCCGGAGGTCGGGCGGCAACCCGTCGCGTCCGGCAAAGCTGCGAGACTTGAACCCGCAACCGAAGGGCGACAAGGGTGTATCACCTACCACTGGCCCACGAGATGTCCTGGATTAAATAATTTAGTTTTTATTAAAAGATCTTGTAGATGAATTATAAATTCGATTATTTTGGAACCCTATACGAATAGTGTAAATAGAATTTTTTTTTACGTTCTATTATGTTTTAGAGTGAAAGATGAGTTTGTGGTAGAAATTTATTAATGGATAAAACTCTAAAGTATGTATACCTCCTTATGTTCTTAGCCAATCTCATAAATAAATTCCACAACATTAAGAAAAGGAACTTAGAACAAAAATGTTGCCCTAGATGGTACCTTAAATCATCACTAATTTATGGCTTTGGGATTGTTGGCCTCTTCATAGCCATGTTCTCTACCACTCTCCATCAGATAATTGATGGTTAGATTTCTCCTCCATATCCATATTTTCCTACATGGATCCCTAGTATGTGTTATTTTCGGTAATCTTCATACTTTCCACTCTTTAGTTTAAATAGAGGCCTCATTAATTCATTTTTCGATGTGGGATTTCAACTAGGATATTTTGAAACGTCAAAAATGTGTTATCCTAATACCCTATGTTTTGTTGAACCGATGGTATTTCAAATCATCATAGATTGATGAATTTAAGGACCTAAATTTTATACTTGTTTGTGATTGATGACCTCAATCACTACCTATAAATATTTACGTTTTTCCTCCGATTATATGTCTCCAATTTCCACCAATGTTCTCCTAATCGAGATCATAATTTGGTGGTGACCCTTTGATTTCTCTTTTCCTCATATTAAGACTAAATTTTAGTAACCCAATTTTCGATGTGGGTTTTCCCACAAATATATTTTCTACTTTCAACCTTTTATTTTCGAAGAACAATTTCAAATTGCGAGGACGCAATTTATTGAAGGAGGGGAGAATGTAACACCCCAAGATTTCATAGTGTGTTATTTCTTCAAAATAATTCAATAACTTGCACTACACGCAACACCGAGTTCAATCACACCATGACTTACCAAAGGAAAAAGCCATTCAAAAGAGGTTAATAATATTATTGACTAAATTTTAAACTTTATATAATCCTTATAATTTTAGATTCCATATTATGAGTTTCTTAGATATAATGCAAGAACAAATTCATTTTCAGTATTGCACTTTTATCAAATTTTAATAGTGAACCATTTTTAAATACTATATTTTAAACTTTTTGACTAAATGGGGACATCAAAAATTTAAAATGAAACATCCCAAGCTTCTACGGTACGTTTCCCTTCGAATAATGCGATAGCGTGTGTTGTACGCAGCCTCGAGTTCTAACACACACCACAACTAATTAAACTAGCCGCTGTGAATAGTAATACCTACTTTTTGAAATCATAAATATTCTATATTTCAAAATGGACTTCATTTTTGGATTCGGAATATCAAAATTAGCCTAGGGTGAAATTTTGGTACATTTCGGATAACTTTCATATTTTGATGAATAGTGAAAATTACTAAATTTTAATTAAAAACAACTTTTTTAATAAAAATAATTAATAGTGATAAATTATGAATTGGAGTGGTTTTAAAGTATATTTAGAATATATTTTTACATTTTAATATAATTTTGGTCATTGGACATAATTTTACAATTAAACCGAACATAAACAAGTGTCAATCTTTTGATAGTTATTATCTCTTAAAAACACGCTTTTTGTTTTGACAGCGGGAATTAATATTAAATTAATTTCTGCCACTTCTGTGTTTTGAATTTGGGAAAATGGATTACATATTTGGAATCAGGATGTTCAAATTGTGTATATAGGTCACTTTTATTTTTAGACATTTTGAATAGTTACTGTGGTAAATATTTTATTTACCATGGTTAAAGGGTAAATCCGGTAAATAAGGGTTAAAAAAATAATATTATAATAATACAAAATTACCCTAAAACGTGTCATAACCTTATTGGTGGCCACATACCCGACCATGGGCATCCTTGGGTCAATTTGGGGACCCCATGGAGCCACTTGTATGTGGTAGGGACACATTATATTAATAAAGTTAAAATAAAAATAAAAATGGCATAAGCTTACATCTTTTAGAAGAACAATTTTTACATAGGGTTATACATGTTGGATTTTCGATTATAAATATTCATTAGAAAGATAAAAAGATTTCCTACATAATGATATTTTATTTATAATTTTTAGACATTAAATAAGTTATTTTATTTATGACACAATGATGATGCAGTAATTACTATAATAGTAAAAAATTAAAATAATTGATATTATAAATACCCAAATAAATATAATATGAAACTTTTAATGAATTAAACTAATTTTATAGGCTAATATGATATATTAGGATTGATTTAATGGACTTTTTTCGAAGTAATCAATCTTTTATGAGTTTCACAAAAATCAACTATTGAATAGTGTCAAAATTGACATAAAAGAGTTCTTAAAACAAATATTATATTATTAATTGATATTAAATTCCTAAAAATATAAGGTTCGGCCAAGAGACTTATATTATGATAGGTTAATCATTAATGGACCACTTGGGGGTCTCTTGGATGTATATAGTAAGTTTATTAACCATAATATATAAAATACAAAGAGACATTGTAAAAGTGAAACTAATTAACTTAGAGTTAATACTTAAAGATAAGGTTAATATAAGTACCAAAAGCTGTCTAAATTCTATTGGTTGAGTGGTTTTAGACCTATCCCCACCTTAACCTTTGAATAGTCAACTTTGGAGCCATTAGAAACCGAATATGAATTTATTATAAATTAATATTTCTAGCTTTTCCAAAGGTGCCCCTCACCCCTCTTATAAAAGGGCACTCCTCCTTCTCATTTCTTCACACCTTCAAAGCCTTTTGGTTCGGCCAAACTCTGCCCAAATAATCTCCCAACATCCCTCACTACAACCTAGGGGCCTTAGTTTGATCAGAAAGCCAACCTAAGGAGCCCTTTTGATCAAATCAAAAGGAAGAACCCGAAGAAGAGGTAATGATTTCACCACCTTTTTCTAAGTTCATTTCTTCTTCCACTTCTTCTTCCTTTGTTATTACCATTCTAAAATAATAACTCCAGTATCTCACATATACTGTGATGTTATTATAAGTATGGTACAACCATATTCAGTATTCTATCCACCCTTTGAATAACATGTCACCATACGTGCGTACGTACGGCTTACCGTCTCCACGTCGTGGTGTAATTGTTATTCAATATAATATTATTTGCATGGGTATAATAATGATGTTTAACTCATGTAAATAATAAATATAACATGTTAATTATTCTGTATATATGATATACCATTCATTTATATATTATTTTAATATCAAAAGAATGATATTGTCGCTCGTGCGTACGTACGGACTACCGTCTCCACGAACGCGATGAGATTCATTCTCCATCGTAACCATTCAAGTATAATTATCATTTGATTATTTAAAAATGATGTTTAAGGACTTGATATCATTCTGGATATGAATAATATACAACCTATCCTTTACAAACATGTCTTACGTAACAAAACATATAAAAGAAAACAAGTAAGTTAACACCCGAAACAACGATAATTCTAAGATATTATTAACAAATAAATATTAAAAGATCATATATGATATCATATTAATATATATGATTCTTGTATAATTTAATAACAATTATTTCACCATTATACAGGAGGTTAACCTACCCCAACCAAGGAAAAGTACAAGGTAAGGGGTTTTCATCTCACTCCTTATTCCCGTGAGATTCATGCCATATTGCCACCATTACCTTTTGTGTGGTGTATGTACTGCCCATAATTATATTCATTGTGTAATACACTCTAATTTATGTGTATTTACATATTCATTGTATGATACCTCTTTCATGGGTTTTATGTTTCATAAGTTACCAAATTGGTAAGGGTTATTTCACAACCTCTTCATTATCCAAGGCTGTTTATACGTAATAATCTACTGGGATCTCTTTATCATCCACATCCATGTTTCTTCGAAATGTATTTCAAAACATTTTTAATATTTACAAGAATATGGGTTAAAGTCATTTATACCCTTGTTTGACTTTTTATAATAGGTTTATAAAGGAATCTTTCCGTCGTTTTCAAAACAAGGTCCTTTTTAACCTTTTCGACAGAATTGAGATAAGAATGTTTTTTTTACTTATACGGCGGGTGCGGTTATTTTCCGCCGTTATAAAATCGTCAAAGCTTTCCTTACAAGCTTACAAGAATATTTTCAAGAAAATGTTTTATTTTATATGGCTCTTAAATGATTTCAAAAATAGAAAGAGATATTTCTCTAAAAAGTGTTTTGATTTCATCTATGTCAACATCCTTTAATGGATTTTACGCTTATTTGAAGTTGATTTATTATAATACAAAACTTCTATATTGTATTGAAGGTTTTGTGATATGTTTGACTGTGGATGTGCTATTTTATACCATTCATAGTTTATGGTGAAACTATTGACATTTTGTATGCTAGTTTTAATCCGAATGTTTATGTTATATTTCAAACTTTTCTTCAGATGAATGTGCTAAACAAGTATGTTCCGGGTTGGGGACTGGTAAAAGTAAGCCCTCCAGGTTGGGGACTGGTAAAAGTAAGCCCTCCAGGTTAGGGACTGGTTAAAGTAAGCCCTCCAGGTTAGGGACTGGTAAAAGTATGCCCTCCGGGTTGGTGTCCGGTTATTAGAGGCACTCCGGGTTGGTGTCCGGTTATTAGAGGCACTTCGGGTTGGTGTCCGGTTATTAGAGGCACTCCGTGTTGGTGTCCGGTTATTAGAGGCACTCCGGGTTGGGTTCCGGTTAGAAGTAACCCCTAGGTCTTGGGATGAGGCCTAGACAATGAAATCAATGTTTGACATTATGCATTCCAACATTATGAAAGTGGTTATTGATTTTTGCATGTGATTATTCGATTAGTAGAATATCCATGTGAATAAGTAAATGGCATTATTTCATTTTACTTTTGCCATACTATGTTGAAGTTCAAGTTTAAAAGGCTTTTGTTTTAGTAATTCATTGCCTTAAATGTTTACGCTTATTTTGAATGTTCCGCTATATTGTTATCCTTACTGGGCATTTGAGCTCACCCCTTTTCTATGTTTTATTTTTCCCAGGTAGTGAAGAAGTAAATTATGATTGACTTGCAGGGATATTATGAGGGGTTAATAGTGTGGATATGAAGACTTTGTTGTTGTTGTAGCTTTTCACTTTGAAATGTAATGTAAAACTTTATGTTTATATCTAGTGTTTCCAAGGCTACTAAACTAATCGGTCTTTCGAGATTTGATCTTTCTTGTGATCATGCCAATGTTACGAAGTAATGCACCGACTCTGGGTAGCTGGGGTCGGGGCGTTACAAATAGTATCATGACAATTTGGAATAGTAATTTTGAAAATAGAATAGTAACCTCACCTAAAATAGTATGCGTAAAATTTATGTATCATATAAGTGTAATCATGATATATTTATATTATTAAATAAGTAAATAAATATTTTCAAAATGATAAATTAACTGTAGGCATTTTTTATCTCATAAATAATTAATTAAAATTTTATAATTAATTTATTTATTTGAAAGAAATTATATTTCATAATATTGATTCATAAATAATTACATTTTTGTCTTATTTTATAATATAATGTTATGATACTCTAATTAATATTTCAAACTGTTGTAAAATTAATTACAATTTTAATATTCGTATTATTCAAATAAATTATGATTTTATTTAAAAATAAAAATTATCATATTTATAAATATATTTATAAAAATTGGAGTTCGTTTTTTAAATCTACAAATTGAATAATTATTGGGATTATTTTTTGTGATATTAATGAACTACTTTTATTTTTGTGAATAGTAATATACAATAATTTATGGTATATATACATTATAATTAAAAATGGTATTACATGAGTTAATAATAATTTAAGCACTATAATATCGAACATCACATTATTATATTAATATTTTTTATGATAATTCTCAAACAATTCACAGTCATAATCTAAATTAATAAAATTATGAATATAATAAGGGGAAAACACCCCTCTCCTCCATTATGAATACAACTCCTCACCACCTATTATCATCACCCCTAAAATCCTTATATATTTTTAAATTTCTGTCCAACTCCTCACCACCAATTATCACTTCTCAATGACCACGAATTACTAGTCTCAGTAAAAGCCCAAAATGGGGGGCCTTAAGGAGTTTCAAAAAGAGGATTATTCAATAGGTAAAAATCATCTTTCATTTTATTTTACTTAATTTGAAATTTATTTATTTTTACATATACTCTATTCATATACCCTTATCCAATATTAATGAAAACTATTGTATCATATATATACTATAATTTTATAATGATTATAGAAAAATTCAAAATCCGACTTCTTCTCCTCCCATTTTTATTCAAAAAATTCGACTTTGATGTGTTGATTTAATGACATTGTGGACGATGTCTTTTCAGTTTCCATTACCGCCTGTAAGTTTGGTCATAAAAAAATAAATATGCTAAAAAATATTTTATTATATAAATCATAAGATATATTATGTTATGGATCAAACTTTTATACACAATATTAATTAATAATAAAAGTGATCATAATGGTCAACATTCCCAGAAATAAACTGATGTTAATCACTAATTTTTTATGAAATGATATATACTTATAATAAAAAAATATTAAATATAAGATAATTTAAAAAACATTCTGCTCATTATTAACTTTTAATTTCAATTCTGGATTTTTTAACCCTTTTTTGGGAAAATCCATAATAAACCATTAATGGAATCCAGTAAATAAATTCACCCGAAACAATGAAAATAACAAATATTTATTAATAAATGTGTTGAATGATGTTTTCCGAATATTATATATATATGTAATTATGAATATGGTCATTTTTTAATATATTAATAACACTCTTTGTACCATTATAATTGATATTTAACAAATTTAATGTAAGACGAACCAAGAGTATGGGAATTCATAACCATGTTTCCATTCCATGGGTTCACCTTGTACATTATTGATTACATGGAAGTATGTCTATTTTTAAAATTAATTTGATTATATTATGTTTTATTATGTTTATGTATAGATTATAAACATTTTCCATTATTTTTATCAATTATAACTTCTAATATATGAAATTTGTAATATATATTTCTTTAAAAATACACTTTTAATTTATTTTATTTTTAAAGGGAATGATTTATATAATGTAATTATTATTATTTTATTGTTGTGTTTTAGTTCTTGGGAATTTTTTATGATGAAGGGAGGGACTTATCTCCCACCAATTTATTGGGTATGTTTATGTTGGAGGTCGACCATATGGTTATCCAACTGTAATTGTGATGATTACAACATAAGGTATATGTGAGGGTTAAATTGTAAGTTAGATTTTAGGGTTTCATTGTAAGGTAGTGGTGTGGGTTACAAATAATATGGTATCCATTATGGTTAATATATTATTTAATTAATTTCCCATGTTACCTTTATGGTATTTTTTATGTTTACTATGTTTTATAAAAATATCATTATTTCTTCTGGAAATGGTGATGACCTTGTTTGTTTATGTTTCAATCATTCCAATCAATTTCTAATGGGTTTATTTATAGAACTAGAAATATCCAATGTTTCTATATACATTTGGACCTACTTTCCAAAGGTAGGATCCCATTAGTTGTGGACTGATGAGACATAAGAATTTACATTGGTCAAGAGGATGAGAGGTCAGACTCATCACACCTTTTTGGGGAGAATTATCGTCTAATCTGAGACTATATAATATGTTTGAGTTATGTTCGTGAATCCTTATATAGAACTCTCTTGGTCATTATGAAAACCATAATTGTTTTAATGCCACTCATTGGGGAACATAAAGTTTAATGTCGTTTAGAAAGACATGGATTATTTTAGAGTTGGGATCGTACCTGCAGATAGGGTACCTACGTATCCTTGTTACGAAAGGAATTAGAACCCTTGTAGTTTGAGTGATGAAGTATGAGTTTTATGCATGATTAATGGACCAAAGAGAGATTTCATAATTAATTTTACACTCTATGCTCATGATAGTCATTCTTAGTGTGAGAAACAAGAGGTATCAGTAAAACCTGACGATTGTGCCATGAAAGATGTAGTCATAAGAAATAATGTGGGGATTATGTATGTATGACTACCCAGTTAGATGAATACCTAGACCTAATTTAGGGATGAAGCCTGAGAAGAGGGTGAATAAAGGTATAAGTGCTTTAGGGAGACTTGGATACTTAGCTTAGGACTTACTCATTATAAGGATTCCCAAATTAGAGGGGACTTATGACTGGGTTTTATTCCTGAAAAAGAAGCCCAATTCAAAGGAAATTAAGTTCCGGGCTTACTCCTAAGGAGGATGCCTATATTAAGGAACTAGTATCTTAATCCTAAGGAGGATGCCCATATTAAAGGGATTTGTAATCTGGGGCCTAATCTTGAAAATGAGGCCCATGTTAAGAGAACTTATGACTAGGGCTTACTCCTAAAAAGGAGGCCCATGTTTAGGGGACTAGATAATTGGGTCATACTCTTGAGAAGGAGGACCAAAACAAAAGAACTTCTTATAATTCCTTTCAGATAAGGAATCCCACAGAGTAACCATGCCACAAATGGATTTAACCAGGGTTTTTATGGCTATCTCTTGGATAGGAGAGATGAATTTTAGGAAAGAAAGTGAATTGGAAGGAGGAATGCAAGTTCTGGTATGGCGCGCAAGTCCTGGTCTCACAAGTATACTTGCACGACATGAGTCCACTTGGGAGATGAAGAACATATGAAGTGATACATGGGAGACATTTAATTGGAGCCCTTAGTATCATCTCTAGAGAATTTCATATGGGCAGCACACAAGTTTCCTTCAGAGGGAAAGGTGGAACACAAGAATCATCACTTCCCATAAGGGATGGACACATAGGCACACAAGTATTGATGAGTTCTAATACTTAGACCTTATTATTCACCTTTAGAGCTTCCATTGTAGGTAAATAATTACCATAGAAGTGTTCAGAAGACTTCAGATGGAGACATGGCCGACCAGAGCTTGAATATGAGTTCTGGATTTTTCATCCTCAAAATTTGGGGCCCACAAGGGTTATTTATAGGCCACCTGAGGAACCTGGGTGTAAAAAGAATAGGGTGCACAAGTGAATGGTGAGACTATAATGAAACTTGCACAACCCCTTTTTAAAGGGATCCTTGTTCATGCCTTTGTAAATTTTTGATGTTCTTCAAAGGATGACTCTCTTTGTGCTTAAGGTATTCCCTTTTCCATTGGTTAGACTCTGTGATGGAAAGGAGCATCAACAAAATTCCCCCCTCATAGTTGGATCTGAAAAAGGAAAGAGGATTTGAATCTAATGACACCAAGAAAAAAATGTATTGTGGCGCACAAGTAGTAAGCACACATTTATGCTTCTTGTGCGTAGGGTCCAGAAAGCAGAGATAAGGCTTCGCCTATATATATGGGTGCCACTCTCACACAAAGAACCTGGCTTTCAAACCACCTCACTCTCATCATGCAAGTGAGCTCTTGTTTGCAAAATTGACTTGGCTTTCTTCTCGTCAGTTCTTCTATTCGTGTCACACTTCTGTAGTGAGTTTCTCACTTGCGTGTCAGTACTAGCGCAGTAAAACTTTCCTGCCCAATTTAGACTTACGAGGAAAAATTAGACTTTCTCATCTTAATTCCTTAGACATTTTTTCAATTTCATTACAAATTATATGAAAAACCAACTTAATTAAAAGTTAATAATTCGATCTTTGTGCAGATTCAATGATTCCTAGAAGAATTGGATTGGCTGATGAATTGTATAGAAAGAGAATTGATGATATGATGAACATCGTTGGCCATGACTATTAAGATATCTATGAAAACACTCTCCAAGATTTTTTCAAGTACATGAAGAAGTATCATGTTAATTTCACACAGAGCATTTACATGCCTTTATATGGACATTGTCATCTGCAAGGATTCAAAGTTCCAAAGCCAAATAACTATATGCTCGAGATGCAGTCAAATTGCTACCCATATATTTTGGTTATGATGTGCATTATGTGCAGCAACAATGGTGTGAACATTCAAATTTTTCCTCCATGCCATTTCCTTCCAGATATGAAAATGGAAAACCCATGGGTTGATATGTATTCTGTTGTCGGTTGGTGGAGAGAAGACTATCATGACATTAGAGCAATATTTTAAAAGTGTTCTCTCTCCAAATGGATCTTTACTTCCAATGATCCATTCTCAAATCCATGTATCCATCTTCCAAGTCTTTTGGATAGAAATAGCTTCACTATTTGATCAGCATAAAATTTTCGCAAACCTCACTCAAGAACATTCTATTATAATTGTTCCATGAAGAGCTGCTATCCCTGCGTCTCTTATTGTATCCAACTGAAACAATGAATTCCATGAGGTTGATGAGGAAGTTAGGGATTCCGTACCTCAAATGAAGAGTTATATTTAAAGCCTCTTGTAATTCTTGTAAAAGATAAGAGACTCTAGTCTCTGGATGTCCTTCCAACTCTTGTGCATCAATGAAATACACTTTAATCATTAATCATTTCTGCCTGCATTCTTTTGCTACCTGCTTTAAATTTTTACCTATTCCAATGGGCCTAGCATATTATGATTTTTTATAGGGTGATACAAACAACCCTACAAACTTTTCATCTTTTAATTTCTCAATATTTTCTAAATCATACAAAATATATGTTTAGGGAGCTGGGACTTGACTTTTTTCAGACTTCCCTAGTATTTTGAAGGCAGTTATATGTTAGGCACATCAGACATAAAAATGCTAATGTTTAAGGTCAAATATCTTTGACCAAATGTTTTAAAATTGAGTAAATTCCTTGATATTTTATCTGAAAACATATTACCACATTCATGTATGGGGGAAAACATGTAAACATTGACTTAATAAAATTTGAATATGAGGAATGATATGAGAAAACGGTTAAAAGGAATTAGAGGACATATTTCCTACGAGTGAAGTTACCACTATTTAACAAAACTGTTAGGGGGTTGAATTATATAGGCCCAACTAAGTGAATTTTCTACATATTCAAATAAAAGCATCATTTGGCTAACAGGTCAATTATTTAGACTACTTATGTGAGGCAACCTTGGGGCACATTCTGCATAGTCATGCAAAAGAACTCTCAGAAATTTGACTTTTTTATTGAAAAAACCCTGTGAAAGTTTATGGAGATTAAAATTTTCCAAAGAATAGAGTCTGAAGTATGGAGAGAGGGACTTGAATATAGAGAGGATATTTCCAATCAATAATGTTAAAGAATTAGATGAATCTCACTCTTTTAAAGTTCTGACCCTAATGTAAGGAAGGGAAATATAAACCATAGACTTAAATAATTTAGGATCTTGTAAACTAGTATAGGGAAAATATGTGAAGGATTACTATTTGTGCAGATCCTTACATATTTTCGTTCAGAAAAATAAGGACAAAAGATGTTTTTTCTCCCATGAATGAAGTTACAAATATTTGACAAACCCGTTAGGGGGCTGAATTATTTAGGGCCATTTAAGGACATTGGCTTCATAGTCAAATTATACGCTCTTTTGGCTGATAGTGCCGTTATGTAGAGTACTTATTCAAGGCCACCTTGGGGCATGTGCTGCATTGTCAGGAAAACAAATTCTTGGGTATCCAAAATTTTATAACCAGAAGTCAATGAAGGGGTTATTATGATCTGAATGTATTTAAGGATAGGAGTATGAAACATCAAAATGGGCATTTTCCACTACATGAAGGAGATACACAGACCAATTCTAACCATAATGATGTTTTGGATGAGTCCTGAATTGAGGTGTCGGACTTCACTACGTATCCCATAAGGATAGGAATCAAGCCATACATAGTTCTTGAAATACAGTTTAATGTCCTATGGGATGAAAGTGTTGGAGATCTTAGTTTAGGGGCATAGAGATTTGACCATAATGAGGAATATACATTATGTGTTTTATAAACATTATGTGAGTGAAGACCAGGGTTTTCATATCACATTCATGTTTTCATAGGGGGACTTTTAAGCCAAGGGATTGAAAGTGGAACTTGAGGTTAGGCCCAAAGACTTTGGTCTGGAACTGTGGGATGCTCAAACATCCCTACGTATACCATAAGGATGGGAATCAATCCATACATAGTTCTTGAAATACCCTCTATAATGATTTGGTTCATACAAGTGAAGGGTGAAAGGGGACTTTAGTGCAATGATGGTTTGACCCAAGATTAATGATTCGGGCATTTCCATGTATGCATTTGTCTTTGAAATAAGACATGATTGGAGATAAATTTCAATGATGATTACCTCTCTAGCGAGGGGAAATGGGAGACTATATAATTTAACATCATATAGGAAGGACGATGGTGATGGAAAATTTAGTGTTATGTAGAAGGGAAAAAAGGTACGTACACAGTTTAACGTCATGTGGGACAATGGTGAACCGATGTGAAGAGATTGACTTTGTGCTTCTTCACAGATCAACATCGTATGAGACAAAGGTGAACCAATGTGAAGAGATAGGTTTTAGTATTGAAACTCGAGAGGTTTCCTACGTAACCAGCCATGAAGACATGGACCAAAGTCCTCATAATTCGATTAAGAATGAATTGGTGATCAAGATGTACATGAGGACAACCCGAAGATGGTGTTGGTACTTACACGTGGTTAGCGTCACATAGATGGTGTTTTGGTTAAAGCTTACTCTATGCTCATGTGAGTCATACTAGGTGTGGGAAACAAGAGGTAACAATAAGCATAACGATTCATAGATTAACATCATGTTGGATGACAGGGTGTTGTACAGTTCAGCGTCATGTTGCTAGGACGAATTTTAGTTTAACGTCTTGCAGGGCATGTGCACAGTTTTACATCATGTAGGACAAAAGGGACACATTTTAATGTCATGTGGGATGATAAAGGGATTGTTCAGTTAAATGTCTTGGATTAAGGACTATGGGGACTATTCACTTTAAATTCGCGCAGTAAAAAGTACGGGACTCTGCAGTTTAATGTCTTGTAGTAATTACTAAAGGGACTATGCAGTTTAAAGTCTTGCAGTAATGACTATAGGGATTTTTCAGTTTATAGTCTTGCAGTAAGGACTATGAGGACTGTGCTGTTTAATGTGTGGCAGTAAGGACTAAAGGGACTATACTGTTTAAAGTCTTGCTGTATGGACTAAAGGGACTATACATTTTAATGTATTGTTGTATGGACTAAAGGGAATATTAATTATAATGTATTTCAGTAAGGACTAAAGGGACTATGTAGTTTAAAGTATTGTAGTAAGGACTAAAGGGACTATGCAGTATGGACTATAGGGATAGTGCAGTTTAAAGTCTTGCAATAAAGATTAAAGGGACTATGTAGTTTAAAGTCTTGCAGTAAAGACTATGGGGACTGTGCATTTTAAAGTCATACAGTAAGGACTAATGAGACTATGTTGTTCAAAGTCTTACAGTAAGGACTAAAGGGACTATGCAGTTTAAATTCTTGTTGTTAGGAATAAAGGGACTCTGCAGTTTAAAGCCTTGCATTAAGGAATAAAGGGACTATGCAGTTTATTGTCTTCCAGTAAGGACTAAGGGGAATATGCAGTTTAATGTCTTGTAGTAAGTACTATGGGGACTATACAACTTATATTCTTGCAGTAAGGACTATATGGACTCTGCAGTTTAATGTCTTGCAGTAAGGACAAAAGGCGATTTTTAGTATAAAGTCTTATAGTAAGGGTTATGGGGATTGTGTAGTTTAAAATCTTGAGGTAAGGATTATGGGGACTATGTAGTTTAATGTTGTGTAGTAGGGACTAAAGAGATTTAATTGTGTAACACAAAATACTTCTTTGTAAATCTGGCATTGGTTGGAGTCGTGATGAATTCTCCATCCATTGAGATTAAAGAATAATCTCCATTGTAGTAGACATTATGTATTGAGTAAGTTCCTCACCAATTTGACTCAATATATGGAGGTTTCATTCCTGGTATCACAGGAGTTATGGGTAACAATACCAATTCTCCTTGAATTAATGAATGAAGACAAATTTTTATGTTGAAAACCCATGCTATTCGATTTTAATAGACTTCCATGTGGTGCCGGGTGCACAATCGTTTTTCATCTATTCATTCCAATTCATCAAATCGGTTTTGAGATTGTTCATCTGTTGATGAATAATCAAAAAATGGCTACAATGATCGAGGATAATTGAAACCCAATGGTCCTGACTGCTTGTATTCCATATACCAATAAATATGGATTTAACCGCGTTCTAGTGCAGGTGGTGGTCTGATAAGCCCATAAAACATGAAATGTTTTATCAAGCCATGATTTCTTATCGTTATCCACCATCTTTTGTAGTATGTTTGAAAGTGTCTTATTGAAAACTTATATTTTTTCATTGGCTGCTGCATGATCCCGAGATGAATGGTTGGTTTTGATGTTGTATTTTTTACACAACTTCCTTACCTCGGATAAACAGAAGTTGGTGCATTTTTCTGTCAATATGGTATGAGGGACACCAAATCTGGTAATGATGTTAGACATTATGAATCTAACAATTAATTTAGATCTAACATCATTGAGAGGTTTTTCCACAGCCCATTTGGAAAAGTAGTTTGTAGCAGTATGAATATATTTAAACTGCTTAGATGTAGCTGAAGGATAAGGTCATACTACATCCATTCCCCATGTGGAAAATGGCCATGAGAATTTAGTTGTATGAGGAAACTCTGGGGTTGATGAATGAAATTGGAATATACATGGAAATAATGAAACTTCTTAGTGAAATCAATATAATCTTGTTTCATTGAAGGCCAAAAGTATCCAAGCCTTCGAATTTGATCAGACAGTCTATGTCCAGACTATTGGACACCACAGACTCCTGCATGTACTTTTTTCCTGACAGCCATTATATCTTCATCATCAACACATCTGAAGAGAATTTCATAAAAACCTCGCTTGTAGAGATTTTTTTCTAGGTGATCTGGGCTATCATAAATTGTAAAATTGACCACACATCGCATCACTTGTTCTTTCCCGGATCTAACATGTGGGAGTGTTCCATTTTGAAGGTATTCCCTAATAGCTTTCATCCATCCTGTTGTATGACCATATGGTTCAGAAATGTGACTAATTTCATTTATTTCCTCTTTTCTAATTTGAAAATAAGTAGAAATTGTACAGTGGTGGGAAATATGGATGACTGTTTTATCCCGATTTGGATCTGCCAAAGTTGTGGCTACATTAGCCAGTGCATCAGCTTGAGCATTTTGTCATCACGGGACATAAGAAAATGTCTGTTCCGAATGAAATTCCACCATTAACTATTTGACATAATCATATAAAGGGAATAAATCTTCTATTCTGATGGCATAATACCCATTGACTTGTTTGATTGCCATGTCTGAATCACCTTTATCATTTAAGTGATTCACCTATGCCTGAAGCGCCAACTCCAATCCTGCGATGGGAGCTTGATTTTCTGCTTCGTTGACTGTACTGCCTTCCAACAATAAGAAGTAATAGGGTAACAATGATTATTTGGAGAAATAAGCACAATTCCTAACCCAACTTTGTTGAATTTAGGATCTTCCAATTTCTTCCATGTTGGTCTTCTGGAAGCACCATCAAAGTACATTTCCCATGTTTGAATATTATCCTGAATAGAGAAGACTTCCTCATCTAGAAGTTTGGTATCTAAAGATAGATCTTATACAGAATGGTGTTTAGTAAGGAAATCCGCCAGATATTATCAATTTATTTCCTTTTGAGGCATATACTGGTTATCAAACTAATGAAAAATAACTTCCCACCATGCTAGATGTTTTTTAAGCATTGGACAACTAAGGATAAATTTTAGCATGTTATTGTGAGATACCAATTGGACATCATGATGTAGTAGGTAGTGTCTCAATTTTTAGACCGCAAAGGTTAATGCTAGGAAGAACTTTTTAATAATTGAATATCATGTTTCAAACTCAATCATAGTCTGTCTGAGATAGTAGAGGTTGTTTTCATTCCCAACATCATTTTTTTTGGCATGGAAGTCACTCAATGATTGATCTAAAGCTGTTACATAACAAATAAGCGGTCTTCCTTAAAAATGTGGCATTAATACTGATGGACTCAAGAGATATTTCTTGAGAATATTGAATTATTCATGACAATCTTTAGTCCACTAGTATATGACTCCCTTCTTCAATAATTTGGTGAAGGGTAAACATTTTCCTGCCAGATTGGTGATGAAATGCCGAATATAGGCCAAGATCCCTTGATGCCCTCTCAATTACATCGATTTTAGACAAGGTGACATACCATGGGTCGATTTTGTCTTCTCAGGATCAACTTCGATACCACAATGGCATACAAAAAAGCAGATAAATTTTCTTGAGGTTACCCCAAAAGCACATTTCGAGGGGTTCATCTTCAAATTATGTTGTCAATGTTTGTGGAATATGAATTCCAAATCGGCCAAGTTATTAGAAAGTTGACTAGATTTAACCACCAAATAATCCAAATAACATTCAAAAAATTTCCCTAAAAAGGGTTAGAATATATGGTTCCTGGCACATTGATATGTTGCATGTGCATTCTTCAGGCCAAAAGGCATTACCCGAGAGAAAAACACACCTTGAGGGGCTCAGAAGGTTGTAGATTCTTCATCTTCTGGAGCCATTTGGATTTGATTATACCCTGAATATCTATCGATGAAGAAAAGTTCTTTATATCCATCTATTGCATCAATTAAGAGTTATGTGACCGGAACTAGAAAATCATCCTAGAGACAGTGCTGATTAAGATCTCTGAAGTCAATGGAAACATTAATTTATCCATTATTATTTTTCACAGGGACAATATTATCCATCCATTTGGGATATTGGACTTCTATGATGAAGTTATCTTTGATAATCTTATCCACTTCAGCTTCAATTTTGGAGGCATGAGTTGTGTGTTTTCTTCTTGCAGCTTGCTAGAATCATCGATGTTCTTCTGGAAAAACTAAATGATGAGTAGAAACATCAGGATCAAGCCCTATAATATATGTATAATTCAAAGAAAATAAATCTCAATTTTGATTTAGAAATGAAATATACATTTCATGCTCTTCATGATTCATGGACACACTAATTAAAGTGGGTCATGAATCTTCTTTTGTACCCAGATTTATTTCTCTGATTTCATCCATAGTCATAGAGATACCTTCTTCAAATGCTGGAGGAGAATCCCTGAGATATTCATCTTCTTATTGAAAATGTTTTACCACTTTTGTTTCTACTTCTGAAGTAGACGATGAAGCATAATATCCATGATCAAGAGAGATGTTAAAATTTGAACATCTTGAAGAAGAGGATACCATTTCTAACCCTATTAATGATGCAGGGTTATCCATGGGTAATAAAGAGGATATGATGGATTGAAAATAGACATCCTCATTTATCTCTGACATTGTTATAACTTGTTCTAGCCTACTTGATGAAGTAAATAATTGATGGATATCAGCAGATGAAATGAAGACATCTGCATTTGATCTTCCATCATTTCATGGTGAATCAACAAATTCTTCCATGTTGACTGGCTTAATTGCCTTAATTGAGATTATATAAGTTTCCATAAGTTATTTGGATTTGTGTCTATCCTGTCAATTTGACTGATAGGAAACACATAATATGTACTCACATGAATGAATAGGTTTAATGGAGTATTTTAAAAACCATATGGAGGATTACTTTTAGTAACCTTTTTTCGTGGATATCATATTTCTATCCAGGTGATAGAATTCTACCTCAATGTATTGAGATTCACAAGTTTTGAAGGAGGATTTATCACCATAGAATGTCCCAATTTTACCATTGAAACAATATTTAAGACATCTATGGTATGATAATGGTATAGCCACAAGTTGATGTAGACAAGTTATTCCAAGAAAAATGTTGAAGGTTGTGTCATGACGAACAATAATGAAATCTGAATTGGATACAAGGTCTCCAAACTGAGTTATGAGTGTAATCTCACCCAGAGGTTCTTGTTCATTTTTATCATATCCTTGCGACATCAAACTAGAAGGAGATAAATCATATTTGGTGAGGCACAATCGACGAAGTGCATGAATATGGATTGGGTTGACTTTTGAACCATTATCAATGAATGCTCGTTGGATGTATACATCATTGACCATGCCAAATAAATACAAAGGTTTAATATGTCCATCCACAACATCATATTCATCTCCATCTGTATAAGATATCACTACATGGAATTATGCATGATCCTTCTGTATATGTTAGTCTTCTGCCGCAACAATTTTTGTTTCGAATTCTTGAGGAATTGACAAAGCCTCAAGGAGTGCCTCCAAAAGATCCATTAATAGATTCAAGGCATCCAGAATGGATAACATGGCCGGTACTTGGGCCTAATGTTTCAAGATATCATACCTTTGGTCCAAAGGTATGAATATTCCAACCGGAACATATGGTTTCATTGGTTAATTAGAATTTGATGCTTTGGAAGTAGATGCATCTTGTATCGGGTTAGGAGTTGGATATACTCCTAGCTTTGGAAGATTAGACCGACTAGGTCTATTTGTTTGCTGAGAGGAAGAATGTGTAACCTCCAACCAATCCTCCAAAATAATTGTGCCATGAATGAATCTTCCATGTGTGAAAAAACATTCATGTTCCTGATGAGCCTGCTGAAGGGCTCTGCCACGATTTTCTGCTGCATATACAGATCTAGCAAGGGTAGGATTGGAATAGTTGATTCTGAAATATCCAAGACTTCCCTTGTATCCTAATCCTCTTTAACTCCCACTAATTACATGTTTTTGCTATAGGGAACTCAGACTCATCATGATCGAAATTGTGATTGGCATATGGATTCGTTACGTGAATCATGTTAATAGAACCAGAAATCAACTCTTCATCTGATGATGATTCTGCCTGATTAGCCAGTCTAGGCTAGGCCGTTTGGTGGGGTGGTGCCCATGCATTTAAAGTGGATGGCATTAAACCTTCCAAAGTCAAAGACAACTTAGACTTTGACATGAGCTCATCTTCTTCTGACTGCTCTTTGGTCTTCAAATTATGTCACCTCTTTGATGATTTTCCTTCTAACGAAGGGAGTTTTGTTGGGGCATTCATAGCAGTAGTCACAATTGGTTTATTCAATTGTGTTCATAAAATGGAATTTATTTGGTTGATCATTTTCTTTACCACATAATCATCATATTTTGGTGCATTTTTAATTTTTACTTTGTGCCACTCGCCTTCTTCCACTGGATCTTTAGCAGTAACACATGCTACTTGGGCTGAAAAGCCTTTCAGTTTTACTTGTCCCGAGTCCACCATCATTTTGTTGGAGGTCTTTGAAGACAAAAAACTCTTTAATGGGATTCCCCAAAATCTGATGAAATGGAAAATATTTGGGAAGGTCTTAATCTCCTTCCTTGTTCGGCCTTTTAAGCCTTGGAAACTGAACCAAATTATTTTCCAGAGCTGAAATGAAGTAACCAAGAAATTGTTCATTTTGGAATGAATAAACATTCTTCTTTAACTCCTAAAATTGTTTCTATTTGTTATCTCTTTAATCATCATGATGATATGGCCTATGTTGTTGATGCTCAAGAGGTGGATACCTTCGATAAGATGATGGCTTTGAAGTGGAAGCAGGTACATGTGCTTGTTTAAGTGTAACTGTAATAGTATCTACTCTCCCCATTCTACGTCCTGGAGCTGAAGAAAATAAATGAGTTTTATCCTTAGTCTCTATAAGATAATCTTCGATCTATTGGGCGATTGAAGTAAGGTATAGAAATTCTCTTTTAAATTTCACAGGGATCAATGGTGTGTGTAATTCATCATGGAAATTTTCCACACAGATTGGAAATAACACTTCTTGGGGGAGTTCTAAGAATAAGGAATATGTTGATCCCTTTTAGCGAGCAACGAAATCCAAAACACTTTCATTCTATATTTTTATACTATTTTTAATATAAAAAACTATTGTTTTTTGGATATTTATAGTTGAATTGAAGGAGAAATCTTTGACGAAGATCTTCCCACCCAATAATTGATTGTGATTGCATTCTTTTATACCAGACAAAAGTAGTCCATTGTAATGACTATACAGAACACCTGAGCTTTGCTGATTCTTGTTGTTGAGGAGTTCCCATAATACGATCAAAACGAGAAACAAAATGTGTTATGTGTTGTTATGGATCTCCTAAACCATTAAAAATTGGGAATTTGGTATTTGAAAATTTTTATGGATGAAAAATTTCATCCACCCATTCGAGGTTATCTCGCTTTTCTGGTTTAATTTGTGTACGCTTTCCTTCCATAGATTCCATTTGAGCTATTAATGACTCAATGTTAGTTTTTAACTTTTGAGAAACATCTAGTTGAGGTTGGACCTGAGTAGGTGAAATAACAGGAGTTTGGACAGGTGTGGTGACTGGTACTTCAAATGATGGTAGAATTACCGGTTGTTGTTGCGCATGACCCATAGGATTAGACCTGTGAGGGCGTACTTGTAAAGAAGAATATTCTTGATCCATACCAGTAACTACAACGAATTCCTTTGACTGACTAACTCCATCATGCTTAGGAGGAAGACTACCTTGAAGTAGTTCATCATTCAACTTCCTTAACTCCTTCATTTCTTCCTCTTGTTGTGATAACCTTTCCTCTATTGAGAGTTTTTTGACTTCTACAAAGGTAGGGTGGGACGTAACATTACTTTTACCCATTTCCATGGAATTTTATTTTTTGGAGTATGGAATTGCATTTCTCGAAGGAATATCTTACCTATGGGCAGCCCTCTGGCCTCTGGTATGCACAGCTATTTCGTTTATTTCTATGTGTACTGACCCTTGAACAGGAACTTGTTCACCTGATTCCTCTGAGTGAACCTCATGTTCTAGGGGATCAGTGACAACAACATTGATGACATTTATCGTTGCATAACGCATTGCATCACTTATATCATCATTTCTACGATATTGTATTCTTCTATGTCCTTTATGAGACATTTCCTTTTGTTTTGTTGATCCATCAGGATCATCTTGATGAAAATTAATTTGGAGGGAGTCCTCTGATAATTCGTCTCTACGTTCCTCTTGTGTCTTATTCCATAATCGAGGGAAGAATGACTTTAACTGAAGTAGAGATGGAGGATTTGAAAAATTACCTAGTCTGGTGGACTGGGGTTGTTTGTGCTTTCCCTGCTCAACTCCTTGACCCCCATCTGTTGATCCAAAGTGTTGTGCTAAAAGAGTCCCCAGCTTGGCAAGCAGAGGTAGTTCATGAGCTGCTACATCTGAGACTTTTTAGAAATCTGTCCTGATTTTCCAGACTTTAGTCCCAAAATTGGAAGGATTCATCAACCTACATCCACCCAAGTCACCTGGCTCAAATGACCGTTGGATGATTTCGGAGACTTCTATCACCTGCTAACGCGCATTCTCTAAACAAGATGCATGTTTGATATTCTCATTTTTTTTATTCAAGAGTAATTTGAAAACATATTCCTTGTATGACTGACTTTGGGAAGAACTACATGAGGCATGTTCCTGATCAAGCAATTGATTACACACAAAACCAATTGGTTGTGGCCGGCCATGGGCAATAACATTGTATGGGACCACTTTTGGAGGGCATTGTTGATTGGATAGTACAGTGAAATTCATTTCTAAATGAACACCCCATACCCTGATATGAATACCAGATGGGGCATTGGTAATTAACTGGCGTAACCTTTTTAGTGAGCCAAAGCTTGCATGCTCAAGGGCTCTCTGCTGCTTTTTAACCATTGGATATCGAGAATCTGAGAGAGATACCAAATCAATTTGGCATTGTAACCCTTCTTTTATGTAAAAATGATTATCATATTCATAAAAAGTTAATAGTTTCTCTTTCAAGTGATAATGAGTTTTCCACGGGTGGATGCGAATATCGTGAATACAATCTTCCATCAACAATTCGGGAATATTATACTGAGATTCATCCAAAGGCCAAAACATGACTGGTATTCACCTTTCACCAGTTGTTTTCTCATATTCAGCACTTCTTCCTTATCATTTGATGATGATTCTTCTACATGATTAGACCAACAATGTGATTCTTTGTTGGTTCATCATATTCATCAAGATCGGTAGAGAATTCATTTATCAAATTAGACGATGAATGACCCAAGGGTGGTTTGGAGAATGACCAACACCCTAGGCTATCTTCTGATTGAGAAAGTATTTCACCTGCTTGTGGTAAAGCACCAGTCATGACTGCCATCACATTTTCAAGTGCCTCATGGTAAGTGGTATTTCTCGTTACTGCATTATCCGTTGAATAATTTTCCATGCAATGCGAATTAATACTGTAGAGAGGACTTTCGCATCTAAATTCATCATCATGGGGAGGGCCACTATGGTGGGTTATATGAAAAGATGAAAACCTTTTCTCCATGATCATCTAGCCACACAAAGAGTTATCGAGGATCTCATCTGAAGATAATACGTCAAGAACGACCGAACTGTCATAAAGCAAGCCTTCATGAGGAAGTGTCTGATGATAAACTTTGGAATTATTGTTCTCACTATTGGTAAATGAGAGAGTATAATCTTGAGTTGCAGTAGATAATTGTCTGAGGGCTTCTAGAACTCCAGCATCGAGCCAGGACATATTACATATTAGATCTTGATTTCTCGACTGTTCTAAATGGTTATTTTTCCTGAACGCCTTCTTACTCAATTTAGAAACCACTTGTTGAAGAAAGTGGTTATTATGGGCAGGTGTATGTGCCTAATTTGGAAAAATGGTCAGGTTAGGCTTATTATCCCCATTCAAATTGGGTTTATGTGCCTGACTTGATTGTTCGTATAACATGGGGATGTATGCCCCACAACCCTCTTGGACAAGGAAAGATGTGTGTATCTATTCCGGAGTGACATATTGATGTGTCACTCCACTAGTAGGAACAGATTTTTATTTCATTCCCTGTGATGCTGCTGAAGTTGTTATAATATTTTGACAGACATCCATAATGTGGGCATGTATTTTCTTCTTCTCTTTTACCATTGTCAGAATGTTCTTGGTGACTTCATCTACCAGAATGGTAATATACGCCCATTCCGTGCTTGGAGTAGGTGTATGTGCCTGCTCCTATCCTCCATTTCATATCAATGAATTCTGATAGTACTCAGATGTGGGGGCAGAAAATTGTGTCACCCTCTTAATTTTCATTAGATATTTCCAATTGACATCTCCGGGTGATACCAAATGAGACGCTTGGTTACCCTGATGAATTACAGGTGTATGTGCCTGCTGATTGTTCCCCACCACATGTGATTAGCAATTTTCTTTGGTTGCAGTAAGACGAGCCTGCTAACTAGCTGATGAATTATAAACAGGTGTATATGCCTGCATATAATAATCTACCTGAATTGTCTGGTGGTATTAGCGGGTTACTACCAGACAAGTCTGCAAGGTAGTAACATCAGGATGGACGGGTGTATATACCCGCTTGTTGTTTTACAAAAAGTTGTCTTGATGGACTTCTCCAGAGGGGGTAAAAGTAAGAAACTTCTCCCTTTTGAACATGTTTCACCTCTGACGGTTCGTCTTGCTTGCTCGGGTATGAGGAACCTGATCCGAACCCCTAATGGTAATACCCTCATCATGCTGAGGGACCACTGCCGCACGATTCTGGTGGAGATTGTTGGTGGGAGACCTCAAGAAGGAGTCATGTCTTCTAGAATTAATTCCTTCAGTGGCCTTCTCAATCAACTACCCATAATATGGGAGGGAATTGTGATTTGGTTATGTGGATAACAACCCAAAACCGTTGGAGACGGGGGTTGGAACCTCCTGCTTCATGACCACTGGTCGTCACTATCCAGGCAACCAGGGTGAATTGTTGACATTGAGGGATTGTAGAGCGGCCTACAGAGTTATAATGGTACCATGTTAATGGTTTTACCTAGACAATGCATTTGAAACCCAGCATTGAGGAAGCTGAGAAGGTGATGACATCCTTAGAGCGGATGGGCGTCTAGCCAGAGTAGCAGTCGAGGCATTCACAAGTGTGAATTTTAAATAATCCATTTCTTTAATGCGTATAGATCTTGGAAAAAAGTTCATGATTGATATAACAGGAATAATAAAGGTATGTTTTCTTAGACTACATCTTTTCGATGATCACATATGTTATTGATTGCTTTGTTTTCCATCACATTAAGTTAAATAGGTGCCTTAACAAATAATTAAAAGATCATTTAACTTGGCTAAGGATTCACGTCGGGTTAACCATTTTTCATTCTTCTGTAAATGGGGATGACCTTGTTTGATTAAGGTTCAAACATTATAATCAGGTTATAATGAGATTATTCATAGAACCGGAAACATACAATGATTCTATATCCATTTGGAACTACTTTCCATAGGTATGTGCCAATTATTTGTGGACTCATGAGAATTAATAATTTTCATTGGTCAAGAGGATGGGAGGTCAGACTCATCACACCTTTTTGGAGGAAATTATTATCTACTCTGGGACTCTATTATAGATTTGAGTTCTGTTCATTAATCCTTGTTAATTTACCAATTATGAAAATGAATTTTTCCATTAGACATTGCAATCAATGATTTTTATGTTGGGGATTTAGAGATTTTTTTATATGTATTTGAGGATCTTTTTCAATGGAGAATCATCATTATGAATTAGTGATTCTTATTCAGTGGTATAATTCAATACATTATATATAAATCTCTTGGTCATTATGATAACCATACTAGTTTTAAATACACTTAGTGGGGCACTTGAAGTTTATTGTCGTTCATAAAGACCTGGATTATTTTATAGTTGGGATCGTACCCGCAGATGGGATACCTACGTATCCTTATTACAAAGAGAATCATAACCCATGTAGTTCAAGTGAATATGTATGAGGTTTATGCATGATTAGTGGCCCAACAAGAGAAGTCATAATTACTTTTACTATCTATGCACATGTGAGTCATTCTCGGTGTGAGAAACAAGAGGTATCAGTAAAACTTGATGATTGTGACATAAATGATGCAGTCATAAAAAATGATATGGGGCTTACCTATGTATTACTACCCAGATAGATGATGATCGGGACTTACATCAGGGAAGAAGCCTAGGTATATGGTTTATAAAGGTATAAGTGTTTTATGGAGATTTGTATACATAACATAGGACTTACTCCTGAGAAGGATTCCCAAATTAGAGGGGAGTTTTGATTGGGTTTTATTCTTAAATAGGATTCCCAAATCAAATTAAATTAAGACCATGTCTTATTCTTAAGGAGGATGGACAAATTAATGAACATGGGGTTTACTCTTAAGGATGATGCCCATGTTAAGGGGATTTTCAATCTGGGGCTTACTCCTAAAACGGAGGCCCCGGTTAAGAGAATTTATTACTTGGGCTTACTCTTGAAAAGGAGGCCCTGGTTAAGGGGACATGATAATTGGGGCTTACTCTTGATTAAGAGGCCCAAATCAAAATAACTTCTCAGAATTCCTTTCAGATATTGAGGCCTGAAAAATAAATCACACCACAAATGGATTGGAATAGGGTTTTAAGGGTATATCATGAAGAGGGGAGATGAATTTGGGGAAAGTAAGTGAATTTCAAGGAGGTGTGAAAGTCCTAGTATGGCGTGCAAGTTTTAGTCGCGCTAGTACCTTTGCGTGACATGAGTTCACTTGGGCGACAAAGAACCTGTGAGGTGATACTTGGGCATCTTTGAATTGGATCCCTTAGTATCATCTCAAGAGGATTTCAGATGGGTGGCACACAAGCTATCTTGAGAAGTAAAGCTGGCATGCATGTATCATCACATCCCTTAAGAGCTCGAAACTTAGGCGCACATGTATTTATGAGTTCTAAAACTTAGGCCTCATTCTTCATCTTTAGAGCTTACATTCTTGGTAAAGAATAACCTCAAAAGTGTTCGGAAGACATCAGATGGAGACTTGGGTGACAAGAGCTTGAATCTAAGTTTTGGATTTTTTGTCATCGAAATTGGGGGCCCAAATGGGGTATTTATAGGCCACATGAGGACCATGGGTGAAACAAGAATAGGGAGCGCAAGTGACTTGTCTGGTCCATATGTGGCACACATGTATACTTGTGTGACCATAATTAAACTTCTGCGACCCATGCATAAATGGCTCTTGATCATGCCTTTGTCTATTTTTTATGTTCTTTAGAGGATGAATCTCTTTGTGCATTAGGTATTCCCCTTTTCCATTCATTAGAGTCTGTGACAAAAAAAGCGTCAACAATTATGTTTTAATAGCGTAACTATATAATACTTATTGGGTGAGAAGTGTTACATTGTGGAAACTATTTAATATGTTTATAATAATTCATGTAATAATAATTTATCTAATTCATTTTATAACTCATACTAAGCTTGTATGTACTTATACCATGTTTTGAATTGTTTTTCAGTGGGTTTAAGGATGGGTAACAGAAAAGGTGAAGCCTAGATGAGTGTTTGTAATAGTTATCACGAATTGATTTAATGTTATTTACTAAATAATGAGGTTTTATGAAAATAATGTACATTTTTCTAGTAGTTCCAACATTTTATTATTTTTGGTTTATATATAAGAATTATCTATTAAATTTCTAAAACACTATACCTAAAAGATCTTGGGAAATGTAAAGAATTATATTCTAAAGAACACACTAGTTTATGTAAAGATTGATGATGTGTATTTATTGTAAGGAAAAAAATAATGGGAAACTCAATTTCATAGTATAGATTAAATACAGTTTATTAAATAATGAATAAATTATAATAATCAATATCAAAATGTAATAATTAAAAAATATTCCTAATAATCAATAAATTGAGAAGGATGCTCAGAAAAAATATAGTCAATTTAAAAAATGAACACATTCCATATTATCAATAAAATGATATGTATGTTAATAATAAATAAGGTCATTTAATGAAATGGAAATAATAGACATTTATAAAACAATATAGGGCATAAAAAATATGGAGTGTTAAATAAGTGAAAAGGAAATACAATTAGTCAATAATCATAGAAATAAATATATCTTTATTTTTTTAATAGTAAAAATATCTTGGATAATAATGACTGAATCATAATGTAGACAATGTTTAATTAATGGATTCCACGTTTTCTTGGTACATTATACCTTTAACATTCATACCATTCACAATACATGTTAAAACATAATGTGTAGAAAATATACTATGTCTAACATATTTAATTATCCCACAAGACTACTAATGAATCAATGGGATATCATTAACTGGGCCTGACCTGTATTGTACATGCCTGAATCATTCCATAGATATTTTATAATCAGTTTAACTCATGGAACATGTGACTTATCAAAAATTATTATATATAAAATCAACTATGTATAACCAATTTAAATAATTAGATATTTATAGTAATCCAAAATATTAAATTATAGGAAATTATATGCCCCATTCAAGGAGATGGTAGGCCGCACGTACGCATGAATGCTTCTTCCAATTTTATGTTTTATTAAATGAAATAAAATAAAGTGAAATATATTTATCTTATAATTGAAGTATAATATTTTTTGGTACATATATCACATATTCATATTAAACTTTTCGTTAATACATTCCTTGTATATTTTTAAATTATCACATCATTTCCCAAGGTGATAATTCGCCCTAAAAATGACTTTATCGCATTCCCAAAAAATAGAATTCATAATGGAATGTGTTAGATAATAATTTCATATGAATAAGTTAATTATAAATATCATATATATCATATATAAATGATATATTTAACCTTATTCCCAAATAAGAAGGGTGGTAATGGAATAAAAAATGACATTGATTCATAAGGCGGTAGTCCACCATATACATCAATGGAAATGTTTTATCAAATTTGTTGGAAAATTGAGAATTTTTGAGTCTTACCCATAACATAATAAAATATTAGTATATTTAATATAAAGTGGATATTATATAATCATCACATAAAAACAATTGATTGATGTGGAGAAGGGAAAAAAATAATTGTTTTTTGAAAAATATTATCTCATCTTTGGGTATGCTAATTTGGATTGCATTAAGACTGAAAAAGTTTTTCTATATACCCAAAATAATGATTTTGATACAAGTTTTGGATGTTGGATATTTATTCTTCTTGGAATATATGATATAAATAGAATTTTATGTGTGATGAAGTGAGGTGAGTGATTTTCTTTTTTACAATTGAGTAGTAGAATTTTTTAAAATACCAAAAAGTAAACAATATTGTGGGTTGTCCCTTACATCATATGTCTCCTGTAAAGAAATATTTTATTTAAAATACTGTATATTATAAAACTATGAAGATAAAATATTTATTGGACACGATTTTATGTCGATTTTTCACTTCATATTTTTGTTTTCCCTTGATGACTCGTTTTTATCTTCATTGTTGTGATAACTTTTTACAAGACTCAACAATCATTTATCTAATAAATGATAACCAAATTATAAATTATAAATTATTATTATTTCAAATATGAAAACAATTTTTCCACATTCCAATAATAGTATCAGGCAAAATAAATTTTAAATTAATCATATTGATGGGACAATATGGGGGTTTTTAATATAAAAATGTTCAAAAAGATACATAAATATTATAGATAAATTAAATTTGAAAATGAATAAAATTAGCGAAATTTAATTATTAGATTCATAATTTATTTATTATTAATTAATAAATAATTCATAATATAATTTAATAATATAAAATATTTAAATGAAATAACAAATATCTATTAGAATTCTAGATTTTTCAGTATTCATCAAAAACAATATGTTATATAAAAATAACAAATAATAATCCTATACATAATTTAATATTTATATTTAAAAAAGATTATATTTTTACGACATATACAATTAATTAATGACTTATAATTTAGTGTTGAAAAATTTGCATTACTTAATAGTGGGAAAATTTCTATAAAAATGATTCTTTTATACATTAAATATTATATATTCTTATATTATACCTATAAATTTTATTTAATAATTTCAAATTGTAGTGACCTAACCCCAATAATCCCGGATATAGTGTATATAACCATTATATGGTAAATAGATAATATGTAAAGCACTTCTAAGGACTGAAATATTTTGTAGTCATTGTAAACCAGATTCATACATGATTTTTCTATTAAAAATAAATAAAATAATTATAACATAATTTTTTCTATACAATCTTTATTCCCTCGTAGAATATCATTTCCTATCTTTCTCAATATACTTCTTGGATTCCTAAATAATGAAAAATATAAATTATGAGCTCAAATTCACTGTTAGGATTTTTTATTGATGGGGAAATAATGAATTAATGATCCAAATCAATATGGTAATATTAATAACAATAAAAAATATAAAAAATAAATAATATGATAAATAAGTGCATAAAAAATATTTCGTGTATTTTTTAAAAGAATAACATTCCATCCAAACAACTCGACAATTCATAATCAACATGGAAAGTTAAACAATTTAAAACACATTCAATTTAATCTATAAACCAGATATGATATGTTTCCATAAATTTTTCATTGTGAAAAAATCATGGAGAATAATAAATAAATATGGATAAAGACAATGATTATTTATTTTATTCCTTGTTTCCTACGATATAATACAATTATCACCATAACCATTCATAGGATAGTTTAAAATATACTAGAGAAAACCCCCACTAATTCAAGCCAACTAACTCATCCAATGATACTACCGGTTATTAAAGGGTATATTTATATCATGGACCCGACCATGTCATATGAGTTTAATACATTAAAAAATATAAAATAATTGATATAAAAATAAAAATGTCCCATATTAAATATATACATTAGTAAAAAGATATAGATTTATAATTATTTCTTGATATATCAAATAACATTCAATGTAAACCTTAGATGTAAAAATTTTATATGGTTTACCAAGTAATCCTATCCATGATAAATTATATGGGAAATTGGGGGATCGTATATGTTCAACGATCCCTCAAATGTGAAAATTTAAAGGGGACTAAAATTGAATAAAAGAAGTGAATTTCAATATTTTCCGTGGCCAAATAAATCAAAAATCATCCCAAGGACGAATATGGATGTTATCATTAAATATTATTCCATGTGGAATAAAAATAATTGGTTCTTGTCATTTATAAATGTATATACTACTAAAATATAATTTAAAAAAACTTGTGGAAAATAGTCATTAAACATTCTGAATCACCCCAGTCCACATTGAAATATTTTAATTATGGGCCTTAAAAAAGGATTAAGTAAAAAAGAAACATAGAATATCATGATAATAGTTATGTTAATAATATAATATTTCAATTTATCAATAAAAACATCTCATAAAAGTAGATAGGTGTATAATATAACAATCATCTCAAAGAAGGGAGTTTGTTACAGAAATTGATTACCACTTTGATAACATTGAAGAAGTAAACACCATGGAACAGATATCAAAAAATGTAAATGAAATTGAACATAAATTTAATTATTTTTATAATAAAATACATTAATTTAAAATATATACTCCATATAATGAAACTCGTGGTAAATACAACATAATTATCTTAAAATTAAATTTGAAGCTATAAATCTCCTTAAAACCTTGGTAACTTCAAAATAAGGAACCCCAAATGTATTATACATAAAATTAAACATTTAAATACCATGAAGATAAAATAACTCACAATATAGTAAAAAAAATTCATGATCTGTCCTCCAGGCCCGTGCCGTGACTACCCCAAGCCCGCCTTCCATTGGCCAGGGGTTGGTGACTAGCACCAAAGGCATAAATACCGATAAAAAGGGAAGGAATTTCCCTTATGAAACCAAAACATACACAACCAGAGTACAAGAAGAAGGAAAAACATTGTAAAATTGATAACAAAAGTAGTTCTGAAAGTAAAAAGGCGCCGGAATACAAGACCAACCATAAAGTACAATGAAAAAGGCAAAAAAATTTGAAGGTGTCAAGCTACTCCCCGATCGTCCTCTGGAGTTCCTACCTAAAGGGTAGATATAGATATCATCCTCAGTGCCTTCATTCTTCAACCTTATCTGGGTACCATCTCATCGTGAGTTCCACCTCCAGGTACCGACTCGTCTTGAGGTCCACCTCCAGGGTTTTCTAGTCCCCGTACACTCGGCCTCCATCAGCATTGTCTGTCATCTGCATCCAACACAACGAGGTGCGGGCATAGCCCATGCAGGGTTGTGTATAATGATACTCAATAGGGACCCTGAAACCCTCAAGGTCTCAATAAATTCAACAAGGATAAATCACAATGTAATATCTTAATAGATAACCTTTACTTAGGTATATGCCCATATATATACCTAAGTTATCAAGCAACCCATGTCAATCATGATGAAAAACATAATGGTTGTTGACTCACCTCAAACTAGGATTTTAATTAAGGATATCGAAACCACAACTGATAAAGGGCTCCTCTACTTACGAGTATAGTGATCCGGTCATGACTCCGAGGCACTACTCACTAACCATAGACTGCTGAGGTACTCCTCCTATCGAGTACCGCGGGTCTGCCACCCTAACACAACGGTACTCCCTGCCGTGGGTCTACCACCCAAACATAGTAGTGCTCCCACTAATAGTCTACATAGGTACACCTTCAGTTGAGTACCATGGTTATGCCACCCAAACACATTAGTGCTCCCCGTTTTGGGTTTGCCTGCCAAACACAGTAGTGCTCCCCACTGGGCTAGTCAACTCACTCCGACTCGAATCAAACAAGCAGTCATCAGGTCTCAACCAGATATAAGGTCTCCATTCTCCATACGCTTGTCTCTAGGAGGATACGCTCCACAAGCTACTAGTGGATACTCTAAGTATCACAAATTTTCATGAAGAAGTATCTCAATGGACCGCCTCATCAAAGGGGTCTCAACACAACAAACGGCGCGTCCATCAGATGCCCGGTCTTTGAGTTATTAGCATTTTAGTCTTGGGGGGCCGGTTGGTTTTGTGTACGAAGAAACTGAACTATATCTCAACTGTACCCCGATCTCCCATGATGTATACTCAAGGAACCATTTCTCAACGTGATTAAATATTCCACTGACAGTTCATCAAATGGACGTCCGGCCAGAGAGTTATTAGTATTTCCGTTCCAGGGCCCGGTTAGTTCTGGGATCGAACCAACCCAGCCGTACCCAAACATCGCCAAAAACTTGAATGTAATATCCCAAATTTACCATCTTGATGCAAGGAATCCTACGCAATTTATGGTGCGTTGATCATAAGTCTGTAGCTCAAGACATGTTCATTTAACCGAAAATGGTCCGAAATAGGGGGTCTCGGACTGGTCCAACATGGCCTGACACCCCATGGGTCGGCCCGAACCGGTTCGACCCCACACGGGTCTGAGTCTGGCCCGGTAGGGCATGGCCCGGCCTGGACGGCGCGGTCCGGGCCAACCAGTGTGGCCCTATTCGCATGGCCCACCCCGGCCCTACCGGGGGGGCTGGCTCGACCAGTTGCCCGAGCATGTTGCGTCGAGCGGGGGGGGGGAGGGGGGGCGGCCCCCGCTGATTGATACCAGCAGTGCCCGCTGGAACTTCCCCACCTCCTGGATCCCGCGGTGCCACAGGGTCTGACGTATCGCAGCTGCAGCTGTTGTCGCGGTTGATTTCCTCCGACGGCGCAATGGGGCACCGCTGCCTCCAGGAGGCCTGACGACTCCGGCCGCCGGCGACCCACGCCGCCACGAGCTTCTGTGAGCCACCGGAGTTGCTCCGGTGGTCCGTTTTAGCTTCTGTCTATTGCAGTGGTCTTATGGGGTACCAAACATTACTACGAAGGCTTCCAAATGCAGTTGCGGTCCCGTTTTATTGTCGCCCATTAATCCGCACAAAAAAAGAACAACTAGCGGAGGGTCTGAGCTTCTTCATTAGATCGTGCCCTCCACATTAGAGGTTCAAACCATAATCCATCAATAGAAAGGGTATAATTATTCAAAATAAATTATACAAACACCCTGCAATTAAATACCCATGAACTGTGGAATAAATCACATATACACTATATACGAAAACCCCCCACCACGATAAGACGTCGCACGTCGTTGAACCGCGGAAGACGAACATTGCGGTGGTCAGACGTTGCAGAAGATCGGTGTCGATTCCATTGACATTAGAGGAAGATCCATCATCATTGGCGACATTCCCCATGGCGGTGTCTCCTCCCTTGATTCGGAGGAAGAAGAAGAGAAGGCATGTCGTCAGTGGCATCACGTTCTTCGTCGAAGTCGTTCTTCGTCAAGAATGGACGATGTTTTTCGTTGAGAGAAGAACGCCAATCTTTATTTCTCCAGAGTTTTCCCCCACAAAATATTATCTAACCCCGTAATAAAAATAAGCTCTCCAAATTTATATATGTTTCATTCCATTTAAAAATAAATAAAACTCTTTAATTAATTTAAGAGGTTGATCTCCTTAATTAAAATGTGTTGGCATGCATTTAAGAGGGGAAGAGGGAGGTGAAGAATTCTCATCAATAGGGGAGTTGAGGAGTTAACAAGTTAATTAATAAGGTGTTTAAGGGATATATTTGGGGAGTTTAAAGATGGGATTGAAATTTGTTATGGAAGGTGAATGATCGGGGTCCATGTGGACCCCACCTCCCAAATATCCACACACCAGGGTAGTTAGGTTTTTGTGGGTCCCACCATTTACTCACCATTGTAGGATTTAACCACCGTAGATATAAATAAAATTGTACACACCAATTTTATTTATTTTTAAACTAATTCCCCTAAAAATTAATTATGAACCTGCTTAAAATGCAACTGCACTAAAGGTCCCCTTAAGCAATTATCGGTGCTGCGAGTTCATCAGTGCCTTCGAATTTCAATTCCGATAACCGGTTCAAATGATAGAAAAACTCACTCATTCGTTCACTGAAAGTACATGAGATAAACTTTGGAAATTGATTCTGGGCACACTGGGCCCTGGAATCATGTGTCGTTAGAAGCCACAGACTCATAAAATTCAAAGAAATTAAGAAAAATTATTCCTTGAAATTACCGGGTATTTACATTTTTCAATCCATAGGGATTTACATCCCCATAAAGATTCAACACACACTAGGGAAAATATTGTTACTGAGCCTGCATCTGAGCCTTACCCTCCCATGTGCTCTCCTGGAGGTTCCTGTGATGCCAATGAAAGTGCACCTGAGGAATCGAACATCCACTTAGGACTCAATCCCGACGATCCTCAATCTCCACTGGAACCTCCATGAATGTCACCCCATCATCGATGTTTGGCTCCCTATGTTCGATGATGTGTGAAGGGTCGTGCATGTATCTCCTCTGCTGAGATATGTGGAATACGTCACACACCTAGTGAAACTATGGTGGAAAGGTCAAGTGGTAAGCCACCTCGCCTACCCTTCTGAGGACCTAGAAGGAGCTGATGAACCACAAAGTTAAATTGTCGCCTCGGCCACATCTCTTTAGACCTCATCATGTTGAGACCCGTAAGAAAACATGGTCGTTATCCTTATACACTAGAGGCATCCGTTTTCTGTTTTGAATTGAAAACTCAAAACACCTGCTTCCACGAGGGTAAGGTTGGCAGACTCAAGAGTGAACGGCCACACCCTCCTATGAATGAGTTTATCATGTGCATCCTGGGTTTCTCTTTTTGCCGACCAAGAGAAAAACTCCATACCAAAGTTTTAGATAAACCATAACCTTTTTGCATAATATAGTCAATCTGTGTATGAATTGTGGTTACCTGTCCATACCCAAACTAACGTCGTAAGGCTTCGACGCTGCCACCAAGAGATTCCAACCGAAACTCTCGCATCAAGGGTCAGATTACACCATCGGCGTAAGCATGATTATCAAGTATCCTCCAAAATATATCTCCAGACATGAGGGTCAAATCATCAGATTAACCAGAAACTCTAGGTATGGGAAACGATTCGTGGATGGAAAGGATGATTTGTATGAATTTTTGTTGTTATGGCTTCATGTAGTACACATGGAACGTACCTCGAATCATTCCTAGAGCCCTTGGGTCACACACCTTGAACGAATGTAGCTATTCTCTTCCCCTACGCTCTAGATCCCTGAGCCCAGTGGGGACTACAAAGGCGGTGGTTATAACATGTCGAAATGTTCCCCACCTCAAGCTGCTATTTTAGCTCTGCTTCCACATAAGCTGCCTTGTAGATTCATCTATCCATGAAACATGCTCTTCTAGAAACATTCTACACGCTCAAGTCTCTGAGACTGGTGCCAGTTTCCTGCTTTCCCATTAAAAACACTATAGAAGAACTCTCAACTACCTCCTCAAGCTAGTCCTCAGCCACCTGTAAGTCGGGTTGGCTTTGGATCCTGAGGGGTATCTGATGATGAAACATGTGTAAGGCCCTAAGCCTACATATGTCATCTACATGTATCGCCGATTGTAACTGCAGTCCAATGGGTAGTGATATAGCCGACACACTACCCGAATGTACTATCTCAGGCATCGGTCCACATACGGAAGACTCATTACTATGTGGACCATCCTCAAGCTCTCTCACTCGGAAACACTAGTATATAAGATCTCCATATTATCTACAAGTGTCTAAACTAGGTGTAGAAATCAAGAAATTTCCTCAATTAAGTCCACTACTTACTGGGAGTATGTCTCGTCTCGTAACCTTGGAGGCCTCTGTTGCTAGAACTCGTGCAATGGGCTCTGTCAGTGTGCACCGTCCGCTAGTACAGCTGGTGAAATATGCTGACCAATGGGTGGTGGTGTTTTAGGTACACCACCTAATTGTGCCATCATACTAAGAGGGCCCTACACCGGAGCCTCATCGCTCAGTGGGCCATCATTGGGTACTCTCTCAAAACTCCAACTGACTATCTGTGTGGAGGCATCGTGAACAGATGTGACACGGTCAAAAGACTATACCTGATGAACTGACCTGGTTTGATCTGACGTAAAGAAAACTTTTGAAAACACGCATGAAATTAGTGTTTTCGTGCACTGAGACGAAAATCAGTAGTCAGGGTCCTGGTGTATGGATACGTCGTCCGCCGCACCAACACTGGACTCCCTGAACTGAGAACCACACTCGGTACCATTAACACTATTTCTTCACAGAAAGGAAATATCATAGTTATATGTTCTGCGGTAGAACTAACTCCTATGATACCAATTTTTCATGATCCGTCCTCAGGGCCTGTGTTGTGACTACCCCAAGCATGTCTTCCACATACCAAGGGAAGACGACGAGCACCAAAGGCATAAATCCCGATAAAAAGGTAAGGCATTTCCTTTTTGAAATGAAAACATACACAACTAGAGTACAAGCGGAAGGAAACACAAAGTAAAACTAAAAAACAAAGTAGTGCTGAATGTAAAGTGGGGCCGGAATACAAACCCAACAGTAAAGTAGAAGGAAAATGAAAAAACAACCGGAATGTGTCAAGCTACTCCTAGATCGTCCTCTGGAGTTCCTACCTAAAGGGTAGGTACAGATAGCCTCCTCAGCACCCTCGTCCGTCAACCTTCTCTAGGTATCGTCTCACTGTGAGGTCCACCTCCAGGTACCGACTCGTCATGAGGTCCACCTCCAGGTGTCGTCCAGTCCTCATACACATGGCCTCCGTCAGAGTTGTCTTTCATCTGCATCCAACACAACAAGGTGCAGTCATAGCCCATGCAGGGGTGAGTATAACGATACTCAGTAGGGACCCCGAGACCCTCAAGGTCTCAATAAATCCAACAAGTATAAACCACTAAGATATATTTCAATATATAACATTTACTTACGTATATTCCCATATATATACCTAATTTATCAAGCAACCCATCTCAATAATGAGGAAAAACACAAAGGTCATTGACTCTGCTCAAACCAGGATTTTTCATTTATGATATCAAAACCAAAACCACTGAAGATCTCCTCCTCTGACGAGTACAGTGATTCTATCATGACTTCGGGGCACTTCTCACTAACATTAGACTATTGAGATAATCCTCCTGTTGAGTATCGTGGGTATGCCACCCCAACACAGTAGTGCTCCCTGCTGTGGGTCTGCCACCCAAAAACAGTAGTGCTCCCCCTAATAATCTACATATGTATTCTTTCTGTCGAGTACCGCGGGTCTGTCACCCCACATAGTAGTGATCTCCGCCATGGGACTACCACCCAAACACAGTAGTGCTCCCCACAGGGCTAGTCAAGTCACTCCGACTCGAACCATACATGAATTCATCAGGTCTCATCCAGGTACAAGGTCTTCGTACTTCGTACACTCATCTCTGGGAGGATCCTCTCCAAGATATACTGGTCAATAATATAAGTATCACAAAGTCCCACGAAAAATTATCACAAAGTACCGCATCATCAAAGGGGTCTCAACGCAACAGACGGTGCGTCCATCAGATGCCCAATTTGTGATTTATTAGCCTTTTAATCCCGGGGCCCCAGTTGGTTTTGTGTACGAACCAACCCGGATGTCTCTCAACAGTACCCCCAACTCCCATCTAGTATACTAAAATGAACCGTTTCTCAATGTGATTACCTACGCCGCTGACGGTTCGTCAAACGGACGTCCGGTCTGAGAGTTATTTGTATTTTTGTTCCAGGGCCCCGTTAGTTTTGAGTTCGATCCAAACCAGTCATACAAAAACTTCTCTAAAACCTTGAATGAAATATATAGAATTGGCCGTCTCGATACAAGGAATCCTATGTAACTAACGGTGTGTCAATCGGAGATCTGTAGCTCAAGGTATGTCTGTTTAACCGAAAAATGTCCAAAATTGGCGGACTAGGCCCGGTCCGACCCGACCCAACACCCCCTGGGTCGGCCCAAACCGGGTCGACCTGACTCGGGTTCGGGTCTGGCCAAACTGGCGCGACCCAATCTGCATGGCCCACCCCGGCCCGGTCGGGGGAGGCTGGCTCGACCAGTTGGTCGAGTGTGTTGCTCCAAGCGGGGGTGGGGGGGGGGGGGGCGCTGATTGATACTAGTGGCACCTGTTGGCACCGCCATGCCTCCCGGACCCCGTGTGGCCGCAGGGTCCGACGTCTCGCCACAATTGCTGTTTTCACAACAGATTTCCTCCTACGGCACGCTAGGGCGCCACCTCCCCTAGGTGGCCGGACGGCTCTGGCCGCCGGCTCCGCCGCGTCGGCGACCCGTGCCGCCACGAGCTTCTGCGGGCCACCGGAGTTTCTACGTTGGCCCGTTTTAGCATCTATCTACGCCATCAGACTTCTATGGTCCTAAAAATTACTAAAATGCTTCCAAATTCCATTCCGGTCATGTTTCTTCTTCGCCCATCAATCCATGCACAAAAAAACAACCAACGGAGGGTTTGGGATTGTTCGTTATCCCATGCCCTTCACAGTAGAGGCTCAAACCATAATTCATCAATGGAAAGGTTATAATTTATTCAAAATAAATCATACAAACACCAGGAAATTAAATACCCATTCACGAGGGTATAAATGACATATATAATATATACAAAAACCCCCTACCTCGATAAGATGGTACACATCGTCGAACCACTGAAGACGAACATTGCGGTGATCAGACGTCACAGAAGATTGGTGTCGATTCTGTTGATGTTGGAGGAAGATCCATCATCATTGGTGATGTTCCCCGCTGCAGTGTCTCCTCCCTTCATGCGAATGAAGAAGAAGAGAAGGCACATCGTCGGTGACTTCATGTTCTTCGACGAAGTTGTTCTTTGTCGAGAGTTGACGATGTTCTTCTTTGAGAGAAGAACACCAATCATTATTTCTCCAGAGTTTTTCCCCCACAAAATATTTGCTAACCCCAAAATAAAAATAATCTCTCCCAATTTATATAACTGTCATTCCATTTCAAAATAAATAAAACTCTTTAATTAATTTAAGAGGTTGATCTCATTAATTAAAATGTGTTGGCATGCATTTTTGAGGGGAAGAGGGAGGTGAAGAATTCTCATTAATAGGGGAGTTGAGGGGTTAACAAGTTAATTAAGAAGGGGATTAAGGGAGATATTTGGGGTGTTTAAAGAGGTGTCTGAAAAGTGTTATGGAAGGTGGATGTTTGGGGATCGTGTGGGCCCCACCTCCCAAATATCCACACAAGGGTAGTAATGTGTTTGTGGGTCCCACCATTAACTCCCCTTTGTATCATTTTACCACTGTAGATATAAATAAAATTGTACACAATATTTTTATTTATTTTTAAACTAATTCCCCAAAAAATTAATTCTCAACCCGCTTAAAACGCAATTGCGCTAAAAGGTCTCCTTATGAAATTACCAGTGTTGCAAGTTTATTGGTGCCTTCAGATTTCAATTCTGAGCACAGGTTCAAAAGATAGAAAAACCTACTCGTTCGATCACTGAACGTACCCAAACTAAACTTCGGAAATTGATTTCGGGCACACTGGGCCTCAGAATCAAGTGTCGTCAAAAGCCATATACTCATAAAATTATAAATGATATTAATAAAAAAAAATCTCTGAAATGTTACTGTCTCTAAAATGTTTAATTATATACACCACAATGAAATGTAGTTTGTGGTTACTCTGACATTTATCTCACATAAATAATAATTGAGATGAAATTCCCATTTCATAGTCATACGTAAGACATACATGTTTTAACCTCGCATATAATTGTATTAATCATGTTATTAAATTATTAAAAATAGTAATTTATATTATTTATATCATATATGATTCTTTTATAATTTTCTAATACCTATCCATTAATAATAATTTCTAATTTTTATTATTTGATTTAATAAATGATTTTCTTTTCGAGTATGTGTTGACTTGATATTTTTTTCTGATTGCATAGATAATAATTTATCATTAATGAAATATAGGATTTATGTGTCATATATATTCATTATGTATTTATTTAATGTGATCCCTAAAATTTCAATATAGGAAATGAAATACACCATTCATTGAGATTGTAGGTCGTACATACATATGAACATTGTTTCAATATTATTTTTCTATTAAAAGTACTAAAATTATATAATATATATGTATATTATCATTAAAATTTCATATTTACTTAATATATATCACATATTTTTATTAAAACCAACCTCAATAAATTCCATGTAATTTTTGAATGGATCACATCACTTGTAAGATGTCTTAGTCCCACTTCCACAATTGATGTCATCATATTCACAAGAAATTGACATCATGATGTTATGTGTTAGAAATTAATTCAAGGATCATATTGTAATAACAAAATTCATAAATTTCATATACAAACTCTAAATACATCATTATTACAATCCTTTAAATGTGGAAATGGACGGATAAATAACATTGATTTGGAAGGTGATAAACATACGTACACAAAATTGATGATTGTGTATCCCATTTGATGGAAGTGCTTGAAATGGTAGTTCATACCATTAACATCAGTACATAACATTTATTTTTTTATAATTATTTTACTATATATAATATATATAATAATAAATTATTTGTGGATAAAGAAATTAAAAGAAAGTTCTTATTGAAAAAGGCTTCCTCATTTTCATTTAACTCCATTTGGTTTATTCCAAAATAGATCATTGTGGGGTTTTAATAAAAATATTAGGCCTCTAGGAATCTTGTAGGGATTCTCGTAGATTATTTTCAAATGGGTTGTATGATCCAAAATCTTTAGTAGGTGTGAATAATTTGTAGCGGTGTGTTCCCATTTATAGTTGACAAGGAGTGTCATTATTATTAATATGAAAAACATTATTTTTAGATTTAAATTAGTCCATGTTCATCAAATAGTTGATTAATATATTTTAAATGAATCATATGGTCGATATATGGCCATTTAATAGGTTTTGGATATGTGTATTAGTCATTATGGACATTATGATTGAGGTTCAGACCCATGTTATGGTGGTTTTTCTCTTAATCAATATACATAATTTTAATTCCATTCACAAATATTTTTAATAAAACCCCAATTTTACCTTACTATAAATTGTAAATTATGATTATTCAATATATGGGGTCATTTTTTCGAAATTAAAATTACAGATGTTTTATAAAACATTTTAAATAAATCCCATATGTGGGATGAGAAATCATGTCCTTAATGTGAAAAACGTTAAAAATATTACAATGTTTTATTGTATAAATTAAATAAAAAATTAATGACCTATATAGTATTAATATATTTAAAATATATCTACAAAATCCTTTAAAATAATAAATTTTATAATTTTTCACTTTTTTATTTAGACAATATTCCATTTGTCAATTAAATTTCAGTATTGTAACAACCTATCAATGAAAAAACCTCCTGGAAAAATACAAAAAAATATTCAAAAACTAATATAGAATATAAAATTTCAGAATGTTTTTTATTTTTTATTATAATATTTATAATGATTATGTATTTCATTAACATATGACCACCATTACAATGTTTTAAAATGGCCTTTAGGAAATTACAGCTTGTAATACATAAATTGAATTTTTATCACATCTCATACATATTAAAACAATTGGATGAAATGAAAACACAAGCTGAACAAATATATTATTTAATATCTTATGTTTGGTGGTCCTAGTAATACTTTCAAACAATTGATTATTCTAACTAAAAATCCATGCATAAACCATTACAACTAACTAGTGGCCATGTATAGGGTAGTTTTATTCAAGTTGACTCAACAAACGTGTCCCATATGACACAAATCGATCTACCAAACCCAACACCCATATAATCCAAATTCTACAAGCATCAAAAAACACCATATACTCCTCAATTGGATTTTGTTGGATCAAAATTGGTGCTACTTTCAAAAACCTCTTCAAATCATGGATGGTATTATCACATACTACATACCATTAAAATTGTACCCCCTTTTCGGTCATGCCCAAAGGTTGTTATTATAATTACTTAATTACATTGTTGAAAGTATAAAAAACATTCCAAACCTATTAAACTACAGTTATTGAAAACATTATTTCTATTCAACCATAGAAAATATTTTTTACATTCTATGGGACCACTAACACACCTTACATTGAGATGATGTATCCTTGAAGTGTATCCAATCAATTGAAAATTAACACATAGATAGATTGGAGTAAATTTGATGATCTATTATGGTAGTCATAATGATGAAAGTATTTTTTGAATGATCTTTAAGAGTCATGTAGTAAACTAACATAACATCTAAAAACACTACCCCAAACTGATCCAGGTATTGAGGAATTATTTTTTCATGGATGTGATAAAATTTATGGGTACATTTTTCAAACCGAAAATCATCAAAAGAATCTCATAATTTGTATTAATTATTGTGATACCAGAATGGGTTATTAATTATGTTCAATAACTCAGCTGATTATCAACTGATATCAAGTTGATCTTGGAGAAAAAACAATATCCTCTCAATATGTCAAAATGGTCATCAATACATGAATGAGGAAACTAGTTCATTATAGTCATCGGGCTCAACAATCTATATTCAACATAAAATTATAGGGTGTCATCATTATTATTTCATAAAAAAATAGTGAACCCCAATTAGTTATACTTGATTCGATATCCCCTTATCCATCAACTCTTAAAACATATTCTTAAGATCATAGATCTCTTTTGGTTATATTCTGTATGGTGGAATACAAACTGGTTCAACCCCCAGTATGAGATCATTTATAAACTCTAAATATCTCTATAGTAGAATCCATAATAATTCCTCTGGGAACACATCATGTTACATGTCCATTATTGGTGTAAATACATCATTATTGTCTCCCCCATCATCGAGCAATAGACTGGAAACATACACAATAAAATTCCCCAGTTATATGTTAATTGGCCCTGCTTTCCTTTATATGAAATCCCATTATCCAAGAGATATATTATTTTCAGACTCAATAGTGTAAAAGTTTGAACTTCCATGGTAGAAATCAATGTATTATTATTATTATACTATTCAGTTCATACCAAAAAGTATAATGATTTCATCATGTCAAGGATTTAATGTTCAAAACTAAAAATATATATTCCAACCTCTATAGAACATCCCTTGAACAAAAAAATGTATTATAACACTACTCCCAAATGTGTATCAATCACAACAAACATTCTTATAAACTCAAACATTCATTACCCCCTCCCTAAAAAGTATACCCTTCTGAGGCTGATAAGTGTATAATAGAAAAAATTACCAATAAGTCCCACATCTAGTAGGCCCCAGGTTTGAAGGTACAACAAAGGAAATAATAAAAATGTTGATAAGAGGAATTACCATATAAGAGAATCAAATTAAAAAGATAGAGAGATAATATATACACTAATGAACTCTTTATGAGACTAAGATGTATAATAAAACAATGATCACATATGTAATTTCATTGAAGAACTACTACAACTAAATGGGAAAACTAAAGTAAAGGCGATAATGACCACAAATCCCAAATGAATTTTACCAAAAAAATCTATAAGTAACCAACCGATCTCCATACTAATCCAATTGATAGGAAAAAACATTATATATACATATGTTGAATATTATACTATACTCAGATGGATACTCCTTTGAGACTCTCATAATAAAATAAAGAAACCATGATAAAGCATGGTGAATCGCAAGTGAATAAAACATGTCACATAAAAAGGTATAAAACATTCCTAGCCTCACATTGTATACTCTCACCATATATCAAATACAAGAGCATGTATTATAATAATGAATATCATGGGTACCCTACAAAAACATCAGTACTTGTTTTGTGATTTTCCCCAACATCTCACGTTCAGAGCAGCTCTCTCCAAAAAGGTTAGCATGAAGACACCTACGTTAAGATCCACAACATGAACCTCAAGAAAAACACCACCACATATAGATTTCCCAATGTAATAGGGTAGTTTTAGGGATCCACCAAATCTCATAAAACAAATATTAAATGTAGGGTACAATAACTCAATCCATCGTAGCCCATACACTAAGTAAGGATCCTAAATCCATCACAACCTATACATGTCGAACCTATTGTTTCCCTTAAGAATTTATATCCAGAATATATTTGTTTGAAATTACAAAAATAAATTACATCCCTCTACCCATCTATATGGGGAAAAATAACCACCCTGAATACCAGAAAAATCAACTACCAAGAGAAGAGATCTGGGCTAAATGGGGTAGTTACCCATACATCCTCCCACAGAGATATTGGGGAAATCACCACAATGGCTTCGAATACATGGGGTGTTATTTTCCAAAATGTACGGGGTGGAGAAGAATATCGAGAAAAAAAATTACAGGATATATAATATCTCACAAAAATGATTGGGGCATAATATAGTATTGGACTCAACTATAGCTAATGTCTCTCGGACTCCTAGCTTCCACTACTAAGTCTGAATATCATATAATAACTAAACTATCTAAATAAATAAATAATTTTATTTCATACCTTTTTATCAATTTTATTTTTATTAACTAATTTATTAACAATTAATTTACCATTAGAATTTCAAACATCATATTCAATTAACATTAGTTTTACAACAAATTCTCATGTCTTCCAAGCATTAAAAAACTGATTCCGAAACTTTTCAAAATCACAACCCAAGTGTTGCATCCTAGGAATATCCATCCCCAATTTATAAAAAATTATTCATTTATTAGAAAAATAAAAACATTTTTTATTTCCATATTAATAGTTATTATAGGAAAACACCATAATCTACTCAACACAAGGAGATTTCAATTTATCAAATTGAATCTCAATAATAGTGGGAATAAAATTTATTAATGATGTTTTTGTGTTGTATAATCTAAGTGGAAAAAAATTATTTGTATATGCGTCGAATTTTATTGGTGGGACTATAATAATATACACATTCAAACCATTTGGTATTATTTTTATCTCATAATATATCATTTATGTTGCAAAATTATTTACCCTAATAACACTATTCCATGGTGATTTAGTGGATCTTCATTGCATATTTTTTTGATTTCATGTTTTATGTTGTTTTCACATTCCAATAATTCCATGATGTTTTAATATAATTTCATTCGTTTATGTTCATGAATAAGATTCATACCCTTATAAGACATAATTATATTCCACATGAATAACATGTACTAATTTATTTTATATTAAGAATTGTGTAATCCCTTACTAAGATGTATAGCTCAAAAATTGGTTATCTGCATCCACATGTTGATAATGGGTGATGTGACCTAAATCATTGGTATGGAAAAAATATTTATACCATCATTTTTTCATGATATGTTTAGTATATTGAGATAGGACATGGATGCTTCTATTATATCATAATGCATAGTATAGGGATAATATTGGCTTCATCCAGAACAATGCTGATAGGACTGATGTTCAGCTGGATGTGAGAAATGGTGTTATGGCACAAGTGGAAGGTTGTGATGAGGATGTTACTATAGAATGGGTGACACGAACATTTGGTCTCTCCTTCCAAGACAATATTTATTTGTTTACTATGTCCTTTGGATCGGTTAATGGTGACTTGATCAAGGAGGGTTGACCGGTGATGTTTCAAGACATTACTAATCAACCCACATTTTTAAATAATGTTTGTTCTAACCTAGTGAACTAGACTTCGGTTCCACTAAGAAATAGTTTTGATGTGCCTAAATTAGAAGGATTGAATACAGTTCAACCAGAACCGTCTAATGATGGGGTCTGTGAGAAGATGCCAAGTGAAGATGGTAACTGTTTTTTATATGTGAACCTCCAAGTCTGATTAGTTACAAGAGGAGGATGTGTACCCATATATGGATGTACTACTCTTATTTACTCCCTCCAATGGATACTCAATCATCCAAGAATCATAAAAACATGAAGTTGGACAATGATTATGTTTTCTAGGGTAAGTTATGTGGTGTGTGTAAAAATCCTTTGGAAATTATTTTGAGTTTAGAGAGGGAAGTGGTTGAACATTTTATGTTAATCAATTCCACTAATGAGGAAGCTACCAAAATGGTGGGGAGGTCAATGGTGGTGACTTTTGAGGAGGAAAAATACACTTGGATTGATAAGGAATACCTAATTAATTCTGGGGCCTTAAATAATGGGATGATCATCCTAGGGGAGTACATTCGGTGGTTGGATTTTCTTGTGGAAGATTTTGATGATCTAAAAGTGGAAGAACCAAGAACTCAGGTATACTATATACATTGGAAATTGTTTAAGGGGATTAAATCTAATAGATTAAAATTTTCCATTAATGGTTTTGTTATCTCCATTAGTCGTTCATCGCATGATTTATCACTTTTTCCTTAAAGTGATTGATATAATAAAAAAAAAAATTTTTAGTCAGTGGACCATAACTAAAAATTTATTCTTATTAAGGAAGCTATATGTTGCAATATTTACTATTCGTATATTTTTTAGTTTTAAAATAAATATATTTTCTTGTTTTTTCACCTATTTCAAAAAAATTTATAACATATTTATTATTTTCTATGACATAAAAATGGCAGAAAAAATCATTGGATAAAGGGTCCTATATTTGTAATAATGAATAATAAACATCATGATTTATAACATTTTAATTAGAACAATATATATCTATGTGGAGATGTTATTTATGGGGTGTTGATAGTTTTGGTTTCTAATATTGTGATCTCTGAGTTGGGCTGTTTTTTTCCTATGGTGATTTATATTGAAAATAAATTCGATTATAAGTGTATAATCAACACATTGTTTTTCAATGACATTATTTATTATTAATTTTTTATGGGAAAATATCTTATTTCCACTCTCTAATTTTTAATTATTGTTTTTTTTTGTTTTTATTTTAATTATAATGCTCCATAACATTGGCTCCTACATATTAATTCTTGGAGATAGCTCTTCATTATTGTCTAAATCTATTTTTTTTCATTTTCATGTTTGGTATCTCAGGTATTTAATGAATTATTCTTCCTTATAAAATATTTACATTCCACATTCCATTACTGTGAGACTGCACATATTATTCTAAATAAATTATGGGGGTTATGAATTTAGATCAGATGAAAATTATATAATTTTTTCTTGTAATGTGATGTTGATAAACTATAAAATTTTACTTTTGAGATTTTACTCATTATATTTAAATGAAATTAAAGTATAAGATGATGTTACCCATTTATAGTGACCTGGATTATTTGGAGTAATTTCATGGGTTGTCAATAAGTTGTATCTATTCGATGTAATATGTGATGTTATATGTATCCTTCAATATATTTTCCAAGATGAAAGTTATTTTTTCAATTATATTATACTATAATGTAGGAAGCATCACATTTTTTCCCTAGTTTATTGAGATCATCAAATAGTGGATGTAAATTAAGGCATATAAAATTATTATAGTGTTATAGTGGGTATGAGACTATAGATATTGAAATTGATTTCCCCATTTTACATATATAACCCACTTTCTATCTTGATATAAATTTCTTTCAAAATTTCCTTTTATAATTTTGGATCGAGTAGGATATAGTATATTGGACATATACAGGAGACCATATACCAAGATGCTATAATGATAATTATCAAGAGGAATATTACCCCTAACTCTCTTCCATAAAAATATTTTAAGAGGGTTAAAACTAGTAAATTAAATGAATAAAATTATATAAATTAAAAAATGATAATTTATAAACAATATAGAGAGAATTTCTTCTCTATCAATAAATTATAATTAAAACATGACCATTAATAATGATTTAAAACCACATTGTTTTTATAAAACATCATTATTATACTTATAACACAATGAAGACAAATAAATAATAATTCAATAGATCTTTATATTATAATTTTCTTATCTGAATATTTATAGGTATCCTTATTCATCTTTGTGTCCCCTAATTTAATTTTTTATAGGATTTTATCAAACTCATTATCTTGTAGAATATTAAAAATAAAATTCCATCCTATTACTAAATATTAACATCTACAAAATATAAAACCATTTTATTTACTCCGAGATAGTATCCACCATTTAATATTGAACTAATAATCATGCTTTTTTGAAATAAATTTGAATCTATCCCCTCATGTCTAGAAAAACATCTTATTTTGAGTCTTGGAGAATCCCCAAGTAGTGGTAAAATATTATTCTTTATGGTGGGAAGGGTAAATTTCTGAAAAAACAACTCTCAAATAATATAGAATGATTCGATGTGACATATATTGTTTTTATATGAAATAATTCTGATGGTGTACCATTATATTTTGTCATGTTCATGTATTTCAACTCAATAAACTTCCAAATACAATCAAATTCATTAATGGACTGACGTGAAGTGTCATAGAATGTCCACACCATTTCCACATTCATGGATCATACTCATATACATATTTATAGTGTAACTGTTAATATATTGGTTTCTAAAAAGTAGTTTTAGAAATAATAAAACCAACATGATCGTCCTACACATTATGGTTTTACCTTCATTACTTGATTGTCTGATTTATTGTTACCCTAAAATCGACTCATAATTCACCATAGTGAATCATTATCTACTGACATGGTAGTTTAGTAAAATGATATTTTATAATAGTTTTACAATACCTTTATAGTAACTGTTATTATGTTGTGACACATTTTGTTTTAAATTACTCTTAAGAAGATGGGTCTTATTAAGATTATGTTTTTATCTTTATGATCATGATACGAACTATATAATGTATAAATTTTTAGGAAACATCATTCAAAAATGTCCTAGATTCCTAAGGGATGTTAAATATAGACAACGTATGATAATTAGTTGATATCATATTTCATATGTAAAATAAATAAAAAAAAGTTATTCTTGGAACAATATCCCCCATTGGATTTTTTTTTCAACCATCTTTGATAATTTTTTCAAACATATTCATCACTATAATTTTGAAAAAAAAATTATTCACTCTACTAATAGGCTTATACATTAAATATGTGTGATTAAACACTATCTTTTATATCTTATATTCTACATCATGAGAAATAATCTTCCCATAAATTTTTATCACACTCTAAATATAAGGCCTCGGCCTTAAACCTTACTTAATATTGAATTAAATGAATAATTAATATTTAGGATCATTTCAGGATTAGAGTTTTAGAAAATTAGGACATAACTGTTACATCTCAAAACATTACAAAGTAGACACTTTTACTGAGTTTCCATAGAATAAAAAAAACTCTTTAAAACAAACATGTCTAGTTCCATGTTTTATATAGCATGAATTTCCCTTGATCCCATCCTTGACCCTATTCCACATTAAGTCCTGTGAAAAACATTTCAAAAAAACATAGGGTGAGCATAAACATATCAGTAAGGGATATACAAAGAATGAAAACTATTAGTTTTTCAAAAAAACAAGTAAACCATGTATACTTTATGAAAGTAATACTTTTCACCTTTTTGAAGTAGTAAAATCTCTTCACTGAATAAAAGTTCATTACTTACCCTTCAGTAACAAAAAGATTACCATAGAACCCATATAAAGATCACATAACATATAAAGGTAACTTGAGACATAAACATAATTAAGTGGAATAACCATAATGTCGACTTCCAAAAATATCACTTAATAGAATATCCATTCGGCCAACTTCCATACATACTTAATGGAATATCCATACGGCCGACTTCCATACCCAATGCATTGGAGGTTATAACGTAACCACCCGTCCTGGTATTCACGGCACCACCCGTCATATGGTTTATCATGTAACCACCCTTAAAATGTCCAAGTACCATCATTACACATAAAATATTGAAAATATAAACATTTCAATAACAACATTTCATTTGCAATCACAATAAGTAATTCCAAGATATTGAATTAATCTATCCATTTTCAAAAACCATTTAAAAGAGATTTTTGAATCAAAGTGTCCCATACCACTTTGACGATTTTAATGGAATTATAATTTAAAAACATTAATATCCATATAAATCAATACTTAAAACAATTTCGAAAACATGGACATTAAAGATAAAGATTTAGAATAATAAATCTTTAAAACATTGAAAACGATATTTTTGTTAAATAGTTTTTAACAAAATGAGAGATTCTTGAATAAAAATAATAGTGGAATAACATTTAATAAGAACTTTATAATATCATGAGAATAATGGTATTCATGATATAATATGTCAAAGGACAGTATACACACCATATAAGAGTGAATTGCTGCATAACAACAATGAAGTCTCAAAATAAATGTAAAATGAGATAAAATCCATTATAAAGAAGGTATCCTTAAATTAAAGATAAATAAATCTCATAATTATGTGTGAAAAATATAAATACACCCAATATAAGTGGATATTAAGTTTAAAACAATCAAAGGTTATTCACACATATTCAAAGGATGACGTATTCAATAACTACATGTTGAACCCAAAGAAATCAAAATTGGGTTAAGAAGTTACCTTGGTAAAACTCGACAGCCTATCGGCATCACATAAAATTTTACAAAAAGGGTTGATGATAGATATAAAGGGGATCTCATCAATTGGACACAAAATTTACATAAATAAGGATATAGAATAACATATCCAAACATAATAGTATGTGAATTAAAAGACATAACAAAAGAAGTCTTTCAAAAAAAGGAGGGTGAAAGGTCCCCTTACCGAGTTGGGTAACATTCGAAATGTACACCCCATGGAAGAAGGGTCATTCAATGAAGATGTGAATACCCATAAATGGAATTATACAACACAAAGTGTATAATAATGGGTAGTACATACACCACTCAAACGAAATTGTGGCAAATGTAGCATAAATCTCACGGGAATAAAAATGAGATGAAAAATCCCTTACGAAAACTCGGCATCCTAACGGCGCCACTTAAAACTTCCAAAATGGATTGATAAGAAGAAATAGGTTATCTCATCATATCAACATAAAGTTTACAGAAATAGGAATATAAAATAACATCCCCCAACATGACAAATAGGATCATAAAAGAAGTGACATAAAGGAGAGTACTTAAAGAGAAAGAGAGAGGTTAGATCTCTTAAGAAAATTCGGCAGCCTAACGGCGCCACTCAAAACAGCCAAAATGGATTGATGAGAGAGAATAGGGTCTATAATCATATGAAAATAAAAATTATAGTAATATTAATATAAAATAACATCCCAATAACAAGAAATATGAGCTTAGAAGGAATGACATAAAAGAGTGTACTTAAAAAGAAAGAGAGGAGTAGGATCCCTTACCTCAAGTCCAACTTGTCTTGTTCATTTTGTTATATTCCTGAATAATAAACATTGGTCAATTAATAATTTCCTATGTACCTCCTTTAGAGATTATTATTCAGTTCATATCACATATTATAATGTTATAATAATTGTTTAATAATGTTAGTTCATATCAGACGTTTTTGCCGATGTTTGGTACATGAGTCAAAAATGAACTTGTTTGAAAAAAGATTTCCCATGTAGTTATAAGTAAATAATTTCCAGAATAGTATTAAAATATCATATATATCCAGTAAATATTCATTTTATACTATTCCATATCATTTGGAGATAAAAAACGAAATGCACCGTTCATGGAGATGGTAGGCCATACGTACGCATGAACGCTACTTTCATTTTGTTGTCATATTAATGGAATTAAAACAAAATGAGAGAGATATATATATGTCAAAATTATATTCATAATTTTGATGTAATATATTACATATATATCCCTTATATATATGTACTTATAATATTACATAACATTTTGAGATAAGAAATGAAATGTACCGTTCATGGAGACGGTAAGCCGTACGTACGCATGAACGCTACTTCCATTTCTGTTTCATATTTAATGGAATTAAAACATAATGATACATAATAGTATTTTAATTCTAGTATGGTATCATATATAATATCATTAAATATATCCTTTATACTTACCACATATGGTATTAACGAATCAAATCACTTTGAGGGGGTGGTAGTCCGCACTTCCTTAAATGAAGATATCGCGTTTACCCATAATGGAAACCATAAAGGTATGCCATAAAGGAAAAATACAGAAGCTTAAGTAAAACATAAAAATATTAGATATCATATATGAATATAGTGTCATCTTAATTTCCACCTTTGAAGGTGCTAGAAGAATGTTGAACAATCATCGTTTTGGGAGGCAGAAATTCGCCATCCACAGAAACAGTATGTTCTTTAACCATTAGATGTAAGTGTTTGTAAGTGGAGATCGAATCATTATCATACCAACATCCTAGTATATTTAATATTCTGGATTTTTTACTAAACAAATGAATAAAAAGAGTTTAGGGGGTTGGAGAAGCAAAATAAAACAAAAGGACACAAGTGAAGACATCACCTTAAAATGGCGTAACTCCCTTTGGTTTGAGCTCAAAGGCTTCCTTGGGAAGTCTTCTACCCGAAGTGAGGCTTCAAGAAGTAAGAGAGGAATGTGGAGAGATGAAATGGGCAGGGGTTGGCCGAGCCAAAGGCTTTGGAAGTGTGGGTAAAGAGGTAGAGGTGGGGGCCTTTTATAAGAGTAGAGGAGGGGCACTCTTGTAAAGTTACAAAATGTTACTTTGTTTTAAAAAGCGTTTCGTATTTTAATGGTCCCATATTGATTTATTTAGAGTATAAGGTGATAAGGGTTAGAAATCCACTAATCCAATAGGTTTTGGACATGTTTAGGTCTTAGATATGACATTATCTTTCCATTTTATTTAAATCATTAAATAATGAGGTTATCGCTCCATCATAATGATGTCATAAATTATTTACTTTATTTAATGTCTAAAAATTATAAAAAAAATACTATGATGTATGAAATCATTTTAGCTTTCCGATGACTATTTATACTCAAACATATGACTTGTATAACCCCATGTAAAATATTTTTTAGTAAAACATCTCTTGTTTGTGTCATTTTTACTTTAACAATAAATAAAAAAATATATTTGTCATTTTCCAACCAAAGTGGCTCCATGGGGTCCCCAAGTTGACCCATGGATTTTCATGGTCGGCCATGACACATCCAATGACGGTAGGAAATGTGTCTAGGTCATTTCATTTTATTAAAACATTATTCTTACCATAAACTACACTAATTATCTCTAATTGCGATTAAAAACTTAATAAGTTACTATTCACCCAAAAATTATTTTTATCCCATTGAACCACATTTTACATCTTAATGACAACCATGTATGTCGGATTTTTGAAATTCAAAACACAAAATGGAAAAAATTTCATTTAAACGGAAAAATTAGTTTTTATAAGTACCACTTAGTGGTTTCACTATTCATCAAAAATTGAAGTTTTTCAGAAAAATCCCAAAAATTCACCCTAAGTTATATTTGATATTCCGAATTCAAAAATGAAGTCTATTTTATAAAATTCAAAAAATATAAGTCACATTAATAAATTTAATAATTAATTCCCGTTTTCATAGCAAATAGCGTGTTTTTATGAAACAATAAGTATCAAAAGACTGGCACTAGTTTAAGTCTGATTTCAAAGTGAAATTAATTCCAATGACCACTATTTAATTTAATGGTAAAAATATATTCTAATTTTACTTTAAAACCAATTCAAAAGATAATCTAATCATATATATAAATTATATTAAAAAGAGGTTTTGAATTAAAATACAACATTTTACACTATTCATTAAAAAATGAACTTTATCGGAAAGATACCAAAAATTTACACAAAGTAAATTTTGATGTCCCAATTCTTAAAAAGAGTTTTATTTGGTCCAATATAATTTATAAGAGTGAACAAAACTATATTTAATGACGGTTTTCCATCAAAAGGTGATAAGTGAACCTTTAGTGAAAACTAGGGCATATACGCCTAAAATTGAATTCTTTTCGCATTTTAAGCCTTTATCTTTTATTGGATAAATGTAAAAACATTTAAAAACATATATAATAATATTTTAGTTATTTCTATCCATTCCCGCCAATACAACAGCTACATGTTAGCTACCATTTAAAATAATATTATTTTATAATTAGAGTGCAACGTAAGATTCCCAAGAAACTCGTTGTTGCGTGTTTGGTACTCCATCAAGCATAGCATCCCCTTTAAAGTCATATTAATATTTTATTAAAAAATATGGATAAATATGAAAATGTCATATTCTTTATTTACCTGGGGTGTTATATCCTTCCCCCCTTTTGGAATTGCGTCCTCGCAATTTTTAAAATTGAGCTTGGAAACATCCTTGAAAGTCCCACATCGGAACAAGAGTCGGTAAAACAATCTCTTTAAAATAAAGGAAGATAAGTACAGAGGTCACCCGAGTTAATCCATACTAGGATTACATGTAGAAAAACATGGACATGGAATAAAAATCAAAGGGTCATGTTCTTGAGGGAGAGTGATAGTAAACATGTCTAGGAGGAAGTCAACCATAAGAAAATCACAAACTTGTGATGGGTTAAATGGTATTCGATTCCCCAGTAGGAAAAGTTAATAGAAAACTTTTTTGTTTTAAGTTACTTTTTATTGAGGAATATATTCATAAGGAAATATAATCACTTATCATGTTGACTTTAAACTTTTACTAGATTCCTTAATCAAACTCATATTTTTTTTCCAAAACACGAGTATTTAGGGAGACTTGTTCGCATTAAGAGTACTATAATCAACTTCTAGAGAATCGCCTAGTCCACCAAAGAGAACTATATAATTCCAATATCTTTAGAACTTAACCAAAACCAAAACCAAAAAGGTTATTACAAGGTCAGATAATCCAGAAAAGGATAACCCTTTAAAAAGAAAATATATGCTTAATCTCCAAATTTTTTCCAACAAAACCCAAAGTTCAATGAGGACCATCCGATAAACAATTTTTCCATAAAATTCTTCAATGTAATCCAATATAAGATTGAAACCCAAATATTTGAAGGATTTAGTCACATATTCTTCCAAGTTAAATCGTAACATTTACCTCCAAACAATATCAGTTTCTTCTATAGTCTCGTATTGAAAAGTAATTAACCTAATCACATATCCTCCATGATAGGTTAATCATTTTCATAAATAACCCAAAATCAACTTACTCTTAATTCATAAAATCATATAACTAAAAACAATCAGTCAAAATAACCAAGGACTTCACGTAGTCCAGTGGTAGGCGATAAATACCAGTTGAAATTTGGTTGTGGGTTCGATTCCCGCAGCTTTGTCCGACGCGACGGGTTGACACATGGTCTACGTGTTGCCCTTTTTCCAAAACTATATAATTCTCAAATCATTCCCCAAAGAGAGATAAAATATAAAAAATAATCATAACATATTTTAACCTCAGGTTTATCTCATGCCTTTCATTTTCTATCATAACATATAATAACCCATAATTACCTCAAAAGTAAGAATCGTATAAACCCTAATGGTTACCATTATAATTATTACCTGAAATTCCACATCGATTGGTCATCTCGTAGATGATGCATTATAGAACATACCAAGGTTCAAGTGGATGATCATGACTCTTTGATAGTTGGTGTAGAACAACCATGCGTTTCCTCATTGAATACCCCATTTCATCCAGTCTCTTAATCAGAGAACCACCACAGTTTCCTTCAAACCTATTGTCACTTTGGTGCCTACTAGATACACCCATTCACTAAAAACAGAAATTTCAGTGTGGTTATATCAACAAAACCATCATGTACTAATGAGGAAGATATCCACTAAGATATACTTACACATTCACTTTATCTAAAACTAGGACTCTTTCTGAAATCCTATCCATTATAGTACTGTCACTTATGCTTAGAGAATACCCTAACTACTAAAGTTTTCTAAACCGACCTCTTATACCAACTATAAGGCCCCGAACTTATACCTTACTTAATATTGAATTAAATGAATAATTCATATTGAGGATATTTTCAGGTTTAGAGTTTAAGAGAATTAGGACATAACTGTTACATCTCAAAAGATTACCAAGTAGACACCTCTACTGAGTTTTCATAGAATAAAAAAACTCTTAAAAAGAAACATGTCTAGTTCCATGATTTATATAGCATGACTTTCCCTTGATCCCATCCTTGACCCTATTCTACATTAAGTCCTGTGAAAAACATTTCAAAAAAACATAGGGTGAGTATAAAAATCTCAGTAAGGGATACAAAAAGAATGAAAACTATTAGCTTTTCAAAAAAACAAGTAAACCATGTATACTTTATAAAAGTAATATTTTTCACCTTTTCAAAGTAGTAAAAACTCTTCACTGAATAAAAGTTCATTACTTACCCTTCAGTAACAAAAATATTACCATAAAACCCATATAAAGATCACATAACATATAAAGGTAACTTGGGACATAAACATAATTAAGTGGAATAACCATAAGGTCGACTTCCACACCTATCACTTAATGGAATAGCCATTCGGCCAACTTCCATACATACTTAATGGAATAGCCATATGGCCGACTTCCATACCCAATGCATTGGAGGTTATAATGTAACCACCTGTCCTGGTATTCACGGCACCACATGTCATATGGTTTATCACATAACCACCTTTAAAATGTCCAAGTACCATAATTACACATAAAATATTTAAAATATAAACATTTAAATAACAACATTTCATTTTTAATCACAATAAGTTATTCCCAGATATTGAATTAATCAATCCATTTTCAAAAACCATTTAAAAGCGATTTTTGAATCAAACTATCCCATACCACTTTGAATCTTTTAATGGAATTATAATTTTAAAACATTAATATCCATATAAATCAATACGAAAAACCATTTCGAAAACATGGACATTAAAGATAAAGATTTAGAATAATAAATCTTTAAAACATTTAAAAAGATATTTTTGTTAAATAGTTTTTAACAAAATGAGAGACTCTTGAATACAAATAATAGTGGAATAACATTTAATACGAACTTTATAATATAATGAGAATAAAGGGATTCATGATATAATGTGTCAAAGGACAGTATACACACCATATAAGAGTGAATTGGTGCATAATAACAATGAAGTCTCAAAAGAAATGTAAAATGAGATAAAATCCATTATAAAGAAGGTATCCTTAAATTAAGGATAAATCAATCTCATAATTAAGTGTGAAAAATATAAATACACCCAATATAAGTGGATATTACGTGTAAAACTATCAAAGGTTATTCACACATATTCAAAGGATGAGATATTCAATAACTACATGTTGATCCCAATGAAATCAAAATTGGGTGAAGAAGTTCCCTTGGTAAAAATCGACAGCCTATCAGCGTCACATAAAATTTTACAAAAAGGGTTGATGAGAGAGATAAAGGGGATATCATCACTTGGACATAAAATTTACATAAATAAGGATATAGAAGAACATATCCCAACATAATATTATGTGAATTAAAAGACATAACAAAATAAGTCTTTAAAAAAAAGGAGGGTGAAAGGTCCCCTTACAGAGTTGGGTAACTTTCGAAACGTACACCCCATGGAAGAAGGGGCATACAATGAATATGTGAATACCAATAAATGAAATTATACAACACAAAGTGTATAATAATGGGTAGTACATACACCACTCAAAGGAAATTGTGGAAAATGTGGCATAAATCTCACGGGAATAAAAATGAGATGTAAAATCCCTTACGAAAACTCCGCAGCCTAACAGCGCCACTTAAAACTTCCAAAATGGATTGATGAGAGGAAATAGGGTCTCTCATCATATCAAAATAAAGTTTACAGAAAGAGGAATACAAAAGGACAACCCCCAACATGACAAAGAGGAGCTTAAAAGAAGTTACATAAAGGAGAGTACTTAAAGAGAAAGAGAGAGGTTAGATCTCTTACGAAAATTCGGCAGCCTAACGGCGCCACTCAAAACATCCAAAATGGATTGATGAGAGAGAATATGGTCTCTAATCATATGAAAATAAAAATGATAGTATGATTAATATAAAATAACATCCCAATAATATGAAATATGAGCTTAGAAGGAATGACATAAAAGAGTGTACTTAAAAAGAAAGAGAGGAGTAGGATCCTTTACCTCAAGTCCAATTTGTCTTGTTCGTTTATTTATATTGCTGAATAATAAACGTTGGTCAATTATTAATTGACTAAGTACCTAATTTATAGATTTTTATTCAGTTCATATCACATATTATATTGTTATAATAATTGTTTAATAATGTTAGTTCATATCAGACGTTTTTGCCGATAATTGGTACATGAGTCAAAAATGAACTTGTTTGAGAAAAGATTTCCCATGTAGTTATAAGTAAATAATTTCCAGAATAGTATTAAAATATCATATATTTCCAGTAAATATTCATTTTATACTATTCCATATCATTTGGAGAAAAAAAATGAAAAGCACCGTTCATGGAGACGGTAGGTCGTACGTACGCATGAACGCTACTTTCATTTTATTGTCATATTAATGGAATTAAAACAAAATGAGAGAGATATATATAATTCAAAATTATATACATAATTTAGATGTAATATATTACATATATATCCATAATATATACGTACTTATAATATTACATAACATTTTGAGATAAGAAATGAAATATACCCTTCATGGAGACGGTAATCCGTACGTACGCTTGAACGCTACTTCCATTTCTATTTCATATTTAATGAATTAAAACATAATGATAAATAATAGTATTTTAATTCCATTATGGTATCAAATATAATATCATTAAATATATCCTTTATACGTACCACATATGGTATTAACGAATCAAATGACTTTGAGGGGGCGGTAGTCGCATTTCCTTAAATGAAGATATCGTGTTTACCCATAATGGAAACCATAAAGGTACACCATAAATGAAAAATACAGAAGCTTAAGTAAAACATAAACATATTAGATATCATATATGAATATAATGTCATCTTAATGGCCACCTTTGAAGGTGTTAGAAGAATGTTGAACAATCATCGTTTTGGGAGGCAGAAATTCGCCATCCACGGAAACAGTATGTTCATTAACCATTAGATGTAGGTGTGTGTAAGTGTATCAAGAATAATTCTTATAAAAACATCCTATTATATTGAAGATACTTGATTTGTTACAAAACAAATGAATAAAAAGAGTTTAGGGGGTTGGATAATCAAAATCAAACAAAAGGACACAAGTGAAGACATTACCTTAAAATCCGGTAACTCCGTTTGGTTTGAGCTCAAAGGCTTCATTGGGAAGACTTCTGCCCAAATTGAGGCTTCAAGGAGTAAGAGAGGAATGTGGAGAGATTAAATGGGCAGGGGTTGGCCGAGCCAAAGGCTTTGGAAGTGTGGGTAAAGAGGTAGAGGTGGGGGCCTTTTATAAGAGTAAAGGAGGGGCACTCTTGTAAAGTTACAAAATGATACTTTATTTTCAAAAGCGTTTCATATTTTAATGGTCCCATATTGATTTATTTCTAGGATAAGGTGATAATGGTTCGACATACACTCATTCAATAGGTTTTGGACATGTGTAGGTTTTAGATATTACATTATCTTTCCATTTTATTCAAATCATTAAATAATGAGGTCATCGTTGCATCGTCATGATGTCATAAATAATTTATTCTATATAATGTCTAAAAATTATAAAAAAAATACTATGATGTATTAAATCTTTTTAGAATTCTGATGAATATTTATAGTTAAACATATGACTTGTATAACCACATGTAAAAATTGTTTTAGTAAAACATCTCATGTTTGTGTCATTTTTACTTTAACAATAAATAAAAAGATATTTATGTCATTTTCCAACCAAAGTGGCTCCATGGGATCCCCAAGTTGACCCATGGATTTTCTTGGTCAGACATGACACATCCAATGACGGTAGGACATGTGTCTAGGTCATTTCATTTTATTAAAACATTATTATTACCATAAACTACACTAATTACCTCTAATCGCGATTAAAAACATAATAAGTTACTATTCACCAAAAAATTATTTTTATCCCATTGAACCAAATTTTAATTCTTAATGACAACTATGTATTCAGATTTTTGAAATTTAAAACACAAAATGGCAAAATTTCATTTTAACAGAAATATCAGTTTTTATAAGTACCACTTAGTGGTTTCATTATTCATCAAAAATTGATGTTTTACAGAAAAATCCCAAAAATTCACCCTAAGATATAGTTGATATTCCGAATTCAAAAATGATGTCTATTTTATGAAATTCAAAACATATACGTCACATTAATTAATGTAAAAATTAATTCCCGCTGTCAGAGCAAATAGCGTGTTTTTATGAAACAATAAGTATCAAAAGATTGACACTAGTTTATGTCTGATTTCAAAGTGAAATTAATTCCAATGACCACTATTGAATTTAATGGTTAAAATATATTCTAATTTAACTTTAAAACCAATTCAAAGATAATCTAATCATATAAATATATTATATTAAAAAGAGGTTTTGAATTAAAATACAACATTTTACACTATTCATTAAAAATGAACTTTATCGGAAAGATACCAAAAATTTACACAAAGTAAATTTTGATGTCCCGATTCTTAAGAAGAGTTTTATTTGGTCCATTAGAATTTATAAGAGTTAAAAAATCTATATTTAATGATGGTTTGCCATCAAAAGGCGATAAGTGAACCTTTAGTGAAAACTAGGGCATATACGCCTAAAATTGAATTCTTTCTGTATTTTAAGCCTTTATCTTTTATTGGATAAATGTAAAAACATTTAAAAACATATATAATCATATTTTAGTTATTTCTATCCATTCTTGCCAATACAACGGATACATGTTAACTACCATTTAAAATAATATTATTTTATTATTAGAGTGCAACGTAAGATTCCCAAGAAACACGTTGTTGCGTGTTGGGTACGCCATCGAGCATAGTGTCCCCTTTAAAGTCATATTAATATTTTATTCAAAAATATGGATAAATATGAAAATGTCATATTCTTTATTTACCTGGGGTGTTACACTAAATATATATTGTGACTTTTTCAACAACATTTTAAGGAACTATTTCACATCAGGGGAAAAATCTAGAAAAAGTATTGAATCTTCCATAGTTTAGATACTAGATAAGATCATTTACCTGGTCTATTTGAATATGTGAATCAATACATATGGTATAAAATTATAAAATATGGTAAAATTTATCTATTTTATATAATAGAAACTGACAAATAAATTTTATTCCTTGAAGAGCCTCTGTAAATTGTATTTCCCTAACTTTTTCCATTCAATAAATGATATAATCCTTCTTAAACTGAAAATAAAAATTATATAATTATATCCAATAGGGTGATGATTAAATTTTAACATCCTTATAATTTAGTTATTTATTGTAATCCATGGATAATAAAAAAATTTTAAAACCCATGAGCACTGTTAGGTATAATACTATATCTTGAACATGTTTTTGTATCCAAAACATTTCCACATTCAAAACATTTCCCTTGAACTATTATTATTTAATGTTTAACCATAACATAATGTTCAAAATGTGAGTTATTTTTACCATATTATATGTTAATTCAACATCAATTCTTTTATCACATTTAACCAACATTGGTTTCCTTTCCATTTCATTAATATCATACAATTCATATATCATTTCACTTGGTTTTTAATATTAATATATAACTAAAATACTCTAGGAAAATATTATTTTTAATGCATTATAATAATTATTTTACCTTTAGAATAAATCAATGTTCCTACCAATTTAAAATGATTCCCCAATTATATATTTTTATCGAAAATTTCACCATCCCAATGGGGATCCACTTATTTTAATAAATTCTATTTTTAATATTTTTAATTGTATTCAACAATTTAGTGTTCCCCAAATATAAAAAATTATTGTCTTCATAGTATAAAGATGTCATATATTCAAAAAACTCTGAAAACCTACCACCAAAATAATATCATAGATTAAATTAGGCATGCTAGTATAAATAAAATGAAAAATACTATAAATTTTAATATAATATATATGTTATAATCCCTTTCTCTTTTTCTATTTTATTATTATAGTACCATCTAGAATTATATTTGATACAAGATTTCACAATATAATTTTAAATTCATCCAAATCACCCATATTATACATCACATGTGAAATGGATGATTTTTTATTGTACATGATGTCACCAAAATTATGCTAACCCACTTGTCATTGACATTTGAAATAAAAAATTCATAATAAAAAAATTGGTAGAATTTTATTTAATTACCTCCAAATATAATTTCATTCACACAAAAAATAAATATTAATTTTTTGTCATCTAAAATCAAATCATAGTGGTTTTGATAATCCCCTCATATTTCAAACATAATATTCACGAAATATGAATCTATAATAAAGAATCAAACATGTAGATCACTGTTTTGATCCTAAAATTCCATTCGGATCATTGACATGATAGATGATCATTTTAAGGAAAAAAATAATGATTCCTCTATATACACGACATAATTCGAGACTCCATTTGAAAATTCACATTTAACATAAATTGGAAATAATTTAGTCTTACCACATACAACCATTATCATGAATATTTGCATATATTCAATTAATTGCGCATGTTAAAAACATTCCTCTACATAAACACATTTTTCCTGAAAATTTTATTATGAAAATAATTCATCATGGATTAAAATGATGAAAAAATAGATAGAAGAGTCGAATGAATGGAAAATTACATTTATCCCATCAGAGAATATAAATCAGCACAAATGGGATACCAATATAGTGGAAGCTAGTGCCTATTGAGACCCCCTTGTTTTCAAGGGATCTTAAAGTCTAATTAGCATCACGATAGATGTGTGTGATGATATGGTTCACTAAGTCTATATCATTGACACATTTGTTCCATTTTAATGTGAGTTTTCATTCAAGATGAAGCTTCCCCATTTAAACTACATGAAAAATTATCTTTGAGTCACTTTCGATACAAACATTGTTCCAATTTATTTGATGTGAAAATAAGACATCTTTTATGAAACCCATAATTTAAAATTCATGATTTGTAGCATTACCATAGGGGGATTGAATACGTTCAATAAAATTTCCATTGTGGTCTTTGGGAATATTCTTTATATATAATACATGATAATCAGATTACCATTGAATTTTTATTCATATTTTTCTTTCATACCAACCTTAAACTATTAACATTATTATGTTTGTGTTTATTGGAAATCCATCAAGTATTTTTATCATCAACATGATCAAAATTTTATTTCATTCCCTTCATAAATGAATCAATATATTTATATTCATACTATTATGTTTTATCCACCTATGACACTCTGGTGGTGTCCTCTAGAGTTCTCACTCACCAAGAATTATTAGGTGTAGAATAATCACCAATAATACTAATATGATCAAACTATTCCTATTTTGGTTTCTTTTTCATCATTACTTTTGTCACACAGAAAACATATTCATTAAATAATTAAACATGAGAATACTTTTTTCACTTTCATAATTGTGATCACAATAATTATGTTTTACATTTTTTCAAAATCATCATAGATTTAAACCAACTCAGGAATACCAAAACTAATTAAAAACATTACATCACCATCCTTAACATAAATACATTGAACATTTCTCTTAATCCAATTTTATAGATATCTATATTTATTACTCTTCTATTGGTATCAATGGAATATTAATTTTTTTTAGGGTATTGGTTTTTTCCATGATTACATTATTTATTTTGATTGAAATACATTCATGTAAATATTCTATATTTTTAATTTGGCATATTCCTTCTATTCAACGATTTATATTATTTCTAATTTCACTTAATTTTGGATTACCTAATTCTATGTTTAAAAATATATTTTCATTGCTTCCATCAAAAAATGAATATAATTTCTACTTGGTATTATTTTTTTCCATTTCATATTATGTACCATTTATTTCGTCAATTAAAAAAACCACTTATCCAATAGTGTTCACACTGATAATACATAATTACAATTTCTATATTTCTCAAAATAAATCCCCCTATCATATATTTCCAATTCATTACTATTATCACATTTGTGAAACCTGACATTTCCCTTAATTTCATTCAATAGTCCACTCTAAAATTTATCTATAAAATCTATAGCTTTTATTTTCACTTGCAAACACAGGATATAGAAAAGTATACTCTGATCATTAACAAATATAATGAAATTATTCTCACTAGATATACTAAAAACTATTACATGTATATTCACATTACTTTAACTCAGATCATATAGACATAATACAGGCTGTTTTGGGTGCAAAAATTTCTAAGGCACTCTAAATCCATAATACTAGGTATTATTCTAAAAAACATTATTATATAATTTTCCATTAATACAAAAGTAAATTATGCAGTTTATTCTTACAAAATTTTCACATTATTATTACATTAGAAAATAATATAACATATCTCTGAGATACTTTTTTTTTTGTTTTAGTTAGAAACAATTACATAGAAATATATATTTTATAAAAAATTTTGTTTCTACATAAGTAAACCATACATTATATACAACAATACATCACATAGGTTTGAATCTTCATCATTATAGGTTGAATGAAATCATAAGAAATGGATTTCTCAAAAGATCAGTATGGGTAAACATAATTGTAAAACTCGTATATTATACATCATGTAAGATGCCTGTATTGGAATATTTAGGGAAAAATATAATTCTATAATCACCAGTAATTTATTATGAATCCTGTGATATGGAATATAATTAAATATGTAATAAATTAAAATAGTTTAAAAACATGATTAAATAATAATAATCTTGGAGAGAATGGCATAGTCATAATATTGAATATAATAGTATTCCATAAACATAATAATGGGAATTTTTTTTGAAACCAAATCATCGAAAATTATTTTTGATCAAATCCGAAAGCATATAAACTATAAATATATAGAGTTTCGTAATCATACGAATAACATTTTTAACAAACGTAATCATTCATGTGCATTTTTATCTCATTGTATGTAACACATTAAATAATTTCATGGAGGGAAGTATAATTCACCACCATCATCATATATACATATTTGTTCCTATTAAACCAATCATCGTAATATTGAAATGAATGCATGTAATGAAAGAATATTTCATGTCATTTTCAAATGGAATAATATGAGGAAAAAAATTCATAATTACATAATGAATCAAGGAAATATAATGAAAATTTAATTGGCCATTATTGAAATTTTAAAAATGAAAGAAAATAAATTCATTATATGATACCACATGTTATTTATGCAATACAAATAATGGTTATATTATATTTTAAATAATCTATTCAATTAATCAATTAAAAAGATATCGGTGAACAACATTCAATAAAAGTAACAAAAAATATGGTATTCTCTAAGGAAAGGAATTATAATAAACATTATTATGATACAGTAAATACTATTAATCAAGACAAGGTAATAGATTAATCAATTCTCTTGTTATGATTTTTAATTTCTATTATTTGAAAACATAGATATTGAATCATCTATTAGATGAAAAATGATTTTAAAAGCATTTTTGAATTTTACGTTGCATATCATGATAAAAAAATGTCCTTTTCAATGAATAAAACATAAAATTATACTCTTTTAATAATCGATAGTGTAATTTATTTTTTAAAACATTGAAATTTTGGAAAAATTATTCATAATGAGGGGAAATTTATTCAACTAATTTTATTTAAAATAAAATCCTTTTTATATAGAAAATATAATTATAAAATCTACTAATTTATTTATAAAAGTTATTTTAAAAATGATTTGAATAAAAAAATGCGAGATATATTGAAACAATAAATTTTAATTAATATCTAATTAGTTATTATTGAAAAATAAATTAGTGTTTTATCAGGAAAATTTGTATCAGAAAAAAAAACAAATAAATCCATGACATGTTTAATATTTTAACTTTTTCATATAACATTACTGAAAACCCACAATTAAAATAGTGAAAAAATACATTCATTTGAAACATTATGATGAAAAAAAGAGTATTAAATTAATTAATTCATATTTGAGTCTACAAAAATAGATGAAATACTTATTGGAAAGAAATATATGGGCATGTGGAAAAGATTAATTAGTATAAATGGGTGTTATTCATTCCAATTTCATACTTTGTTTTGATATAAATAGTAGTATTGAAGTTGATATTTATTATAATAAGTTATTACATTAATGAAAATTAGTATATAAATTATAAATTAGTTTAATTTAAGGATAAATGTAATATTTAAAAATATATTCATGTAATAAAGACTATGACCCAACACATTTAAATTGAGTCGATGAAACCCTTAAGGGAAAATTATTAATTAATGTAAATTTTTTTCAAAATTGGGCGGTTATTCATTGGTCGTACATGGTTATTCAAACCGTGAACCAATTCATGTGAGGGTGTCATAGTAAGTTTATAGAAAATTGTTGGCCCATAGTTTGTCCACCCACGATTCCAAAACGTTCGACCCTTTTAAAAAGGGTGAAAATACTATTACCCCTCCTTTATATTTAACAAATCCAAACCTTTTATAATCTCCCTTTGATATCATCACACTCTAAATATTAATCATCCTCTATACCTAAATCTAGGAATTGAAGGATATCCACAATCTGGACAATGATACACTTCCATTTTTCATGATGTTTAGCCAATAGTAGGCTCTCCATTCAACTTAAACATTTATCCATTTATCTTCATGTCGATGGAATTATTTTTTTGTGAGATAATACACTTAATTTTCACAGATTTTTTATTTTTTCGTAATTTCATTCATTCTATAATGTATTATTTTCAAAAAATAGTGGAGGAGTTAATTATCAAAATATAGTAAGATGTCTCGTGATGTCCACTTAATTTAATGGTTTTTATGTGTTTTGAAATTATATCATGTAGTAGATTTTCTGATATTCAGTTATTATATTAAATTATTCCCAAATTAAATAAATAATCATTAACTATTAGACATATAGGTCATGTTTTTTACTTAATGGAGCTTCTGGACCTTGAATCAAACCACCAATTGGGTGTGCTATTAAATTTGTCAAAACAACCATGGTAAGCCTGTGAAATGATTAACCTTTTACTGTGTTTTTTATTAACACTATTTTATGGAATATTAAATGAATTTATTGAATTTTAATTGATTAAAATGAAATATGGAATCATCGACCAAGTCCTTATCCATTTGGGATTTTTCCTCTCAATTAACCTTTAAGTGTTCTTAAATTATGAAATTCAAATTATAGATGAATAAATGGATTCATTGAAGGTCCTGACTTATAATCCATGATTTTTTCATCCACGATCTTGGATTTTTAAATTGAATTATCTAATGTGAATTCCAATTGAATTTAATGTTAGTTTAAATGGAATGGTAAATTTTCATCTCCATGACCATTCATATTTCCATATAAATCATTATATGATAGTCATAACTCAAAATTCAGTGAACGTAGTCATTAGGATTATTCAGTTAAATGAACAGTAAATTGAATTGTCATTTAACATTGGTGTATCATGGATTTTTATATTAAATCAATGGAAGGACTAACATGGAAGCTGGATTATATATTCCATGAATGATACATGGACTTAATATGTGGATATCCAAGGTCAAATCAGAATGTGGATCGTTATATCATAATTGAGTAATATCTAAAATCCCTTAGAGGACATAAAAAGAAAAACACTATGGGAATATCATATTATATTCAACGAGTTCCACTTTCACCCCCTTATAGATTTTTAGGACAGGTTCAGTGGGTGGTGAATTAATACCACTGCAAGAACAACACATGGTTTCCTATGAGGAATTTCTAGAACGAGCACTTAATGTGATGTGTTCATGTTATGACTCGAGATATTGCTAGGTTAAAAATTTTGGAACTCCAATGATGGTATCATTTTTATTACATCCTTAATGAATTAATGTTCAAAAAAGACTACCATGAAAAAAAATATTGGATTTAGTCGGAGACATAATTTTTAGGATTTTAAAATAATTCACATATTTCGCAGATATGATATATAAGAGTTCATGTGTACATTGATATGGGTCACAAGAAATAACTGTGAATTAAAACATGATTGAATTTTAATTTAAAGACATTTCAGATTTTAATGAAGTATTTATAAGAGGAAAAGTGTTCCATGTGAAAACAGACTGTTGTGGCAGATTTATTTATGGAATTTCATTTATTGTTTTTATTATAACCTACAAATTTTATATAGTATAATCATAGAATAGATAGAATTATACATTGATGTTGGTTTCCTACTAAGTAAATCTCACACCATATTCTGGTTATATTTGGGTACTTGGATAGACATTATGGATATATTAAGGTATAAGGAAAATTGATCTTCCATCAAATCTTGATTACCATTTTATGATAGTTTACTAGGGTAGAGGACTGACCATATTAACAAGATGATTAAAAAAATATAAATGGTTATTTTGTTAATTATTATATATCATGTTTTATATTAATGTTCCCCTCCTTCCCCTATATTTCTTTTTCTAGAATAATATGGTTTGATCATCATTTTTATATTTTATATTAACAGATTTTACTCTTCCTAGATTTGGTTATCCTTATGATTCCACTTTTGATAAAATGATTATACAGATGTGATACACTCTTATCCTGATCATATATTCTCACAAATATTTCTCCATGGACTCTCAATGCTAATCAGCTACCTCTATCATATGTGGAGGTAAATTTGAGGTCCTATTTCCAATTAGGATTTGTAACAATTGCGTGAAATGGGCCTATGATGTCACACATTGGTATTCGATGAGTTTTATTTTTTTGGATTTCTATCCATAATAATTAGTATGGTGGAATGGATAAATATAATATGTCTATATTTTATCATGATCTTGTGCCAAGGAGTATCTAAAAAACATATTTTTTTAAAAAAATACTGGGATGGAAAAACATATTTTGGATTTTTATTATTACTATTTTCATGACATCACCATATGGTAAAAAACATCATGATGGATGAATCTTAGGTTTTTCGTTTTTACCTATAGCTAATAAGGAAAATAGGTATATACTTATGATTGATTATAATAACAGTAGTTTTTAAATTTCATGAATATGGAATGCATTGTTTGTATGACTTCAAGAATTACATTAAGGTTGTTCTGGTGCCACTGTTTCAATTTCCAGGAAATTGTTATTATATATCAATCATGTAATGGATAAATATTTGGTTTCGATTAAATGGATGCTACATTTCAATTTATAATTTGTATAGTCTTTTTAAAAATTTAATTACTAATCTATTTAATTCAAACACATAAAAATTCTTTCTATAAAATAGAATAAACTTAAAACAATGTCAATTCATAAATGAAATGGTCACAATTAAATGGGTATTTCAATTGAAAAATAAATGGTTCCTCCCTTAATAAAATGCATCAATTACTCTATATATATGTACAATTGACTAATAGAATACAACATGAACCTGAACCAGAATCAATAGTCTTGAGTAAGATGTTTTTATTTCATTCTTATGATGTAAATTCCAATTATACCATGAATTATGATGAGCCTTATGGGTGTGACATTTTTATTAGAAGGTGTGTACATTTCCAAATCATATATCGATGATTCTAGTTGTTATCATTTCTTTTATAGAGGGGTGTGATTGTAATTTATAGATAAATTCCACCAAGATATCATTAATTTTAAAATGAATAGGTTGAAAATGACTATGATCTAGAGTTTGTAGGCCCCATAACTTGAGTTTTACATCTAGTAGTACCAAATGATGAACCATTGGTTATACATGACATGGGAAATAATGCATATTTTTGAGATAATTTCTTATTCACTATGTTAAATGTCCAGGGATCCCCAAAATATACATGACTATGGATGATTTTATGCACGAGTTTCAGCAAAAACATCGACCAATTGTTTTAAGGAATTTTATCCCATGAGATATATATTCATAGATATAGGCCATGCTGTCAATTTTCGAAAATATTAAGACTTTATTCGGGATGAGAGTGAAGCATTCCACATTCATGTTTCATGATTTTTATATTACATTGTAGGATGTTTTTAACTAGAGGGATCTTAATCGGGATATGGCTTCAAGGAATTTTTAGATGGCCTTTAATTATTATTTATATACCAAGGTGTTGATCGGTAAAAGATAAAGACAGATTATTCACAAGGAGAGGTATAATTTTTAAAATTTAGACTATTAATCCATTTTCCTTGAGATCTAGTTCTTTTCACTTATTATTTTAGGTGACGAGTATTCCATATATTGGAAATTTAATGATGGCCTCAGATATTAAATTTTATAGCAAGTGAATTTATTTTTGGCTAACCACCCAATATTTGATAGTGAAATAAGTTATTGTAACAGTGTATAACATGAGAGAGGATATGGGTGTATGATAGAGATGCTCAACACCACGATCTAAAACTATAATGAAAAACAATAGGAAGAGTCATTTAGAGATTCTAGGTGGAAATATTAGTAATTAGGGTCATATGTTGGTATCCCAATGTAGTTCCATTAGTAAAGTAAGCCTATAAATATAAAACAGTAGTTTACTAGGGACCCAATCGATAGCATGTATTTCTGAATTATTCACCATCTGCAGAACCTTTTTTATTGTTTTCTAATAGAGTTCAGAAAAGATAGGGTCTTCATTGATTCAATGTTCTAGATTGTGTTCAGTAACTTCTCATCAAGAATGGATCTCGAGTGTGACATGATAATTAGGCTGAAGTGGTTGTTGATGGCAATGGTAGCCATACACTAGAAATACAAATCCAGAAGATTTTACCAAATACAAGTATCCATTTTATAAGATAAGAATGCCAAAAACGTTAGATATATGTATTGAATAAAATACTTAAAGGTCATAGTTCTAGGCCTTTTTCATTTTGAGATACTATTATAATTTCTTCTACATTAATATCTTCTCTTTTAGATATAAGTTCTTCCCATTCCTTCATATATTTTCCATTTTTCAATATCAAAGGGATCCATTTTTAGTTTTCTTCTAGCAGGGTGATACAAATTACTCCCATAAATATTCATTTTAGGTGTGTACATGATTACATGGAGTTCCTCCTTGAGAAAGGTGGTTGTTTCAACAAATTAGATGACTTTTTCCTCGTAATGAGAGTGTTTAATATCATTCTCAAAGTAGTGTAGTTCGTTCCTGGTCAATCTTTTGTTGAATTCTATCACTAGAAGGTGAGCATTATATCAGAAAAGTGTAGAAAGATTATTCACAACTATGAGTGGGATTTCTAGGAAAGTTGTTTTGGATAATAGAATAGTGGGATTGGGAGGATGACAAACTATATTTCTATATTTTATATAGATTATATAGAAATGTATATGGTGAATTTTCAATCTAGTGGTAGATATAATCACATACATATTCTATGATGTATTTTTAGGACTACCTCCTCAAGGAAACATAGTATTTTTCATCAAGATAGATCTTGGAGGATCACTAGTATCTATTAATCATTACATGATGAAAAATGCTATCTTGTATGAGAAGAAGTGTTTGCTTCAAGATTTGGATTCTAATTTTTTTTATATGAACCAATTCTCAACAATGGGATTCACAGTCCTTTGACAGAAGAATTTTTATGTTACCCTATTTATTTTCATATATTTCAATCGGTTAAACCTACTTATAGTTAATAAACAGTATACATTTCTTTGAAAATTTAATCACTTCGACCATCTTTAGGGAGCCAAGATTTTCCATAATATTTTTCTCAGATTGGGGTATTATCAAGTGAGTGTTACACAATTATATATACCGCATACATCATTTTCTAGTAGATATAGATTCATCGAATATTTAGTTATTATATTTATTCTCAAGAATTAACCGGTAGATTTTTTGGTACTGATCAAAGAAGTATTCAACTCTGATTTATATTAATTTTAGTGGTGTTCAAGAATATTTTTGTGATGTATTCTCATACATCAATAGGAACATGTCAAGCATCATGATATCAAATTGAATACACTGAGGCAACATCGGTTATATTTTATTCTCACAATGTTCATTTTTTGTATGGACAACGTACACTTCCAAGGACACATTATCTACTAGAAAAGGGAATCATTTGACCCAGAAAAGTGGCAAACATTAGTTCCCATAGATAATAAAAATAATACCTTTGATATAATGTTTTTCTCTGGGATATATCATTATTACTGAAACATAATTCAACACTTTTTGTTCATTGAAAAACATGTTATTTTCTTGACTAAGATGGGTATGAAGTTTATATACTAAGAATCCTATGAGATAGCCTTTAATGAGCTAAATGAAATAATAACTACAATTTCAATCCTAATTCTTCCATACCAATGTAGATTCTATAGCCTACTATGGTGTTTCTAGAAGTATGGGTGGATTAGTTTTCATCTATGAGGAGTGTTTTTTTGTATGGCCATCATTAGTTGCAGAAAAATGATCGGAAATACCAGACACACAATATCCAGATATCATGTATTTTTCATTCCTTACACTATTGAAGGTATTACATTAAAATATATCATTTTATGGTGTATATATGTCATGGAAGCATTAACTAAATATTATCATAGGAGGATGTTAATCTTAGGCAATTAATGAAGGTTTAATACCAACATTCCATCAATAATGTGAATTTATAAACACCTAGGATGAGTAATCAAGATGACAATGGTATGAAAAACACTCAAACATAGGACGTTAATGCGGATTGATGAAATTTGTAGCGTATGTACTTTTTTCATGAGATTCATTTTTAGGTTTAGGGCTATAATGGATTGTTTGAACATGAATCATTATCGATGAGCTTTATATATCTTGAGTGGGTAGAGACAATGCTTCTATCAGATTATGATTGGTAGGTCCTCTAGGATATAAGTCTTTTAGAAGAACCACTATAGGAATGGTTTGTTAATTAGAGTGATATCATGAACATTCAGAGATGCATCTATCTTCACACAATTGTTCGGGAGGAGTTGATGTGAGAGTATCATTCCCCTATTTGGGACATACATCCTTGCCATACCAATATGTATCATGAATTATTTTCCCATTAAATATAAAAATGAATGAAAATAGATATAGATGGGATTGTTAATCTATGTTATACAAAAATATAGGTAATGGTAGAACAGAAGCGACCCAATGAGTTTTAACAACCATTAAAAATTCATGAGTTATTGTCGGTTGACATCAGTACGGATTTAAAATCAGGATATCCTAGATAATGGGTCATTGAATCTATATTGGTGATCATAGAAAGGGTTTCAAAGGTTATCAATTTCCAAGATATATTTTTTACCTTTTTATAGGATGAGCTCTGATTTCTCTATATTTGTGTGATAATAATCCTCATCATATTTCTATGTTCAATCATACGAGACAAAGATGATTTCTTGATTTTGAGGTTTCAAAAAGGCTTGTAGAGGGCGTTGAGTTCATAAGTATTAATAAATATAGACTATCACCCACATACAATTGGTTAATCCAATCATATGATACAGTTTTAGGAGGACATTATTTAATAATGCATCCTTGATTTTGGAGAATCATAGGAGAAACACTGACCTCTCACTGAGAACTATTCATATAACTACATATAATAGACCATAAAAATGAATACTTATGAGGAACTATATATCAATAAATTCCATTCACCCCTCTAATAGATAGAATCAGGAGAGACAGTGTTAATGGGTCCTTATCTGATCCAAGATTCTTTCGATAAGGACTAAATTATTTGAAAGATGACATCTCCAACTCACACTAGGGAGTAGTCACAGGCATATCATTATAATGGTCCCTATATTTTAATATGGTGAGTAATTTACTATTACACATGTCACCTAGATAAGTGAATAGAAGTATTCACATATAAGGTATGTTATCTCCTCATTGTTTCAGGCCCTTCAAGATTTTAGAGACTGTCTGGTTGTTAAAATATAAGTAGTAGTTTCCAGACAACTACCAAGCTATGAACTATGATTTATATGTATTTCATCTTCTATAATATCATTACAATCTATTTGATATTCCTCACCCTGATTGGGTAATAACAATTGGTACATCCACTTAGGTAGACAGTATCAATGTGTTTTATTAAAGATCTATTTTTATTTGATGTCAGTCTGTCCCTCTAGTATGTGTTCTTTTGTAAAACTACCACGTATAGAATATGAATTGAGAGTGGGAGGCTGAAATATATTCCTGGTGGATGAAGTGTTTTTATGTCATACATTATCACCATTGTAAGGAAAATTCATTGATGAGTTATTTTAAGAGGGAATTAATGTATGAACCTAACATTCTTTTTAGGTAATGAACCTATTAATTCTAGTTAATTTCATATGTTTGTTCTTGTAAACATGATTAATGAAGCCACATGTTTATAGGGGGTGTCCATGTATTTTTTGATATTATAACAATGAATTTTAAAACAATATGGTGGTCTATATGGTTAGATGAAATTGTGCGATCTAGTTTACAAGTCTTGGGTAAATTTTGTAGTGTAGTACGACACTATATCTAGGGACACACAATTTTTCCTAACCATTAAATAAATTCGGCATGACAATGTGAGTATTGTAAATTTCATTAGAGATTTTTTTAATAGTAATGTAAGGTTTGTAAAACTATGTTCCTTGACATTCGAGGGTTTTCTTGGGGAAACCCTGGAGCATAGTTGGTACTATTTGGAAAACCATGCAGCTGAACCATGTAAACCCCTTAAAAGGGGAAAAATATTATTTTTCCTCCATTCTATTTAACCTCTCCCTTGTTTTTTTATATTCTTATCTCACACATTGTAGCCCCCACACCCATTATATAGTATTATATGCTTGAATATATTCTTTATAGGATCTCTAGAATCTGGAAAATGAATCACTAGTCATCAGTTTCAATGTATAACCACTAGTAAGAACTATATTCCACATTCACCTGTAATAATTTATCCTCCTATCTATTGAGTTATTTTTTAGTGTGATAATATGCCCGATTTCAGGAAAAATTTCGATTTTATTAATTTATTCAATTATATACTATACTAGAGGAAAAGAAAAAATATAATGATTTTACTACCAAGATAAGGTAGGTCATCTCTTGATTAGAAAATAATGTAATCTTATTAATTTATTATGTCATTGTGTAATGAACCGATGTTTCAAAGAATCACAAATTAATAGAATTATTCTAGATTAAAATGAACTGGCCTAACCTATATGACGCATGAGACATTATATGACATAATGGATGTTTAACACCATTAATAGAACCACCAATTAGGTGAATTTTAAATTTGATAAACCCAACATTGGTGGTCAATTAACTGATTCACCATTAATATAATTTAATTTTAACCCTATATTATTTGACATAAAATTATTCAATTAATGTGTGATTGAATTAAAAAAAATGTGAATGAAAGAACACGTAACTATTTATTGAATGTTGTATCCTCTTGTTTAGGAATGAGATGTTCTTAAAATTTGAAGTTCCAAATTATTTTGAATTAGATGATTCCTTGAATTTTAGGAATCAAATCCAATCCAATGTTTTGATACAACTTCTAAGGTTAGTTAGTTGGTTATATAAATTTTATGTCCAACTGAATTTAATGTGAATTTAATATGTATAGTTACATTGTAGTCCAATGACCATTCATATTTCAATGCCTAGAGTGATATATGAAATCTTAATTAGAACACTATCACTAAACTCACTAGCATTGTTGAATTAATTTAATTGTAAATAGAATTATCATGAACTATTGACAACACTTGGATTCTTATATTAAAATCAAGGATAGACACAAATCGAACCTAGATTAAATATGTCATGATTGATTCTTGGGCACCCAATAAAAACTACTAATGAAAGACACTGAAGGAAGAAAATTTTATTATATATGAGCAATACTCATACTCCCTACGATGTATCCCAATGATGGCCTTAGAGGTAATCTCATTATATATTCCAAGAGTGACACATGGGATCCCTAATGGAAAACCATGGAAGGAATCATCATGATGTGACTTTATCCCACACCTTGAGAGATACTATAATTCCTCTGAGTAATTCATAGGAAGGGATTATAAGGTGACAAGTTCATTTTTTGGATTGAGAGATACATAGGTTACTAAATTAGAAACCCCAAGGGATGGAATAGTTTTCCAACAATCATAATTAATTGTTTAAATAACTTCACTACCAAGACAAAGTACATACATGGATTCATTCATATCCTTAATATTTTTGATGACCTTAATATACATATCATTTAGAGAAATTATTCATGGTGGATGCCTTTAGATATGATTCAGGTCGTAGTATTTTTTTATTAACTAACTCAATATTTCTTGCTTATTTAGAGACATTACTGGTTATGCTGAAGCAGGTTATAGATGTCATTTATTCTATGGTAACACATACCATTTTGGGTTATTAATTTATCCAATATCATTTATATATTTCACTATTAACTGTAAACTACTTTTTATACACTCATAGACTAGATTTCATTAAAAACAATTAGTTGTGGCCTAGTTAGTATTTCTCACACCATGTTTCTGATACTATTAGGTATGGTACAGACAACATAAACATATGAAGGGATAAAAAAAGTAAAATATCATGGATACTTGATTACCATTATATGATGGTGTATGGGGAAATGGAATGAACCTATGATTCAGATTATTAGAGAGATAAACCCATGTATTTTTCTCATTTTTATATATAATTTTTATATTCCTCTTTTAATGTATCACCTTTATTTCTTTGGAAAAGCATAACATGATAAAAAAAATTATATAAAATAGTTTCATGTTTAATCATTTGTAGTTTTGTTATATTTATACTTCATATATTTTTTGATATGATTATACTATTTTTATACACTCTGATCATAAGTTTATAGTCTCACTATTATTTCACCATAGGCCCTCACTGGTAGTTAGCAGTCTCTATCATATGATGACGTATGGTTGAGGCTATGTATCAAACTATGTTCAATTAAAATATTGTGAAAAATTCTTGTGTTATCAATAAATTATATAGTACAAATTATTTTGAATAATTAAACATTAAAAATAGTGTTTAAAAATAATGTTTACAACTAAATTACATGAAATTGAGTTAGATAAATCTCATACCTTAATTATAGATAGCCACTGAAGAATAAGAATATATCGTATAATTTTTTTTTCATAAAAATATATTTTTTGAAACTTATTAAAATATATACCCATGTATAAAAGTTATTTATAATTAACCTCTATATGTATATTATTTATTATTTTTATATTATCATTGTTGATGGTGAGTTATCATCATCATTTCAGACATGTTTCATAATAGTGTTGTTTTTCATTTTTCACCTCACAAATTTAATTATTCAATGATCCATAAATGAAGTGGATTATATAAATTTCATTTCCTTATAAATCTATTATATCATTTCACTATTTTTGTATTCATGTTTCATGAAAATTTAGTTAGTTTTATCTTGGTCCATTTTTTAATGATCAAATGTGAAATTTTAATACAAAGGTAAGTACTTAGTATAACATTCAATATCATTATGGTAATAATAACAGTATTATTAAATTATATTAATATATTTATTAATGTTCTCTTATTTATCCAAGTATTATTTTCATATCATATTTCTAGTAAGTTGTTGGACAAAACCAAACCAGAGTAGACCATAATTCAATTGGTGAGTATGTTTATGAAATTTCTTATTTTCACATAATACCATTATAATATAATTATACTTTTATTTTTATAGTTTTTTAATTTTTTAAATCATATTTTTAGATCTATTGATAAATAATAAAAACACAAGGGGAAACATAATAGAACATTACTTTATGTGGATATATTTCCGTAAAATGAATGTTTAATGTCTTCATTTCCCAAAAAATTATAAGAAAAAAAGGTCGATAAAATTTTCCACATTATAATCATAATGATGTTTTATATTCCACGTCTATTTTTTAAATACATCCTATTATATCCTGAAATTTTAATACATAAATATTACATCTATTAAGATGAATATTTAATGAAAAAAACATTTTTTTTCTATAATCATAGAGGTTTAGATTCAGTGGAGACAATATATAAAATCTAGTTATATTATCAAATATCTTCAACATATATTATATTGATCTTCTTATATATTAATATTAATTGAAAAAGATATATGAAAAATATATTCCTAATAAATAAAAAAAATATTAATAAGGTGAGATTAGATGCTCTATATGGGTAAAACGTGGAGATATAAATCAAGAACATTTTTACAAATGAAGAAAATTGTATAGTTTCCAAAAAATATTTCCAAGAACATTGTCTTGGACAAGAACATTGTCCAAGAACATTGTGACAGTTAACATTGTCTTGGAAAAGAACATTGTCCATGAACATTGTCCAAGAACATTGTCTTGGGTAAGAACATTTTAACTAATGGATCAAGAACATTGTCTTGTCTACCATAACAAATGAAGAAAATTGTATAGTTTCCAAAAAATATTTCCTGATATGTGATAATTTAACAAATTCATTGTAAATACATTTTCCCCCTTTACATTATGTAAACCATACATATGTGTGGAATAAGATCATAAAAAATTAATCACATACGAACCCATAAAATAAGATTAATTTCATTGAAATTTGTAATTTTTTTACCAAACATAAACAACCCCGAGAAAGAATAAGGATTGTATACATGGATCATAACCCTAGTAAAGAATATTTATAATCAATTGATTATCTCATTGATTAATGGAGATACTTATCAACGATATTTTAAGATATACTAAGGAAAATAAACCTTAAAATTAAAAATTCACATTTTAAAATATAAAAAATGAAGACAACATAAAATACCATTTTCATTGAAAATAACATTGCATAATATTAATGGAAGATTCAATTCATTAATATTTTTCATGGTTTGAATTTATATTAATGATGTATAAGTGAAAACACAATCCTTTCATACTTTTATAGAAATTTTTGCATTAAATCCTTTAGAAAAAAAATCATATCAAAATATTTTGATAAACAAAACGTCTCATAATTCTCCGAAATAAGTTTTGAACATAAAAAATCTCCATAATTGAAGATATTGTGATATAAAACACATATATAGAGTAATCCATGAAATGAAAGCACTCTAACCTCATGTATAATAAATAAAATATTATTATAATTCTATGCCAAATTTGTGTTCATACTTATAAAATTTTATATGATCAATTTTTAACATTTAAAAACCTATATTTTCAATCATTCTTCATTTACAATGTTATTTTTAGTTGCTAAAAGTTTTTTATCATGACTATTTCAGTTTAGTAGTTCCAATCATTGTGAAAATTGGTTTTCTAAATAAACTATGATATATTAATAATTATATAAATATCATATGTATCAATTTTATAAATATTTATAATAATTCATTAAATATATAGATAGAAAAACAAATTTCATTGTTCCAAGATACATTAGTCTGTACGTACGCAGAAACACTATTTCTATTTTATTAATGATATATACAAATAACGTTAAATAATAATTCAAAATAATATAATAAATTTTATTTCATATATATTATATATATTCATAAAATTCATCCTCATCAAAATCGATGAAAGTTTATAAATATAAAATAAATCTAAAAACTACGTGATGGTGGTACTCCAAATGTATGAATTATTAATATTATGGTTCACCAATGATTAGTTGGATACATGGTAAACATGATGTTATCATTACATAAGTATAATAATTTCACAAATATAACTTATAAATATTAAAACATTCACAATACCCATCCATAATAATTAGTGATGAAAAATTAATTGTATCACTATATAAATGTTGTAACTTATATGTATGCACCAGTGATACTTTCACTTATATTTCGTTGAGAAATATCATGTATGATGTATTTTTCATGATAAAATTATCATTTTTGAATAGATAAGATATTGAATTTATTATTCTATGATAATTACCATATAATAAGAGGAGATAAATATGAGTATAAAATAATGTGATTGGTTTGGGTAATTACATTTTCTCGGAATTAACTCATTTATGTATACATTTATGGACCCTATAGTTGGTCTTTTGAGAATACCATCGCATGTATAATTTATCTTCATAAATTGATAAGATATATTTAAATTGGAATTTTATGATAGATATTTAATGTTGTGGAAATCTGTGATGGATGAGGTTCCAATTTATTGGAAAGGGGAAGGGAACAATTGGAATTTCTTAAATGAATTAAAATATAATTATGTGAATATCAATAAAAATGATTTAAAAAAACCAGTAAACAGAAAATGATAGAATTTTATATATTATATTATACCATTTATGATATTTAAATATATTTATGATATCTATGTGATTTAATGAAATACTATTAAAAATATATAATTATTTTCTATTTAAAAAATATTCAAAATACACGAATTAAAAGACTTATTATCAATGTATTAAATTCAATATAATCTAATAATAAAACTATTAGATGATAAATTAACTTTAAAAAATTGTGGCACATAATTACTCACTCTAATTTTATTACTTATAATATTTTTAATATCATTTTTTATATGTTATTTGTAATTTGATAAATAATAAATCAATGGTTCAACTGAAATTTGTGCACTATATAGATTATTTTCATTTAGGAAAAGTGTTCCTGGAAAATAATATTGTTAATCTCTAACATGACTATTATATTGATTCATAATTTTTTTCTCAATGTGGATATAGAAGAGAAAATAAAAACCAATAGTGTTACACGTAGTAACCTTCATTATTTTAAATAATATATAAGTTATAAAAAGTAAAACAGTACCTTAAGGTAATGTTATTAGATCCTAAGGTGATACGAGTATAAATAAATTCCACCAATAAAAATTAGGATGAAAAATCATTCCCTTATAACTTACTTTTAATCTCTATTGTCATGATTTACCAATAACGTGGTGTTTAAATTTTACATAGTTACTATTCACATTGATAAAAAAGTAAAAGTGTATTATTGCATATATGTATAACTCTTATTTGTAAAATTTTAATTTATTCCATCTAATTCAATAACTATAAATGGAAGAAAATAATTTTTATGGATGTGAGAAAATGAATGAAAAACATCTTTTTTAGAAATAAAAATATATCTTAAGTGTAGAAATTGATTAATTATAATCTTATTCATAGAAAAATATATATTGATTATTTTAAAACAAATTAGAAAATAAAATTTAAAATCCATTAAAATAATTCAACAATATCAATTAATTAATTATATAAATTATAATAAATTATGTGTATAAAATTTCTATTTCATAACAACCATCACATTAATTTTAATATTTTTAAAATTATGATAAATTTATAAACATAGAAGTAATTTTATAAATTTATAGACCGATTATTTTTGAAAATTGATTTATTACTATTTGTATCAACTTCCCTAATATATATTCTATAATATTTTAATAATGTAATTCGGTTTTTCTAAACTCATTTTTGCATTTAACACATGATTTCAATTAAATAAAAAACTTCCGGATAAATATATAAAAAAATTGGTTGTTATGTTCTATCCCTATAAATATGGAATTCCTTTTTTAAATTCATCACTCAGATGAAAATATAATAGGATTAGTTTACCTCACCACATTTTGAAGCTCCCTTATAACATTGTCAAATTGATGGTCTCAACATAACACATTTACAATGTATGTGGTCTTCATTCATAGAACATCCTATCTATGATGAAAAATTTCTATATGTTATTATTAATAATAAAGATATTGTTACACTAATATGACCTCTATGATATGTATTTGTGAAGGGTCAGTTGTGTACATAATTAGACGAGAAGTGTGGAATTCATCATTCACTTGAGGTAGACTTAGTGGAAGCACGTATCAATAAGTTATCATGCTCATATGATAAGTAATATAAAGAATGTTTTTATTTATAAGGTTTTAGGATTCCATTCTTCATTAATCTCTTAACATTCTTCCTTGGGGAAATGCATTAAAAAATATTCTCACAATTTTCAAACTCTAATTATCATAATTTATTTTTAGAATAACTCATTTTTCAACCCTAAGATACACTTATGTGATGTTAATTTATATTTATGTAAACCATATGAGTATTGTATCCCATATTAAGTGATATTATTATCATAAAATATTCATTTAAATTATTTGATTATTATTTTCTATAATTTTTCAATCTAATATTTTTTTCTTCAAATTATTTATTTTAAATAAGTGACTTAAAAATTAAATATGTATTTTATTAAAAAATATTTCATTGGTATTTTAATTTAATTTTACATCTATGATAACATCCTTTTATTATACATATGCTTCATTGGTGAAATAATTTTTCGAAACCATTATTTTTCTTCTCTACATGGGTATTTATTATGTTGATGAGATCTTGATGAATCCCATTATTTTATCAAGATGTTTAACTACGATTATATAAAAAAAAATCAAGACTGTGTGACATAAATATACATAAATTATGATAATGTCATTGGTACATCCATTTTATCCATACAATATATTTCATAATGATTAATTAGTTATGACCTCAAAAGTTACATGAGGTGTTATAAAAATCCAAAAACAGGGCACTCGATATGTTATCCCAATCCCAAAAGAATTACATGGGTTGTTAGTGTAATTGAAACATGTGACAAATATCTTTGTTTCTACCATTACAATAATATTTCTATCATAATGATTATGACACACTTCATTCCATGTTTTTATGGAGTTATATTATGCTAATTTTTCTATCTCACTACTAATGTTTTTTACTATTTTATGATCTGTGTCTGTTGAACTATCATGAGTAATTGCAAGACTCATTATTCATATATATTAATTATTGGGTATAGTTTTCAAATTTAATATAATTTTATCATATAATTATACTCATATTATTTTTAATTTATCCTTGATATATCCATTTTTACTATTATTGAGCATAAAAAATAACCCCATATCTTGTTTTATTTCACTTATGATATGAAGGATGGATTTATGTGTAGTATTCCAATGAAGAGTTCTGGATACGTAGAACATAGTGATAGATGATATAGATCTTCTCTATACCATTGGATTATTTATCTGAAATCCAAATACAGTAAACCATTATAGTAATAGCTTGGACCATAATGATATATAACGAATATTAACCATACAATTTGAAATATTTTTTATTTTAATATTTGGGTGGACTTAGTGGCTATTAGATAAAGGGATAGTTCTTTGGCACACTATCATGAAGAAAAATTAGTGAAAACCCTTAGAGAAAATAAATTTAAAGGATAATGTCGAATATTTTGTTAAATAAGAATTTGTTTTTTTCTAATAAATGAAATCAATTTCTAGATACTGGAATGTGGATGTGTCTATGTTACTGATGCACATAGGGGTAATGACCCTAAATGTACCATATTATTTATTAACATGATCATCAACAGTGCACAATGATTTGTCGAAGACTGCACACCTTTCTAAACACTCATAGGTGATAAGCTTGGATTAATTAAAATTTTCCTTATTAACAATTATTTTTTATTTGATTATATGATGACTGTAATGCCCTACCTCCCTGGGACATGAACCTTGTCATCTGACCCCATGAGTCTTCTGTAATACCTTGGTTGCCTTCCCAGCAAACCATAGGCTATTACTCACTAGGGACACTTATCAGACTAATGACTTCCCCCACATGCCAACACAAGTTCTTTATGTGTCTTTTTTCCTCACTCACACACACCCTGAGAAACTTTCCAGAAGGTCACCCATCCTGATTACTACTCCATGACAAACATGCTTAACTGTGGAGTTCTAATCAGGTAGGCTCCTAAAAAAGAAGGTGCACCTTGTTGAAATGGGTAGTAACATTTAGCCTTTTAAGTCTCACTTTTTCAGGGGTGTTACATTATCCACCCATTTGAATATATGAAGTCTGTCATGCCCCACCTACCTAGGCCATGAACCTTATCATCTTACCACATGGGTCTTCTGTAATACCTTGGATGCCTTCCCAGCACACCATAGGCTATTACTCACTAGGGTTGCTTATTAGACTAATGATTGTCCCCACAAGCCCACACATATTCATTCATTGTGTTTTGTCCTCACTCAGACACACCCTAGGAACCATCCCAGAAGCACACACATCTTTATTACTACTCCAGGACAAGCATTCTTAACTGTGGAGTTCTCATCAGGTAGGATCCTGAAAAAGAAGGTGCACCTTGTTGACATGGGTAGTAAGATTTAGCCTTTTAAGTCTCACTTTTTCATGCATGTTACATTATCCAACACTTGAAAGCACAACACCCTCATTGTGGACCCCAAACCTCAATCCTAGGAAGTTCCTAAACACTTAAAGCTGGTTATTGGCTCTGATACCCTTTTTTCATTACCCGCCTCCCTGGGCCAGGAACCTTGTCCCCACACACACACACCCTGGGAAACTTCCTAGAAGCTCACCCATCCTGATTACTACTCCAAGAAAAGCATGCTTAACTATGGAGTTCTAATTAGGTAGACAATCAAAAAAAGAAGGTGCATCTTGTTGACATGGGTAGTAAGATTTAGCCTTTTAAGTCTCACTTTTTCAGGGGTGTTACATTATCTAACCCTTTAAAGCACAACTCCCTCATTGTGGACCCCAAAACTCAATCCCAAGCAGTGCCTAAGCACTTCTGAATAGGTATTGGATTTGATACCCATTTGTCATGGCCCGCCTCCCTGGGCCATGAACCTTATCATCTGACCCCATGGGTCTTCTGTAATACATTGGTTGCCTTCCCACCACACTAACACACAAGGGTCATTATAGGGTCCTGAAAAATCCTCAAAGGAAATTTTACCCAAAATCCCCCAAAATAATTGGAGGCAAATAATCAAAGAGGAGACACAATGGACCAGTCCAGGGAAGCACTTCACGACCATACGCCACGAGGCACCCCCTCCGCGAACCATTGTCATTCATGAAATGGGGGCGGAGAGGCTCCGCGGTCATGAGGAAGGGTGGATGCTAGTCCAGTTCACCATCACGAACCACCCCAACCGCGAACCACGTCAACCAGCTCATGTCGCACCCGCTGTCATTCGCGGAATGGAGGTAGAACCCTCCGCAGCGACGGAGCACCCCCCGAGTTCACCTCGTGGAGGAGGGGAGCGATCAATACCCACCGCGAATAGCGGATTGACCAAGTCAGCTGTGAACTAGGAATTTGGTTATGGGCCTCCGAAAAACGTTCCCCATGTCCACAGATACATTCCTTTCCCCACACTATAAAAGGAGACCATGGGGGATAGAAGAGAAGGATCGGAGAACTGGAATCAGATTTGAAGGGATAGGAGATCAGTTGAAGGAAGGATTCGGATTTCGCAAACTGCAAAATTCCCATCCGTGAACTACAACAGGTATATGAATTAAGAAGGAATTTGAAAATGCATAATAATTTGGTGAACTGCGAACCTAAAATTACAATAAAAGGAGAACCGTGAACCATACCCCCTCTGCGGATGACTTCACCGCAGACCAGGGAGTTTATGCCTATTTTCCCATCCATCATACCAAGTATCACCCTCCCCTGTCGGAGAATCCCCAATCGAAGAGCCTCCGATCGACGCCGCCCTTGGCCGCTGATGCCCGCCTAGAATCCTCCGCGAACCACCATGGTTCGCGGATTGAACCCAAAGCCGTGAAACACCCTTGTTCACATATGGAACCCGAAACCGCGAACCACCCCGGTTTGCTAGATGCCGATCAGTCCACGGACCACTCTGGTTTGCAGACTACTTCTCCAGCCATGTGGCACTTCCCCACACGAAGGGAGCCTCCACCCATACCTCTCAGTGGCCCGAAAAATACTTCGGTGTTCTCATTTCTAGAGCCAGGTAAAATCCTCCTAATCTAGCTAGGTCTTTCGCAAATCATTCATCAGCCTCTTCATCGGCCCCGAGCCGAGGCCTCCGCCTGGGCCACCATATCCATGTCGTATAACTTTCAGGTGCATCAACGCACCATTTTGAGTTCACATACCCATGGTAAATAGGGTCAAAGGGGTTTCCCCTACCCTTGAGTAGATTCCCGAAGCATTATTGGGTTCATATTCCCATGGTAATGGGGAGTCTAAGCTGGAGAATCCCTTTTCTGCCCCTCCACTTGTTGAGGGTTCCTCTAAGATGGTAAAATACCCATCGAAAGGAATCCCTCGTTCACTACAAGAGTGGATAAGGGAACAGGAGCACCACCTTTCCCTCTCCCACTAGGCTTTCTCGCCCTGGGAGTCCATCTCAGAGTAAGCCCTGACATTTTGGGCCTCCTTAGAGTGTAATCCCCAATTCATCACTTTGTGCCGCCTTCATGCGTAAGCTCCACTCCGCTTCTCACGGATGCACCTTTCGTGACGTGATCGTCTGGTCCTTGCTGCCTCTTGTTTCTCACACCGAGCATGAATCACATGGGCTTAGTGTAAGCATCGACCATGAAATCCTCTTACGGGCCTCCTCAGAGTGTAAGTCCCAACCCATCATTCTGAGCTGCCCCAGAGCATAAGCCCCAAGACAAAGAGAACTACGAGGACTTCGATCCATGCCAAAGCATGGTACGTAGGAAGCATCCATGAGGTTCAAGCCCACCACATGGTCACTTCTTCACGTTGAGTTCCACCCTTGTCCAGCATGAAAATAAACCGTTTAAGCGAACTACGAGGAATTTGATCCCTGCTTCCTAAGCAGGGTATGTAGGAAGCCTCCCTGAGGTTCAAGCCCAACAGTCTGTCGATCTGACCATCTCCACATCAGTTCACTGCACCACTCCAAGTGCCACCTCAAACGAGTTCCAGCACTTTGGGGTCATTAATCCAATGAGGGATGGTAAACCTCAGTAATAAATGATTCTGAACCCCTCCTTCCAGTTAGTCGTTGCCCACCAGGGTTGAATCTGTGGATACTATGTTTGGGTATAGACCAAAGATTCGCGAACATATGAATACATCTTAAATCTATAAGAGAGTCCCAGAACAGGAAATAATTCCCCCCAAAAGGGTGCGATGAGCCCGAATTCCCATCCTCTCGACCAATGTGAGTTCTTAAGAGTCACTGGTCAGTCCATCCGGCGGATGCCTACCTTTGGAAAGCAGGTCCATCAATTATTGGATATGGAGCCATTGGGCGTTACGTGGCTGAAACCCAATAACGAAACAAAAAATGGTGGACCTGATGTTAATCTTTAACCAAACATGATGGATTCAACCTAATCTCACCCTTGCCCCCTTATGCTCTAAGGGAGGGCCAAGCAAGGTAATTAATTACGCATGAGATTATGAGATGCTACTTTGACGGGTTTGCTACTTATATTTGCTAAAATGTTTGACAGGCACTACTTTCAGAACTCCCTTCGATCCAATGGCATCACAAAGGAACTCACAATTGCGCATTTCCAATGTCGCAAGGATGAGACTTCCTTAACAACGGAGGGCCTCGTCACCCACCCATCGAATTCAATGATGGGTTTCGGATGCGCTGATCTGAGAGTACCAAGTGAATGGAACTCTCCCGACGGTGGAGGTGGCCATGCACGCCCATCCAATCCGTCAAGGTTCATCGATCGCCTACCCAGCAACGACCGCAAAGGCGGGCCCAGACAACCCATGTCGCTATCTCCAACTGCTTCGGGAGTCAATCCCTAGAACGGGACAATGTGTACCATCCTTATCATAGGGAGGCGTATGAGTTCGACGTTGAGGACTTCATCCCTATCGAACGGGGTTCCGCTCTCAGACCCCCGCTGAAAGATGTCATCGTGGTCACACCGCGAACCGACATCCTCGCACCGAGGAGGATGTCTCCCCGAGGATTTAGGCCCCCACCCCCCGAGCCCTAGCCCCTCGGACCGCCCAATGAGGGTGACAGACATACAGTTGGGGAACGGTCATTACCCTAGTCCCTGAGGAGGAGCTATGCTACCCATCCATGGAAACGTACCATGAATAGGCACCTACACCTGTTCGCTCCTCCTGAGCCCGCCATCCAGACATGGAAGCATCATACGAGCCGGCGCACATCCCCGCCAAGCTCCATCAAGCCCGTCGCACATGCAGGATGACACTTACCTTGCAGGCACCTCTCCCTGCCGAGGGTCGTGAAGCCAACCAGCTCGACATGGTGGTGACCCGGCACCTGCTGGACTAGCTCCCCGTAGTTTCTTCAGATTCCCTCCATCCTGATATGGTGGTGATCAACAGAGCCTATCACCCAGATGTGGCGGAAAATCATAGGTAGGCACGTCTCCCTGCCAACAAAGGCCACCGAATCGATATTGTGGGAGATCAATATAAGCAGGGCCAGCTCCCCACGGATACAAGTAATGCCTACCACCCCGATGTGGTGGAAAAAAGAGAGAAAAACCAACGTATCCGGGTGTAGGGGCATATTCATTCACCTTCCCCGACACATGAGAATTGTCAGTACCCACGGACCACTGGAGGACAGGAGTAGGATATTCCTACTCCGATACCGGAATGGGCCTTCATACCCATCCCAACCAAAGATGTCTCTCTACATATCCTATCACTAATGGAGGAGCAGGTATTGATCCCAGGTCATATCTTGCATACTTTCCAGCATGTAATTGCATCGGCGACAGCATCAACGACTCGGGCCCATGAGCCCGTCTCCACAATTGAGGCGACTCATCTAAGAGACGTCATAGCCGCCTCGGAGCAGATTTGCATCCCTGCTTCAGCCCAGGAGAGTCACCGGATATATTCTGTGACGCAAGGGCACCCAGATCGAGCAACTTCAATCGTTCCAACTGGGGGACACCCGTCCATTATGGTGGATGATCCAGAGAAGGCATATATCCATTCTAATAGTCAAGATGTTTGTTGGCATATCCTAGCAACATCATTGGACTCAATAAGACATGGACCCAATGGTGGAGGCTATTTTCAACAGTAGATGGTCCCCACTGCCCGCAAAAGAGTGCCCCGAAAGCGGCAAAGGCAGTCGAAAAATAAAAAGCGGGTTCACGACTCCGTTCTATAAGAAGTTGGGGTTCCAAGCGCCACTAAGAATGTATCAAAGGCTCGAAACCCTGCCCACCCATTACCATTTTATGGGAGTGGAAGTAGAAGTTGCGAAGGTCCCCCCCACAATGTCGCTACCAGCAGCTCTGCAGGTCCTTCCCAGAGCACCCGTGGGGGCCTCTCCCACAGGCACATAACAATTTTTCATGAGAGCTTCTCTCTTGATGTGAGTCACGGAAACCCACTACGTTACCAGAAGATCGAGCAGCAAGAAGGTCCTCCACTTGTTGTGGTCCACCCTGAAGGTCCTCCCTGGGGTATACACTGCAATCACTCTCCATGTAGTGGGACCATAGATCGTGATGGCAGTCCTCGCTATCATAGTTGCAACTATGGAGGGCCTCCCTGTAGTGACGTCTCATTACGACAAGAAGATATTCCCCTTGTCGTGGCCTGCCCTGAAGGTGCTCCCCAAGGGTTACACTGCAACAGAACTCCACACCACCAGGAATCAGGTCACGGTGGTAGTCCTCGCCACCCTAATAACAGAGTTCCTCCTCGTAGAGACGTCGATCTACGTTAAGGCCCTCCCCTCATTGCGGTAAATTCTGGAGGCCCTCCCTAGGATATATCCCACAGATATTCTCCTTGTGGCAGTAGAAATGATAGTCATCTCCATTGTCATAGCTCTGATGGTAGTCCTCACCACCACGACCTCCATTGTGAAGGTCCTCCCCGTAATGGACCCAAGCAACAAGATGGTCCTCCCCTTGTCGCGGCATGTCTTGAAGGTCCTCCCCAGGATGCGCGTCGAACTTCAAGCCATGATGGTCATCCTCACCGTGATGGAAGTTGTTGTGAAGGTCCTCCCCGTAACGATGCTACGCAGGCAAAAGGTCCTCCCATTGCTGCAACATGCCTTGGAGGTCCTCCACAGGGTGTGCACTGAAAAATTCCTCTATGTATTGAAACATCAAGCAGTAATGGTAGTCCTCGCCATTACGGCCGTCATTGAGAAGGTCCTCCCCGCGATGAAAAATTATATCAATAGGAAGGTCCTCCTCCTGCCGAATCATGCACCGACAATCCCTCGTATGTTGAGGCACTCAGAAGGACAGAATCGAGCATGTCAGATTCCCAGCTTGTCGCTAACGAATCCCTTCATCGATTATGAGACGGTCCGAGGCCGCGTTCATCTTCTGAACCACCTCGGAATCGCTTACATAATGATTCTGCACCTACCGGTCGCACTGCCTCTGATCACACTAGCAGTGAGGGCCTCGGCTGGGATGACCAGGTAAAAGAATCGTAGGCAGGGGAGTATGCCGATATGTTTCACCTGAGGAAGCGACTAGCCAAGAATGATATACCAGTCATGTTTTGGCCCACGACCACGTCTCAGTACGACGTACCCAGGGAGTTGTCGGATGAATGCATGCACGACATCCGCCATAATATATGGACAACCCTCCACCAGCAGAAATCGAGCTTCCTTCCCAATAACGGGAATGTAGACCATGTCAAGATGATAGGGGACCTCCTGCATCACATCAACCTGGAGGTCCTTTCCTCGACGCGACAACAACACCCCGAGAGACGCAAAGGGAATATGGAGGCAGCATGCCTCCGCACACTACATCAGCTACGTCACCTCATCGGTGAGGCTCCGAAGAGAGTCCATATCAGGGGCTGGGGGGAATATGGAGCTCTGCATTTCACTCCGCTCCCCACCCAAAAGATCTCGTTCGGTATCGTGTCTTGCAACGTCATCACATCAGGACGACAATCGGGTGGACCCCCTATTCAGGAGAGGCAACACACCCAACCACATCGTGCCTCGAGTAAGTCCCAGAAGCCTCAAGCCTAGTGGGAACGAGCTATTCAAAAACTTCTGAATCAGGCCAATGATATCATACAGAATGCCTCTCCCCTAAGAGTGGTCAATCAACGATCTCTGCCTTACTCCCCAGAAGGGACAGATCCACAGGTGGATTCAGCACCAGATCTGAATCACCCCCGGAGGGGGACACGCGAGATTAGGCAGGTCGTGATAGCCGCAACCCCTGCCGAAATCCAGGGTCAACCCCAGCCTTCAGGGTTGGGGGAAATTATAACAACAAATGCCCTCGTAAGACCAATAAAACTGGGAAGAGACTCAACATCTAGGGAATAGAGCCAGCCCCAGCCCTCAGGGGTGGGGGAATTATTACCCCCTCAACAACAACATCCCCCATGAGAGTCATTATTCTCTCGTCTAGGGAGGACAATCAGAAGAGGAGGCTCCCATCCTATACTGTCATGTGAATCATCATCCCCTCTAAGAGGAAGGTGCACCATAAGGTCACATCAAAGAACTCTCCACATCACCCTTCGTCAAGAAGTCCGAGGGCAAACCCAGGACATGAAAGGGAAGTCCAGCAGAAGATGCGGGAGATCCTCTTCGTATATGGAATATGTCATTCCCTCCACTCCGCAATATGTGTTCATCAATTCCATAGAGTCTTACCCTCTGGGTGACACCGGAGAAAATGCATATCCGAACGGATCGGGAGATGACGGTTCCGTTCAGGTTGTGACTCACGACGAACCCCCAGGTGTCCACACTTAGAACTAGAGGGGAGATTTAAATATGGCCGCCCCTTCAGCTAACCTCCCTCCACCTGCCCAGCGAGCTTCCATCAAGGGAAAGAACAAAGAAACGGTTACCCATAACTCGTCCCCTTATCTCGATAAAAACGAGCCACTCACGCTCGAAGATAGGTTCGCTCGAAAGGAAAAAGAGCTGAAAGAATTGAGGCGGCTTAACGCAAAGCTACTCCAGAGGAACGAATTTATCGAAAGTGCGTCCCAAGAAGATCCATGTCATGCACTCTCAGCAAGTGCACCTCAAAGGCTGAGGCTTGCCCCGACAAATGAATCACAATCAGGGCTCCTTCCCAATGATGTGCCTGGCCCGTCCAACTACCTAGATGTGGATCTAGACGAATACCAGGATTTCCCTCCACTTAGGAGGAAACCAGAGCTAGTATGACCAAACCCTCTGAGGGTACCTCGAATGGAATATGCACCCTTGGTGCCGGCCAAATCGGACCCTCAGGCAATGCCTCGGGTTACGCTTGCCCTGGATCGGGCCCAACAGGATGTCAACCAGGGACTCACTAATACCATCGAAGAACTAACGAATCGATTGGAAGCGATGGAAGGATGACGCGCCCCGATACAGCCGGAGCAGAAACCTTACCTAGATTGGGTGACCAACACACCCCCTCCACCCAATTTTAGGAGCCCTGTATTCCCCATCTTCAATGGATAAGGCCATCCAGAGTAGCATTTGATGCACTACGCATCCTATTGAGACCATATATTTGGGACTCCATAGCAACAGAAAGTCGTGAAACTCATATGCTTCGTACCGACCTTGCAAGGATCCGACTTCGTCTGGTATATGAGTCTACCGGCCTAGTCAATAAAGAGCTGGGAGGACCTCTGGCAGCAGTTCCTATTCCACTTCATCTCAACGCTGCCTAAAACAATGGTCAGCGATCTCATGAACTGCAAGTAGAGGGAGAACAAGAGGGTCTCATATTTCATCGCTAGATGGGACGGTATGACCTATTCTATGAACATGTCAATGCATCAAGATGAGATGTTATCTATATGCATCAATAATCATAGAGATGCGTTGCGAACACCACTCATACCAGGGGAGTGCACCACTGGCTTCTGCCATCACTCGGCCATTGCCCAGAGAATTGAGGACTCCCTACGGCGGTCTAATTCAATGTCCTGAATAGCTTCACAGGCTCATGCGAAAAGAGAACCTAGGTCTTAATCGTCCGCTGTCACGCTCAAGCCGGCCCCTATGCCCGCTCCGCCGCTCAGGCCTAACTAAATTGTCAAGGGCCCCCCACATATCAGCGACCGCCCCCTCCTAAACAGGATGATCAGAGAGGACCGAAGCAGAACCAGTTTGAGGAATGAAGACAAAAATTATACTCATTCTGAGACGATCAAGTCTGCGGCCTCTTCATCGCGGCCATGAACTACAACTTGCTCCGACTCCCGGAGCTGAGGAGACCTGAAGAAGTCTGCCACGATGACATGCCAGGTTACTTCCCCTACCATTGGATGTTGGTGAAAAGTATTTGAGAATGCTTCATCTTTATAGACCTCCTGCAGAGGATCGTAGATTCCAGACAAGTCAAGCTGGGACCACCACCCAGCACATGTGGCATGTATCTCTACCACCGACTCTGACAATAAGGAGGGGTGGTAGAATGTCGCCAGCAAGTAGGGGCAGCAATTTGACAACTTGATGACTTAGAAGACTATCAACTGATCCCATGGCATACTCCGAGTTTAAGTACAGTAGCCTTTGTGGCCACCAGTAGCCCCTATAGCTGCAGATCCGAAAACATCGGCTTCACAGCCCTCCACAAGCTAGTCATCCGGACGGAGAGGAATGAGGAAACAATCACAAGAGGTGCATTCCACGACGGGGCCAAATTTAGTCACAACCTTGGAGGATTCATGCCCTCGAAGCTGGCATAACGGGCACCAACCAACCAAACAGCCCCATCAGAGACAACCGACCAGGTTGACCTTTCAGAGGATGAGGATCCAATATTTGGTTCTATCAATGTCATCCATCTCATGGAATTATTCCCTGACGAAGGGTATGACTACGCACCTGAGTTACATGCACGAGGAACCGGTAGGAGGAATCGCAGAGGCAGAGGATACCAGGGGAGGCGCAGCCGCGGCCGAAACCAACCCTATGGTTGGACCCCATCCCACACCATCAATATTGCAGAAACCCATGGGAGAGCCCTTCAGCGGGCTCAGTAGGAGATGGAATTCCCCTCCATCCCCCCAAGCATCCACTCTGGCCCTGTTGTTCTGTGATACCCACCAGAGGAGGAGCAAGTGTCTGGTCGCCTAGTGCGGACAAACAGACCCTCCAAGCCAAGTCCTCAAAACGTGGGAATACCATCAACATCCGACCCCACAGACGGTCCCTCCTCATCAAATGCTCCAGCTCCAAAAGCACCCGCTAAGACTCTCCCGCAAATTAAGAAGTTTTGACCACTGGAGAAAAAATACAACATCCTTAAGCAGTTGGCGTCAGTACCAGCCAATTTGTCAATCCTGGATGCCCTTAGTTTATCAGCTGACCTCAGGGAGACGCTTATAAAATCTTTGATCAGCCCCCAGGAATTCCAAGACGAGGTAGCCACCGCCGAGATTTACCGGACGGAGTCTGGCCTGGATGAATAAAATGCGGTGATTTACTTCACCGATTAGGACGAACATGACATCATGCAGGGACACATCAGACCGCTATATGTTTCCGGCACACTGAATAGTGTGAGATCTGAAAAGTCTTTATAGACAATGGCTCTGGAGTTGACCTCCTTTTCATACGGACACTCCATATGTTGGGCTACAGTGAGGACAATCTAATTCCCTCAGCCACAACTCTGTTGGGTTACGACAATTGTGAGCAAAAACCGATGGGACAGATTAAGATAAAGACCCATTTTGGTGACCTGGTATCCTACACGGAATTCCTGGTGGTCCGGAAGAGCACAACATTCAATGAAATGTTGGGAAGGCCATGGCTTTATAAGCACATGGTCGTTCCTTCATCCTACCACCAATGTATCAAGTACTGCATCAATGGACAAAGAGGGAGGTTGCACGCCAACAAGGCCCCTTTCGAGCTCTTTGAGTCACATTACATCGATGCCAGGTTCTACGATCAAAAGAAGAAGAATCCTTTGATAAATGACGTCAATTGGATCCCCGCTCCAAATGGCCTGGAAAATTTCCCCGACGACCCCCTCCGGCAGCTTGGCAGAGATTATGTCCTACCAATCAACCATGTTGAGAGTAGGAGTTCGATTCCGGACATGCATTCGGATGTACGCATGACTTCAGCCATGATAGTCGAGCATGATAGTGCAGGAACATCTACCAACCCTTGACTTGGGGATGAATACTCATGTAGGGATTCCCACGATGCCTCTCCCTCAAACCCTTGAAGTCTCAGACTGGAAACTCCCTACTCATCAGATCAAGAGGATGTGGACTTGGGAGAAGACGAGGGGGAAGATCTCAGAGATGTACCTCCTGCATTTGAGGAAGGTATCTCCACCACTGTGGATGAGCTCAAGGAAATAAACCTTGGTACCAAAGAAGACTTGAGGCCCACTCTCATTAGTGTGGACATGTCTCCCGAGGATCACGAGGTACATACCTCCTTCCTAAGGTAGCATCGAGATGTCTTTTCATGGAATTACACAAAAATGTCAGGACTTGACCCTGAGGTAGCGACGCATCACCAAGGTCTTCCAGAAGACCACCGGGGTTACAAACAGGCCGCTAGAAGTACACACACCTCACATGCTGCCAAAATAGAGGTTGATGTCGATAATCTCATTAAAGAAGGCTTCAACAGGGAGGTCCGGTACACCATTTGGTTAGCCAACATCATCCCTGTCAAAAAAAAGAACGGGAAAATCCGCGTCTGTATTGACTTCAGAGACCTTAATCGGTATTTTCCGAAAGATAACTTCTCAGTTCCAATCACCGAGTTGTTAATTGATGCGACGACTGGGTATGAGCCTCTATCCTTCATGGACGAATATTCTGGATATAATGAAATTTGGATGGCCCAAGAAGATGAAGAAGCCACTTCCTTCGGGTCCCCTCAAGGGGTATTCTGTTATAGGGTCATGCCCTTTGGTCTCAAGAATGCTAGCACCACGTATCAGCGTGCCATGCATTGGATCTTTAAGCCATTCCTGGGGAAATTTGTCTAATGTTATGTGGATGACCTAGTGGTCTAGTCTGGACAGTTCTTGGATCACCTGTCGGACCTTGAGACCATCTTTAATAAGCTCTGATAGCATAGCTTGATGTTGAACCACTTGAAATGCACCTTTGGGTTACCTCAGGGAAGTTCCTTGGCTTCGTCGTAAGCCATCACGACATTGACGTTGACCCTGAAATGACAATGGTTATCCAAAGCCTGTCACCCCCTCGAAATCTCATTGATCTGAGGGGATTACAAGGACACCTAGCCTATATTAGGTGGTTCATAGCCAACTTGGCAGGCAAATGATTTCCCTTCACTAGGTTAATGAAGATGGGGGTCATGTACCATTGGATGGACGATTTCCAAGAGGCGTTCGAAAACTTGAAAAAGTACCTCTTAAGCCCATGAGTTCTTGTGCCCGCGGTCGAAGGAAGGCATCTCGTTCTATATTTGACGGCCTTATAATGGTCATTCGGAGACTTCCTCACACAGAAGAACGATGCCGGAAGCGAAAACAGTCTCTATTACCTCAGTCGAACCATGATTGATGTTGATACATGATACTCAAATATCGAGAAGAGCTGTCTCGCCTTGGTATTCATGGTTCAAAAGGTGCGGCATTATCTACAGCATCATGAGATCCATTTGATCTCGCAGAGTAACCTGCTCAAGAATATCCTCAGTCACCCGATGCTAACTGGACGCCTATCCCGATGGGTAGTCATCCTGCATCAATTAGACATCCGGTTCATGCCTCAAAAAGCCATCATGGGCCATGAATTGGCAGACATTATGGAATAAAACCCTTCTACAGGGGCCACTGCACCAGAAGCTAATCTACCGGATGAAGATATCTTCCCAGTTCAAGAGGAGGTCCCAACATGGGAAATGTACGTTGATGGCGCGTCCCAAATCCCCACTTGGAAAACGATGGAGGATCTCAGATTCAACAATGTGGGTCTGTGGATAATACTCATGTCCCAAGAAAAGGAAGTTTTGTCGTATTTTTTCCTCCTATCAGACGGATGTATGAACAATGAAGCGAAATATCAAGCCCTCATTGTAGGCCTGGAACTCACACTACAGGCGCAAGCAAGACACCTTAAGGTAAAAGGTGACTCAGAGTTGGTCATCAAGCAAGTAAATGGTGACTATGCTATTAAAAAGGAGGAACTGATCCCCTTGTTTGACCATGTACGAGGGTTAATGTCTGAGTTCTCCACATAACCAACATTGACTTATATTCCCCAGTCCTAGAATGCTCAGGCAGTTGCATGAGCCAATGCAGCCACAGCCCTAGACGACCCAGATCCGGATGAAACGGTCATCAGTATTGCTCACCATCCAATGGTATTCCCATTTGTTCAAGATAATATTGAAGAGATCCATGAAGTCAATCCTGTCCTTGAGCCATATGATCCTGATACCGGCTGGATGACCCCCATCACGAACTACCATCAACTGGGAGAGCTTCCATCAGACAGGGCTGAACGAGAGCAAATACAAAGAAGGGCAATCAATTTTGTCCTATATGGCAGCACGGGTCTGCAAGAGGCCCTCTGCAAATGAGGCCTCGATGGAGTGCTCCTCAAATGCATTTACGAAGAAGAAACTGATGTCGTCATGATTGAAGTACATGCAGGAGCATGTTGAGCACATCAACTATGGTCCAAGCATTCCCATCAGGTTTGAAGGCTTGGGTACTACTAGCCTACAGTGGCACAGGACTACGAGCATTTTACCGCAAAATGCCACTCAGTCCAGATCCATGCCAAATTCATACACTAGCCCCCGAAGATGCTTCATCAAGCTATGTACTCTTGGACATTTTTCATCTGGGGGATTGACGCCGTGGCAGCATATCCTCCCGCCACTTCCAAACAGCTGAAGTATATCCTCAAAACGAACGACTTCTTTTCCAAATGGGCAGAAGCCATACCCCTCAAGGAATTTGGGGCAAGAAATATTGTCAGCTTCATAAAGACCAATATCATTACTAGATTTGGTGTCCCTCATACCATAATGATGGACAACGGCACCAATTTTTGTTATGTTGAGTTGGAAAAGCTATACCACGAGTATGGTATCAAGGATAACCACTCATCCCACTACCATGAAGCGGCCAACGGAAAGATAGAAGTTTCCAACAAGACCATGTCCATCATCCTCCAGAAAATGGTGGACAAAGATAGTAAGTTATGGCCGGAAAAACTCTACCATGCATTGTGGGCTTATCGAACCACAATCCGCACCACTACTCAGTCTACCCCATACTCATTGGTCTACTGCACGGAGGTGGTCCTGCCCATTGAACTCCAACTTTTATCACTCTTCTTTTCCATCTGTGACCAATTTTCCATCGATGAGAAGTCAGAAAAGCGGTTAGGTGAATTGGAACAGCTATATGAGAAGTGGCTGCACACTCTGCACCACCTGGATGTGTACCAGAACCAGATCGCGCGAGCCTTCAACAAAAAGGTCCACCTCCGGTCTTTCGTGGAAGGATTATTAGTACTGGTCCTCTGGACTCCAATGGTACCCGTAAAGAAGCCTCCAAAGCTAGAGCCCAAGTGGGAGGGACCATATGTTATTCAAAAGGACTACTCCAACAGAGCATACACCCTGATCTCCATGGACAGGAAATTAACTTCTGATCCTACCAATGGACGATTCCTAAAGAAGTATTTTTCATAGAGACCAAGAAGTATTCACATCCTCACCGCATGACGTTAAACTGCATGGAGTACGTCTTCACCGCATGACGTTAAACTTCACGGAGTTCTTCCTTACCACATGACGATAAACTGCACGGATGAAGAAAAAAATGAGATGTACACATCATCCGAGCTATATGAAACTAAACTGTCAAGCACCTCATCCAATTCACAAGACGTTAAACTGTATGGCCCTCGTCGGAGCTGTATGACGTTAAACTGCCAATCACCTCATCCTCACCGCATGACGTTAAAATACATGGAATCTAATAATTCCCCCTCATACTAACCACAAGACGTTAAACTTTACGGATCACGTCCTCACCACATGACGTTAAACTGCACAGATTTCAGAGAACTACGTACGTCTTGATTTCGGCCCTCATAGGATACATAGCGATGCCTGGATTCTCTATCTTTGCCCAGCCACATAAAAAAATGTCCCCATTCCCTCGTGTATGGGCCATACAGAAACGGGGTGTATCATCTTTATAGAGAACTATGTAAGGCTTGATTCCTGCCCTCGAAGGATACATAGCAACGCTGGGATTCCCTATTCTGGCCCAGCCACTTCAAAAAAATGCCATTTCCCCCGTGTACGGACCAGACCTGCACGGGGTGTATCATCTTTACAGAGAACTGCGTATGGATTGATTCATGTCCTCGCATGATACGTAGTGATGCTAAGATTCCATATCCTGGCCCAGCCACTTCAAAAAAAATGCCCTTTCCCCCGTGTATGGACCAGACCTGCACGGGGTGTATCATCATTACAGAGAACTACGTATAGCTTGATTCCTGCCCTCGACGGATACGTAGTGATGCCAGAATTCCCCACCCAGGCCCATCCACCTCAAAAAAAGTGCACATTCCCCCGTGTACGGACCAGACTGGCGCGGGGTGTATTCACGTCCTCACTGAATGACGTTTAACTGCATGGAGTTCGTCCTTACCGCATGATGATAAACTGCACAGGATGAAGAAGAATTAAGAATTACCCTCCCCCTGTGTATGGACTATACCATCATGGGTGTGATCATAATCCTAACCACATGAAGATTAAACTGTATGGATTCTGTCCTCACCGCATGACCTTAAACTGCACAGATTCTAGAGAACTACTTACGGCTTGATTCCTGCCCTCATAGGATACGTAGTGACACAAGGATCCCCAGTCTTGGCCCAGCCCTACAAAATTAAGAATTCCTCCTCTCCCCTGTATATACTAGACCTTCACGGGGTGTACTTCTCGTCCTTACCGCACAACTTTAAACTGCACTGACAATGATATTAAAAATTCCACTTCTCATGTGTAGGGACCAGACCTGCACGGGGTGTATATCTTCGAACTTACCACATGACGTTAAACTGCACAGAAGTTTTCCCCACTGCACGATGTTAAACTACGCAGACCCTTTTTTTTGTTTCATGTTGGGTCACCTTCGTCTTTACCGCATGACGTTAAACTGCATGTAGTTTGTCCTCACCACATGACTTTAAACTACACGGACTTTGTTGCGACCCACCCAGGATACATTGCGATACGAGATAGAGATACTCCTTTCACATTTGGATACATACTTTCCGTACATCAGAATCCACAACGCGGATAATTATGGATCTTCATAACTACTCATGGCCATCGAAAGAGGGAAGTTATTGACACGTGGACACCTTTGTATGACTATGCATTCCATGCCCTCAGCGGCTCTGCATAATGATATCCCTTGGCTCGTCCATCAAAGTAATGATTTCCATAGGAGACACTCTTCCTAGCTTTGTACGCTTACCGGCCTCAGAGCCCCCACAGCCTTCCATGCCTCAGGATTGTTGTCACGGGAGGGCTCCGGAATAGGTGTATCGGACAATAAACCAAACCCATAGGCAGGAAGGCTGTTAGAGAAAGGATATTCCTGCTGTGATTTGGAGAGCCGGTAGGCATGGAATGAATATGATTGGGAGTGACAGAATCCATCTTGAATAGATACAACCATGTCCTTCAGGCGTTGATCATAGGTTGAGAGGGGCTCTGAAGTAGGCCTCGGCACAGAATGAGGGGGAACCATATTTTCTCCCTACACAATGAGAGACAAAAATTGGTTAGTCTAGGACATCATTACATGAACCAGCCATTTGCTAAATTAGTCTGTGAATCCCTGGCCGGTGGAGCATTTTCCAGGAAACCGTGAACCAAGACGCTTCGTGGAAATTCAATCCCGAGTTTATTCGAAAGATTAAGAAACTTTTAAAAGTTCTAGAGATGTTTATTCCGCAGAGCATCGAAACCATGACGCAAGTTCCTCTGCAACTCATCATCACATACTTTTTAATTAATTAAGAGTAATGGTTCGCGGATGGAATGTTGGTTTGCGGATGAAGGCGACCGCGAAGAAGAAATGGTTCATGGAAGCTACTGCCAGTTCGCGGACGAGGCACTTCGCGAAGGAGAAAACACACAGAGGCGAAGGAGCTCTGGTTTCGTGAAGAATTCAGTAAAGGAAAAGTGAGGGCTCCCAATATTTATAGGCGTGGTCCCCAAGCAGGTCCACATTTCTACCACAAACCATCTCAGTTTCAGGACCTCTTCACATCAGAATGGCCTCCTCTTCATTCTGATCGGACCCCATTCCGATGGGGGGCAATTGTAGCGTCTGGAAAAATCCGAAAAGTAAATTTTACCAAAAATCCCCCAAACAAATTAGGGGAAAATAATCAAAGAGGAGACACAAAGGACTGGTCTGCGAACCGGTCCAGGGAAGCACAATGCGGCCAGACACCGTGAGGCACCCCCTCCGCGAACCATTGTCTTTCGTGAAATGGAGGAATAGAGGCTCCACGGTCGCGAGGCAGGTTGGACGCCAGTCCGGTTCACCGTCACGAACCGCCCCAACCGTAGACCGTGTCGACCGGATCTAGCCGCACCCGCTATCATTCGCGGAATGGAGGCGGAATCCTCCACAGCCGCGGAGCACCCCCTGAGTTCGCCTCACAGATGAGGGAAGCGATCAATACCCACCACGAATCTTAGATTGACTGAGTCAGCTGTGAACCGGGTATTTGGTTAAGGGATTCCGCAAAAGGTGTGGCATGGCCACATATACATTCCATTCCCCACTCTATAAAATGAGACCAAGGGGAAATAAGAGAAGGATCGGAGAACTGGAATCGTATTCTAAGGGATAATAGATCGGTTGAATGAAGGCTTCAGATTTATCAAACAGTGAAATTCCCATTCGCAAACTACTGCAGGTATATAAATTAAGAAGGAATTTGAAAACGCATAATAATTTTGTGAACCTCAAACCTAGAATTACAAAAAAAAGGAGAACTGTAAACCATACCCTCTTTGCAGGTCACTTCCCCACGGACCAGGGACGTTATGCCTCTTTTCCCATCCATCATACCGCGTAGCACCCACCACCGCAGGCAAAGCCCCGACCGAAGAGCCTCTGATCGGCGCTGGCCTTGGCCACCGATGCCCGCTTGGAATCCTCCGTGAACCACCCTGGTTCTCAGATTGAACCCGTAGCTGTGAACCAACCTGGTTCACGGATTGAACCCGAAACCGCGAACCACCCTGGTTCGCGGGATTCCGATGAGTCAGCGGACCACCTTGGTTCGAGGACGGCTTCTCCGGCCGCGTGGCACTTCCCCATGCGAAGGGTGCCTCCACCCATACCTCTCGGTTTCCCGCCAAATACTTCAGTGTTCTCATTTCCAGATCTAGGTAAAATTTTCCGGATCCAGCCAGGTCTTCCACGGCTCCTTCATTGGCCTCTTCATCAGCCTCGAGCTGAGGCCTCCACCAGAGCCACTGGATCCGCATGGTATAACTTTCAGGCACATCAATGCATCATTTTGAGTTCACATACCCATGGTAAACAAGGGAAAAGGGTTTTCCCTGACCCTTGAGCAGATTCCCAAAGCATTCTTTGGTTCACATTCCCACGGTTATGTGGAGTTTGTGACCGGGAATCACTTTTCTACCCCTCCACTTATCGAGGGTTCCTTGAAAATGGTAAAATACCCATTGGATGGAAGCCCTCGTGCACTAAAAGAGAGGATACGGGAACAGGAGCACCCCCTTTCCCTCTCCCGCTGGGATTTGTCGCCCCGGGCGTCCATCTCAGGGTAAGCCCTGAACTTTTGGGCCTCCATAGAGTGTAATCCTCAATTCATCACCTTGGTCTGCCTTCATGCGTAAGCCCCACTCCACTTCTCACGGACTCACCTTTCACGACGTGATCATCTAGTCCCTACTGCCTCTTGTTTCTCACACCGAGCATGACTCACGTGGGCTTAGTGTAAGCATCGACCATGACATCCTCTTATGGTCCTCCTCAGAGTGTAAGCCCCAACCCATCATTTTGGGAGGCCCCAGAGCATAAACCCCTAGAAAAAGAAAACTACGAGAACTTTTATCCATGCCAAAGCATGGTACGTAGGAAGCCTCCATGAGGTTCAAGCCCACCACTTGGTCGTTTCTTTACGTAGAGATCCACCCTCGTCCAGCATGACGTTAAACTGTTTAAGCGAACTATGAGGACTTTGATCCATGCTTCCTATGCAGCGTACATAGGAAGCCTCCCTGAGGTTCAAGCCCAACATCCGGTCGATCTGACCATCTCTACGTCAGTTCACTGCACCACTCCTAGTGCCACCTCAAGCGAGTTTCAGCCCTTTGGGGTCAATAATCTAACGAGGGATGGTAAACCTCGGGCATAAATGATTCCGAACCCTTGCGTCTAGTTGTCCATTTCCCACCAGGGTTGAATCTATGGATACAATGTTTGGGTATAAACTAAATATTCGTGAACATATGAATACGTCTTAAATCTATAAGAGAGTCCCAGAACATGAAATAATTCTCCCCAAAAGGGTGCGATGAGCTCGACATCCCATCCTCTCGACCAATGTGAGTTCTTAAGAGTCACTGGTCAGACTATCCGGCGGACGCCTGCCTTTGGAAAGCAGGTCCATCAATCATTGGATACAGAGCCGTTGGGCGTTTCGTGGATGAAAACCAATAACGAAACAGTCGCTTATCAGACTAATGATTGTCCCCACAGGCCAACACATGTTATTTCAGTGTGTTTTTTCCTCACTCACAAACACCTTGAGAAACATACGAGAAGGTCACCCATCATAATTACTACTCCAAGACAAGCATGCTTTACCCTAGAGTTCTAATCAGGTAGGCTCCTAAAAAAATGTGCACCTTGTTAACATCGGTGGTAACATTTGGCATTTTAAGTCTCACTTTTCAAGGGGTGTTATATCTTCATCTTTCTTCAACCAGGGAAAGAAAGGGAAGAATTGCAGCCCATGAATAATGCTGACAAAGTCATCTTGACTCGTCTTCTTTGAGCTCTTCTTCCTTCAATATCAATGGAACAATTCCCGCTTCCCGTGACTTCTTCATCGACGAACGACAAGAGAGGTAGGGGTTTTGTTCTAGCTTAATATCCAGTTCTTTTTCTCTTCTTCAGATTGAAAAATATTTGATGCGTGGTTTTAAAAACAATTGAAGAACATATCCTTCCCTCTTGTTGTGGTAATTGTTATCACTTTAAATGTAGAGGATGCGGGCTGACCAAACAAGGCCCGACATGCTCCTTTGATTTTTATCGCTTTTGGAATTATACAATGAAGGTGAAAATGACGACGACCGCACTACCCGCGTCCTCCGCGAATCACGCCGCCCCCACGGCGCACCGATGCTCTTGGTCGAACATTGTCGGTCGAGAAGTGCCTGACCCGCCTACCCTCTGCGTCCCTGGCGCACTACCTATGCCCCACAGGCGTGCTGCCCGGCACCCCCGTGCCTTGCCGGTGCACTGCCCGGCAACCTCGTGCCACACCGACGGCCTGTCCGCCGCCCACACGCCCTGCTAGCGGCCTGCCTAGCCTCTTCCGGTGGCCTTCTAGGCACCCTAACATGGTACCTGACGCACCCATGGCTAGTCGGAGGCCTGCCCGGATAATTCTGAGGGCCTTACCGGCTCCATCTAGTGACCTTCCCAACCCCTCAGTGGCATGCCGACACCCACGCGACCCAATGCAGCGGTCTTCCTGGTGCCCAGGCGCGGTGCCCGGCACCCGACACCTTCCCAGTACAATCGTGGCCTGCTCGGAGTTCCGCCGTCCTACCCATGCCCCGCACGGCCTACCCGCTGGTCTCCCAACCACCGAACTCTTGAGCCACACCCTTCGCGGCACTGGCCAAACTAGCCCCGACTTTCGGGCTGATGCTGCCTGCGTAGCGGCATCCGGCCTAAATGCCCTTGCAGTCCACTAGGCCGGTCCCATCGGACTAGGGCGAAACATAGTGGGCTGATGCACCCAACGGGACGATTCAGACACAGCATGTCTGACTGGGATGACCCAGAAAGGGTCGACCCAATCTGGGTTGTGCCGCGTCGGTCTGAACAGGTTGGACAGGACCCGGGTCCACTAATGATGCATTGCTTACTTTGTCCATATCTTTGGCACCTGACGTCCTTTTGACGATCCATAAGCAGCGATGGTATTCTCATTTAGAAACATTCCTTTTAAAAATAATCCATGAGAGTTTGGGTTATAGTGGAGATATGGTCGGGTCAGTTCGTATATGAAACCAACCGGCCCCCCTGGAGTAAAATGATAATAACTCACTGACCAGGCGTCCGATTGACGCGACTTCTGTTGGGTTGAGTCCCCAATGATGTGGAGTTACTTATGATACTTCTATGTGAGATTTCATGACACTTGGATTATTGGCTTGTGGCACGTGAAGCGGACCCTCCCAGTGACGAGCAAGCAGGTTGAAGAGACCTAGTAGCTAGCTGAGACTTGATGACTGTTGGTGGATTGACTCGAAGAGATTTGGATGGCCCAACAGGAAGCGCTTTGGTTGTAGCAGCAAACCCATTGTACTCGACAGAAGGAGTACCTTTATAAGCTATGAGGGGGGTGCCTTGTTGTAGCGGCAGACCCATGGTGGGAAGTGGTAGGTTGTAGCAGCATGCCCACAGTACTCGATAGGTGGAGTAATTCAGCAGTCCAAGGTTATTGGGAAGCTCTTAGTTGTAGCGGTAGGCCCAATGTACTCGACAGAGGATGGTTTATCCAATAGCCGTGGTTTAAACATCGTGAATAAAAATCCTTGTTTGACCTGAGTCAATGACCTTTCTTTTTTCCTCATGATTGAGATGGGTTTCTTGATAATATAGGTATATGTATGGGAACAAACCTAAGTAATGGTTATCCGTTTAAATAATAATTTGTGGTTTATCCTTGTTGGATTTTGTGAGACCTTGAGGGCCTCGGGGTCCCTACTAAGTATCTTTATACTCACCCCTACATGGGCTATGCTCGCATCTCGTTTTGTTCAATGCAGATGACGGACAATGCAGATGGCGGCCGAGAGCGCCAGGACTGGACGGTACCCATAGATGGACCTCAAGACGAGTCGGTACTCGAAGGAGACTGATAGACGTGGAGCACTGAGGATGCTATCTATACCTACCATTCAGGTAGGATCCGTGTTGGATGATCCATGAGCCGCTAGACACCGTCTAGATGTTTATCCTTTAGTTGAAATTGTTTTGTCTTTTCCTTATAGTTTACAGTTGGGCTTTTATTTTTTGCCCATTTACTTTTTAGGACTACTTTTTTATATTCTTTTTACTTAGTGTTTGCTTCCATGTGTACTCTGGTTATGTGTGTTTATGTTTTATTAAGGCAATGTGATCCCAGTTTTAGGGAATTATACATTTGGTGCTGGTCGCCAACCCTTGTCCTATGGAAGGCGGGCTTCGGGTAGTCACAATGCGGGCCCCAGGGGACGGGTCGTGATAGTGAAAATGGATGACCAATATTTATTCTATAATTATATAATTTAGAATATTAGTTTAATGAATTTTACATCCAATAAATAATTTTCATGGTTATGTGGTTTCTCACTATGATTACTATTTCTCAAATTAATAATATTTTTTTATTAAATATATGGACCCATAAGTAATCATGTTAACAATACATATAAATTGAAAATTAAGTTATATTCATATTTTGAAGATGACGTTTTTGGGATAGATAATAAGAATATAATTATTATGATTACAAAACATTTTCAATCCATGAATAATGATGATATTAAAAATGTGAAAAAGAGAGAAATATTGGATGAGTGAGTGCTTCGTATTTTAAAATTCACCATCTTCTAGCTGGTGGACTAACTCTGAAATTAATGAGTAATGGATTAGTACAACAAAAAATAATTTTCCATTTCACTAGAGTTTAGAGAATGAAAAAAATTATTTCCATTGGTTATCATTCGGATGGAAAATAATTTCAATGGATGAACGTTATCAAGAACATGAGGAAAAATATTGAATTTTATTCAAAATAGTGAGATGTGTTTATAAGGATATTGCTCAATATGTAAATTACTCATATTCATTATACAAAAATATAGTGAGATTTCCATGAGATAAATCATAAGGATAATGAGTAGATTAGTAAAACATTTGAAAAATATACAAGAATTCTATTTTATACTTATTCTTTTATCATCCATTCAAAAATAAATACTTGTCGATTATTATGTTCTTTAAAATGAAATTGTTAATGGGATTTATCTATAAAAGGCATTAGTATCTATAGGAACCCAATAAATATCCTCTATAGGTATAAATATATATTGTATTCAACAATAAATTTCCTCGTTTTTATTTGAAAATTAATATGTAATTAAAATTAAACAACCATAAGGGGAAATTTTTAGAATCCCTTTATACCATTTCCATGGAAATAAGAATATAGGAAATTGTATTAAGGGGACCTGTGAATTATTTAAGTGTGAAAAATAAGAAAATTGGGAAATAAAGTAATTAATTTATAGATCTATTCAACATTAATTAGCATAATTAATTCATTTCCAACACATATTGACTATTTCCCTATTAAACAATCATAATATCACAAAAAATATAGTCTTCATCACCCATCATACCACAATAATCCTCTAATATCAACTATCCCATACTCACATCACAGGCACTGAGAAACATATAAATCATCCAATCTCCTGTCCTTACTATAATGCATCCATCCTTCACAAACAATGACCACTCATGTATCCTAGCACACAGAACATGTCATTTAAAAGAAAATAAAAACACATGGCCTATAATGAAATTATTGTTTTCAAACAACTCATTCTTATTCCATCATGAAAACAAAAATCATTATCATATGTTCCAACGAAATTCAAACAAAGATACATCTATCTCAAGAAAACACAAATTAATTTAACAGGGATTTAATTCTTATATCATCAAGAATCTATGTGTTTCAGGTTCATTAAACAATTCAATTAATCATGCACACTTGTTTTAAATTTATTTGCATCTAATCACAAAAACAAAAAACAGATTCATTAAACATGCCTCATTAATAATATATCCCATTAAATGTAAATTAATTCTAGTATTTTTATCTATAAAATATTGACAAAAAAAATGATAATCCATGCAAGGAATTGATATCACACAATATATGGAACCGCGAGAAAAACTGTTATCACAGTACAAAGAAACAAAATTTATATCTGATCGATACCAATTATATAATCTAATTCAAATAATTGTTATGATATTTTCATTGGGATAAAAGGATAAAAATCCTGATGTCTATATGATTCTGTGTAAATAAATATAAAATCATCAAATACCCAACCTCAAAAGGTTGATTACATTCATCACATGAGAATAGACTAAGAGATGGATGTCGGTTTATAGAAACCCTCCTCTTTATTACACACATAAACATGATTTTTTACATAAAAATTAACTGAAGAAAACGTGGAGGATTGAAAGGTCTAGTGTCATGGGAAATCAAGAACATGACATTACAATGTAGAATATAAAACCAAACATCTTTATTGAAAACATATTTTGCATGACTATAACATTCCATCAAACATAGCATTGCATGCGATAACCTAAGGACAATCATAGGAAAAGGGTGAGCAATAAATCCTAATAAGGAAGTAAAAATGGAATAAAACAAGTCATATAGTACATGTTAGGAAATTGGCATATCACTGGATCATAATAGAAACATTAACACAAAGGCATGATATAATATGATTTCATGACATTAAATGTGGTGACCACATTTAACAATATATTAGAATGAGTGAAGGCTCATTGAACATAAATATTGAGTAAAACCTCATTGAACATGTATTAGCATGATTAATCCCTCATTTCACTTGATGTTTCATTATACTAATCTTTACCCAATAAATTGGAGCACTATCAGGGTGCACCCTTTATAAACCTTTCATTTCATGTATAAGTGTGAAACATGGATCATATAACATGGAATCAATAAATATCAAAATTTATTCCATGAATAAGAGATGTGGAATACATAAATGTATGTCCTCAATCAACATGTAAATTTTTATAATGGAGAATACCCTTGACATAGAAATTGGTATAGTAATCATTTACATAATGATTTTGGCATGGGAAATTATGGTGTAACATCAGCAACATAACGATGACTTATAGAAATTTCAAAATGTGATGATGAGAGAGAATTAATTCTATCATCAGTTATAAATTATATAGATATTAATGGGATACTATAAAATAACATCCCAACAAATTTAATGGAATTTATATTCATAAAATAAAATAATTTCGTGAATGTAAATGAGAATAGGGAAATTCCATACGAAATTTTGGCATGGTAAAGGGTGTGAATGTGAAAAAATAATGAGAATGTAAGAGTTATATCATCATTAAAACAAAAGTAGGGATGTATGGGTGAAGTGAAAAATCATACCCCATCATTTTTAATAGAAAAACAAAGTGTATAACAACATAATTAAATTCAGACAAAAAATGGGAAAGGAAGAAATCCCTAACGGAATTTGGTCTTCATAACACATGTGCATGGGAGGAATTAATGAGGGGGATTGTGGAATATTATCATCAAACCATAATGATGGATGTATTAAGTAGGTGAGAAATCCTACTTTTTCCGATGCATTCACTGGGGCATGCGCATCCGTCTGTGGAGCACGCGCTGCTGTTGCCTCGCATTCCCACTTTCCAAAGGCAGACGGCATCTGTTCCTTGTTCAGTGATGTCTACTCGTTGATAGAAACCGGGATGATGGGATGTCTGTTCTTCCTTCCATGGATTCCTCCTCTGAACTCGTCACCTTGTCCGGGTCTCCCTCATAGATTTAATATGTTGTTAATGAAACTCTTCCTAGTGCCATGTTTCCATGGACACCGGTTAATTACACTACTTCTGTCAAGACATTCCAAAGGGTCCGGTCAGGGAAGCAACCTTCAGTCGGAGGAGTAGTCACGTCGAGGCATCAGTAGCATGTCTGAACGCTCTGGAATTGGTGTGTCTGTATTTTGTCCCTTGTCATAGGGCTTCTCGAGGGCGTGGGAGCCCGAGGAACCCCACATCGAGCGCGGGGAATCATATTCCATAGGCATGTATATGAGGTTTTCCTCAGCTTCCTATGTTTAACACAGGGTATGCCGCAGGTTTAACCTCCAGCGGAGACAGATTGGCTTGATCAGAACACTAGATGGAATGGATTGGATTCCGAAATTTCCCTTGAAGGGATGCCGATATCGGGGCCAGCCCATGGGTTGCTTTCCGAATGCAGTGAAGAGGAGCATAGTGGCATGATCTCGCCGGGATATGGGGGCCCGGGTAAGAATCAGGGTGTATGATGGATGGATGGATGAAGTGGAGGGGGAATGAAATAGGACCATCGCAAGGGCGATAGTAAAGTTGGGCTTGAGCTTCCAAGAGACATCCTACGTATCCCCATGGCAGGGAATCAAAGTCAGCATAGTTCGGGGTGGTGCCGGTGAACTGACGTGAAGGCGGACCATGGCCCGATGGTTGATGGGCTTGAACCTCAGGGAGGATTCCTACGTACCATTCCTTGACGTGGTTCAAAGACCACATTGTTCAAAGTGTATTTGGGATACAATTTAACGTCATGTGGGACGGGGGTGAACCGATGTGAGTGAGGTCGGGACAACCGAGATATGGGCTTGAACATTATGTAGGCTTCTACGTACCATGCCTTTACATGATTCAAAGACCTTGTAGTTCAGTTTGGATGCCAGAAGGCCGACGTGATGAAGGACCTGGGGTCCCGGTGGTGATGGGCTTGAACCTCATGAAGGATTCCTACATACCATGCCTTGACATGGATCAAAGACCTCGTAGTTCATAATGGTGTGTTGGAAAACCGACACGGGTGAGGACCTTGGTCCAGATGGTGTGGAGCTTACACACTAAGCTGCCCAAGTTCTGGTGACCTGATGTGAAGATGGTTAGAGTGACCAACAGGTGGTGGGATTGATCTTTTGGGAGGCTTTCTACGTACCATGTCGTGACATGGATCAAATACCTCGTAGTTCAAAGGGCTTCGTTGGCGAACATACATGAAAGTGAACCCGGGGGTCCACTAGTGGTGGGCTTGAACCTCATGAGGCTTCCTACGTACCATGCCTTGACATGGATCAAAGTCCTCGTAGTGTGGGATGTTCACAACGGCTTACCGCTGGATTGGAATGTAGTTTAACGTCATGCAGGACGAGGGTGGAACCTGATGTGAATAAATGACGGGTGGGCTTGAACTTCGTGGAGGATTCCTACGTACCATGCCTAGACATGGATCAAAGACCTCATAGTTCAAATGGATGTGCAGTTTAACATCATGCTGGATGGGGCATACAATTTAACGTCATGTTGGATGTGGTATTGACATGGCCAATGCTTACTCTAAGCCCACGTGAGTCATGATCGGTGCGAGAAAGAAGAAGAAACAAGGGCCTGACGATCACGTCGCGAAGGGTGCGTCTGTGAGAAGCGAAGGGGGGATTACATGTTATGCGGGCCATGATGCTAGGACTTACTCCAGGATGGAGGCCCGAAGTGTGGAAAAGAGTATCGGGAGAGGGATTTGGGACAAAAGATTGATGGTTCCTCGTTTCTTATCACGCCCTCCACTGGCCTTGCTAGTGAGGAAGTATGGAGGTGCATGGGTGAAACCTTCCGCAAGAAAGGCTTGGGGGGGGGGGCTTATACTAGGGTGGTATCCCTTCTCCCGTGGACATTAGACGCTCCGATAAGGAGGATATCATCCCCTATGGAGGGGGTGATCCCATCTCTATGGAGACGAGTAGTTTAAAGAATGTCCGAGACGGGGGGACCCTGCGTTCAAGGCGGGGGTCAAATCACAGTTTAACATCATGTGTTGGGGACGGAGTGCTTGGTATTTTAACGTCCTGCATCTCGGACGAGTTGGGTTTACTCCACACCTCTAGGACTTACATGATCGGTACCCTCTTCCCCTTGTGGGAGGGAAGGTACTGGTAAGGCCATGGTCATGGGGGTCACAAAGAGAACCGTCGAGGGATCCACATTAGCGTGGCTATGCGAAGAAGCAATAGCCGTTAGCATGCCTATGAGAAGAATCATTAGGCGAAGCAACACTATGAGTGGTGTTGTCCATGGGACTTTGAAATCACATCGTGCAAACCTGGAGGGTCGCATGGTAAGAGGAATTTCCAAGCAAAGGAGTGTGCTTCGTGAAGTAGAGTGCATTGGCCATAGCATGGGGCTGGGGTGTGAATGAGTGGTGCTTCACGAAGTGGAATAGTATCGCGGAGCACTACCTCACGAAGTAGACGTGCCTCGCGAAGTAAGGTGCTGCGAAGCAATGTGCTTTACGATGTGCAGCGACCCTACCTTGGCATGGGGATCACTAATACAGGATGGGTGTTTCGCGAATAATAAATGCTTCGTGGCTGCCCGGGTTCCCATGGGAATCCCCTTCCTTCGTGAATTCCCTTCGGATTGGTGAAGGGAATCCCTCTCGGAAGAGGGACTCAAAACGAGACAAGGCGAAGGCATCTCACAAAGTAAAAATACCTCACGGAGCTCATGATTCCCGGGGTGAAGGGTAATTCGCGATTCAGGGGTTGAGAAGCTGAATGGTCGGATTGTCCATCCCCTGTACTCAGGGGGAGCCCAGTATTTATAGTCATGTGGCGCCGTGAATTAGAGCTCACGTAGCGCGAAGGGGCGGCGGGTGCTTCACGGTGGGCTCGCGAACGTCAAGGCATTCATGGAGAATTACCTCCTCAGGGTCTTCATGGTGGGATCAAAAACGTCAGGGCATTCACGGAGCATTACTGCATCCTGTTTCTTCACGGCAGGCTCGTGAACGTCAGGGAATTTGCAGAGTGTTACCGCCTACTTTGCTTTGCGGCGGCTGCATTGCTCGGCGGAGCTCCACATCGGAGCTTCGCGAGGCAGCGTGCGGGCATCTTTTTCATACCTTCTTTCTGTTCAATATTTTGTTGCCGAAAAATGACCCCCTCATACTTGGATCCACGGAGTGATTAAAGTTCAATGTGTGAGGGATAATTTCCCAAATTATTGGTAGTTCATGATGCGGCCTCGCAAAGGGGCACGCGGTGCTTACAGCGGCCATGCGGTCTGGACGTGTCGCGATGCTCTGCGCGGGCGGGATGTGCCGTGAAGCTCTGGGGTTGCTACCAATAAATAGGGGGGATGAATTCTCTTTTTTCCTCTCATGAATTTTGTCCTTTTGTTCCCTCGACTTCGCGAAGCTCCGCGTACTCCGCGACCGATCTTCGCGAATCGAGCTTCGCGGTGAACCGCGAGTCTCCGACTCCGTGACCGCCCCAAACAAACATCTGTTTGCCAGCCTAGGCTAGGCTCCATGGCTTGTTTTTGAGCTCGAGCTTCATGAGAGATCATCATGAGCGACCTTCATGATCCAACCCGAAAATTTTTGGAGTTATGAAACCAAAATGGCCCATCGAGATGTTGTATTGGGGGTGCATGCAGATGCTGCCCGGAGTGATGAGATGGCTAACTGTCTAGGCCATAGAGAGATGGTTCAAAGTCACTCAACCCACGATTATTTGACTGAACTATTATCAAAGAGCCAAAATAACTATCCACAGTGCAAGAAGATTCCCTTGTATGGCTTCAGGCTGAGGGATGATGTTTTCATTCCTGAGGTGAGTAGGGACGAACCAGCTTGCTGGTTCCGGAGCACGCCATACCAGCACTAGTGGTTCAGGGCGACTGATGGACATGCACGGGAGGACTACACACCCATTACCTCCGACTGTCCTTGCAACCAAGTAAACAATATTGGAAGGAATCCACTACAACCAGAGATGCCCCCTCCTCTGTATTGTACCATGCTGAAGGCGGCATTGCAGGATTCGAAGAAGGGGTGGTCCGATGAGTGGGACCTGTGCCATGGTGGTAACTTCACCAACAACTGGGCATATGTCTACTGGGTAGGCACCTCATGAGAAGAGATTGGGGCCGAGTTGAGGAGAGTGGGTTTGTATGAGGCGGCATGGGCCTCCCAATTCTACATTTACCAACCGAAACATCTGATGCCGGAGCAGCTGAGCAGATGGTCGTCTATGACCAATACATTTCGCTGGAACCATGGGGAGGTGGGCATCAGTATGTGGGATGTCTATCAGATTTTGGGGGTCCCGATCTTGGGGGCCATGTATGATGAGTTCCTCCCCATCATGAGTGCATGGGAGGACATGGAGCAGATTCTACGACTGGCGTTGGTAATGATGACATTTGTCCCTGAAGAGGACAGATAAGCAGTGAGAGATGTCCACATTAAGAAGTGGTTCGAGCGGTTCTGGAATTTCTTAGAGAATCGAGAGTTCCCTCCAAGGCATCAAACTTTTCCGAAGGCGGCTCAATGGGGCAAGGAGCACTCGTATTGGAGGGTATGGGAGGACAGCCAATGGATGACTTGGGGTTTCAGTGTCAGCACTGAACAACAGCCGATAGTCAGGATGGCGGTATTCATCACAGCCCTTATCTTTGGTTGGATCCTAGTGGTGAGGGATACCAGCACGGGGGGTGAGACCTAGCTCATTTATCATGGAGTCCATGCTGGCCATGGGGTAGCGAGTCAATCAGAGGATTCCAATGCTCTCCAAGCTGTACAGGATGATGCGGCACGTTAGTGAGGGAAAGAAGCCGCCAAGGATATACAGGCCCTTCCACCTTCTGTGTGGGTGGATTTCAGCACACATCAGGGGGATTTATGTGTATCCAAACCCTATCTCTCCATCTGGATCAAAATTCCACCCCTCCATTCTGAATGTGGCCCAGAGCTTCCCATTCAAACTAACTGTACCGATGGTGTTGAACCGGGTGTGGAGGGCGGATGAGTTTAACTTCCACCCATTTCCATTGACGATGGGGGTACTCGCTGACGACGAGTAGGGAACAGAAGAGCACCGGGCTTATCTCCTATCCTTTCGAGGTGGAGTTTTGGTTGCATGAGTGGATCGTGAGCTGCTCTGTGAACCGTACACCCCGAATCAATTTGTGAGGCAGTTCCGGTGCCTCTAGCGGCTTACCCCGCATGTCTACTGGGAGGTGCATCACGAGGAGAACCCATGTGTGATGAGGTAGTTGTGGATCATGTTCACATGGGATGATGGGAAGATGCGGATTACATTGCCTCCATCCACCGCCTCTTCCAGATTGGTGAGGTAGTATGCCATTAGCGTGGAGGCCGCTTATCCTGCGGAGATGTCGAGGTAGCCAACACTACAGGTTGGTGACAGGGGGCCTCCTCTATCCCGAGGTCAGGGTCGGAGGGCAGCAAGGGCCTCTCGTGGTGGTGGGGCTGCCGTTGCTACGATACCCGCACCGGCCGGGGGTGAGGTAGCAGTAGTGCATCCGGTGATTCCAAAAGAGCAAGGCCATCTGGAGGGGCGTCCACCAATGGGATTTTGCAGGATATCCGCTCAAGATCCAGGGATGCGGCTGCGTCATATTGACATGCCAGAGGATTCCGTCTTCCCGGAGGCCTGGGACATTTGGGATTTCAACCGGCAACACCTCAGTATGGCCGAGGTGTGGGAACTCTTAAGCCATCGTGGGATGGTTCTGCCATGTATAGGCCCAGTCCGGGCTAGTTTTGCAGCGTCTCTAGTGGAGTCGAAGCAATATTGGTCGAGCTGGTGGACATCATTCAATCCAGTGGTGTCCCACACCCAATGACAGACTGGGTGAGGGTACTATTGGATTGGACGGATCCGCCATAGCTGTCATCCACCGATCTGAGGGACCGCTTCCCCATTCTTGATGAATATGAGGACACCTCTCAGGAGGATGAGGCTGGCGGAGGGATCCAGTTGGAGGAGGGTGATGTTAGAGACCAAGACTCAGATTATGATAATTTCGTAGAGGTTCTCGAGGTAGCATTCTAAGATTATTTCCTCATGGTCCATTCTAAGGCCATTATGTATTTCTTACGGATGTTTGAACCATGCAGGAGGAACATGTACGCAGGGCTCACTCTTGCTCCTTGGCGGGTGATGATGCAGGATCTTTAGAACCCGCGCCTATGGCTGTGTCCAGTTCTGCGTCTGGTTCGGTCAGAGCACCCAAGGTGGCTCCCTGAGAATCTCCAGACCTTCCAACAGTATATGGAGGTCCATGCCTTGGGGTCCCATCAACATCGACTCGAGAGCATCAACAGGAGATCGATCTCCGTATGTTTCCTCTACTGGATTCATTGCTTTCATTTTTAGATTGTGCCAAAAAACATTGATGTCCCTATCTATCGTACAATTATTCGACTGGCACGGGCTTCTGTGGCAAGGCTGGTTGGGTTGTCTGGCGGCATCCCTCCAAGGGGCATGCCAGTGATGGTGGAGATAGTCCCCCCATCTCCTTGATTTGCAACACACACTATCATCGACGGGACCACCAGCAGGGTTGTGCCCATGTTTATTTAGTTGGAGTCCGATGAAGAGGATCAATCGGCCGACCCAAGTCTTGTCACGCCTGCTACGGTGCCAGATGTCACGCCAGATTCAACACCAAATGCAGATCCTGTCGAGGACTTCCTGCGGGCGTATCATGCGTACGGGCCTGACAATCGAACATACTGGGACGAAACGGCCTCCGACGAGGAAGACGACATCATAGTCCACCGCCGATCGTGGAAGCTAATCACGCGCTTCATCAAGTACACCCCCAAGTGTTATGGATGAACTAAATGGACAAACCTCTATCACGGATGCGCAAACTATGCGCTAGGGGAGTGGATGCCCAACATCCTCATGTGCTCATCCGAGATCTCATGTCCGAGAAGATCTGTGAGTATGATCACGACCTTAGCGTGGGTTGGAAGTGGAGGAAGGAGAAAAACATCAAGAAGCTCCAGGAGGCTGAAAGTGAGGTCCAACAGCTACAGGCCCAGGCGGATGAGAACTCAGCTTCTCTTAATACACAATCTGAGCTAATCTCATGGTTGAAGGCCTAGCTGGAAGAGGCGGAAGAGAATATGAGGCAGGCTTCTGGATAGATGGCTGCCATTCAGGCTAGCATAGAGAGGGCCAGAGCCAAGGCTGACGAACTGCACCCCACCGCTGCTGAGGAGGAGTGGGAGATGAGTCAGCGGCAACAATTCATGGACACCACAAGCCGAAGGGTGGCGGAGCTGCAACACTCTTTTGATGGGGTCAACCCGTCCATGGGGGGAGTCGACCCCCAGTTATTGTAACAAATTACAAGCCTTTTAATGGTACTTTCTTGCTTCAATTTTTTTATTCTTTGTTTTTAATGCCATAGAATGCACGATTTACACTCCTTTAATTGGTTCATTACATTCCTACAATGTGTGCGGGACGTTTGGTGATAATTCCCCAAGCTCATGTGGGTCAAGCCCGATGTGATTAACATGAGATAGTTGCCTCATTATCCCACCCAACATAGGAGTGGAAACCAACCTTTTGGAATCCAGGGTTTGGATAACCTATCCGAATTTCCGAAAGAATGGAGAGGCCAGGATGGAGAAGGAAGTTCTCAAAACAGTTGAATTACTGTTTCTTCTGTGTGACCTCATGCACGAAAGGTGCAACGCCAGGGGTGCTAAAATCAGTCCAAACAGATGGAAATGGGAAGTGTGAATTATTATACCCAAGACTTGGAACACTGTGGGGGTGGCATGAAAATAAAGGACAACCATTAACTGTGTCAGAGAAATGATATCCTTAACGTGTTATCCTGAAATGGGCACAACAAATGAGGATCGACCATTTACCATGTTTGAAACACGGGACCAGGTCACAAATGTTGTCGATCAATCCTTTGGGACATTAGCCCAAGACAGTAGGCGGACCCTAGGTCGAGCATCCGTACTGTTAGGGGGTCCTTCCAAACATGACCAGTCTTCCGGAACGTTGGCCCAGGACGGTAGGTGAGCCGATGCAGCATAGGACCAGGTCGTTAGGGGGTCCCTTCAGACATGAAAGGGGACGAGGGTCTAAATAAGGGGAACACAATGCGTGGAATATGGAGTGATAGTTTGTTTGAACAGAATCCAACACTCCTGTAATTACACCACCGTGGTGGGAGTACACCAGATGGGCGCATCAGTTTGGTTATGGATCCTTCTTTCTTTGGGACAGGGCCTCTCTAGCGAGGGTTCCGGCAAGGGGGCCGGAAAGGGGAAGGATAAGATTAATGATTCCTATGGGCGGGACCCTAGGAAAAAATACCAGGGTGTCTCCACATATCCCATGAGGATAGGAATCAATCCACACGTAGTTCTGGAAGCGTAGTGTAGTCATAGACCAACACTAGTAGGGGAAATCCTCTCTGGCAGAGGCTCTGGTGCAACACTTTATTAACACGGGGCATCCTGAACATGTTCAGGGTAGAACTGCAGTTTAGTGTCATGTGTTGAGGACAAATGGAATCCCGTATTTTATTATCATACGATAGGACTTGGAGTGAAAGAAAAGTGCTCAGGGAGCATATGGTGTGGTAGTTATGAAACTAACGTGAATGAGGAATTGGAGTCCAAATCACACCACATACCTCCAGAGGAAACTCTCCAGGTAAAGGGACCAAGAGTGAGGATTAGACTGGGTCCGAATCAGAGCAGTCGGGCGTTCCAACATACCCCATGAGGATGGGAATCAAGCCATACATAGTTCTAAAAGCATAGTTTAATTTCATGCGGGACGATGAGAAGCCTGGCCCTGTTGGTATATATCATGCCAAAACTACTAATCCCATGTGAGTCATGCTCGGTCTGGGAAACAAGAAGTAGTGGTGGGACTTTTCTGACACAGAAAGCAGCATGTTAGGGTGAGGGGATGCTCAGTGGATACCGGACCCATGATACTAACGCGACCATGTGGCGAACCTAGATGCGTGAAGAGACGGAGCCGATTATGTTGGAATTCTACTTGAACATGAGGAAGTGGAAATGTGTGAATCATGACACTTTAGATTTGTATCACAATGATGGTGGTGTGACGATGAAGGATAACTATTAACCGTGGCGGAAACGGAGCATCCATATCGCGTTAGCCTAGAATGGGGACAGACAAATGAGGGTCGACCGTTGACCATGTTCGAAACACAAGACTATGTCACAAATGTTGTCAGAGACCCATAGGGACGTTGTCCCAAAACGATTGGAGGTCCCTTAGGTCCAGTATTCATAGAGAGCCCTTAAGCCTAGCATCCATGTCGTCCGAGGGTTCTTTTGGATGTGGAAGAGGATGAGTATCCAAATAGCGAGCTCACGATGCTTGGTCATGGAAAGAGGGGAATGTCCCTATGAAAATACCACACTTTGGTCTCTATGTCAAAACACATCTGAACATGACAACTAGGTGTATTATATAGAGGGAGCAGAGTCCATTTCCATAGGGAGATCTTAGTTTAGGGTCATAGAATTCAGACCATGGGTGGGAGGAAGCATAGGAGGCACAGGATGGGTACTTACGAAAACCTGACGTGGATGAGGACATAAGCCCTACTCACCATGAGTTCTCTAGGGAGTGATCACGTCGAGGGACCGAACACTAAATTTATGATGGGCCCACGGGGAAGTTCTCGGGCGCTCCTACGAATCCCATGAGGATGGGAATCAAGCCATACGTAGTTCTGAAGGGTGGCATGGTAAGGTACCAGTGCTAGGGAAAAAGGGGAGTTCGGGTGTGGCCCTTGCACTAAAAGAAGCAGAATTTGATAAATCTTGTTTTTACTTTAAGATGGTGTTTTTTTTGTGAAGTGATAGGCCTAGGGTAGCAATCCATGGTGTCACCACAAGAATCAAGCCATGATAGGCGTTGACAAATGGCAAGGCACGTGACCAATACCCAACTTGATGTCCTCTACAATGAGGTCGCCACAATGCAGTGCCGTTTTTTGTCATGCAGACATGATGATAATGTCATAGTTTAGAGTCGTATGATTGGACCAAGAATGGATTTTAACGTCATGTAGCGCAGATGTAGGAGAGAAGATTCTAGGCAGGGAATGTGGATGGTGTTGTGTGACACAACCGACGTGAATGAGGACATAATCCCACACCAAACCACATAATCCCGTAGTCAGGGTCCTGAAGGCAGGAAGCTGAACTCAAGCTGGACCCAAAGATAGGAGGTCTAGGCATTCCTACGTATCCCATGATGATGGGAATCAATCCAGATGTAGTTTTTGGGAGATCTTAGTTTATGGTGTTTAGAGCTCAAACCAGGGGTGGATGATAACTTTCCAGGTAAGCGCAGACCTCAGCCCGATCCCTAAGCCCACGTGAGATAAACTTGGTGTGGGAAACATGGGGGGAAGATCCTTATCGCAATAACCAAAATATCCAACTAGGGGGAGTTGCTGAAGAGCCCCGAAGGACACCTTTGACACGACTTTGTTCCCACAACGCGCAGACGTGCACGAAGGAATAGTACCATGAGTTCTGAAACTCTACTTGTACATGATGATACTGGAGAAGGATGTGAATTGTGTAAACGAAATTTTGGGCTTAATGGGGTTGGCGTGGCGATAGAGGAAAACTGTAAACCATGGAAGAAAAATAGTCTCCATATCGTGTTAGCCTGATGTGGGAATAACAAACGAGCATCGACCGCTGACCATATTCGCAACGCTGGATTTTTATTGATTTGTTGTTTGAAACCCTCGAGGGCGTTGGCCCATAACGGTAGGAGATCCATTGGGCGTAGTATCCAGGCCAATCTTGGGGGACCCTCCGAGTGTGAAAATGATGGAATCCCTAATGAAGGGATAAACAAACCCTGGAAAGTGGGTGCAAATGTGTCCGAGTAAAGTCTGACATTCCAGGTAATAAATATGAGTACCCTTAGGCACATTGGTGAACCATCGGAAAGGGTCGAGGAAACAGCTCGAAAAGGAGAGGTACATGGTGTGGTTATTACAAGACCGACATGAATAAGGACATAATCCCACACACACCATATAATCCCTTCGTGGAGGAAGAGTAGGCCAAGGGGCCTAGGTGGGATGGAGGTTTTCAAGAGATGGGGCTGGACCCGAAGCTTAGACATTTGGGTGGTCCTATGTATCCCATAAGGATGGGAATCAAGACAGACATAGTTCTAAAGGGGATACCCAGGGGGAAGAATATCCTAACAAGGAGGTGTACGACGTGGCGGGTAATGAGGACATAATCCCACACCATACCGCATAGTCCTGTAGGAAAGAATCTGAGCTAGGGGGACCGAAAAGGCCAAGGGGCCTGAGGGTAGTCCTTGGTGAGGGAGGCCTGTGGCTGGGCCTCGGTCAGGACGGGCTGACTAACATTCAGTTTAATGTCTTTCAGCAAGGACGGGGGTCGTGGGCCCGGAAAGGCCAAGGGGCCTGAGATTAGGCATCAGTCAGGAAGGCCTGACCGGTTTGCAGTTTAACGTCTTGCAATGATGACGGGGAAGGAGATAACTGTATCTCATATGGGGATGTTTACAGCATAGAATTTAACCCAGCGTGAATGAGGAAATAATCCTACACCACACCATATATCCCTTATAATAGAATCGGGGCCATGGGCCCGACCGCTGGCACCACCTGGAGGGAAGTTTGTCGGTTTGGGATGGGGCAGAACGAATCACTGCACTTGATGTTTGGGACATCTCGGGGTGGACCCGATGATCCAGGACACTATTGACAATGTTCGAAGCACAGCATTATTATGGTAACCTAATACGGGACCATCAAATGAGTGTCGACCATTGATCAAATTCGCAACGCGGCACTTGTATTGGCTTGTTGCTTGGAAACCCTCGGGGTCGTTGGTCCGTATCGGTAGGAGGGCCCTTGGGCATTGTATCCATGTCATTCTTGGGGGTCCCTCCAGGTGTGAAAGATGATGGAATCCCAGTCAAGGAGTGGGTGAAGCATAGCTATATCCATCCACGAAAGAGGAGAACATCTGCAGGGGGACGTGCAGCCAGGTCGAGGCTTGCTCGACGTGAGTTGGTGCAAAAGTGTTCACCCTGCCGTATGTCTTAAACTGAGGGGAATATTTTTGGCTTTTGGGCTGGACCAATAGACGAAATGTCCGGGCTTTCCTACGTATCACATTAGGATGGGAATCAAGCCATACATAGTTCTTTAAGGCCATGCAGTTTAACGTCGTGCGGTAAGTATGTTGGATAATAGAAGAACAAGAGAGGGAACATGGTGCGACCCTTATAATCCATGTATTAGTGGGGAAAAGAAAGCCTACTAATCGTCATGAAATGATCCTCCAAAGAAACAATACCCTGGGGGGGGACAGTGAAAGAGAAGAGCTTGGGGCTGGGCTTAAGACAAGATGGCTGAATGTTCCTATATATCCCATTGGGATGGGAATCAAGCCACAAGTAGTTCATGAAGCACAGTTTAATGTCATGCTGGATGAGATATGCGTCTCATTTGGGGATATGTATGGTAGGACGGGCAACCCGACGCGAATGATGATGTATACCACGCCACACTGTGCGATCACACAATAGAGTCTGAGTCAATGAAGGCCAAGGGGCCTAAGGCCGAGCTGCAGCCAGGGAGACCTGAATGGCTTGCAGTTTAATGTCCAACAGTAAGGACGGGGGATAAGGGCCCGAGGAGGCAAAGGGCCCTGAGGTTGGGCCTCGGTTAGGAAGGCCTGACTGGCTTGCATTTTAACGTCTTGTAGTGAGGACGAAGGTCGGGGGCCCAAGGAGGCCAAGGGGCTCTTAGGAGGAAAAAGGGCATGTGTCTAGGCCTCGGTCAGGAAGTCCTGACTATTTTGCAGTTTAACATCTTGCAGTGAGGATGAGGGAGATCTTAGTTTAAGGTCATAGAGCTCGGAACATTTTTCAGTTTATCATCTTGTAGAACGACGGTGCAGTTTAAGGTCGTGCAGGACCATAAGAATTCTTAGGCCAAGTACTGCTTGAGGAACTTGGCGTGGGTGGGAGGCGTTATACACTCACTATTCGTGGTTTCCAAGGAGTATGCTCCATTAGGGTAAACCTTATGGATGACATAAGGTCCTTCCCATTTGGGCTCTGGATTGGGCGGTTTCCTACCGGGGATCATTGGTGCTCGATGGGCCAACACTAGGTCGCCCTGCAGAAAAGAGTAAATGTGAACCTTCTGGTTGAAGGCCCTTTCTATCTTATTCTGATGCCTTTCCAGATTTTTCAAGGCACGAAGCATGTTCTCGTCCAGTTCTTCTAATTCAGCTAGATGGATTTCAGCCACCTCATCTAGCACCTGCTAGTCATAGACTGCAGTGCGTAATGATGGCAACTGGATCTCAATGGGTAGGACGGCCTTAGCCCCATACACCAGGGAATATGGGGTCACCTAGGTGGAATTGTGAGTCATCATCCGATATGCCAAGAGGGCATTGGGGAGCTTGTCCGACCAACCATTCTTGTTCTGACCAACCATTTTCTGCAGAATGTTTGGGAGGGTTTTATTAAACACCTCGATCTTTCCATTTGTATGTGCATGATAGTGAGAGGTATGGATCAAATGGATATTATACTTGGTGTATAATTTCTTCAGCTTGGCTATTCTAAAGTTGGTGCAGTTATCGGTGAGGATAGCGTGAGGGACCCCAAACTGGTGGATGATGTTGGAGCTCACAAAGTCAACGATGTAATGGGCCTTGACCTCTTTGAGTGGAACTGCCTCTTCCTACTTGGTGAAGAAATCTGTAGCTATTAGGGTGAACCTACAATGGAGAGCTGTCGCTGGTAGATATGGTCCCACTACAATAAGTCCCCACACCGCAAGTGGCCAAGAGTACTTGGTGAAGTGGTGGGGCCCCGACAGCTGATGTATGAAGTTGTAATGAACTGGTCACTTGTGGCATCTCTTGGCATACTTGATACAATCATGGATTATAGAGGGAAGAAGTACCCCAACCTCCGGATTTGATGGGACAGCTTTGGCCCAGCTTGGTGGGCACAGTAGGAACTAGCATGAACCTCTTGCATAACCAAAGAAATATCGACTCCTTGAATAAAAGGAGGAGAACACAATCGATGCTCTGCGTATAAAAGATTTTCTCAAGACTGGGACCACTCTAGGGGTAAATTGTAGCATGCGGTGTCGGATTCACTCGTTCTCATCCCGGTCATCCAGGAGGCAACCATTTTGGAGATACGCGACAAAAGGTGCCCTCCAATCGAGAGTGGCCTCAACCACTGTTTCTGAAGAACCCGGGACCCCTGACATAGAAGGTCCAACGGTGAGATGACTTACCCGCATGTCGTCATTGTCCTCTGGGGTGATGGTGGCAATGACTCTCTGGTGTGCCACATGTATGATCAAATCATCTTGCTTGGGTTCTGCGAGCGATGTAGCTGAGCCGGCCAAAGCGCCAGCTCAACCGTTCTATGATCGAGGGCCATGGGTAACCTCTGGTTGAGAGGAGAACAAGTCCATTAGATGGAGGGTTCACTCCAGCAATGGTACACGCTCCGAAATCCTAATGTCATAGTCGCCATTGACCCGGTTTATTACCATCTCTAAATCTCCTTTCATATGTAGATGGGTGACATAGATCCTGAGGGCCAACTCGAGGCTGATGATGAGAGCCTGGTACTCTTCCTCGTTGTTGGTAAAGCCTTTTGAAAAAAGGAATGAGTACGGTTGGACGACATGTGACAGGGTGATGAAGACGATACCCAGGCCCACTCTGTTGAGCTTAGGATCATTGAGCCTCCTACCTGTGGGGCTCTGGGAGGCACCATCAAAGTGAATTTTCCAACATGAGATGTCATGATCGACTGAGAGGATTGTCTCATTAGGAAAATCCAGGTCCAGGGATTGATCTGCGATGGTTGGATGGGCATCTAAAAAGTCTACCAATGCCTATCCCTTGATGGCCTTCTGAGGCACAAACCTGATGTTGAACTACTGGAGGATCACTGCCCACCGCGCCAGTAGCCCAGTCAACATGGGGTAGTTCAGGATGTACATCAGTGGGTCTACCCGAGAGACCAATTGTATCTCATGGGGATGCAGGTAATGCTGCAACTTCTGTACAGAAAATTCGAGTGCAAGGTAGCTCTTTTTGATAGGGGAGTATCTGATCTCCGTATTGAGAAGCATGCGGCTGAGATAGTATAGACTGTTATCCGTACCCTAATTATTCTTCTGGGTGAAAATTTCACCAAGGGAGCATTCAAGGGCAGTCACGTAAAGGACCATCAGCTTTCTGGAGATGGGTGGCATCAAAACCAGAGGTTGGAGCAGATACTGCTTGATTTCCTCGAAGTCGGTCCGACACTCTTCTACCCATTTTTTGGGGACGCCTTTCTTCATGAGCTGGGAAAAGGGCTTACACTTGCCATACAAATTCATGATGAATCGGCATATATATGATAAGTGGCCTTGGAGACCTCAAAGTTCCTGAATATTTCTTGGGAGAGGAGTTTGGATGATGGACTTGATCTTTTCTGGGTCGATCTCAATTCCCCGGTTTCTAACAACAATGTCGAGAAACATTCTGGAGGTGACCCCGAAGGCACACTTTAACAGGTTCATCTTCAGGTGGCGGGAATAGAGGAAACCGAAAACTTTCTCAAGGTCTTTGGGATGGTCCTGGAACTAGCGCTATTTTACCACTAGATCATCCACGTAGCATTCTACCAGCATCCTAAGAATCATCCTGAATATGCGATTCATGGCCCGCTCATATGTGGAACCTGATTTTTTCAGGCCGGAGGGAATAACATGGTAACAAAACTTACCTTGGGGTGCCCTGGAGGCAGTGGACTCCTCGTCCTCAGGGGCCATCCATATCTGGTTGTACTCGGAATACCCATCCTTGAAAGAGAGGGCTTGGAACCCGGCCATCGAATCAATCAATAACTCGGTCACTGTGAGGCGAAAGTCATCCTTTGGGAAGTGTCAATTGAGGTTATAGAAGTCGATGTAGACTCTGATCTTCCCATTCTTCATCCTGACTGGCATAATGTTGGAAATCCACTTGGGGTACTGGAGTTCCTTGATGAAGTTGGTTTTGATAACCTTGCCATCTTCGGCCTCAACCATAGCACCATGAGAATGGTGCATCTTTCTGGGAGGATTTTTAAACCCATGATGGTTTGAAGGGAGGCCCAGGTGGTAAACAACTAACTGAGGATCTAGTCCCGGAATCTCATCGTAACTCCAGGAAAACACATCACGGTGTTGTTTGAGAAAGTCTACGTACCGCTGATGCTCCTCGGGGGACATGGATGCACTGATCAATGTGGGTCTCAGATCTGCCTCAGTACCAAGGTTCACCTGTACCAGTTCATCAACTGTGGTATAGATTCCTTCCTCAAAGGTGGGGGGATCATCCTCTAGATCATCCTCTCCACCCGTAGAGGGATTTCCCCCAAGGGGAGCTGCTTCTGAGCTATGAAACCATGACGGGAAGCTGGTGCCAGCTTGGGAAGCAGTGGTCATCTTATCAGGAGACCCACTCGCCACTGAGACCATAGAAATGAAGGCATTCGATCCTATCCCATCTGGCCTTCTGCCTAAGGGGACACTTTTGATGACATCAAAATAGTGGTGACGCATCAGCCTGAGTCGGTTGATTACAGCCCAGTGGAAGAGACATGTAAGACGTACTAACATTGTCATAATCATGCCATTCCGATACCGCATTGGGGTAGGAGGCTCTGAGATCACCTGAGCCTGGTTGGTGTAGGAGTATGTGGTGATTTTCCGTCATCACATGGACATGGTAACATGCATTCCTTTCGTACCTGAAACAACAAAACACTGCCCATTGTCAGGGGTCATGGCCTCCAATCGATGGATCAGGAAGACGTAGGCGTCATCCAAGCCTTCCCATGGATTACTTGTGACTGGGGAGGGTTCATCCTCACTTGCTAGGATTTTCTTATCCTTTCTCTTGTTATAATCATCATCTTGATCACGGGCTTCACAAGAGGCAAAAGGAGATGCATCTCCATGGAGCATGCCTACAAGACCATTGAGAGAGTATTTGAGGCATTGGTGATATGACGAAGGGACTGCTACGTGCAGATGGAGCCATGTCCTGCCCATTAATGCGTTGTAGGCGGTGTCCTGGGAGACAACCATGAACTCGGTGCTAGTAATTAGGCCACCAAACCGGGTCTACAGGTGGATATTGTCGACTGGGGATTGCTCGGTCCTATCGTATTCATGGATTCTGAGGTCGGAGGGAGTTAAATCATCTTCAGACAGACCCATCTTTCGCAGTGTCCGAGTTGGGATAAGGTTGATCCTGGAACCCATGTCAGCGAGGCAGCGGCGGACTTCCACACCATTGAAGTGACCAGTGACATACAGTGGCCGAATATTACCCTATATGGGAGGGTCCTCATCTTCACCAGAGAACAAGATAACTGGCTGGAATTTGGCATTCTCAATTGACTCAGCATTGAAGGCTTCCACAGCTGCTACCTTCGTCTCAAACAGAAGGGAGATCCTTTGGGCCTCGGCAAGTGTTTCGCGCATTTCAGACAATAGGAGAAGGGCCTAAAGGATAGAAATCCTTGATGAAATTTCGTCCAGGTGCTTCAGGACATCAAAAATTTGTGCCAAGCGCGAGCCTCTACTAACAGGAGGTCGTTTGGCAGTTGGAGGCCTAGAGGGTCCTGCCGGTTGAACTGGTTGTTGGCTAGTACTGGGCACATCCCGCTACCTACTAGTTAAAGCCAGGAGAGTAGCCTCCGTATTAGGATCGGACAGCAGAGAATGTCCTGTAGCCGGGCAAGACTAAATGTGATAGAGACAAGTCATCTCTGCCAGATGTAGTAGCACAAACGGCGGTGGAGGTAGAGCTGAGGGCATCAGACGAGGTTGTGCATGCTGGGCTCTACACTGAGCCTGCTGCCTGGTTTCAGTAGCGTGTACGGCTTGACTAAAATCCCCCACTGACGTGCCTTGATGACTTGTGTGGTTGTGGTTTTTCAAACGTTGACGTCAGATGGGAAGTGTTGGGGAGGTTCGCCTGGCGTTCCCCCTCATCCGGAGACATATAGGGCTTTACCAGCTGCACGGTGTTAACCGAAGGGTACCCCTGGCTGTCGCTCGACGAGTCCTCCACCACCGAGCGGTTTCTGGAAGGAATCCCCATTTCAGGGGGCATAAAATCGCCAAGAGTGTGGGATCAAGATGACAGTGGTGGAGCGCATTTCTTCTTCTTACATCTTCAAATCTTGCCCTTTTGGGAAGAGGTCGGCTGTGAGGGTGATGCAGAGGTGCTGGCTACTTCCTCCGAAGGATTCGTCTGATTCAGGCATGACCGAATGATACCATGGGTGTGGGAGATGGTTTTTAAAGCCATCCATTCATCGTATTTCTGGGACCCGCAGCTGGGAACCTGCTGCCATTTGCTTTCGCTGTCGCTACCGATCATTGACCCTACAAAGACAGCTGCTACTTGTGTCGGTGTTGGGACCAACCTAACTATGTTGTTGTGACCTGGTCTTGAAGATAGTATTTAAAAACATAGCATTGCTTGAGGGTGTTCCCCAGAGTCTGATGATAAGACACATTAGTTGTGGTGATCGGTGAGATTTGCCTCTGCGGGCCTTTTGCACTCTGGTAGGCGCACAATTCCTTACTCTAGAGCACTTCGGACGTAGCCAGGGACCTAAATCTCATTGAACGAATAAGTCTAGTGCCTTATTTCCAGATAGGGGGCCCTGGGGGCCTGGACCTGATGAGGGGCTAGAGGGGCCTACAGAGGAGGCACCGCCTGATTGTCTCACCTAGGTGGTGGAGGCACATTTCACGGGGGATCCTGTTGATTCTGAGTCGATCGCTACTGGGTAGGAGCCTGCGCTTGAGGTGGAGGACCTCTGCGGGGTTGCGGGACCGGTGCGGCTGGCAGAAATTTCATCTTCCTAGGGGCTTCTATATGGGCCACCGCGGAGGGTTTGGCTCTGGTAGCCCACCTGGATGGGATCATAGGGGGCAGCGAATGTGCCTGACTAGCCTATTGTAGAGCCTCCTCGAGGTGCTGAGACTTACTAAGAAATCCCAGAACCCTCTAGGGTAGTTCTGGGTGATCAGGGAAGGTACAAGCTCAGTTTTAATGTTCCCTACACACATTGTCAGTAGTTTCTCCTGAGTCAATGGCATGTCGAGGGAGTATGTAAGCCCCTTCCACCGGGCGATGAAGTCTACAAATCACTCATCGGGCCTTTTTTCACTTGAAGAGGTCTACGATGCTTGTCTATCATGTGGTGGAGATGAATTGGTATAGGAACTTCTGGAAGAGATCCTCCCAACTGGTCACTGATATGATAGGGAGCTTGATATACCATATGAATGCGGGGCCCTCCAACATCTGCACCAAACATCGGAGCTTTGCGACTTCTTTCTGGGATGGAGTCCCCAGCATGGGGCCACACCTAGAAGAAAAATGTTCCAAATGCTGTGGCGGGTCCTCTGTCCTATTAAAGGGAAAGAAAGTGTGGTTCCCAAAACCCGGGGGTGAGGGAATATCATCCACCAACGCGGGATTTGGCTGGCCATCTGGTGGGACTGCCACCTGCCACGTTTACAACGCATAGAGGCGGGCAATGAGTGCTGCTATAAGATCATCCAGGTGGGGGTCCAAGGCTTGATGGGGATTTCTAATCACAAGTTCGTTGCCGGGTTCTTCGACATGATAGATGACTTCAGCATATCGTTGAGCGACTGGCGGAACGGCCTGTGTGGTGGCTGGGTGAACCCGTGCTGGATTCCTCAGATTGCCTCGTCGTTCAGGTTGGTTTGGCGAGACGTATCACGCCCTCTTGCCGTGAGTTCCGGCCTCTGCCATGTCTGCGGAATCAGAATGATCAGTGTTTCCCAGAGGCATCTCACCGGGGGGAAATTGTGCCTTCCCCTGATACCCCGGCTTGGGATTACTGTAGTCGGGTCACCACTCTGTAGCGCGCTCGACCAGGAGTTCGTCAACCAGCCTCTTCTGTTCAGCAAGCTACTAGCGCAATGTGACCTTCTCGGGATCTTAATCGTTATTTAGTACAGAGGTGAATGGGTCGGAGTGCTTGATAGTTCCGAAATTCTCCTTACCCTTACCGGCATTTCGACTGAGTACCACTTACTCGGTGGGTACGGGGAGGCCTTGAAGGATCCTCTACTGAGGGGTAACCCGACCTGATTGGTCCAACAATGGAGGCACACCCTCAGGGGGTAATTCACCATTGGGAAATTACAGTTTTTCCTCCTTGTCCACTACGTTATCCTTGAGGACCGCGACCCCTCTCGGGGGAATGTCCTCAATGTCGCATTACGAATCGGGCTGCTGTCAGATAGGGCTGAAGAGGATAGTGGAATAGTGTCCCCAGACACGGACTTTTACATGCTGGGGTAGCTTCCCTGATGACTCTACGGAGTACTTTGAATCTCTGAACACATTTCCGTTGAAGGGTGCTCTGGCGGCCTGGTGACTCATGGCACTAGGCCACAGGGAGTGCGGCCAAATCGATTAGGCGACATTGCTCTCCGATTTCTTCAAGGTGCTCTTGGCTCCTGGGGTACACTATCCGCTCATAACAAAGGAAGAAGTGTGTCTCCCATAGGGTTCGGTGGAAGCACCCTACTTCCTCTGGGGTAAGGGACTCCGACACATAAAAGTTTGATGATGTCGTCGGCCAGAACTTTTCCGGGAAGTGATCTGCTGGGGGAATGTTCCAGAATCTCTTGGGATCAGACTCAGGGTCTGGCCTCGTGTTACACCACTCGTCAACTGGAGGCGGCTGAGGGACCGTTAGCGGTACCGAGGCAGACCGCTGGGACAGTAAACTTGGCGGTGGAGAATATGGATAACGAGATGAATGGCCTCTGAATTTCGGGCCATCCTCTGAAGAGTGAGGTGGCATGACCACGATATCCCGATACGATGGGCTGATTGCCACAGCTTCTGGCACCAGAATTGCGGTTTCCGGTGATGGGTCACATCATTTCTCTATCATTGTTGGTCCCACGTTTAGATCTCGTTGATCTCTGGTAGAGATAGAGGGCGCTTCTGGTGACGATAGTGGTGATTTCACTGTCAGAACCTGTGGATTTTCCACAATTTCTTCCTACTGTATGTACCTACGCAGAGAGTCAGGAATCCGATGGACTTCGCATTCTGGTAGAACGAGGCTGACACACCTTATTCCTGCCCCAGTCCTTGACACAGAGGAGTACGGGGAAGGTTCCATCGCTGAGTAGCATTCCGCTTTAGAATCCGAGAAACGGGCTGGTTTGACCTCCACTCGGGCCTTCCCAGGACTCTTCATTTGGTGGCGATGACCCGATCTCCTTCCCCTAGATAGCTCTTAGGGACAAGGTTGATTCTCAACATGTAGTCTCGGAGCGGTACTGGCACCATGGCGGAGAGGGCTCCCGCTTGAGATATCCGGGGTGAGAGGGGCACCAGGGAAAATGTCGAAGGGTACATCGGGAGGACCTCCTTGGACAACACCCATGTGGGTGGAACATCTGTTGGAACTGGCAGGAGCATGGGAAGGACCTCCATGGTCAGTACGGGTGGAGCGAGGCTGACCTTCACTCCTTAGGCTGCCAGGGCGAGGATGAACTTCGCAATTTGCAGAGAGGGAGTAGGGAGGACCCCCATGTTGGAGAGGGACCGGATGGGCAGTGCCTTCACATCGATGGTTGGGGGCAGGACGAGGGACTCCGTACCCATTATCGTGGGCGCAGTAGAGGTTTACGTTCCGAGCGTCACTGCTATGGGGTAGGTCTTCCTTTGAGATGGGGGTATCATGATTCATACCTTTATGACGAGCTTCAGAGTGGGGAAGTCCCATGCTCTGTGGAATGCTGGTACGGGGAGGCCCTCCATACGGGGTGACATTACTGCGAATTGATTCTGGGCGATCACCACTTAGGCCTGCAACCCCGAGAGCCAACCCAACCTTCCCATGGGGAGGTTGGGCACTTGGTCCTGATCGGGTGAAGGAGTTCCACTGCTCAGTGTATGCAGGGACTCCATGATGCACGTCAGCAGTGGCTCACGCCATAGTAGCTGTTGACGTTGACGCCCCCTGACGAGCGTCCTCGGCTCGGTCCTGACGCTGACGCCATGTTAAATGAGCTGGCACAGTTGGTGCAGGGGCATAGCCTACCTACTCCTTTGGCGAAGCCGGATGGTGGCACTGACGCAGCCGGATGGGAGCCCTTGCTTAGAGCCCTTGGATTGGGACTCTAACCGGGTTGAGCCGGAAATCACCCACCTCATCAGTGTAATGCGAGGAGTTGTTGAGGCAATCTGGGGACAGGCTCCCAAAACGATTGAACGTTGGGGTGGGGACCAAGGGCTCCCTGCACGGCCTTTGAGGCGGTGTTGACAGAGGGGCCTGGATTCCTCTAGGTCCAGGCGGGCCATGTCCCGAGTCGGGATGACCCCATCATCCTCGTACCTGCACACAAAGTTGTTGATCACCCTTAGTTGGATGATCTCTGATGGGGAGAGGGGACGTGAGCGTCCTGTATTCACGGAAGTAGAGGTCGTCTTGGCGGCAGTGGAGCCAGGAAGGGCGGTTTTGCTGGTTTTGACCCCGCCCCTGCGTAGGCAAGCGGGAGGTGATCGTGTCTCCATAACAGCAACCTAGTTCCTGGGAAACGAGGAGATCAACTCATCCGCACTGCGTGGAAAAGGATTGACAACCAGTGACCCAGCGTCATTCCATCCTCCATGGTTGGTAAGAGGGATCCACACCAACATGTTGCAGAACAGAATGCCCCACGTTCTACTGCCCCATCTTCCGGTGAGTTTCACACCATGCCCGATATTTGCTAGGTGGGACCCGGTGCCAGATATCTTGATCCGGTGACACGCCAATCTACTGGTGTCTCGAATGCTACTAGTCTCTACATTGAGGAGAATAATTTCACATCGGGTTCACCATTTCTATTTATGATGCTTTCGCCGGGACGCGGGCATCCGTCTGTGGAGGACGCGCTGCTGCTGCCCTGCATTCCCGCTTTCCAAAGGCGGGCGACATCCGTTCCTTGTTCAGGGACGTATTCTCCTTGATAGAAACAAGGATGATGGGATGTCGGTTCTTCATTCTGTGTATTCCTACCCAGAACTCGTCACATTGTCTGGGTCTCCCTCATAGATTTAATATGTTGATTGTGAAACACTTCCCAAATCCATGTTTCCATGGATGCTAGTTAATTACACTGCTTCTGTCATGAAATTCCAAAGGGTACGGTCAGGGAAGCAACCATTAGTTGGGGGAGTAGTCACGTCGAGGCATCAGTAGCGTCTCTGGACACCGGGGAATTGGCGTGTCTGTCTTTTTTCGCTTTTCATAGGGCTTCTCAAGGGTGTGGAAGCCTGAGGCATCCCACATCGAGCGCGAGGAATCATATTCCATAGGCATGTATCTGAGGATTTCCTCAGCTTCCTATGTTTAACATAGGGAATGTTGCGGGTTTAATGTCCAGCGAAGAAGGATCGGCCTGATCAGAACACTATATGGAATGGATCAGATTGAGGAATTTCTCTTGTAGGGATGCTGATATCGGGGCCAGCCCGTGGGTGGCTTCATGGATGCTGTGAAGAGAAGCCGAGTGGCATGTTCTCGCCGAGATATGGCGGCCCGGGTAAGAATCAGGGTGGATGAAGTGGAGGGGGAATGAAACGGGACCATCGCAAGGGAGAATGTTAATTTGGGACTAAGCCTTGAAGAGACCCCCTACCTATCCCCATGGCAGGGAATTGATGTCCGCGTAGTTTGGGCTTGTGCCGTTGAACTGACGTGAAGGCGGACCTTGGCCCGATGGTTGATGGGCTTGATCCTCGGGGAGGATTCCTACGTACCAAGCCTTGACTTGGATCAAAGACCTTGTAGATCAAAGGGGATGTGGGATACAATTTAATGTCATGCAGGACAGGGGTGAATCGACGTGAGTGAGATCAGATCAACTGAGTGATGGGCTTGAACATTATAGAGGCTTTCTATGTACCATTCCTTGACATGAATCACAGACCTCATAGTTCAGGTGGGACGCTGGAAGGCCGATGTGAAGATGGACCAGGGGTCCAGGTGGCAATGGTCTTGATCCTCATGAAGGCTTCCTACGTACCATGCCTTAACATGGATAAAAGACCTCGTAGTTCATAATGGTGTGTTGGTGAACCGACGCGGGGGAGGACCCTAGTCCATATGGTGTGGGGCTAACACAGTAGGCTACCCAGGTGCTGGTGACCAGATGTGAAGAAGGTTGGAGTGGCCAACAGGTGGTGGGCTTGAAACTCTAGGTGGCTTCCTATGTACCCTGACGTGACATGGATCAATGAACTCATAGTTAAAAGGGCTTTGTCGGCAAACCGATGTTATAGTGAACCTGGGGGGTAAACTAGTGGTGGGATTGAATCTCGTGAGGCTACTTACATACCATGCCTTGACCTGGATCAAAGCCCTCATAGCTGAGGATGTTCATAGCGGCTTACCGTCGGACTGGAATGTAGTTTAACGTCATGTGGGAAAAGGGTGGAACCTGACGTGAAGAAATGACGGGTGGGCCTGAACCTCATGGAGGCTTCTTACATACCATGCCTTGACATGGATCAAAGACCTCGTAGTTCAAACATATGTGCAGTTTAAAGTAATTATGGATGAGGCATACAGTTTAACGTCATGCTAGATGAGGTATTATCATGGCCAATGGTTACAATAATCCCACGTGAGTCATGCTCGGTGTGAGAAACAAGAGCCATCAAGGGCCTGACGACCACGTCACGAAGGGTGCGTCCGTGGGAAGCGAAGAGGGTTATACACGTTAGGTGGCCCATGGTGCTGGGACATACTCCAGGATGGAGGCCTAAAGTGCGGAAAAGTGCAGCGGGAGAGTGCTTTGGGACCAAAGATGGAAGGTGCCTCGTTCCATATCACGTCCTCCATTGGCCTTGGCAGTGAGGAAGTACAGAGGTGCCTGGGTGCTACCTTCCACAAGAGAGGGTTGGGGGGATTATACCAGGGTGGTTTCCCTTCTCCCGTGGACATACGCCACTCCGATAAGAAGGATATCATCCCTTGTGGAGGGGGTGATCCCATCTCTGTGGAGATGCGCAGCATAAAGAATGTCTGAGATGGGGGGACGCTGTGTTCGAGGCGCGAGGTCAGATTAGAGTTTAACGTCATGTGTTGAGGAAAAGGTGCTTGGCAGTTTAACTTCATGTAGCTTGTTCGAGGTGGGTTTACTCCAAACCCCTAGGACATACATGATCGGTACCTTGTGCCCCTTGGGTGGGGGAAGGTACTGGTAAGGCCATAGTCATGGGGGGTCGCAGAGCGAACCATTGAGAGGTCCACATTAGCGTGGCTATGCGAAGAAGTAATAGCTGTTATCATTCCTATGAGAAGAAGAATTAGGCGAAGCAATTCTACGAGTGGTGTTGTCCACGAGACATTGAAATAACATTGTGAAAACCAGGAGGGTCGCATGGGAAGAGGAATATCTAAGCAAAGAAGTGTGCTTCGGGAAGTGGAGTACCTTGGCCATAGCATGGGGCATGGGTGTGAATGGGAGGTGCTTCGCGATATGGAATAGTATTCGCGGAGCACTGCCTCGCGAAGCAGAGGTGCCTCGCGAAGCAATGTGCTGCGAAGTAGTGTGCTTCGTGATGTGCAGCGACCCTGCCTTGGCATGGGGATCACTAGTACAGGATGGGTGTTTCGCAAAGCATAAACACTCCATGGCTGCTCGGGTTCCCTTGGGAATCCCCGTCCTTTGCGAATGCCCTTGGGCTCCGCGAAGGGCATCCCTCTTAGAATAGGGGCTCAAAATGAGACAAGGCGAAGGCATCTCGTGATTTTAAAATAACTCGCGGAGCTCATGATTCCTAGGGTGAAGGGTGCTTCGCAATTTGGGGGTTGAGAAGCTGAAAGTTCGGATTGTCTATACCATGGACTCAGGGGGAGCCCAGTATTTATAGGCAAGGGGCACCGCGAAGCAGAGATCGCGTGGTACGAAGGGGCGGCTGGTGCTTCGTGGAGGGCTAGTGAACATCAGGGCGTTCGCGGAGCATTACCGCCTTAGGATCTTCACGGCGGGCTCGTGAACGTCAGGGCATTCGCGGAGCGGTACCACCTCATGGGTCTTCTCGGTGGGCTCGCAAAAGTTAGGGTATTCATGGAGCATTACCGTCTCTTGTTCTTCATGGAAGTCGCGTTGCTCGGGGGAGCTCTACATCGGAGATTCATAAGGTAGCATGCAGGATTATTTTTCTTCCCTTCTTTTCGTTCAATATTTTGGCTCCAACACATACCCAAATATGTTTAATTGAAAATAAAAGGGCATAACATTAAAATTGGACAAAAATGAGAAATGAAAAAAAACTCATTCATGGAAGTGTGATCCCCAATGGCTCTAGAGAGGTATGAGAGTAGATTATTGGGAGCATGGGATGGAATGAGAAGATTATAGAGAGTGGAGGAGAGTGTTTGGTCTAGATCCAAATGGTTTGATGGTAGTGTAATGGGATATTGAGTGGGTTTCTATAGTAAAGAAGAGATAATTCTTCATTATTTATGTTTTCGACACCACATATTCAACTAATCGAAACCACAAACCATCCCATTGTTTTTGGCCATGGCATTTTTCAAATTGGAGCAGAAAAAAATTATTTTCTAAATCCATTGGACGAACATATTAAAATATTAGGCTCTATTAGGAGGAGGTGAGTCACGCTCTGAATGAAATCATTTCAAAATGATAAAATGTTTTATAAGTCTTGGAGGGTCCACTATGGCTTTGAAAAATTAATAAAAAAAATCCAAAAATCAAATTATTTTAAAATTAAAAAATATATTGGACGAAGAACCCAGTGATAATTTTTTATTAAATCAAAATTTGGTCATTAAGATGTCCTAAAACAAATTATATATTTAAACAATATATAATGTTTCCCCAAAAATTTGAGTGTCTCAGAAAATTATGAAAAATTCACCGTTGCATAATTTTGACATCATGAATCCAAAAATAATATTCATTTTATCTAAATAATTTAATATATTTTAAAATTTATACTTTTAAAATAAAAACCAACACTTATCTAAAATTCATGGGTTTTGACAAAAACAGCTTTCAGACCATAATAAAAATTTCAATTGTATTCATAAAAATAAAACGATAATATATATTTAATAAAATGAAATTTAGTGATAACATTTTATTAAAATATTATTTAATATAAAAATCTATTAATTCATTAATATAAATTTCACAATTGAATATTAACTAAAAAAACAATTTGTGCTTTAAAAAATATTTACAATGTCACAATAATAAAATGAATGTATATTATTTATTCAATAAAACAATAATTCACATAATCACAGTGCAAGGTTGATGTTACATAAACCCTTATAAAACCCACATATGACCCAAGTGTATGTTGAGCAATGGTGACAATATCTTCGGTTGTCTCAGATAACATCGCACAGGTTGTATTCTCTATCAACTTAAACATCTCATGTTGGTTGTTCCATTCAAGATAAATGTGTTTGTGATTGGCATGGGATGTGTCACAAGTGAAGCCTAGTGACACCAAAATCTTTACATTCATCAAAAAATGGGCTTTGTAAGGTTCATTTCTACTTTATGAGTCCATCACATCCTTTTCTGAGTAAATTAGATTTGTAAAGCCCCCTATATTTAAAATAATCATGTAATCACTGTTCAATGGATAAATTAACAGAGGTTAAAATTATAAACATATTTTAAAATCCAAAAACATAAAACCAAATAAGTGTTTAAATTTAAATATCCATTTTACATAATAATACTTTTAATCATATCAAGAGAAATGTTAATTAGTAAAATATTGGGTCGTTACAATAATCCCCACTTAATAAATTTCACCCATGAAAATTCATTTTCCCCCACCCAAACAGATGAGGGTAACTTCGTTTCATCACTTCCTCCAATTCCCACACTTGCTTATTCAAACATGTGGTTTCACCACATAACCTTGATAAGGTGCACTGTCTTATTTTGAAGAACTTTTTCCCTATGATCTAAGATCTTCACCGACTTCATTCCATAAGAGTGGTATTTCCCCAATGGTAACCCTTCAGGATTGAGTACATTTGATGGATCATGAATGTAATTCTTCAATAGTGATTCATTAAATACATCATGTACTTGAGACAGGGTCCATGTGAGTGCAAGTTGATAGGACACTTCTCCAATGCGATCAAGGATCACAAAAGCACCAATGTACCATGAAATAAGCTTTAAATTATTCAAAAATCTCATAATTCTCTTACATGGTTATATGTGAAGGAATAGAAGTCTCCAACATCAAACTCTAGGTCTCTTTGTTGATTATCATCGTATCTATATTTTCGACTCTGATAAACTTTAATATGTTGTTGGATGGTCTTATAATTCTACACCATTTCTTTAACCATTTCTAGACCAATGACTTTCCATCCCCAACATCATCTCAACATATAAGTTTTCATCCCATTCTCATTTTAAGTCCATTTTTCATGATCTCAATATGTACTCAAGTGTTTCGATATTATGATCAGATTGGCCTTCATTTTGAGGATGATAAGATGTACTAATCTTCATCTCAATATTAAGATCATGTGGAAGACTCTTCCTGAACCTAGAGCTGAATCTTGGATCTCAATCCGATAAAATAGATAGTGATACTTGATGACTCATTAACACTTCTCTTATGTATATATATTTATATATATCTCCCAGTTTATCTATTGAGAAATCATCTTGAAAAGAAATGAAGTGTGCAGTCTCTGTAAAAAGATCCACCAAAACCCACATAGCATTGTTTCTATTGGATTTATTCGGATGACTAGTGAAAAAGTACATGGTTTTGTTCTCTAATTTCTATGTTGGTATAGGTAATGGTTTCATCATCCCCTTAGACTTCATCCATAAATCATTCACCTAATGACATACTAGGCACTTTAATGTATACTCGGCGATCTCCATCGTAATGTTATCCCAAAAATAATTCTCTCCGAGATATCAATAAATCATTATGTATCCTAGGTAAATTGAAAAATTCAAACTATGTGGATCATTCAAAAGTTCATTCATTAAATCTATATTTGATGGAATACATAGTATTGTCTATAATCTATCAATTCCATCTTCATTAACATTGAACACTGAGGATTTCCCATTTTTTGTTGTTTCCACATTCTTTTGAATTTCGACACCATCCTTTTAAGAATCCTTTAACCATTCCAAATGATATGCGTGGGAAATACATTGTGGATGTATTGATTATATTCCCTTCTTTATGATTCCCATTTATATATTCATAAAATATAAGAATATTGGATCATTTTCAATTCTAATCAATGATTGAATCATTGGGACCTTTAAACGTAGAGCATCTTCCACCTTGTTCTATTTACGGGGTGGTAATGGATTGAGTAGTCATAGTCATTGATCATCTCTAACCATCTTCATTGGTGCATTTTCAACTCTTTCTGTGTAAATATGTACACAAAGTTATTTTGATCTATGTATATTTTACACTTCTCCCCAAAAATGTAATATCTATAAAATTTTCAAAGTGAAGATTACTACATCCAACTCCAGATCATGTGTTGGGTATTTTTTCTCAATAACTATTAATTACCTTGAAGCATATGTAGTGACTTTTCATTTTTCATCAACACACATTCCAGACCCTTATTCAAAGAATAATGAAATACCACAAAAAGATCTCCACTTGAGGGTAGTGTGAGCACATTCATAGTGATAAGACTCCTTAACAACCCCTTGATGCTCTATTCACATTCATCACTCTGAGAAAACATGACTCCCTTCCGAGTTAGCATGGTAAGATGTTTTGAGAATCACGAGAAATTTATCATAAATCGGCAATAATATCCATTTAACTCCATGAAGCTATGAATATAAATCACCAATGATGGCACCGTCCATCCCTCTATTAAAGCTCTCAGGAAGGGATCCACAGATATCCATTTTTTAAGATGATATGACCCATGAACAATAATTCCTTAAAGCAGAACTGATTCTAGTTGTATTATTCCTAGAGCTTATCCTTTCGCAAGGTCTCTAGTATAGTGTATAGATGCTCCTAATTCTCCATCGTGGTTTTGGAATATATTAGAATATCATCTATAATGACTACCACAATTTGATTAGAAAATATATAAAGACTCTATTGAGAATTTACACAATGTTTTTTGGAGCAATAATGTGTCTGAAATGCATTAATATAAATTCATAGTTCTCGTATCTTGTTTGAAAATCAATCCTAGGGATATCCTCTTTCTTCACCCAAACATGGTAATATCCAAACCGAAAATCCACCTTGGATAAGTATTTTTCTCCACGTATCTGATTGAACATTTCATCAATTCAGGGTAGAGGATACATATTCTTACTTATGATTTTTTTGAGCACATGATAATCAATGAAAATTCACATTGACTCATCCAACATCTTGAAGAAGAGGATAGGTTCACCCCATGGTAAATCCTTGGTCATCTAAATCATTCATCCAGAATCTATTGTATTAGTTTTTTCACCTCCACATTCATCACAACAACCATTCTATATGGAGTCTTGGATATTAGAAATTCCCCAGGTAGAAGATCAATTGATAATTAAACACTTATTCTAAGAGGAAGACAATAAAATTCTTCAAGAAAAACTTCAGTAAATTCCCTCAAATAGGCATGTCTTCAAGGGTAGTTGCATCCTTAGACTCAATATTATGAGAAAGATAAGCGTTCTCATAGGGTAGCAATATCATTGATTGAGATAAAGGGTCTAAGAAAGATTCATCTTCATCCTTGAACATGTCCATAACTGGGGTTTGATTGCCACACCCCACGCATACATGGTACACTTCTCTTTAAATAATAAAATAGCTTGTGTTGTACACAACTACGAGTTCTAACACACCATGACCAATCATACTAGTAGTTTTGAATAGTAATACCAACTTTTGGGTTTTTCATAAATTTTATTTTCCAAAATGGAAATCCTTTTTGGATTCAAAATATAAAAATTATATTTGGGTGAATTTTTAGTATATTTTGGAAAACAATCAATTTTTTATTAATAGTGATAAACACTACGTTATTATTTAAAACATAAATTTTATTTAATTAATTATTTATAACATTTAAATTTATTTTTTCTAAAAATAGATTCTTAATACCTTTAAAATTTCTATATAATTCATTGATGTTATTTTATAATAAGATTATATGTTTAAAATTTTATTGACCTTTTTATCGTCTTTTACCCACCTTCAAGGAACATTTCAAAATTTGAATAAAATGTAATTTTTCCACCTCTTTGAATTGAATTTCAAAAATCCAAGACACAAGGTTAACCTCAAAAGGTAAAACATGGTTAAGTAGGAGGAAAATATTTTTTTTTGTGAATAGTAACTTTTGAATTTTATTTACCATAGTTGAAAGTAAATAGGGTAAATAAATGTAATAATTTTTTTATAATAACCCAAAAACATGTCCTAATTCTATTGGATAAGTGTAAATAGACAAAAATCAACCATAGGAATAAAATATGATCATTTTGGTCCACTTGGTTTATATTAGGAAAAATATTATTTTTTATTTAAAGAAGAGATAAAATTGTTAAATTTAATGCTTAATAAATAAACCATTTTTAATATAGGGTTATATCGAAGATAAATTCAACTATAAATATTCATTAGAACTTTAAAACGAATTTTTTAAATATTATTATTTTATATATAATTTTATGACATTCTATAATTAAATTTATTAATGATATAATGATGATGCAGTAATTACCTTTTTAATGAATGATTAATATAATATATATTATAAATATATAAATAAATGTAAATTGGGGCTTATAATGAATTCCAATAAATTTATAATTTAATTTGACATGTTATGTTTAATTAAATAGATTTTTTTTTCGAAGTGATAATGTTTTTATGACTTTCACAAAATCAAAATACCAAATAGTGTCCAAATTGACATAAATGATTTTTTAAAACAAATACTATATTGTTAATTCATATAATATTTTAAAATATGTAAGTCTCAGTGAAAGGAAATAGATAAGGTTATATATATCAATAATGAACCACTTGGGGTTCTCTTGGTTTTTTATATTATGTTTATTAACCATTTATTATAATAATACAATAATACAAGGTAAAATTTAAACGTTTTAATTAAGAGTAAAATCTAAATGAAAAGGCTTTTATTGTGACCTACACCTATATAAAAACTATTAGTTATATTTTTTCTACCCATCCCCACCTTAGCCTCAAAATAAATTTTTTTGGACTCAATATTAATCTAATATGATTGTATAATAAAATAATATTTCAAGTTTTTCCAAAAGTGACCCTCCCCTCTCTTATAAATAGGTACTTCCCCTTCTCTCAAAATTACACCATAAAAATTTTTTGCTCAACCAAACCATGCTAAAATATCCTCCCAACTACCCTAAATTTTACTTATTTGTCTTAAATTGATTATAAATCCAACCTAAGGAGCCCTTCTGATAAACTGAAAAGGAAACAACAGAGGAAGAGTTAAAAATTTCACCACCACATTCCAAGATCTTTTCTTCTTCAACTTCCTCTTAATTTTTTTTTTCCATAAAAAATAATAACTTTGGAACCCTATAAATACTTTGATTTTATTATAAATATGGTAAAACCATATTCATTATTCTATCCATCCTATGAATGACAAGTCAATATATGTGTGTATGTACGGCTTACTATCTCCACGTCACGGTGTAGCTTATTATTCAAACTCATCCTTGTTTGGATGGATTTAATAACGAGTATAACTGATGTAAAAAATAAATATAGAATGTTAAGGATTATATATATACTATATTCCATCCAATTATATATGATTTCACCAGCAATAGAATGATATTGTCACTGGTGCGTACGTTTGGATTACCGTTTCCACGGACGGGATGAAATTCATTCCCAATCATAACCATTCAAGAATAATTTTCATGTTCAGTTCACAAATAATTATTAAGACCTTAATATCATTCATGATAGGAATAAAATACATCCTATCCAAAACAAACATGGCTTAGGTAACCTAGTATATAAAGGAAAACGAATCAGTTAACACCTGAAAGGATGATACTGTTGAAATATTATTAACAAAACAATATTAGAAGATCATAAATGATATCATATTTATGTATATGGTTATTGTAAAATTTAATAACAAAGATTTATCTATTATACCTGAGTTTAACTTACGATTTCCCAAAAGTACAAGGTAAGGGTTAATTCTACAATCTCTTCATTATCTGATGTTGTTTATATGTTAGTTTCTACTGGGACCTCGTTATCATCCACATCTGTGTTTCAAAAAAAAGTATATCAAAAAATTATTACCATTTCCTAGAAATTTTTTAAAATTCATTTATACACTTTTTTGACTTTTTATAAGATGTTTATGAAGGAATCATTCTTTCATCCTTTACAACCATTACAACAAAATTTTAGAATAAATTTTTATTAACTTATATGGAGGGTGTGGCTATTGGTCATCATTATAACACCTTCAAAGCCTCCTTTACAAGATTATAAGATTATTTTCAATATTAATGTTTTCCATTATAATGAAATTACTTTTAAATTATTTTGAAATAGAATGATATATTTCTCAAAAAAAGTTGCGATTTCATCTATGTCATCATCCATTGATGGATTTTTTTCAAGTTTTAATTTAATTTATTATGATAAAATATTCCATATTTTATCCAAGGTATTGGGATATATTTGAATATAGATATTTTATTTTTATACCATTATTGAACTATGGTTAATGTATTATCATTTTTTTGCTAGTTTTAATACGAATGTCTATGTTATGTTTCAACATTTTCATATGAGGAATGCATTAGACTTAGTAAGTAACAGGTGGAGCCCACTATAGCTCCTCGATTAATTGGTTGGTATCATGAGATAAACTAGTGTCTTGGAAAAAGGCCATGAAAAAAATCTTATTTTTAGACTAGGAACATGGCCTTGAAAATGTGGTTAGGATTTCTGGCATTATGAATTCCATCATTATGAAATTCGCTATTGATATTACATGTTATTATTCTACTAGTAGAATATCTATGTGTATAAGAAAATGTAATTATTTGATTTATCTTTTCCATATTATGATGATGTTTCTATTTAAAATGCTTCTGTTTTAGTCTTATACATTGCATTAAATGTTTATCCTTATTTATGAATGATTCTGCTATATTGTAATCTTTACTGAGCACCAGATCTCACCCCTTTCTATGTTTTATTTTATCCAGGATGAAAAAAAGTATATTATGACTGACCTATAGGGGTAGTATAAGGGAGATGAATGTGTTGAATGGATACATTATGTTTCTATTTTCATTTCATAATTTATATTAAAACTTATTTTTTTATCTAGTACATCCAAGGCTACTTAATTGATCGGTCATTCGGGATTTGATCCATTGTGATCTTGACAATGTTATGTAATAATGCACCGAAATTGGGTAACTGGGTTTTGGGAGTTACATCTTGTATCATAAGAAGTTTATTTCAAACCTTTGAAGCAAGATTTAGAAAAATTATGATTAGAGAACATTACTATAAGATATACTTTGAGTATTAATATAGACAAACTTCCTAAAATTTTGGAAATTTAGAGATATTGTGTATTTTCCAGGAAATAAATCCATGTCTGGATACAATCAAGTCCAGGCTCCTCTGGAATAGACTTACCTAGGAGTGAAAAATCCAACAAAGAGTTCTGGGCTTGACCTATGGTATCCTGGTACACTACAATGAGCCCTGCTGCAATATTGGTTATGAAACTCCTGGAAGATATATTTTGGATAATTCCCATTTTCTTTACAATCCATTATGTTGAATTAATGAGTATATAGCTCCTCAAGTAAACTAGTTTTTATGATTATAGATTATATCAATAAACTGTTCTATTTATATTATGTTTTTTACAAGTTTGTAATTTATTTATTTTGATTTATATAATAATCTACATTATTCTAATCTTTAGAGATGTCGCCTAGTGGAAGGAATGAAAATTGTATCATTGCACGAAATCCTTGTAGGGATTTTCCTCCTACTAAAAATAAGTATAGTTGATATGGTGATGCAACTGGTGGTGATAAACTTACCACCACTCTGGGATAACTCACTCTAGTTATGAATAATAACCTTACCCGTATGGAGCACCCTGATCCACAACACGAAGGATCAATGCTAGACCGCTTCATGAGGAATCAACCAACATCATTCAATGGAACTAAAACTATATTTATAGCTGAGTAATGGATATGTTCCCTAGAGAAAATATTTCATGCTTTGGGGAGTAGTGAAACGAAAGATGTTTTCATTGCAGTTTATTACCTCATGGGAGATGCAGATCAATGGAGGTCATTAATTCAAAAGGCAATGGAATATGAAAAAGTATCAAATACGAATTGGAGGGAGTTTAACGAGATTCTCATAGAAAAATACATTCCTCGTGACAATCTAGCGGATATGGAAAGACAAATCCTGAGTTTGAGGCAAATGGTGGATGAGAATGTCACCAAGTATAAGGATAAATTTACAAGGATAACAAGGTATGTAGTAGATTATATATGCAACTAATGGAGAAATATTGATTGATTATTTCATGGGATAAAATAATATCTTCATCAAGAATTAATCTCACAATCCTTCTCATCATACAAAGTTATTGTCTCATGAGATATCAATACAGAAATGGAATTATCTATGTCTTATATCATTGAATCAAAGCTAGAGATGAAGAGATTTTCTAAACACACCAGAAATGGAAATAAGGGGAAAAAGGGAAAACGGGAATTTCTATATTGTGGTAAATTAGGGAAGAAACACCCTGGTACATTCTTAATGGGAAGGAGAGTCTATTAGAAGTGTGGTGAAAAAGGCCACAAAGCTCGTGGGTGCAAGGGAAAGAATGAGGCTGTCAATGTTGAATGCTACAATTGTAGAGAAATGGTTCATTATGAAAATGAATATCCTAAGCACAATAGAAACTTACCTTAAAAAAGGCCCATGCAGCATGTTTGATATTATGCGATCACTACTGGTGACTTTGATGTTCTAAATGACGAGGTGGAAGTTAATTCAATTGTTTCCTCATGATTATCCAAGGGTTTATTTGATTCAAGATCATCACATTGTTTCATATCATCCAAGTTCTTTAGAAAAATTAGATATTTATAATTTGATTTAACAAGGTATTTATCAGTAAAAACACAGATGTGAAGTATCATTGCAACAATGTTTTGTGAATCTATCCCCATTAGAGTATATAAATGTTCTTTATATGTTGATCTCATCGCCATACCCATGATCGAATTTGATATAATCATCGTTATGAATTATCTTTCATACCATGATAAGAAAAATTATTGTAAGAAATAGGAGGTTACAATTTTCATTGATGATAAGGAGTACCTTATCATTTGAGTAGAAATTTCACCACCTGAATCTTATGTAGATCCACCCCCAGTAGATCTACTAAATTCAATTTTTATGGAGTAAGAGAAGTAAATTACTATGGGTGAGGAATATAATTTTAAAATAGAGGACGTACCTATTGTGAAATAAAATGTTGATGTGTTTTCATAGGATTTACACATCCTATTGAACGAGAAATTGAGTTTTTTCAGTGATTTATTTTTTGGTTCAAGGACCTTATTAAATACCCCTTTATTGAATGGACATTGTGCAATTAGTGGATATAAAGAAACCAATAATGTAATTCAGTAATAAAGGATTTATTTTCCCGAGTGTTCATCCACTAGGAGCCCATATTCTTTTAGTTAAGAAGAAAGATGGATCTATGAGGATGTGCATTGACTATAAGGACATCAATGTTATAATGACAAAAAACATGTATCCCCTACCTCACATTGAGGATTAATTTGATCAATTTCATGAAGCTCAATATTTTTCAAGATTGACCTTCGATTTGGATATCATCAGTTGTGCATAAAGAAGTAAGCCATTCCGAAAACAATATTTTGAACCAGGTACAGGAATTACAAGTTTACAATATTTCTTTTGTGACTGACTAATGCACTATATATAATCATGGATCTATTGAATAGAGGTTTAAATGAATATCAGGATAATATTGTGTTGGAATTTATTGATGATATAGTGGTATACTCAAAATTCTACGACGATCATGAAAATAACATGAAAACTATTCTGAAAACCCTAAGAAGAAATCAATTATATTTGATGTTTAGAAAGTGTGAATTTTGGGTTCAAGAAATTTCATAACTTCACTTATTGTCTATGATGATGGAATATTTATTGATGCTTCTCAATCAATAGAAATAAACCAATGGCCATCACTGAGGAATATAAATGAGGTACACAGTTTTATTGGTTTAAAAGGATATTATCGGTGTTTCATCCAGAATTTTTGTCGATTGGCTAACCCATTAACCAAGATCATATGTAAAGTGGATAAATTATTTTTGGACAAAATAGTGTGAATATTATTTTGATGATCTGAATATAATATTGGTCAATGGTAATATATTGACTCTACCATCTGGTATTGATGAGTTTGTTATTTATATTGATGCCTCAAAAAAGGACTTGGTTTTTACTTTATTTGGAATGATAGGGTTATTGCATATGGAACACAACAACTAAAAATTAATGAACAAAACTATCCCACACATGATGTTGAGATAGCAGTTGTAATCTATTATTTGAATTTATCGATACACTGTATCTGTGGTGAAAATGTGAGATATATACCGATCACAAGATTTTGAAGTATATTTTCTCAAAAATAATCCCATCAGGAGGCAAAGATGATGGCGTGAAGTACTAAAATATTATGATTTCACTATACAATACCACCCACCGAAGGCAGATAAGGTTTCAGATGCTTTGAGTAGAAAGGATCATAGAGTTTTGAACAAGATGAGAGTTTAGATGTATCCTTTATTAATGGATATAGTAATGAGGGAGATGGGAATAATCATGGAAGGTGAAAGATCAATAATTTTTCAAATGGATGCCAATACAAATTTACTAGAAAGGATAAAAAGTTTCTCAGACTGATGATGAGGTGTTTTAAAAGTAAATTAAATCTCTGAATGATGGGAGATTAATTGAATTCATATATGAAGATGGAATTTTGAAAATTAGGAAGATACTTTGTGTTCCTAACATTACTGATTTAAAAGGGAAATGTTGGATGATTCTCATAGCTTTAATTTCTCTATAACCCTTGGTAGCACTAATATGTATAGAGATTAGAAAAAAAAATTTTGTGTGACAACATGAAGAGGTAGATTTCTGATTATGTGTCAAGATGTATGGTTTTTCAACAAGTGAAAGCTAGAAGAAAATATCCTAGAGGAGTTATGAAACCTCTTCTCATACAAGAACAGAAATGGGATGATATTATAATAGAATTTATCATGGGACTAACAAAAACTCCTATAAGGAATGATGAAATATAGATCATTGTTGATAATATTACGAAGTCAGATCAATTTTTTGTTATAATACAAGATTTAACACTTGAATTTTTTTAGACTATATATTAATGAAGTTGTAAGACTTCGTGAAGTACCCCTATCGATGTTTCGGATCCTGATCCTCATTTTATATATGGATTCAATAAAAGTCTTCAGAAGGCCATGGATACTAAACTTTGTTTGAGCACTGCCTACAACCATCCAACTAACGGATAATGAGAACAGACTGTTCAAACCTTAGAAGACATGTTGAGATATTCCTACTGTGAATTTCATGGTATGTGTGGATCAATATTTACCTTTGGTAGAATTTTTTTATAAAAATAGCATCCATTAATGTTTTTATATGGCACCATATGAAGCATTATTTGGAAAGAGATGTCGCACACCAACGTTTTTTGATGATCTTTATGAAAGAAAATTCATAGGACAAGAGCATGTTGGGGGAACAATGAAAAAGGTGAAGATTATCAAAAACCAAATCTAAGTAGCTCAAAGTAGGCAAAAGATCCATGCCGATAACAGAAGGTAGGATTTCGAATTTCAAGTTGGATTTCTTGTTTTCTTGAAACTATCTCTGTGTAAGGGTGTTATACATTTTGGTAATAATGGTAAATTATGTTCCATGTATATTGGGCCTTTCGAAATTCTAGAACGAATTGAAGTTGTAGCTTATCGTTTGGAAATGACTTCAAGTATTTCCAATGTTCGTGATGTGTTCCGCATATAATGTTTTAGAAAATACATGCCTAACCCAACGCATGTACTCGTTTATGAAGAAATAGAATTGGAACCCAACCTGTCTTATTGCGAAGATCATATCAGAATTCTAAATAAAAGAGAACAAGTGTTATGAAACTAGACGTCTCATCTGGTGAATGTTATATTGATAAACTGTAAGATGGAAGAACCCGATAAATATATGATAAAGAACCACCCATAACATTATATACAGTAATATTTAGAAAATTTGAGTACAAAATTATTTTGAGGGAAGAAGGTAACACCCCAAGATTCTATGGTACAATTCTATTTGAGAAATACAATAGTTTTCGTTGTACACAACTTCGAGTTCTAACACACCACGACCAATCAAAATATTTGTTATGAATAGTAATACCAAGTTTTTGAAATTTTATAAATTTTATATTTCAAAATCTACTTCATTTTTGGATTCTTAACAACAAAATTATCTTAGGGTGATTTTTTTATTTTTCTAAAAATAGTAAATTTTTTATGAATATTTAAAAACCCTCCGTTATTGTTTAAAACCAACATTTGTTTTAAATAAAGAAATATTTTATTTAATTTTTTTTAAGGTCAAAATAGATACATAATACCTATATATGTTCAATGTAATTTATTGGAGTTATTTTATAATAATATTAGAGGTGTGAAATTTTATTGAACTTTTTAGAGTCTTTTACCCACCTTCTAGGCACATTTGAATATTTTCATAAAACATAACATTACCGATTCTGTGAATTGAATTTCAAAAATATGAGAGACACTATTGACATCAGTATGTAAAATGTGGTTTAATAGGATGAAAATATATTTTGGTGAATAGTAACTTTTACATTTTATTTGCCACTGTTAAAAGAAAATAGGGTAATTAATGGTAAATATGTGATTAAAAATACCAAAACACATTTACTAATTTAATTGGATTAGTGTATTTATACCAAAATACAGCTTAGGAATGAAATATTATCTTTTTGGTCCACTTGGATTAGATTAGTACAATTATTATTATTTTATTTATAGAAGAGTTAAAAGTGTTATATTCAATGTTTAATAACTAATTTTTTTAATATGTGGTTATAAAATAGATAAAATATACTATAAATATTAATTAAAAATATAAAAATATTTCCTACATAATTTTACTTTATTTATAATTTTTATTCATTATATAATTAAAATTAATTAAAAAAAATGATCATGTAGTAATTACCTTATTAATGAAGAATTAAAATAATTGATATTATAAATATCCAAATAAATTTAAATTGAGACTTATGATAAATTAGACTATTTTTGATGATTAGTATTACATTTTAGGGTTAGTTAAATAAATTTTCTTCGAAATGATACTGTTCTTATTACATTCAGAAATAAAATTACTAAATAGTGTCAAAATTGACATAAATGAGTTTTTAAAAAAAAATACAATATTATTAATTGATATAGTATTCCTAAAAATATAATATTTCGCCAATGAACTTAAATAAGGTTATATATATCAATTATGAAACACTTGGTATTCACTTGGATTTTTATAGTAATTTTATTAATCATTTATTACTATAATAAAAGAATACATGGTAAATGATAAACAATTTTAGTAAGAGTTAATTGTAAAAGATAAGGTTAATATAGTGACTTAACCAGTCTAAAACAGATTGGTTGAATGGTTATTGACTCTTACTCACCTTAACCAAGAAATAAATAATTTTGGATCCATTTAATAATAGAATATAATTGTATAATAAAATAATATTTCAAGCTTTTCTTAATGTGACCATCTCCTCTCTAATAAATGGGTACATAACCTTATCTCAAAATCATGCATCCAAATCAATTTGGCTCGGCCAAACCCTCCTTAAATATCCACCCAAATATCATCAAATAGACCTAGAGGAATTAGTTTGATCATAAATCCAACTGAAGTAGGCATTTTGATCAACTCAAAAGGAAACAACGCAAGAAGAGGTACTAATTTCACCACCTCTTTCAAGGTTCATTTCATCTTCAACTTTTTTCTTTCATTGTTGTTTCAAAAAAAAAATCTAGTACCTTATACATACAGTGATTTTTTTGTAAAGATGTTACACCCACAATCATTATTCTATCCATATTATGAATGACATGTCACTTTATGTGAGTACATACGGCTTACCGTCTACACGTCATGGTGTAGTTTACTATTCAAACACATCATTATTTGGATGGGTTTAATAAAGAGTAAAAATCATTTAAATAATAAATATAACATTTCATGTATTCTTTATATATGATATACTATAAAATTTCAAATGATTTCACCATCAATAGTATAATATTGTGGCTCGTGCGTACGTATGATTTACCGTCTCCACGAACGTGATGAAATTCATTCCACATCATAACCATTCAAAAATAATTTTCATTTTATGAATTAAAGTAATGGTTAAGAACATAATATCTTATTGGATATTATTCAAATACATCCTATCTATATTAAAAACGACTTACGTAATGAATCATATAATGGAAAACGAATTAGTTAACACATGATATGATGATTCCAATGAGATATTATAAACAAATCCATATTAGAAGATCATATATGATATCATATTTTTGTAAATGGATCTTTTATAATTTAATAAAAATGATTTAACTATTATACAGGTGGTTAACATACCCTCGATCATGGAAATCTACTAGGTAAGGGTTAATTCTACAATTTCTTCCCGATCTGAGGTTGTTTATAACTGAGTATCTACTGGAACTCTTTATCATCCACATCTGTGATTCTTAAAAATATATTTCAAAACATTTTTACTATTTCCATGTCTATGTGTTAAATTCATCTATTCCCAATTTTAATTTTTTTATGATTTTTATAATGGAATCATTTCATCATCCTTTACTACATTTATGAAAAAATTATGGAAAGAGTGTTTTTTAACTTATACAGCTGGTGTGACTATTTTCCACAGTTATAAAACCTTAAAATATTTCCTTATAATATTATAAAAATATTTTCCCAATAAATGTTTTATTTTATAATTAAAATAATTTTAAATTATTTCAAAATATAAATAGATACTTCCCTCAAACAGTTTTGATTTCATATATGTCCATATCACTTGATATATTTTACACTTGTTTGAAGTTCATTTCTTATGACACAATGTTCCACATTGTATCGAAGGTTTTGTAATAAGTTTTCAATGGATGTGTTATTTTTATACCATTCATTGTTTATGATTAAAGAATTAACATTTTTATGGTAGTTTTAATATGAATCGTTATGTTATTTTTTATCCTTCTCATATGAGGAATTCATTGGACTTAGTAAGTGACAGGTAGAGCCCCCTATAAATACTCGATGCATCTATATGACTCATTAGAAAAACTAGTGTATTGGAAAAAGGCCTTGACAAAATATTATTTTTAGTCATGGCAGGATTCCTTGAAAATTTGGTAATGATGTCCGGAATTATGAATTCCATCATTATGAAATTGGCTATTGATATTACATGTCATTAGTGGACTAGTAGAATATCCATGTAAATAGTTAAATTGGATTATTTGATTTATCATTACCATATTATACTGATGTTTAATTTTATAAGGCATGTGTTTTAGTCTAATAAATTGATTTAAATGATTATGCATATTTATGAATTATTCTGATATATTTTTATCCTTACTATGCACCTGAGCTCACCTATTTCAATGTTTTATTTTTCCTAGGATGAGAAAAGTATATTATGACTGACCTACACGGATATTATAAAGGAGATGAATGTGTTCAAAGGAGACACGTTTTTGATGTTTTCATTTCATAATGTAAGGAAAAATATATGTTTGTATCTACTACTTCCAGGTCTACTAAATTTATCAGTCATTCGGGATTTGATCAATTATGATAATGCCAATGTTATGTAATAATGCACTGACATTAGCTACGAAGGTTTGAGGCATTAGATTGATTCTTCGTAAGAGATTGATTTCCCACTCAAGAAAAATTATTTCATCCCTATATATGGAAATCCAATCCATGCCATGAATTGCATGAAATTCTACTAGATGGAGTATTAAGATGTTTGATGGGACGTTCAAACCACAAATTTTGAGAGGAGAGGATTTATATTCTTTGTATGAAATGATTTTCCCCTTTTTTTGTTCTCACCGACAGCTTTACATCCATGATTAGTGGTGTTGTGATTGTTCTACTAATCTTACGAGATATAAAAGAATGCATAGAATGAAAGTCAAAATGAATGTTCTCTATAATTGAATGAATAACTAATGTAACTGTCGCCACTTCTTTGTCGGGGTTCTCTTCAGTGGTAGCGATGGAAAAATATTTTACTTGATGCCATAGAGGTTGTGTTTTGCCTCCCAAAACCCCTGTATTAGGTCACTACATTGCATAGTTCCATGGTTCATTATAGTTGATTTAATGAAAAATTCGTTGAGGGTCAAACAGAGCGTCACTCTCCTATATCGTAGCAGCTGGTTTTCCCTTTTGGCAGTTAATAGCCAGGTCCCATTCTATTCCACAACTAAAGAATTTCCTCATCCCCTTCAAAAAAAAAATCAGGGATCTCTATTCTGCATCATTTGCAAGTGGGCTTCTAGAATTTCATATCACCATTGGATTTATCCATTGGAATGCAAGAATTAGATTCCACCTTACGCTTCTTATCCCCATGATACCCCTGAGATTCGCTGATCTCCACTTCGACTTTGAGGGTACATTGGATATTTCCCAATAGCTCTCAAAGTCATGAATCGATAGGCATTCCTATAGGACAGGTTTTATCCCACCAAAGAAGTGATCAACCTTGAATTAGGAGGAAATGGCAATGTTGGATCCATACTGTGCAATAATTGGGATGTTTGTCTCATACACTCTCATGGATTCATTTATTTTTTCATGACGTAAAGGATTTCCCTTTCTATATTAAGTCGGAGTGTGTGAGGAAAATATTTAATGAAAAACATTTTCTGTAAATCCTTATATTCCAATGCCTTGATCTACTCCTCAGGCTTCGTCTCTTTTATCAATTTCCACCATTGATCAAATTCACCCTCTATATGATAAGTATCCATAAGTAACATATATTATTCTGAATGTTTAATGATGAATAATATCTTCTCAATAGATTTGATCCATTCCTCTGTGATTGAGGGATCAAATGATCTATTAATAGTAGGATGCCTTTGTCTTATGAATCTCTTGATTGTAGCTTGTTATTTCTTGGGGGAGGGGGTGGATGGTTCCTCTTGACACATGTTTCTTTTCAAAATTTGAGTTAACTAAGAGAGTATTGTGACATGGTTTTTGATTCACGCTCCCATCACATTGTGTATATCATTAGAATAGTCATCACATTGATCATCAGATTGATTATTTTCTTGAGTCTTCCTATTACCATCCATTTGGTTGAATAAAATGACTGTTAGCGGTAACATCTAAAGGGGAATCCAATGCAAAAAAGGATAAATTTTAAATTAAATTTATTTGAATAACATATCTATGTTATCCTTGATCTACTTCACAACTTTTATTCTTAGGGGGATCTTTTTTAATTCGATTAAAAATGGTTTATACTAAGCTTATGAATTTACTAAATAATATCTCTGTGGAGTGTCGTAACAAAGAGAGTATCAAGGCCATTTTTCAGGAACCAGTTCCCGTTTGAGACTAGCTCAAAGTAGGTTTTTTAGGTTTTACTACTAGAAACATCTGGGAAAGAGCTGCCTCTATCTACTCATATCCATATATGGATGTATTTTATTGACAAAAAACTTACTCAATAATAAAAAAAATTAGCTATTTTTTTATTATAAATAGTCTTATCACAATTAATTTCACAAGAGTTTTCTAATCTTATTCCCAAAAATAACTAAACATATCCTTTGATACCAACTATAACAACCCTCCTCTTTATTACATACATAATTTTGACTTATTACATAAACATGGACATAAGAAAACTATAAGGACCAATAGATATAGTGTCTTGGGAAATTTGGAACATTACATAACAACTTATTACATAAAAACCAATATCTTTATTGAAAACTTCTTTGACATTGCCAAAACATTTCTTCGTACATAGAATTTCATGGGATAACCTGCATATATGCATAATAAAATGGTGATATATAAGGCCAATTAGGGGGTAAACAAGGAATAAAATGGATAATATATTAAATTATTGTAAACATGAATATCAATGAAGAACATGAGAAACATGAACATAAATTCATGACATAGCATGATTATCCTGACATGGAAATGTGGAAGCAACATTTAACATGATATTAGAATGATCCAAGGATCATTGCACAGAGAGAATGAGTAAAACCTCATTAGACAATAATTATAATGAGTAAAACATCATTTCACTTGGCATATCATGATACTAATTTTTACCAAATGCATTGTAATGCTATTAGGGTGAACCCTTTATAAACATTTCATTTCATGCATAAGTATTCCACATGGATCATGCAACATGAATTTATTAAACATCAAAAATCATTCCACCAATAAAATATGTGTCATAAATAAATTTACGTCATCAATCAACAAGTATATGTGCATAATATTGGATACCCTTTATATAGAAATGGTTATTGTATTCAGTTATATAATGATTTTGGCATGGGAAATTTTGGTGTAAGTTATGCAGGATAACAACATCAAATTGAAACCGTAATATGGGTTGATGAATGGGAAAGGTGTATATCATCATTTATACATGAAATGGACATTAAGGTAGTAATGTTACATAATATCCCAACATATTTAATGGAATTTAGAATCATAATATAAAATAATTACTTGAATCTAAATGAGAAGAGATAAATTTATTTAACTAATTTCCACATGGAAATGAGTGTGAAAGGGTGGAATTAATGAGAGATAAAGAGGTCTATAATCATTAAAACATATGGAGGTAAGTATAAGGGAGGTGAGAAATCATACCCCGATATATTTAATTGATAATAAAAGTGATTAACAACATTAATTATTATTTTTTAAATGAGAAAGGAAGAAATCCCCTATGGAATTTCATCATGGTAACGGGTGTTCAAGGGAGGCATTACTAAGTGAAAATGTGGTCTCTAATTATTCAAATATAAGTATGTAATTATGGTGGATGTTATAAATCATACCCCAAAATTTTTAATTGAAAATATAATTTCAAAACAACATAATGAAATTTGGACAAAAATGCGAAAGGAATAAATACATTACATGGAATTCTGATACAAGAGGATTAGAAGATGTTTGAGTGGGGAATTATGGCATTATGGGGTGCCTTGGGAGGATTTTAGATAGATGAGTTCATGGGTTGGTAGATATCCAGTTTTTTTTAGTGAAGTGGAATAGGAGATTGTGTGGCTTTATATAGGAAAGGAGAGGGAATTATTTATTATTTATGTTTTGGACATCACATATTAAAAAAATATAATCCACAAACAATACCATGATTTTCTCATGTATTTTTCAAAATAGGATTGGAAAAATGTATTTTATAAATCCAATTTCCTAACTTTTTAAAATATTTTTCTTACCTATGTAGAGGTGATTTACACTCTCAAAGAAATCATTTTAAAATGATAAAATTATTTATAAGTTTTGGAGGGTCCACTAAGGGTTTGTAAAATAAATCAAATAAACCAAAAAACACATTATTTTAAATTTAATTCATATATGTCCTAAAAATGTAATTTCTAGTATTTTATTACATCACTATTGAGTCATTATTATGCCATAAAACTCATTATATATTTAAAAGCTATTTTGTATTTACCCCAAAATTTGATTGTCTTAGAAAATTCTATAAAATTCATTGTGGTATAATTTGGAAGTAATGATTCTAAATATAATGTTCATTTTATCTAAATAATTTTCTAAAAATTTGAATTCTTACTTTTAAATTTCAAACTGACATTTAACAAAAATTCATGGGTTTTGAAAAAAACATCTTTCAAACCTTAATAAAAATTATATAATCGTTTATATTTAAAAAAATTAAATTAGTAATAATATTTTATTAAAATATTACATAATATAAAAATCCATTAATTCATAATATTATATTATTAATTTGATTTTAACTAAAAATACTATTTGTGTTTTAAAAAATATTTACAAAGTAATGGTACAAAAATAAATGTATATTCTTTATTTTATAAAACAATAATGCACATAATTGTAGTTCAAGGGTCCTGATGCATAACCCATTATAACACCCTTGTATTACCTAAGGGCAAGGTGTGTGGTGCTGACAGTCTCTTGGGGTGTCTTGGAGAACATCGCTCTGGAGGTAATCTCTATCAACATCCACATCTCGTGTATGTGGTTCCGTTCAGGATTAACGTGTTGAAGCTCGTCTTGGGTTCTCCAAGAGAGAAATGTTGTGATTCCACCTCCATTACGAGCCCTGAAAAATTGGGATCGTATTGAACAATTTCTGCTAAATAAGGCCATAAATTTCTTTATCTATGTATATTAGATCTGTTAATCCTCGTATTTATAACAATCATGTGATCCTTGTCGAACGAAAATATTATCAACGGTAACAATTTTTAACAGTATTTTAAAATCAATAACACAAAACCAAATAAGTGCATACATTTTCTATAAAATTATTATATAATAATTCATCTAATCAGATTAAGTCGAATTTTCATTAGTAAATGTTTGGGTCATTACACTGATCACCCCTCCATCATGAACTAAATCCACCAGAGGGTATCGCATAAATACCATACCAAACAAAACTAAGAGAATCCCCATTATAAACATCAGAATGAAATATACATTGAATAGAAATAAGATATGGGGTTAAACATGTTCAATTTGTGATAAACCACTAGAGAAAAAAAGAATAACACAACAAGGATCCCCACAGATCACCATGGTTCAAGGAATGAAGAAAAATCATCGACCCCCTTTAATGGAATCCAAATTGACGATGAAGTGTTTTTTCATAAGATGGAAAAAAAGTTATCTATAGGGTTTTACTACCTAAGGGGATATAAATGTTTTCAAACACAAAATATCAGGGAATTACATGATGTCTAATAAATGTTCAAATCATGTAATTATCATGGATCTGTGTCCACAAAAAAATGCATCAACTCTTTACATTATTTTTTTTTCAACCCATAATTTATTATATAATGTGAAACCCACATTCACATCATATTACCCTTCACAATGTTAAATCCATCCCTACTTCTGGCTTATAGAAAATGGGCTAATATAGAAATCCTCTAAGCCTTCTATGGGAACCTCAACACTCAAAAACACACAAAGATTCAATGCATGCTAAATCAAGACCATAACTTACATAACATTCAAAGAAACTCTTCCTCAGGAATCCAAAACAAACCAAAAGTGAATAAAAAAATGGGTCATCTAAAAAGACACCCTGCAAGATACCTCTCAACGATCTCACCACTTCAGGAGACCAATCACCACACTAAGGGAGTAATAAATAACCACTCATCTACCAAACCCATATCCTTAAAACTCTCCCAATGAAGATACCTCTCAATAATATCTAGCAACAACATGAATCAAGATAAATCCATCTCCCAACCCATAAAAGTTATATAACCAAAAAATGAATAGTGTTACAATAGATGATCTAAAAAACAAAAAATATCAGGTAATGAGTACGTATTGGCAAATCATGTTACCAGGTACTTCTCTACCTAACAACATTCCTCCAAATAACATGATCCTAGAAGATATCATTCCCATGAAACTGCTTCTCCTAACTGTATGGATCTCTACAACTCGATCCTTAAAAGTTGAACCATCCAAATTATTGACATTTCCCAAATAAATGATGTGAGATTCATCATGAAGATAAGGACGAAGCTATGATACATGAAAAAAAAAGTTTGTAGCTCATCTATGGGTGAAATAATTTTTTATATTCCATTGTTCCAATGTGATCCAACATGTTCAAAGGACCTACAAACTGAGGATAATGGTTACTAACAAGACAAACCCTTCACTGGTCATGATGATGACTCACCTTAAGGAACACATGATCCCAAACATCAAACTCACAAGGTCTCCACCTATAATCATAATATGATTTCTAACTAACATTTTCTACTTTTATCCCCTCATGACTCACCTAAACAATCCATGTTGTATTATATACAAGTTCTAGTCCGATTATTGCTGAATCAAAGACCCTGGTATAGAACAACGGATAAGGGAATGGTCAACCATATAAGGATTAAAATGGTTCCATACTGATGGTAGATTGGAAATGTTTTTCGTATGAATACTATACTAAGGGTATATACATTTTCTAAAAACCTCCAAATTCCAGGACACAAGAGGAAAACATGTCTTTAAGACTCTAGATGGTATTATATTTCAGATCATTTATCTTTAGATAAAAATTAGTGTTATGGAATAGTTGATAACCTAAATCATGGTGGAGACATGTCCACACCCTATTGGTAAAATGATGATCAATATCACAAATGATAATCATCAGAACCTCATGGAGAATCAACAGGACCTCCATAACAATACCTTGAAAAAACCTCAGCTGAACTCAACTCCTTGACCTCTATAAAGTGGTATAATTTCGTCAAACGATCCAATAACACCAATATAGAGTCATATACTTCTTGATAATGATGTAAAATAGTAAAAAATTCTATCGAGATGTCATCCCATATCAACTGAGGAAAAAATAATGGTTGGAGAAAACCACTAGGAACACAGTGCTCAACCATTACCTTTTGGAGGACGAAACATTAACACACAAACCCTATAATTTCATTCTTCAACCTACTACAGATTACATGAACTCTAAATTATATGCAAATCATTTCCATGTCACCATGTACAACTAATAGAGATTTATGGAACTCTCTAAGAACCATCTCATGCATCACCAAGGAAACAATCCTTCCCTAGAACAACACAATATGTGTTAAATCCTCTCACAAACCAAAAAAAATATGTCTCTCTAGGCATCCACCTCAATATCCCTCAACTGGGAATCATCCACCTGTTTCACCATAAATGGCCGCACCACATTCTAAAAAAGATGTCCTCTACCCCTAATTTCTTTTAACTCTATGTGAAACAATGAATATTATTCCATTACTCTCCATGAATCTCTTCATTAATGCACTACATCCCTGAGCTACTTCATGCTCAGGGCATCGACTATGAGATTACCCCATCCATGTGTAGAGAAAATCATGAATTCATAATCTTATAAGATCTCCATCCATCGAAATAGATGCAAGTACATTTCATGTTTCCATAAAATAATCATCAAGCTCTTATGATCGGTGAAGACCAAAAAATGATGATTTATTAAGTAATGTCTCCAAAAGATAAGTGAAAACAACCCCATTTTCCACAAGTGATCATGGGTGGGGTTTTGATGCTCTGGGGATGTAACTACAGAGACACATAATAAATTACTAATATACTACATCAGAACCTGGTCTTACCTAAGATACTAAGAATCACTTAAAGCAGAAAAAATGATCTAATTGTACTAGTACAAAATGAACTGGTGACCTGATTAACTTTTCCGTAAAATATTGACAAGATACCAGATACTGAATATTCTATAAAAACACTCAATCTTTTCTGGTCAACTCTTTTATACGAGTCATAACCCAAAAGAAATCATCTACAAAACACCAATAATACAATTCATGTACATGGAAACATCACACCTCTACCACTATATTGGGGGAAACAAAATAAATAACTACTTATACATTTGACGGATCCACAACTAATCCCTAATGTGATAAAACATTCAATAATAAATAATCTTTCCGATCCAAAAAATCACACTTTCAAAACTTCCTAAATGACTTATCATGATATAGAACTCCCAAAACATCACACAAATGCAATGCACGCTCCTCCCCAGACACAAATTATGCATGGATTTCTTCAATGAAAACACCACAAACATATCCAAGATCTAATGGAACACAATGTTAATAAACCCCATGAATAGAAATGGAGAATTCTCCACATCGGATGACGTAACAAAATCGTGATTCCCGTGATGAAAATATAATGAAGCATTCAGTATATCCTTATCATTTACAAGAATATGATGATATCATGACTGAAAATCAATATTCGATAACAAAAACTCACCCTTAAAGTAATCAAATAAATAATTAATCCATTTATGGGGATAGTAGTTCTTCACTATCACCATGTTCATGCGATAATAACTGATACACAACCACACAAATCCATCAGCCATCCTTATGAAAAAAACTGATGCATTCCTTGGTGACACCTTTAGTCATAGAATACCTCTCTATAGTAGAACATTAAGCTATATACACAGAAATTTCAACTCATATGGATGAACCCTATTTGGAGACATCAATATAAGATAAGAAACTAGATGTAGTTTGGTCCCAAACTCAATCTATCTTCTCTGGGGTAATTGTTTCGGTGCGGATGTGCGTCGGGTTACGATGTTCCGCCAGGACGCGTTCGCGCGTGCACACGTCAACCCGAGGGGATGGGCGCGCGGCTTGTGGTCCCGCAGTCCCGCTTTCCAAGGGCGGGCGGCATTCGTCCCTTATTCAGGGGCGTCTGCTCCTTGATCGAAACCGGGATGATGGGATGTCGGCTCCTCCTTCCTTGGACGTCTCCTTGGAACTCGTCGCCTAATCCGGGTCTCCCTCATAGACTTAAGAATGTTCGTGAATCTCGTTCCCGGCGCCATATCTTCATGGACACCGGTTAATTACGCTGCTTCCGCCCGGACGCTCCAAGGAGTCTGGGCGGGGCAGCAACCTGCGGTGAGAAGGCCGGGTGGCTCTGGGTGCTGGGGGCGTGTCGTAGCACTACGGCTCTGCACGTCTGTCTTCCGTCCCTAATAGGGCTTCTCGAAGACATGATGGCCTGAGGCATCCCGTACTAGGTGCGGGGAACTGTGTCACCTGAGGTTTTCCTCAGCTTCCCATGTTTAACACGGGGTATGCCGCGAGTTTAACGTCCAGCGGGGACGGCATCGGACCGATCAACACGAAAAGTGGATCAGATGACCGAACCCCTTGCGGGGAACCTCCGACGCTGGGGCCAGCACATGGGCGGCTTCCCAAATGATGTGGAGTGGAGTGAAGTGGCATGACCCCACCGGGATGTGGCGGCCCGGGTAAGGATCAGGATGGATGATGGAGTGATGATCTTGGACCCCGTAGAGGCTTCCTACGTACCGCGCGTTAGCACGGATCAAAGTCGACGTAGTTCGGGTATACAGTTTAACGTCATGCTGGACGTCGGCAAGCCGACTCACGAAGAGGTCTAGGCCGCCGGGCGGAGGATTGAACCGAACCACCTCGCACAGAGGGGGATGGAACGGCCGGGTGGATCACAGTTTCACGTCATGCTGGACGATAAAAGGAGAAATGGAAAAAGGGGCTGTGGGGAGGCATAGTGGAGATACACACGGGCAGTCTCCCACAGGGGCGGATTCATAGGTGAATCGACGCAAGCGTGAACCCTGTAGGGGTCCACTGATGGACGAACCGACGTAAATACGACCGGGACGACCAGGTGGCGGGCTTGGACCTCAGGGAGGCTTCCTACGTACCCTGTATAGAAGACAGGGATCAAAGTCCACGTAGTTCATTCTGTCAGGACTTACGCACTTGAGGCAGCCCGGATGCGGCAAAACTCAGTTGGAAGGGACTTGGACCGAAAGCAGAAGACACCTCGATCCCAGTCACACCCTCTACTGGCTTCGGCAGTGGGGAGGCGCAATGGAGATACACATGTGCAGCCTTCCACGAGAAACTAGGGGTTTGTAATACCCTGCCCCCGTAGGGAAAATCCACTCCCATTAAATCGTCCCAAAAGGGGGACAATCCCGACATCCCTGCAGAGACGAGCGGGTGGGGGCCACGTCCAAACCGGGGGAGACCCTGCGTGCGAAGCACGGGATCGAATGATGCGGACGGTTTAACGTCTTGCCGGACGAAGTACAGTTTAACGTCGTGTGTTGAGGACGAAGCGGACGGTTTAACGTCTTGCCGGACGAAGTACAGTTTAACGTCGTGTGTTGAGGACGAAACACTTGGCAGTTTAACGTCTTGCAGCGCAGACGATGGGGGCTAGGCAGTTTAACGTCGTGCAGCCTGGACGTATACAGTTTAACGTCGTGCAGGACGTGGTGCAGTTTAGCGTCATGCTGGACGAATATGCAGTTTAACGTCATGCTGGACGAATGATTGCCGCCGACGGGTCCGTGTCACTTCGCACGAGCCTGGAAGGTTGCACGGGAAGACAGCGCACGGTGCGGGCACCTGCGATGAAGACCATCGGGCGCCACGCAGGCGGGTACCCAAAGGGGGTCAAGGGAGGCGACCCTGGCGGATTGCGCGCAAAAGAGGAGCTTTGCGTGCAAAACCGCGGGTCGGCGCGCAAAATGGCGGGCTGGCGCGCAATTGGGCCAGCGCTTTGCACGCGGATGATTGGGATTGCGCGCACCGGGCTTCGGGTAGCGCGCGGGGGCAACGGCTCATTCTCTAACGAATAGCCACTTTGAGGATGGGGGTGCGCGCAATCGGGTTGGATTGCGCGCACCCGGGGGCAATTGCGCGCAAGAGGCTTCTTTTGCGCGCAAAGGCCTTCGGGTTGAAATTTATTCAAAGGGAAGGAGCCAAGGGGATTGCGCGCGAAGGTGGACCCCAAGGCTCTATTGCGCGAAAGAAAGGAGGTTACCTGAAGATCGGCATTGCGCGCGGAAGGGGTTGAATTGCGCGCGCGGGAGACCGTTCGACTTCCAGCAACCTTTGAAACGTTGGGGGTCGCCTAGTATTTATAGGCAACCCCGGGCGCGGAATCCAAGGCGCGAGCGCGGAATTCTCCTCGCGGGCGCGGAATCGGGCACGACGCGCAAGGGAGTTGCGCGCATCCCGGGGGTTTTGCGCGCGGATCATCATCTTTGCGCGCAGACCTCTGAAATTCCGCGCAAGGCCTCCGGGCCCTCCGAAACATTCTTCCGATTCCGAATATGACCTCGCTTTCCGCATCCGGAGCTTCGTTTGGGAACAACGGACTTTTCCGGCGTCTACAAAAGCCCCCCCTCGGAATCTGATCGGCGAGAGGTCGCAACGATCGGGTTCCGAGGGAGACGCCGGAATGCCGAAGTCCTGGGCGGCGCGGGACTTAGGCGCGCAAAAAGGGGTGCCGGTCGCGAAATTCGCCGCTGTGGTCGGCCTGGATGACCCTGCGGCAGTCACTGGGGACCGACGCCATCTGGCGAAAGATTCTCAGAGAAGGAATCCATCTGCCAGAGGTCGGGCGCCTCCACATTGCCGACAGGGTGGACTTCAACCGGCAGTATACGTATCTGACGGCCATGGACGAGTACGCGCGCCAACGTGGTCAGCGTGCGGAGCCATCCCTTCTGGTGAAGGTGATGCTCGGTCTCGAGCCCGCTCCGGAACAGATGCCGCCGGAAGAAGACGACAGTAGCAACGACTCCGAAGAAGAGGAGGAAATGGGGGAGGATGAAGGCTCCGAGGGAAGATCCCATCAGGGGAGCCCACGGGAGAGCGGCGAGGTGGCCGGCTCTGACAACGTTGATGTCACTGAGCTCCTCGAGGTCCGCTTCTATCCCTACTCAATCAGCTTCATCCACTCTCTTATGCAGCTTCTAACCCATTTCTCCATCTTTCTCAGGAGCGCACGGATGTTGGTCAGGCATCCTCAGCGGGAGTAGGAGGGGCGCCAGCAGGACAAGGCGGGGGCCAGACACCCATCATCGAATTGACAAGCGCTAAGGGGTCCCCTGCTGCAACTGTTCCTGCGGCGACCGGGGTAGCGGAAGATGACACTCTGACCTCCGGTAAGTCTCCTTACTTTACTGCTGGTGCCTGCCGTTGACGATCCGTGACTAACCATGGCATGCCCTGCGCAGTGATCTCAACACTGGAGGCTCATCGGGTTGCCGAACCCGGGCCATCTACGAGTGGACCAGTGGTGGACATGCCGCCTGCTCCGGAACAGACTTCCCAAACCGAGCCGGCCCCACCAACTGCTGATCAAGGGGCTCCGGACATCGGCGGTGCTGACATCGGAGAGAGGTTGGGGGCTGACGAGGGTGTCAGCGCCGCTGGGGAGAGAGAAGAAGGTTGCCCGGATGTTAGGGAACCTATCCCTCGTGAGGACCTCCCAGGGGAGGACCCTGCAGCAGACCTGCTGGCTGCCTTCCCTGCCTACCGGCCTGCCGATCCCGAGGAGATGGACGACTCGGACGCGGAGGCGGTCGAGGAGAGACGGATAACGCGCCGCAGGGGGTGGAAGTGCATCCAGCGCTTCCTCAAGCGAGACCCGTCGGAGTGGCTGGGGCGCATGGGATCACTTCAAACCTGGCTGCGCTTTCTGTGTGCCGGGGGAGCTGATGCTCAACGCCTCCATCTAACGGTCCGTGATTTCATGGCCGAAAAGATGCGCGAGAGCTGCCGGCGTGCCGACGTCACACAAAGTCGGGACATGTCGGAGAGCACGCGGGCGCTCCTCGCGGCGGAGCAGGAAGTCCGGCGCCTCGAAGGGCAGGCGGCAGAGAAGGAGGCCTTTGTCGCGACGTGTACCGAGCTTGTGGAGCAACTAGCAGCTCAGCTGGTTGACGCCGAAGTACAGCTGACGGAGGCGGGCCAACAGATGGTCACAATTCAAGTCGAGCGGGAGCGTGCACAGGCCAGAATCGACGAACTGCGTGCTGCGACCGCCGACGAAGAGAGGGCACGCAGAGAGCGAGAAGCAGCTCTGGAGGCCACCAGCCAAAGGGTAGCGGCATTAGAAAGACTCATTCAGCACGCTAAACCCTAAGGGCTTTGTTTTGCCATTCCCAAAACATTTGCTTCCGCTACTTTGATCCATCTGTATGAATCAATATATTTATCTGCATCTTTTGGTTTAATATGCTCAACCACAATTCACTGTCTTGCGGGAGTGTTAACCAAGCATCAGGCATCCATAATTGGGCCTGGATTTCTGGAGAAAAGAGGGAGGTCATTCCTAGGAAAGGAGACCTCAGACCTAATCAATGTACCATTCCCCCAACCTGTTCCAACACACGAGCGGGACAATGCTAGGGGCGTTGAGATTTTATCCGAACATAGGGAAATGAGAAAGGGTGAATCGCGTGTCCCGAATCCAGACATCCACAACGGTCGGCCTTCCAGGAAATGCCCAAGACGGTAGGCAGACAGTGGATCGAGCATAACAACTGCAATAGACGGACCGAAAAAGGCCATCATTCATATTGCAGGAGGCGGACCACATGTCATCATGAATACCGCTTTGGGGTTCCTTCAGACACAAGGGTGGAAAATCCAGATCAACAGGGCATGCGAAGCGTGGGGCGAAGTGACGATTTGTTCGGACAGAATCCAACGCTCTCAAAATTGCGCCACCGTGGGGAAAACGTATTAGGCGGATGCACTAATCTGGCCGTGAGTCACCTCAACTCTCAGACAGCACCTCTCTGACGAGGAAACCGTCGCTTCCCATCCTTACGATGGGGCATCCCGAGCTGAATCGGGGAGAATATCACAACTGCACCACTCTACCCGAAGTCAGGCCAGACGGCCGGCGACGAGGAGGGGCGGGACTTAACGATCCCTGAGGCTGGACCCGAGTTGAGACGCCCGGGCGTTCCTACGTACTCCATCAGGCTGGAGATCAAGCCACACGTAGTTCTGTGAGTGCAGTTTAACGTCATGCAGGACGTAGAATCCCGTTTAGGGGAGATCTTAGTTTAAGGTCTTAGAGCTCGGACCATAAGGGTAGATCTTAGTTTAAGGTCTTAGAGCTCGGACCATAAGGGTAGATCTTAGTTTAAGGTCTTAGAGCTCGGACCATAAGGGGAGATCTTAGTTTAAGGTCTTAGAGCTCGGACCATAAGGAGAGATCTTAGTTTAAGGTCTTAGAGCTCGGACCATAAGGAGAGATCTTAGTTTAAGGTCTTAGAGCTCGGACCATAAGGAGAGATCTTAGTTTAAGGTCTTAGAGCTCGGACCATAAGGAGAGATCTTAGTTTAAGGTCTTAGAGCTCGGACCATAAGGACCTCAAAGTACGCCGCATCTGGTCATATCCCCTGGATATGCGAAGATGCACTGAGGGATAGTGTCAAGAGTGTCGAGTTTTCGCCTGGTCAGAATGGGAGGTGGGAAATGTGAATCATGCGGCCATTCACTCGAGGACCGGGAGCACCGGCGTGACGATATGAGAGTACTGCCGACCGTGGCGGAAAAGCAGCATCAACATCGCACTAACCGTTGGTGGAATGAGGCAGCAAACGAGCATCGACTGCTCAATCGCAGGATTCATATCGATTTGCTGCCCGAGGCCATTGGGGGTACCGGCCCGAGTCGGTGGGAGAGCACTGAGGCATTGTGTCCGAACCGTTCACGGGGGCTCCACCCAGGGCGTAGACGATGGGTCCGAATGAAAGGGAGCACGAAGCCTGAAAAGCGGAGGAAACCTGACCAAGCGGATCCTGACCCTCCTGGCAATAAACCAGAGTACTCTTGACACCGGTGGACCACTGCAAGGTGTCGGGGAACACGCCTTGAGGGTGACCTGAAGGCGGCGGATTCCCCAGAGAAGGGGGAATCTCTAAGAGGTGGGGGGGCTGGACCCGAAGTTTCAAACATCCGGGCGTTCCTACGTATCCCATAAGGATGGGAATCAAGCCGCACATAGTTCTTGAAGCGCGGCGCAACACAATCGGGCACCAGCGCGGGGAAGAGTGCGGGTCTGACCCTCGCACACAGAAGGAGCGGCATTTGATATTTCTTGTTTGTCCTTAAAGATGAATGGTTTTTCTTTGTGCGGCGACATGCCTGTGATTGAGAAATCTCTGGCGTCGCCACAATAATCAAGCCACGGAAGGCATTGATGAATGGCGTGGTTATTAACCAGCGCCCAACATGAGTGTCCCCTGAGGGGAACATCACGATGCAGTGTCGTTTTCTCGTCGGGCGGCCAAGACGATCACAGTTTACGGTCGTGTGGTAGGACCAGACAACACAGTTTAAGGTCGTGTGGTTCGGACCATGGAGGAATCCGCTTACCGCGGTACGGCGGACACAGCGGAGGTGGGAGCATACCCAGCCCTGCGGTCACGCACGATTCCAGGAGAAGAGTCTTGGGATGGGGGTCTGCGTATGTCCATCACCCGAGGGGCAGAGATGCTAGCCTCCAGGCATACTGGGCTCAGAACGCGATTGTTCGAGCGACTCCTCCCTCCTTATGGGGACGAGGGTCCAGCTACGCATGGCCCTTGGGGAGAACATCCGCATATATCCTTGGTGCTCAGATCATGGGAGCCTCGAACGACATCATTACCTTGGTTGGTCTGCCTAACGTGTAAAGGTGTACTGAAGGTCGGTATGAAAAGAGTGTCCAGATTCCACTACAACGCATAAAGGCGGAGTGTGATGAGGACTGCGCAACCAATGTTCAGAGCCTGAAGGAGCTGACATGGCGATCAAGGATGCTGCTGACGCATTCGCAACACAACATCTGATCGCGTCAGCCTAAGACGGGGCAAGAAAACGAGCATCAACCGCTCAATCGCAGGATTCATATCGATTTGCGGCCCAAGACCCGCCGGTAAATCGACCCGAAGCGGTGGGAGAGCACTGAGGCATCGTACCCAAACCGCTAACGAGGATCCCTTTGAGTGAAGGCTCGAATGAGAGGAAGCGCGAGGCCTGACAAGCAACACAGGACTTGTCGGGATTGAATCTGACACTACGAGTCATAGACCGAAGTACCCAATACATGTTAACAGATCTCCGGAAAGGGTCGGAGGACTCACCCTGAGAGCAACCAAAAGAGGGCAGATCCCCGTGATCAACCAAGAGACGGGGCTGGACCTGAAACACAAGCGTCCAGGCGGTCCTACGTATCCCATAAGGATGGGAATCAAGCCATACGTAGTTCTTGAGAGGCAGTTTAACGTCATGCAGGACGACGAGGGGTGTGAGGTAGTCCCACACACGGGGGAGGCGTACGGCGCGGCCAGTAGACCGACGTGAATGAGGACATAATCCCCCGCTCACGCGATACGCCTCGCACAAAAAGGAGGGGAACTGGGGCCAGAGGCCCAACGCGAGATAGAGATTCCCGGGAAATGGGGCTGGGCCTGAAACATGAATGTCCAGGCGGTCCTACGTATCCCATAAGGATGGGAATCAAGCCATACGTAGTTCTTGAAGTGCAGTTTAACGTCATGCAGGACGATGAGGGGAAAAGAAGGGGGGAGCAGAAGGCATCCCCAAACGTGGGGGGGCGTACAACGTGACGAGCAAACCGACGTGAATGAGGGCATAACCCCGCACTCACACCATACGCCGCACACCCGGGGGAAACTGGGCCAAGGGCCCAGGATGAGATGGAAATTCCCGAAGGATGGGGCTGGGCCTGAAACATGAAGGTTCAGGCGGTCCTACGTATCCCATAAAGATGGGAATCAAGATGCACGTAGTTCTTGAGGGGCAGTTTTACGTCATGCAGGACGAATGCTGAACAGTTTAACGTCTTGTAGCTCGGACGTAGTGCAGTTTAGCGTCATGCGGGACGAAGCACTTGGCAGTTTAACGTCTTGCAGCGCGGACGAATGCTGAACAGTTTAACGTCTTGTAGCCTGGACGAATGCAGTTTAACGTCGTGCAGGACGTGGTGCAGTTTAACGTCATGCAGGACGAAGTGCAGTTTAGCGTCATGCGGGACGAAGTGCAGTTTAGCGTCATGCGGGACGAATGTGCAGCTTAACGTCATGCTGGACGTATGTGCGGTTTAACGTCATGCTGGACGTCGGCACACTCAGACAAAGTACTGCTTGAGGAACCTAGCGTTGGTGGGAGGAGTGACACGCTCACCATCCATAGTCGCTAGGGAGTACGCGCCATTGGGATAGACCTTGTGGACAACAAAAGGTCCCTCCCACTTGGGCTCCAACTTGGGCGGCTTCCTGCCGGGGATCATTGGTGCTCTTAGGGCTAGCACTAGATCACCCTGCAGGAAGGAGCAGAGGCGAACCTTCTTATTGAAAGCTCGAGCCATTCTGCTTTGATGCCTCTCCAAGTTGTGCAAAGCGCGAAGTCTATTCTCATCCAGTGCTTCCAACTCGACTAGACGGGCTTCAGCAACTCTGTCCGGCGCTTGCTGGTCGTAGACCGCAGTGCGCAAGGACGGTAACTGGATCTCGATGGGCAGGACGGCCTCAGCTCCATACACCAGGGAATAAGGGGTCATCTGGGTGGAATTGCGAGTCGTCGTCCGATAAGCCCAGAGGGCGTTGGGGAGCTTGTCCGGCCAACTCTTCTTGTTCTGACCAACCATCTTTTGCAGAATGTTAGAGAGGGTTTTGTTAAACGCCTCGATCTGTCCATTCGCCTGCGCATGATAGCGAGATGTATGGTTCGAGCGAATGTTATACTTGGCGTACAACTTCTTCAACTCGGCTGCTCGGAAATTGGTTCCGTTATCCGTGAGGATAGCGTGAGGCACTCCAAATCGATAGATGATGTTGGAGGTCACGAAGTCAGCGATCGAACAGGATTTGACCTCTCTGAGCGGAATCGCTTCTGCCCATTTGGAGAAGAAGTCCGTAGCGGTCAGAATGAACCGACACTAGCGAGCTGTCGCCGGCGGGTAAGGTCCTACAACGTCCAGACCCCAGACTGCAAAGGGCCAGGAATACCTAGTGGTATCGAGAGGCTCCGGCGGCTGATGCACAAAGTTCGCATGAACCTGGCACGCATGGCACCTCCTGGCATACTCGATGCAGTCATGGATCATAGAGGGCCAGAAGTATCCTAACCTCCGAATCTGGTGGGACAGCTTCGGCCCAGTCTGGTGGGCGCCGCATGAACCAGCATGAACCTCTTGCATGACTCGTGGGATCTCAACTCCCTGAAGGCAACGGAGGAGAACACCATCAAATCCGCGTTTGTAGAGGATCTGCTCCAGGCCGGGACTGCTCTGGAGGACGAACTGCGATGCGCGGCGTCGAACTCGCTCGCGCTCGGCCCGATCCGATGGAAGAATGCCATGTTGGAGGTACTCAACCAAAGGCGTCCTCCAATCAGGGGCTGATCCGACTGTCATATCTGGGGTACTCGGGGCTCCGGGCATAGGGGCAACCGTGGTGAGGTTACTTACCAACGGGCCGCGATCTTCTTCCGGGATAACGGGAGCGATGAGCCTGCGGCGCGTCACGCAGACGATCAGGTTGTCCTGTTCAGGCTCCGCAAGTGACGCAGTGAGGCTGGCCAAAGCATCTGCTCGACCGTTCTGCGACCGGGGAACATGGACAATTTCCGGCCGAGAAGGGAACCGGGCCATCAGAAGGAGGGTGCACTCCAACAATGGCACAAGTTCCGGCTTCCTGACAACGTAGTCGCCATTGATCTGCTTAACGACCAGCTCGGAGTCCCCTTTCACGCACAGACGGGGTACTTCGATCTCGAGAGCCAACTCGAGGCCGGTGATGAGGGCATGGTATTCCGCCTCATTGTTGGTACAACCCTCTGACAACAGGAAAGAGTATGGCAGCACGGCTCGCTCCGGGGTAATGAAGACGATACCCAAGCCTACTCTGTTGAGCTTAGGATTATCGAGTCTTCTACCGGTGGGGCTCCGGGAGGCACCGTCAAAGTGCATCTGCCAGCATGGATCGGCTCGATCAACCGAGAGAATGGTCTCATCAGGAAAGCCTAGATCCAGCGGCTGATCCGCGGAGGTCGGGTGAGCTGCCAGAAAGTCTGCCAATGCTTGCCCTTTGATGGCCTTCTGAGACACATACCTGATGTCGAACTGCTGGAGAATCACAGCCCACCGCGCTAGACGGCCAGTCAACATAGGTCGGCTCAGGATATATTTCAACGGGTCTACCCGAGAAACCAACTGTACCTCATGGTGCTGCAAGTAGTGCCGTAATTTCTGTACGACAAATACGAGCGCCAGGCAGCTCTTCTCGATGGGGGAATACCTAACTTCCGCATCGAGGAGCATGCGACTGAGGTAATAGAGGCTATTCTCCGTTCCCTCGTTGTTCTTCTGGGCGAGAAGGGCACCCAGGGACCGTTCCAGGGCGGTCACATAAAGGACCAACGGCTTTCCGGATACGGGCGGCATCAGGACCGGAGGTTGAAGCAGGTACTGCTTGATCTCCTCGAAAGCGGTCTGACACTCTTTATCCCATACATAGGTGGCACCTTTCTTCATGAGCCGAGAAAAGGGCTTACACTTGCCGGCCAGATTCGCGATGAATCGGCGTATATAGGCTAAGTGGCCTTGGAACCCTTGCAGTTCCCGGACGGTACCTGGGGGAGGCATCTGGCTAATCGCCCTGATTTTCTCTGGGTCGATCTCAATACCCCGGTATCTTACCACAAATCCAAGGAACTTTCCGGAGGTGACCCCAAAGGCACACTTCAACGGGTTCATCTTCAGGCAGCGAGACCGGAGGAAGCTGAACACTTTCTCAAGATCTTTGAGATGGTCCTGACGCTGGCGCGATTTGACCACCAAGTCGTCGACATAGCATTCCACCAGTGTGCCGAGGATTAGCTTGAATATGCGGTGCATCGCCCGTTGATAGGTGGCACCTGCATTCTTCAGGCCGAAAGGCATGACCCGGTAGCAAAAGGTACCTTGGGGGGCCCTGAAGGCAGTGAACTCCTCATCCTCAGGGGCCATCCGAATTTGGTTGTATCCGGAGTATCCATCCATGAAGGAGAGGGCTTGGAACCCTGCCGTGGCATCAATCAACAGCTCTGTCACTGGAAGGGGAAAATCATCCTTCGGGCAGTGGCGGTTGAGATCGCGGAAGTCGATGCAGACTCTGATCTGCCCGTTCTTCTTCCTGACCGGCACAATGTTGGCCAGCCATTTGGGGTACTGAACTTCCCTCACGAAGTTGGCTTTGATAAGCTTGTCAACTTCGGCCTCAACCATGGCACCGTGGGATGGGTGCATCTTCCTGGGAGGCTGCTTGAACCCGCGATGGTTCGCCGGGAGACCAAGGCGGTGGACGGCTACCTGAGGATCCAGCCCCGGCATCTTGTCATAGCCCCAAGCGAATACATCACGGTGCTGCCGGAGAAAGTCCACGTACTGCTGCCGCTCCTCAGAGGGCATGGCGGCACTAACCAATGTGGGTCTTGGATCGGCCTCGGTTCCAAGGTTCACCTGTATTAACTCATCGACCGTGGCGGGGACGCCCTCCTCAAAGGCTGGGGGTGCGTCTTCCATATCCTCTCCACTCGGGGAGGGATCGTCCACGGGAGAGACTGCGTTGGCAACTGCATTGGGGCTACCAGATCCTGTTGGGCCACTGGTGCTGGCGCGGGCGGTCGCGGCCATCTCATCAGGAGACTCGCGGACCGTCAAGACCATGGCGACGTCCAACCGTTGAATCGGGAGGACGTAAGCGTCATCCAGGCTTGCCCAGGGATCACTTGCAACAGCGACAGGCTCAACCTCACCTGCCAGGATCTGCTTATCCTTGCTCTTGTAATAGTCCGCGTCCAGATAGCGGGCTTCACACGAGGCAAAAGGAGAGGCATCTCCTTGAAGCACGCCCACTCGACCATTAAGGGAGTATTTGAGGCACTGGTGGTATGACGAGGGAACCGCCGCGTGAAGATGGAGCCATGGCCTGCCCATCAATGCGTTGTACGCAGTGTCCTGAGAGACTACCATGAATTCGGTGTTGGCAACCAAGTCACCGAACTGGGTCTTCAAACGTATCTTGCCGACCGGGGTTTGCTCGGTGCGATCGTACCCCTGGATCCTGAGGTCGGAGGGAATCAAGTCATCCTCAGACAACCCCAATCTCCGGAGCGTCCGAGTTGGAATCAGGTTAATCCCGGACCCCGTGTCGACAAGACAGCGCCGGACTTCAAGGCCATTGAACTGGCCAGTGACATACAACGGACGAATGTGTCCCTGTATAGGAGGGTCTTCATCCTTACCAGAGAACGAGATAACTGCCTGACATTCGGCGTCCTCGATCGTTTCGGCGTGAAAAGCCTCTGCAGCCGCAACCTCTGTCTCAAACTGGAGGCGGATTTTCAGGGCTTCAGCGAGTGCCTCACGCATCTCAGATGACATGCGCAGAGCCTCAAGGATGGGAGCCTTGCTGGGATGTCGGCCAAGTGCTTCAGGACATCAAACTTTTTGGCCAAGCGCGAGCCCCTGGTTGCAGGAGGTTCCTCTGCGGTTGGTGGCATGACGGGCCTTGCCGGTTGGATCGGCGGCCGACTGGTACTTGGCGCATCTCGCTGTTCACTGGTCGCAGTCCGGGAAATGGTCACCGTACTGGAGTCAGGAGGCCGGGATAGACTCGTGGCAGGGCGGAGCTGGTCGCGACGCGGCTGAGGCGGTTCTGCCTGGTCCCACACCACAAACAGTGGCGGAGGCGAATCCGTCATCCCCGGATGGGGGGGCTGCGCGCGCTGAGCTCGGTTTTGAGCCTGCTGCCTAGTCCTAGTGGCGTGCACGGCCTGGCTGGAGGTATCAACGGCTGTGCCCCGGCGACTCCTGTTGCTGCGGTTCTTCCGACGGTGGCGACGACCGGGGACACTAGGGAGGTCCACCTGGTGTTCTTCAACGTCGGGAACCGAAAAGGGATTTACCAGCTCGACGGTATTAACCGAAGCGTACCCAATACCGTCATCGGACGAATCATCCATCACCGGGCGGATCCGAGGAGGGACCCCCATCTCCGGGGGCATGAAATCGCCGAGAGTGCGGGATAGTGGCGGAACTGGCGGGGCGCGCTCTTCCTTCTTGCGCTGCCGCCGTTTGCTCCTCTTGGAAGAGGCAGGATGTGACGACGATGCCGAAGCAGCACCCGCGGATTCTGGGGGCTCAGGCTGATTCAAGCGCGCACGGATGATTCCATGGGCGCGAATGGTCGTCTTGCGGGCCATCCAGTTATTATACTTCTGGGATCCGCGGTTGGAGACCAGCTGCCATTCGTCCTCGTTGCCACTATCGTCATCTGATCCCACGAACACGCCCTCCACTTGTGCTGGAGCTGGGCCCAACCTGATTACATTGTTGTTAATCTGGTTTTGGAGCCAATCCTTAAACACATAGCACCGCTGGATGGTGTGCCCCAGGGCCCGATGGTAGGGGCAGTAGCGGGGGTTATTCGTAAGATGTGCCTCCTCTGGCTTCCAACACTCAGGCAGTCGCACAATCCTCTGCTCCAGGGCGCTCCGGAAATAACCGGGGACTGATCCTCATGGAATGAGTAAGTCAGGTGTCGCGGGACCCTGGGAGCGTGGTCTTGACGAGGGGCTGGAGGGGCCTGCCGAGGAGGTGGACCCTGATTATCTCGCCTGGGTTGCGGCGGTACATTACGCGGAGGGGCCGGCCGGTTCTGAGGCTGCCGCTGCTGGGCCGGGAACTGAGCCCGTGGAGGCGGATTCCTGTGAGGCTGTGGAGCTGGCCTCACCGGCAGCAGCTCCAACGGCCTGGGGGCCTCTATCTGGGCAACAGCAGCAGGCTCAGCCCTACTGACTCTCCTTGCAGGAATCATAGGAGGCAGCGGGTGTGCCTGGCTGGCCTGTTGCAGGGCTTCCTCAAGACGTTGAGCTTTGTCTGAGAAGTCCCTGAACCCTCCGGGGTAATTCTGAGTAATCAGGGAAGGGACCAGCTCGGTCTTGACGTTCCCGACGCACATTGTCAGCAACTGCTATTGAGTCAATGGCATGTCAAGGGAATACGTGAGACCCTTCCATCGGGCGACGAAGTCCGCGACTCGCTCATCAGGCCTCTGCTTGCACTTGAAGAGGTCTGCGATACTTGTCTTCCGGGTCGTGGAACTGAACTGGTAGAGGAACTGTCTACGGAGGTCCTCCCAGCTGGTTACCGACCCGACGGGGAGCTGGCTGTACCAGACAAATGTTGGCCCTTCCAGTGTCTGAACAAAGCAGCGAAGCTTAGCGGCCTCCTGCTGCGCCGGAGTCCCCAACATAGGCCCGCACCTCGAGTTGAAGTGGGCTAAATGCTGTGGCGGATCTCCAGTCCCGTTGAAGGGGGCGAAAGTGGGATTCCCGAATCCCGGAGGCGCCGACATGTCATCCACCCATGCTGGGTAGGGCTTGCCGTCCGGTGGGATCGCCACCTGCCGAGTCTCCAAGGCTTCCAAGCAGGCAATGAGTGCCGCCATCGGATCGTCCGGACATGGGTTCCAGTCCTGGCGAGGATCTCTAACCACGAGCGCATTGCATGGCCCTTCAATCGAGTCGTCGACCGGGTCGTCGAACTCGGCAGCTCGTGGGATGGCGGGCGGAGCGGCCCTTGGGGCAGCGGGAGGAATCCGAGCGGGATCTCTCAGGTAGTCACGCCGCTCGGGAGGGTGTGGCGAAACATACCGCGCCCTCTTGCCATAGGCAATGGCCTCTCTCCTGTCGGCGAACACGGCGTAATCACGGTTGCCCGGGAGAGTCTCATCGAGGAGCGGTTGTTCCGGTCCCTGCTGTCCTGGCCTAGGATCACCGTAGTCAGGCCGCCGTTCTGCAGCGCGCTCGGCGAGGAGCTGGTCAACCAGCTTCTTCTGTTCGGCGAGCTGCTGACGTAGCATAGCCTTCTCGGGATCCTCCTCTGCCCTCTGCATGGAGGCAGATGGGTCGGCGGGCTTTATAGCCTCGCTGTGCTCTTTTCCTTTGCTGACGTTTCGGCTTAACGTCAGTGCTTCAGTGGGTGCGGGGAGCCCCAGGAGGTTTCTCTGATGACGAGTAACTCTCACTGATGGATCTGACGACGACTTGTCTTCGGGGGGGAAGCCCTCGTCGAGAAGTTCCAAGTCGTTCCCCTCTCCCGACAGGTCAGCCATATTGACCGTTCCTGTCCCTGGGGATATACCCTCAGGGCCACCCAGCGAATCGGGCTGTCGGCGAATCACACTGAAGCGTAGGGCAGCGTACTGCCCCCATCCACGGATATATACGTGGGGAGTGGCTTCCTCGATAACTTTGCAGAGTACTTGAAAGCACTCAACGCATCGTTGTTGGAGGGCCTCGTGGCGCTCAAATGACCCGGGGTGCCGAACCGCGGGGAGCATGGCCAGGTCAATTTGACGGCACTGCTCACCAATATCCTCCAGGTGTGCTTGACTCCCGGGGTATGGCATTTGTAGGCAGTGAATACGGGAGTGAGTCTCCCGGAGAGTTCGGCGGAAGCATTCGAACTCATCCGGGGTGAGCGATTCGGGTGCATCAAAGCCCGGTCCTGCGACTGGCCAAAACTTCTCAGGGAAGTGGCCCTCTGCAAGGACGGTCCAGAAGCTCCACGACTCAAACTCAGGACCCAGATCTCCTTGGTCCTCTTCCATGGCTGGGAACGGACGGGGAACTGGTAGTGGTGCCGAGGCGGGCCGCCGGGCCGACGGGCTGGCCGACGGTGAATACGGCGAACAGGCCGATTGGCCTCCATATCCCGGGCCGCCCTCCGAGGGTGGCGGTGCCCTGGCTACCACATCACGATAGGACGGGCCGGCGAGCGAACATCCTGTCGTAGCATCGGTGCTCGCCGAGGGTGCACCAGATCGTGGTTCGACCGTCGATCCCCAGAAAAAGTCTCCGGCTTCTCCGATCGAGGCGGAAGGCACTTCCGGAGGGGCCGGTACCAACCGCAAGCTTGATCCTTGGGGGTCTACCAGGCCCTCGTTACTCCGGATATACCTTCGGAGAGAAGCGGGGATCACATCGATCTCGCTCTCGGGGAGCACGAGGCTGACGTGCCGCATTCCTACCCCTGCCCTTGACTGGCGGGATTGGGGAAGGGGCTCTGTCGCCGAATCGTACTCCGTCTCTGAGTCAGAGAAGCAAACCGGTCGGATCTCCGTCCGGAATTCCGTAACATTCTTCCCTCGGCGTCGACGCCTTGCCTTCCTGCCCCTGGGTGGTTCTTCGGGGCAGGGCTGATCTCTGTCCTGGCGTCCTCCGGCCGCACTGGTGCTGGGGCCAAGAGGACTGGGAACCAAGGTGCGAGGGGCACCGGGACAGATATCAAAGGGGACGCGGGGAGAGATGATTCCGGGCAGGACTCCGGGCCGGGATCGGAAGGTGGGATGACCCATGCCTCCTGGATCGGCCACAAAGAGTAGATCCTGCCGGTGAATAGCGCTACCGCGAGGTGGTCCGCGGTGGCTACTGCCAGTGCCAGCAACCGGGAGAGTCGACCCAACCTGCCTTTGGGGCGGTCGGGGCCTCGATCCAGGTCGGGCATAGGAGTTCCCCTGCTCAGGATGCGCAGAGGCCTGGCGACTGGAGCCAGCAGTGGCTTGGGCCAATGCGGCCGCTGTTGCTAGAGCCCCAAGGTGGGCATCCTCTTCCACTCGTTCCCGACGTTGGCGTCGAGACTGACGAGTCGGGATGAGCGGCGCGGGCAGGTGGAGAGCCCGCTCTTCGACTGGAGAGGCCTGGCGGCGGTGTCGCCGTGGCCTGGCGGGAGTCCTTACCGTAGAACCCTGGAGCGAATCCCGGATAGGGTGATCCCGGGCCTCTTCCACCTCATCCGCGTAGGGAAGGGAACTGTCAGAGCGCTCCGGGGATAAGCTCCCGAAGCGGTTGGACGTTGAGGTAGGCAGCGGTGCCTCCCTGCGCGGCCCTCGGGGGCGGCGGTGGTGGCGAGGCGCAGCCTCCTCAAGGTCTAGGCGAGCCATTTCCCTAGTGGGGATGACTCCCTCTTCCTCGTATCTCCGCACCAGGGTGTTGATCACCCTTCTCTGGATGACCTCCGAGGGGGAGAGAGGGCGTGGTCGTCCCGCAATTGCGGCTGCTGGGACGGCTGTGGAACGGGCGGGACCGCGCGGAGTAGCCGCGTCGGTGTTTCCCCTGTCCCTACGCCAGTGGGCGGGTGGCGATCGGGCACTGGATCGGGCGACCTGATTTCTGAAAGCAGGGAGAATGACCCATTAACACTGACAGGAAAAAGGAATCGACAACCAACCATTAGCGCCACGACGCCTTCCGTGGGGGGAACCCAGGCCCTCGACGTTGCGAGACGGAGTGCCCGATGTCCCTTCCCCAGCCCCTGGCGGGTAAGACTGAATTCTTGGCCGGGCAACACGCCGGTCTTCCAACACCTCTGAAAGCCATCGGTCTTCGTATCGAGGAGAAGAGATTCACGTCGGGTTCACCATTTTTCTGTTTCGGTGCGGATGTGCGTCGGGTTACGCTGTTCCGCCAGGACGCGTTCGCGCGTGCACCCGTCAACCCGAGGGGATGGGCGCGCGGCTCGTGGTCCCGCAGTCCCGCTTTCCAAGGGCGGGCGGCATTCGTCCCTTATTCAGGGGCGTCTGCTCCTTGATCGAAACCGGGATGATGGGATGTCGGCTCCTCCTTCCTTGGACGTCTCCTTGGAACTTGTCGCCTAATCCGGGTCTCCCTCATAGACTTAAGAATGTTCGTGAATCTCGTTCCCGGCGCCATATCTTCATGGACACCGGTTAATTACGCTGCTTCCGCCCGGACGCTCCAAGGAGTCTGGGCGGGGCAGCAACCTGCGGTGAGAAGGCCGGGTGGCTCTGGGTGCTGGGGGCGTGTCGTAGCACTACGGCTCTGCACGTCTGTCTTCCGTCCCTAATAGGGCTTCTCGAAGGCATGATGGCCTGAGGCATCCCGTACTAGGTGCGGGGAACTGTGTCACCTGAGGTTTTCCTCAGCTTCCCATGTTTAACATGGGGTATGCCGCGAGTTTAACGTCCAGCGGGGACGGCATCGGACCGATCAACACGAAAAGTGGATCAGATGACAGAACCCCTTGCGGGGAACCTCCGACGCTGGGGCCAGCACATGGGCGGCTTCCCAAATGATGTGGTGTGGAGTGAAGTGGCATGACCCCACCGGGATGTGGCGGCTCGGGTAAGGATCAGGATGGATGATGGAGTGAAGAGCTTGGACCCCGTAGAGGCTTCCTACGTACCGCACGTTAGCACGGATCAAAGTCGACGTAGTTCGGGTATACAGTTTAACGTCATGCTGGACGTCGGCAAGCCGACTCACAAAGAGGTCTAGGCCGCCGGGCGGAGGATTGAACCGAACCACCTCGCACAGAGGGGGATGGAACGGCCGGGTGGATCACAGTTTCACGTCATGCTGGACGATAAAAGGAGAAATGGAAAAAGGGGCTGTGGGGAGGCACAGTGGAGATACACACGGGCAGTCTCCCACAGGGGCGGATTCATAGGTGAATCGACGCAAGCATGAACCCTGGAGGGGTCCACTGATGGACGAACCGACGTAAATACGACCGGGACGAACAGGTGGCGGGCTTGGACCTCAGGGAGGCTTCCTACGTACCCTGTATAGAAGACAGGGATCAAAGTCCACGTAGTTCATTCTGTCAGGACTTACGCACTTGAGGCAGCCCGGATGCGGCAAAACTCAGTTGGAAGGGACTTGGACCGAAAGCAGAAGACACCTCGATCCCAGTCACACCCTCTACTGGCTTCGGCAGTGGGGAGGCGCAATGGAGATACACATGTGCAGCCTCCCACGAGAAACTAGGGGTTTGTAATACCCTGCCCCCGTAGGGAAAAGCCACTCCCATTAAATCGTCCCAAAAGGGGGACAATCCCGACATCCCTGCAGAGACGAGCGGGTGGGGGCCACGTCCAAACCGGGGGAGACCCTGCGTGCGAAGCACGGGATCGAATGATGCGGACGGTTTAACGTCTTGCCGGACGAAGTACAGTTTAACGTCGTGTGTTGAGGACGAAGCGGACGGTTTAACGTCTTGCCGGACGAAGTACAGTTTAACGTCGTGTGTTGAGGACGAAACACTTGGCAGTTTAACGTCTTGCAGCGCGGACGATGGGGGCTAGGCAGTTTAACGTCGTGAAGCCTGGACGTATACAGTTTAACGTCGTGCAGGACGTGGTGCATTTTAGCGTCATGCTGGACGAATATGCAGTTTAACGTCATGCTGGACGAATGATTGCCGCCGACGGGTCCGTGTCACTTCGCACGAGCCTGGAAGGCTGCACGGGAAGACAGCGCACGGTGCGGGCACCTGCGATGAAGACCATCGGGCGCCACGCAGGCGGGTACCCAAAGGGGGTCAAGGGAGGCGACCCTGGCGGATTGCGCGCAAAAGAGGAGCTTTGCGCGCAAAACCGCGGGTCGGCGCGCAAAATGGCGGGCTGGCGCGCAATTGGGCCAGCGCTTTGCGCGCGGATGATTGGGATTGCGCGCACCGGGCTTCGGGTAGCGCGCGGGGGCAACGGCTCATTCTCTAACGAATGGCCACTTTGAGGATGGGGGTGCGCGCAATCGGGTTGGATTGCGCGCACCCGGGGGCAATTGCGCGCAAGAGGCTTCTTTTGCGCGCAAAGGCCTTCGGGTTGAAATTTATTCAAAGGGAAGGAGCCAAGGGGATTGCGCGCGAAGGCGGACCCCAAGGCTCTATTGCGCGAAAGAAAGGAGGTTACCTGAAGATCGACATTGCGCGCGGAAGGGGTTGAATTGCGCGCGCGGGAGACCGTTCGACTTCCAGCAACCTTTGAAACGTTGGGGGTCGCCTAGTATTTATAGGCAACCCCGGGCGCGGAATCCAAGGCGCGAGCGCGGAATTCTCCTCGTGGGCGCAGAATCGGGCACGGCGCGCAAGGGAGTTGCGCGCATCCCGGGGGTTTTGCGCGCGGATCATCATCTTTGCGCGCAGACCTCTGAAATTCCGCGCAAGGCCTCCGGGCCCTCCGAAACATTCTTCCGATTCCGAATATGACCTCGCTTTCCGCATCCGGAGCTTCGTTTGGGAACAACGGACATTTCCGGCGTCTACAGTAATGTTATGATATGTTATATAATTACATAAGGTTATTATTCCATGACCCTAGGAAACCAAAATTAACTCAACATCAGTTCATCCATCAAGGGTGACATGGTCAGAACCTAGCTGTAACTCATCTTGGGGACAATTTATTTGACAAACACTATTAGATCTCCATCACCATTGATGAACATAACCTTCCTCATGATGAAATCGATGATTTCCTACCTCTAATTCAACCAATACATGATGAGGATGATTTCATATCATTATATCAATAAACATATGACATATTCTCAATGGATTTGCTAACCCAGCACTAGAACATTGCTTTTATATACATCAAACAAGTCAACTCAAACACCAACTAGCATTGTCTACATCAAAGGAATTGGAAGCCTCTCTAAATCAAGTAAAAAATAATTAAAAATGTATTGTTATATGAAAGAACAATTCAATCATGGATCATACAAGGAATTCACCCATGCAGAAAAAAGAAAAGGGTATCTCAAATGTCATTTGGGATGCATGGTTCTAGAAACATAAAATCATGAATCTTACCATTATTTTCTACATGACCTCTATAACCCTTATGATGACCACCTAAATGGATATTCTATTCTATCTAATGATATAGAGAATCCCATGGATGTACTATACATTCGTGAACTACTCTCTACAGATCCCAAACTGGAGAAACCAATTGCCGATACCCCGGTTGGGACTACCTCAATGGAGTAGCCTAAAGCAGATCAAATTACACACACTGAATGCTAAAAAAGGTCAAGTACTCTCTCCAGTAATGACATAATCCTCCACAACAAAAGCATATGTATAATCCATTAATAGAGGCATGTGGGACACTGCCTTCAGATAAATGAGTCATTGAGTGTTGGGACCAACCCATGAATGTTTGTAATCTCATCTATCCTAAAAACTAGGAACCCCAGATCAAATCTCTAAATCATGTAGAATCCTGCAGATTCCCCTAATGGGATGATCCATTTCTATATAACATTCCCTCAATGAACTCTACTCTTTCTAGCACCATGTGATACGTATTCTTCATAAACAAGGTAATCTGGCACAGGATCTCTAGGTGAAATGCCTCTTCAAAATGCCTCACACTGTCCACCTCATCTATGTCATGTTTGAATCATATCCTAGATGGTTAATTAAATGGATCACAAAATTTTTCACTCTAGTGATACCCCACCGAATGGTATGAAACAACATGTGACTGGACTCATTCATGATCAAATATTTAATTTAATCCCCAAACTATTCTCGGATCTCCTCTCATGGGACTATAATCTCAACGCATTCTTTTGGGAATAAGGATGACCACATCCTCACTACCCCCATATTGAATCATAAAAAACAATGATACCTAGTGGTCCTTCCAATCACTGATCAAAATGAAGGCAATATCACCCTCTACTAACCAGCCTTCTGTGACTCCTTCTGAAATGGAGACATCATACCTCTGGAAACTATGGCACTAAAGAACTCATAGTTTCCTCCTATATGACTCATCGTCATCTAACTATATTATACTATGATCAATGGGTGCAACATGCTTAAAATATACCACATGAACCAGATGAGGAGTTCTTCAAGGAGGCATTCCAAAAAAAATGAATGACAATTAAATCTCATAAATATTGAATATGAAAGAATTTAAGAACAATTTTTTTTTCTTTTATTCATTTTTTATTATCCTATCCCAAGTTCTTCCCATTAATACATTGGTGAGAAGAAAAATGATGCATTATCCTTTACTAGTATTCTCTCATAGAAAAAGTATTACATCATTTAGTAGCCACTGGAAGCTTAATGGATCATGCATCAGATCACAAGGGGACCAAAATACACATTTCTAAACTGGTCTCCCCTGATTACTAAGATTTCCAAACATAGAAGACAACAATTCCATATTAAACTTCGAATCATTTCATGTTCCTAACTCAAAAATCCATCATATCCTTCAACCTAGACATTTATACCACTCGGTCATGACCCCTCCCCACAAGGTGTTCCCCTATTGGCACCAGAAATAGTAGAAGATATATATTGACCTACCTAGTCCTTCTTGATGTTTTCCCTTGGTTTGTTATTATCACTAATAGTATAGTAAACACACTTAAGAGAGGAATCAGACTCTGAGATAATGCATGTGAAAAAATATAGAAAATATAGAAAAAAAACAAAATCCTAAACATACTAAAATATAAATGAATACCGTAGTACACAAATTTAATTTCATAAAAGAAATAGTACAAAAAATGGAAAAACATGAAGTATAAAATATTTAAAATATGTCAGTAGACACAAATCCCAAACATCACTTGCAGAACACCTAATTTAGTTGTAACCAAAAAAATTTCAAACCTGCTAAAACTATCTAGAAAAAAAGTATATATATATGTATGGTGAGTATAAAATTATTATTAGTAGGATCTTCTATGGAGCCTCTCATGTAAAATATGATGAATGAATGCTAATGAATAGTGAACAAGAAGTGAAACAAGATTTTCACCTAAATTAGTATTTTATGTTCTTAACCTCACAGTGGATATTATAACCATTCATCACATGCAATAGAATATAATAAAATAAAGAATATCAAGGGTACTCCACTACTTCATACCCTATAGTATGCTTCTATTCTCTAATGTCATACATCCTGGGAATCTCTCTCTAAAAATTCAAGCCTTCAGACACCAAAGTGATACAACACAACATGCACCTCTTAGAATAGACCACTATGTCCATGTAATAAAAGTAACCAGGTAGTTTCCGAGATCGCCCCAAACCTGTATAATGTGTATCATACATCAAATATTATACCACAATCCATGAAAAGATATACAACAAGTCAGGATCCTCAATCCTTTATATCCTATACACATTATAAATATACAAGTCCATCAGAAACTATATCACCATACATTTGTGTGAAATAAATACAATACATTACCGTACTCTTCACACATATATGGGAAAACTATGTACAATGAATACAATAAAAATTAACTACCAAGCGAACATAACGAGGGAAAAGTTCATAGTTTCCATCCATCATTCCACAGGGATGATGGGGAAAACCCGAAAGGGCTCGAAATCCCTAGAGAGTCAATTTCCCTAACCAAAAGGGTGGATTAGCATATAGAATCACTAAAAGTAAAAGATATAATATAGATCTAAACAACACTATGGAAATATCCCAATCCTAGACTCAAATATATCTAAAATCACTCAGACTCCCAACTACCACTTCTAAGACCAGATAACATATATTCAACAACAATTTGAAGAGATATATTAATTTATCATATTTATTTTCATCATTTTCTCATTATGATAATTAATTCCTTAAACATTAATTAATTATTTCCATTTTCAAAATTACAATACTACAATGTTACATCCCAACATAAATCAAAGGCCATTACTTATAATAGTTACAAAATTAGAATTTCATGCCATCAACCTAGAACCCCTTTGGATAAAAATTTATTCATTTACTAACAAAATTTATTTTATTAATAAATTGGTTATCTATGAAAAATTTATAAGATACCAAACACAAGTGTCTCAACAATTTTTGATGATGAACTAACTGTCGAGTCATCTACACCTAAAGAAGGAGCATAGAATAACCCAACAATGAGAAGTAAAACATGGAAAAGAATGTGGAATACCATAATCATCTTCACCTCTCATTGAAGGAGGGTAACCGACAACATCTACCTCATGTAGTGGGAAAAAATAAATATTATAAAAAAATGGATATCATCCAAGAAGCTAATTCAATCAAGTATCTATCATTAATAACAAAGGGTAAGGCCATATTTAACCCATTTTTTTATCTCTTTTGTCCTTACCGAAAGCACGTGTATATATTTATGGATCTCTCCCCTCTATTCATTAATATTTTCCTCAACAACCTGGCCTTTACCACCCTCATAAGAAAATACTCTTCCAGGATCATCCATACTAGGCTCACTTGACATCCGAGCCTCTTTGCTCCATATACAACAACTTCCCTACAAGCTCAATAATCCTCGTCTCATAATACATCTTGGTCTCCCGACCCCACATGTCAAAACAACCCTCCAAGAACAACCATCATAGGCTAACATAACAAGTATCATGAAACAAAAAAATAAACCAAGATCTTGGACCTTATGCAAGGCATACAGTATTTACAAATAATGTGATCGGATAACTCCAAGAACAAAGATCATTGACGTTATAAGAAAATGAAAAAATTAGGCCCTATAATAAAATTCTTTTATCACACCACCATATCTTATTCCATCTTGAATTAATCGATTAATTATTATAGGTTCAAACTATATGAAACCTATAGAACAATATATCTCAAGCTGTAAGTAATTTAATAAACAATACATTGAACATGAATTTAAATATTTTTTTAAAAAATCATTATTCTACTGGTTCACTAACTAGTTAAATTAAACATGCACACTTTGGTCAATTTGATAATGATCAAATCAAGCCAACAATAACTAGATTAATTGTAAATTCATTTATAATTCTATCATTATGTTATTTGAAAAAATTATATCAATAAAAACACTATATTCCGTGAAAGGCATGGATATACCTATATTTAGAAAATTAAGATGAAAACTGTTATCACATTATAAAGAAGCATCATTAATATGTTATCAATTAATATTCTTTAATTTGGTACAAATTATTATTATTTCAATTTAATTTTGATCAAAAGGGTATAAATCCTGATAAATCTATGATTTCACATAAATAAATTGCGAATAAAAAATCCTGTACCTCAAAAGGACATGGATGATCTACACATGAGATTAGACCAAGCAATAGATCTCTTATCACACCTCCAGCAATAACAACATCCACATGAGGATGCTACAAAACAATTAATCCAACAAAAAAAGAGAAAACTATTAGAAACATCGGAATAAAAACTCCATAACATAATAAGAATATATGGAAGGAAATTAAATAAATCTGGGATAAAAAAGTAGACAATGAAAGAATAACTCACCTTGGATCACAACTAATTCATGATGTAAGTGCAAGGATCAATCCCCCTCAAGGGGAATCCAAAAGAATAAAGAAGATGGTTGTTGTACGCTGGAAAAGTGGAGAATTCATAGGGTATGGAATATTAAGTGGATGGAAATGTTTTAAAACATATGGAAATGGTGAATTACATGACATATAATACCCTTTCACATCATGTAATTCTCTGATTTTTTTTCTGCCGAAATATGTGTTACATCTTCACTTTATTTTCATCCAAACCATAATGTGTTAAATGATGTGAAATCCTTTAAATATTCTATATTCTAGCTACCAAACTACTCTAGACATCTTTTGAGCCTCCTCTAGGCACCTGAAGCATCGAAAATTTGAAAAGGGATGATCTATGTGTATTCAAACCCTTACAGATTTCAATAATATTCTTAACACGAATTAAATAAAAGGTCCTGATAAATAATTATATTAAAATATTCCACATGAAAAGATCATTATTACAGTATATAAAATGACTATATGTCAGATAAGACATTAATATTTATTAAATTGGTAAATTATTATGAAATTATATTAGAAATAATTTATTATTATAGCCATTTTATGTAAAATAAGGTTATCATTACATTTTATTCCAACAAAAAGAAAAATGAATAATTTTTTGAAATATAATCACATGAAATAATATATAAATTTTTAATTATTAATATAAATATTTACATAGTATGATTTAATATAATTTATATAAAATATCATTTTTTACTGGAAAATATTTTTTTAAGAAAATAGTTATTTTTATGGATTTATGAAAATATAATAATTAAATAAAAGATCATAAATACATTAATGTTTTAAAATGTAAATTATTTTTATAAAATATTAATTTTAAAATATTATTTGAACTTATTAATCACAAGGAAAATATTTTTATGACCATAGTAAAAGGATACTCTAATAAAAAATTGTATTATATATTTTATCCTAATAACATAATGTCACAGAAAAATTTTGTTGTTGATTAATTTAAATATATTATAAAATTAATTTATTTTATAATTAATAATATATTATGCTGAAAATATGTGACCATCAAAAACATATCTAACACATACATTTAATTTCTAAAAAACTCTTTTATTTGAAAACAATTTCATGTTTCATGTGTTTTTAATGAAAACATTAGTTTATCAAATTTATCAAATCAATTATGTTAAATGAAGAATTACATTAGAATAATAATGATTGAATTTTGTAATATGGGTTAACCTATATTTTTATTGACAATTAATTATAATGATTATAATTTAACTAATACTACTCTGTGTCTATGAGAGTAATATATTGTGACCCAAATAACCCTATGATTTCATTAACTATAGTATATATAGAAGTAAGTTTTAGGTTTTAAAGGCCTTATATAATTTATTACCATCCCTTCCTCACCTACACCACCAAACATTCATCTCATTCATTTCATTCCACAAAATTTACATTATTTGGTCATGAAGGTTCCCTATCCATTACTTAAAAAAGAGATCACTCCCACCCATTCAAGGTCTAAAATTTAATACACTTTCTGAGAATAAAATATACCGATATAACAATAAATGAATCATCTTCCTTTATCCATATCATTTTTTCATATTTAACTATACTAATCCCCACATTTTCATTTATTGTTCAAAGGTAAATTAGTGTTCTCAGCAGAAGTATTTCTCTTCTTGTAGTATTTATTTTTAATATTCCTCTTCAAAATATTCCATAAAATTTTCAATATAATATTTTATGTATCAAATATATTCTAAAATTATATTATATTATTTTAATATAAATCGTTCATTCATTTCATGGAACCAAAAATCAAAAATAAATGCATTAATCAAGTGTATGTGTAGGAAACCGCCACCACAACATGATACCGTCATTTTTCATCACCATACCTCATGAATGGAGTCAATGAGTACTATAGTGAATAATTATTTTTTAATAGATAAAATAATTTTTTTATAATTTATCCTATTTAAAATTGATATTAATTATATCTGATCATTATGGATTTAGATGATTAATCATGAACATGTGTAAACTACCTTCTCTAAGAATGACATGACTTATCTATCTTAACCATAAAACTTGTTTTTACCTAAAAATATTAATATAGGTAAAATATCATGTTTATAAAATTATTAAAATTATGAAATTATTAATATTCAAATATTATCTATTTTTCCATTAATTGATAAATTGGTTCGTTAATCTAATGTATATGCGGACTATCACATTCACAGATAGTGAATTTCATTTATGAAAACCATCCATTATTAGATATTATAATAATAGATATTATGAGGATATATGATATATATTAAATTTATAATCATACACAAATTTTATTATAAAAATTTCTTATAGAAAATTCTTACACATTCGATCATTACGGTATACTTTTTCTTTGGTCGTTTTACCGCTATCTTATGAAATAACATAATATGTATATTAAATTATTATGAAATGTTATAAAATATTAATTAATTTTAATACAAATTTATGAAATATTATTTAATTAGTATAAAATTATAATATTTATTTTTAAAAAAGTGAATAATATATCAACCTTGATCTTTAAAAATTACCAAAATATGTTTGTCTCCAGCTAAATAATCTTGATTCATAATTAAAAATATTTGGGGATGAACATAAAAAATTTTAAATTATCATGGAAAATAAATTCATTTTAAAAATGTTATATAGGAATAATGGACATTTTTTTCATATATTATAGATCAACCTTAATATTATAATGAATATGAAAGATAATTAAAGTTGTTAATATTAGATGATAAAAATAAAAAATAATGAACTGCCATAATAATGATAAATAATTACAATTAGAGGGTTATATTATAAAGGTTTTTTTATTTTATTTTTTAGTGTGATAAAAAATCAGGGAAATAAAGAATCTAGAGTTTTTTTTTCATTCTGCCTTTGTTTGGACACATTTTACATTATAAACCAATCTTTTGTGTGTATAAGAATGAAAATTTATAATTTATCACCAAATATAATTTGTTATTTTTATTTTTTATTCAATTTCGTTATCTTCCACCTTTATTTATTTTTATTAATTTCATAAAAAATCAATCTTGTTTTTATATGTCCATTCCCTCTTTTCATGACATAGAAAATTTCATATTGATTTTTATCTTACATGGCTGTTTTTCCTAACATTATGTTATAAAATGGTAAATTTCATTTTAATCTAAGGATATTAGTTCTCATCATTAATTTAATCTCCTTTATTACATTCTTCCTTAAAAAAGAATGATGTATTTAAGAATAAAACACAAATATTTCGATGGAAGTTTTCTCCATTCCATGTTTTACCTATTAAATGTGTGATCTATAACACAAATATGATTCATATCAAATGACATCCAATTTTCCCATCAACTATTTTTAAATTAAATGTTAACATTCCTTTCATAATGTTGGATTCAGAAAACAAATTACATGATTTTTAACATTTTCCAAAATGATAGATTTCAAAAATTAATTTATATTCATATAATATTATAATTATTTTAAAATTTATTCCATTGATTAGTTTAAATAAATTTTAGAATTGATTTATGTTCCTTATAAAAAGCCCCCAATAATATTATATTTATGTTATCTACATGGTTTATTTGTTATGGAAGTAATTTTTTTTACGTTTCCATGTTGATGTACATTTCTACCTCATTTTTAATTTTCTAAGATATATCATATCTATGAATTAATATTTTAAAAAAGTATATTCTTATTCACTAGGATTAGTAAAATATTAATTTTTAAATTTTCTCAAATGATATGGGAAATTGTTTTAATGAATTTTTCTTAATTAATTTCATATCATTGATTTTTTATGATGTATTCTTAAACATTGTTAATCATGAATTAATACGATCCACAAAATATATCATGATAGATTAAAAATGTCTAGTTTATATTTATGATATAACCCATTAATAATTTTTTCATACATAATCATCCAGTTTTATGGGAATGAATAGCTACAAATAATTTTTCTTTGGAAATTTACTATGCTCTATTAAATAATTAAATTATTTTCACCTACATTCTCAATAGATTTATTTATTTTTTGAAATTACATAACCTATATCCAAATAATATATGGTGTAAATAATCAATGCATAAAGTAATTAGTTGAGTTATTTTTAATTAGAATATTGATTAAAATATATGGATACTCATTTACATACTATCGGTTTCTCATGTCATGTTGATTTGTCAAATCATGAATGATTCCATTTAGAACCACTCGAAAAGTATATAAACCGAATTTTTCCACGGTTTTTATGATATTCTAATAGAATTCACATGGAAAAAACATATATGATTTTCAATATGTAACTGGTTGGACCATAATTTTATATATTTCTAATACATTGGGAAATATTTCCATCTCATGATATACATTGGTATGGGGTAGTCAGCCTATCCAACAATGGTGTGTGGTAAGTTAGACATTCCATCAGTGTTTTATTAACAGGCTAGAGAGCCTTAAACTATACCAATGATGTCATGTTTATATTATCACCACATTCCCATGTTACTATGAAATTATTTTATGATTATTGTTTAATCCATGTATATATGATATCATCTATTTATTCTATACTTCCAATTTTTAAAATCATTTTCATTATGATATCATATTAATCCTCGTATCTATAATAATACGATTTATTAAAATGTTTATCAATACTCATTATTTTATCTCACCCCTTATTAGGTTTCCCATCCCCCATATTATAAAAAATATATTATTCATGTTAATCCTATAAAAAAACATGTGTTGATAATTTATTGAAAAATAATGATGATTCATTAGGTATTTATAGGCATTATATGTAGTGGAAAAATAGATAATTTTAAGGATAATAGAGATTTATTTGCTTGTTATTTATGTTAATTTGATATAAAAGTAAACCCATAGGAAAATGGATCCCAAATATATGAATGTAATTTTAATCATAGATTTTTATTAAAGCATAGTTTTTAGATTATGTGTTCTATCATCAGATTCTTGAGTGTGGTTCTAGGGGTGATAAAATTTATATAATATATTATTATATATTCCAAGAGGAATTTAAAGAATAATTATAATTGGAGGATATTACTAAAGATCATGTAGAAGGATAAGTTTTATTTAAAATTTACAATGTGTGAATATTATATTTAAAAATTATCAGTTTTGGGTTATATAATCTCATATGAGGTTATATTTGTTGATACTTCAAGGTAAAAGGTTATTAAACATTAGCATACACTGAACATGTTTAATGAGATCAACATTTCTATATTATATTAAGGATAAATAAAAAAAATTTATGAATTTTATATCTTCATATGATACAGTCTACAAGATAACTTTTATGAGATTCCTATTCCTTTGGACTAATGATTGTGGAGAAAAATTTAATGTAATGAATAAAATGATGTGTAGTTAATTTGTACTCAAAATACCCATCAATGGATAAGGGTTTTTCCTTTATATAGATTCATAAAAATGTAAAATGTATTTATTCATATAATGAAGGATGTTATGATAGACAATGCATTATACCAATTAAAATTTTATGAAAAAAATTACCAAAATCATGATTTTTTGTACAAAATGGTACACCATTTATTCAAAATATGAAGGGATTGTCTCCTTGGCGAATTTTGTAACATTTATACATAATATAATAACTTATTGTATATATTTACACAAAAGTAGTTTTATTTTCCCCATATAATATGGTTCTAATTGATGAAATATTATGAATCATCAGTACATTACCACCTTGTAATGTGGCCAAAGGGGATGATTCTTTGTGTTCGTAGGATCATGATAGCTTAACTATAATGAGAATAAAAAACATCATATAATTTTATATTTTTAAAGGATAAATCCAGGAATAATGAAAGATGTTGAAAAATATTATCTTTCTCATATGACTATTAAACTATATATCCTTGTAAATAATAAAAATTCATAGTGGGAAGACATATTATTTTAAAATAATGTGAGAAATAATCTGAATTAAAAATTATTATAATGCAATGACAATTTCTTGGAACAATGTCTGTGTATTATCAATATTTGTTTTGAGTGATGGGATATTATAAAAACATAATATAACATCATTATTTATTCATCTTTTTTGTTTGAAGTAGAATAAAAATATGAAAAACCAATTATAGTATGACAACAAGAAGTCTTATATTATAGATTTGTATCTTTGACCTTGGAACTCCAACAAGGTAAGTCTTTGAGAAACAAGTGCAAGGGGATTTTTCTACCATCATTCATGCTATATTTTAAATGGTAAAACATAATTTATTTTCTCATTGACAGAATCCCTAAAAATATTAATGTATTTAATGTTATATGTGTAATATTCATCTACCTTAAAAAATTATTAAACATCACTACGATTAGATTAGAGTTGTATCATGAATAAATTTATAGGATATACATTAAAGATGTTTTAATGTGGCATGTGGTGCCATATTCTTTTTTAAATGATTATTATCTATGTATTATCTTGATTTTTTCATGAATACATTTAAAATATATCGATAAAAATATGTGCTTTAGTATTTGTTATGATCAATATATTGAGAGTAATTGTGAGAGGAAAATTCAATCCCATGGGAAAATTTCATTATCTTATTCTCTATTTTTCAATGATTATTTGTATAAAATTCATAAAAATATCGTATTATCATATAAAAATATTAAATTATATTATTTAAATGGATCATTATGATGTGCACTATGTAAGGATGTGTAGAAATCCAATGTGCGAACATAATGTTAGAGAAAGAATTTTTTTGGGACATGAGCTAGTTGATGAAATGGAATGTGGGATTAGTAATATTATAAAACACATCAATGAAGATTAGATTCGTAATGAGGGTATTTATGATAATTCGTAGTAATATATGGAATATAATGGTTGGTTTAAGGTGTTAATGTCACAAAACCATTTAAAAATAATATGATATTCATAAAGAAGTTAAATTTTATCCCTATGAAAAATGATATAATTAAGATTCTTGATATATTAGGGAGTATATCATATCTCTTATCACTTCAATTCATGCTCTTTAAATTTCATTATGTGTTCAATGTATACCTTCTGGTGAATTATATACATGATCCTTCAAATGCAATTACCAAAGATGTTGTACTATTGGAGAATAAATTTTCCAATTAATAACAACTCATATAAATTATGAATTATATTAACACAATGAAATAGAGTAATACTAATTATCATGTTATTGTTATATATAGGATTAAAAAATTATATTAAGCTACATGGGAACCCTTGTTTGTGGTGATTTAGAGATGTCCTCTTTTTTAAATAGAGTGACATTTTTTCAACAGATAAATTCATTTTTGGTGAGTAGAATGTGAATTCTAATGATTTTATATGTATTTGAATATACATAATAATGAGGTATTTAATATATATCATCACACACAATATTAGGAAAAAAAATGTGATATATCATAAAATTAAAACCTATTTATTTGATTAGAGGGTATAAATGGTATTATATTACCGAATTAATCCATCACTATAAATATACTGAGATGATATTTTGATGACACCAAACCATTATCCAACTATTTTCTATTACCTACAAACATTTATGGATATATTTTTGATTTAATAAATATATATGTATTTATTTATTTTATTACCATTTTAATGATATAATTATATTTATGTTTCATTATTTATTTTCATTTGAAAATGAAAATAGTGTTCATGGGTATGTACAGACTATATTATCAAATTAATAATGTAATTCTGTTGTAATATCAATATATTGTTTTATATATATATATATAATGAAAATATATGATATTAATTTCATGAATAACATTCTTGAGACGATCTAACAATGCTTAGGATTCAAACAATATAGCCACCCAATGAAAATAAACATAATAATTTAAATAGTTATCACCCCAAAAAAGTGATATTAATAAAGAATTTGAAAATCAATTATTAATAAGATGTAATAAATATACCATTTATTTTATTATATGTATTCATATGCTTGTTGTATAGATTTATTATAAATTTAAATTTAATATTCATAAGGTTATAGTGCTTAAAATGCATGTTAGACTTAAGGTAAGAGTTTATGGTAAAATATCATTTTTAAATGGAATATTTATGCTTAAATTTATAATGATAATATTATATGATATATCTATAAAAATTATTATTATTATTTTATATTCATTTTATTACAAATAAATATTATTTTTCAATTATTTTTCCACTATTTATGAACTCTAATGTTCACATACATTATATTTATATGAATCAATCACATTTTTTATATCTGATTGGGAAATTTTTTCTTCCATGTTTATTTTTTTGTTAAAATGTATTCTATAATAATATTACAATTATATAATGAATGTGAAATGAAATTCTTCCAATGTATTACATTTAATAAGAATGTGTAAAATGACACTTCTTGTTTATTTCAAAATATGGTACTTTTTAAAAATGGTTTCAACAGAATCCTGGTTTTAACATATACTAATGGATCGTATTTTTCCACCCTGATGACTACTATTAGTGATGGATATTCGATTAAAATATTTCATTCTTACAAATATTTTTTTATTCATCATTTTATTAAATTTCTTTATTTAAATTATTTATTTAAACTATAACATATAATTTCCAGCAAAAAATATTATAATGATATTTTAATAGATTCGTTCATCAATCATAAAATACAGGGATGAATATTCTGATTCATTATTTATATGATTATATGATTTCATACATATTATTTCTCTATGTGGTATTATATTATTATGATGAAATGTTAATGAAATTATTTTTCATTTACATGTTTTATGCTACGATGAAATGATATATGATTTCATGATCATGTGGAATATATATTATTAGATTATGATTATGTAACAATTGGGTCTATTATTGAAATGAAATTCATTAAGAAAATATTATTTTTCTTCAAGCAAAAAGGGAATTTAAGATGCTATACCAAGAAAAAAAGTGGTTACACTGGAGTTTATCAAAATCCAATATAAGGTACATGGGTTGTTAGACCAATCCTAAAATCAAATGATTATCTTGGTGGCTTTTCCTGATATAATATTTATATGATTATGGTTATGATGGAATAAATTATACTCATAATAAAATGATCTTATGAAAATGTTACACTCTGAAGTATCTTATTCATTGTTATATTCATTATTCATATCCTATTAATGTCCAATATTTATACCATGGATCATGATTATTATATATGAACTATTTGAGATGTTTCTCAAATTTTATAATTATGTTGTCGTACCCTTACTCTCATTTTATTCTTAAATGATAATTGATAAATCCCGTATTTACCTTATTTTGAATCATATATCACCCATAATTATGGATTAATTTTCTTGGGATATTATGAAAGGATTCATATATGATATGTATTAGATGATTTCTATTGGTAAGGAACATTGTTGAATATTTTGTAGTTCAATTATTTTTTACTTGTCTATGTATCCATGCTTCTAATGACACTAAAACATTATTATTATAGGGTTAATGAAAATTATATATAGTGAATATTATTCATGTAAAATAGAATATTTATGAATGTAAAAATTTTGTTACCACATCACTGATTCTCCACCACGATATAGTGATTAGTCACAATATGATAGAGGAATCCAATGATATCTCTCAACAATCCTAAACAATAGAAGAATAACCTGATATCATGAATAATATTCATAATAAATTGGTTTTCTACCTACTGAGAGGCATGTGATTTAATTTTCAAATACCACACCATTTAATAATAATTAAATACAATACCATGGATGATGATGAAATTTTCACTATCCATCAACAATCCTAGTATTTGATCACTTTATTCCATCTATTCTCACATCACTATGAATTTGTCTCCCAAATGCATGATTTTATTTGCCTAATAATTCATCATAAACATAATAAAAAGGGTATAACATTTCATTACCCATTGGTAATCATATGAATCCACTCATACAATTATCTCATCAATCGAAATTCCTCCATTTATGGTCACTCTCTAATCACATGTTTTTCCCTACTAAGGGAATCAATAATAACATTACCTTTACCCAAATTAAAAGTATTCTAAAAATCAGTAAAATATCCAAACTCATCTTAAAGAATCTATCAAATATTCTAATACCACATAGAATAAATGCTATTAATGTTCATCTTCTGCACATATAGTAAACATTCACCAGCAAATACATAATGTTACCATCATATTAGAGCATGGACTATATTTAATATTTATAATTCATGTGAAGGGATGGTTTTTTCTTTTGGGAATTGATAGAATTCCCCCTATGCTACTAGAATATCCCTATCCACACAACCCAAAAACTAACACCTGAGACAGTCTAATATATTTTTTTATCCAAAACCAATATAATGTATGGTCAAAATTAGAGATTATAACAATATCATACTTTGTTCTTTGAAGGCCACTTCACAAAGACCATCCCACTAAATCTTCATCCTTTTATGGTAATCCCAATCATAAGCACGACCAAAGGTAAGATGTTTTGGATGATCTATCTATAATACATAGCTTATCTATGAATTCATATGATATAAAACATATATATATTGTGTACCAAAGGCATTATATCCTCTATATACTATAAATATAAGGAAATTATTACCTATGAAATCATATTAAACATAATTCATAATTCATAGATCTATAAGTGGAACATAAATTTATTTTTATATAGAATATATGATCTAACTATACTCATAAAATATTACATGTGTTTAGAATATATCTTTGTGGTCTATTTGTATATAAGAATATAATAAAAACACCAAAGTGAATGAACTAAGTAATGGAAATAATTTTTTTCATAAGAACAATGAATATAAGTTATCCATTTTTTAATAAAAAATGCATGCTAAAATAATCATATAGATGATATTTAGTTTTCATGTTTTACTATGTAAAAATATAATCATAAAATACAATCTAGTGGTAACGTGATCATAGGTCAATCAAATATATCTATCGGGATTCCTAAAATGGGTCAAAGATGATATTTATCATTGAAAAAGATTATATATTCATCATATACACATATTTTAGCTTCATATACACCACACCCAAATGATGTCTATCAGCCACATTTTTTGAATAACACATGATCACCACAGTACGATGTGCACGATCTGATAAATCCATTTCCCTCTAAAACCATGAGTTAACCATTATATTATTACAACAAATTAGGTACCAAGAGATATAAACTATCCAAAATTGGTTTTTCTTTATAATGAATTTGATCTTAATATAAAATAGTACATCATGAGGAATTCAAGATAATTCATCAAAGTTGACATCATAATAATGGTCAAACTCAAGAAAAAAAAATTGTAGAGAGTTACCACATGATCTACCATAAGGAACATTAATTTTTTCTATACTATAACAGTTCAAAATATACTCAGGTTTAAAATTATTAATACTTCTATAATATCCCATTCATCATGAGAAACAATCTTATATCTTTTAGGAATGTTAATAGATAAATATCCTTTATATTATTCTATGTGCACCTAGTGACTATTCAATAAGTACATGGTGAAAATCACATCATAACATGTCATCTCAAGAATTCTGAATTACTATATAGGTTCATAGCCAAAAAATTCAACATTAAACTATAATCATCTTTGGAAATGATCAAAATTCATACCCAAAATTATATCACCATATATAAAATCAGAATATAACATAAAATAAAATTCAATGCCAACAACAACATAAGAAGATATAAATGAGAGGGGGTATCTTATGTTGAATATGGAGAAATATAGGGTAAATATGATCATATATATACATAAATTTTTTTATAGTCCTTCTCCAAAATATTCTAGGAGTGGGAATAACACATAAACATTTTCAACCTCAACTCATTGATCATTTACCATTGGTAGATAAGTCTATATAGACACAGATGTTTATGTGTTAAAAACTACTATTGAGGACCCTATCTATATCCATGCTTCATAATTCATTTGTTACTCAAAATGATAGGATAAAAAATCAATAAAAGTTCTAAATAGAATATAATAAGGTGCTATAAATTACCTCACTTGTGACACATTCTCGGTGGTCCTTGGAGAAATTTCAATAGTTCGCACATTTTCCATTATTGGAACACTTGAAATATTAAAATCTTAAATAAATGGTTAATAAAGCTAGAATATTCTGTAATTTACTACCATGAACATTATATATCTCATCTACCATATACTTATTACTACCATAAGAGGATCCTAAAAAAATAGTGATCCCACTGATTAAAATTATTGTTTTTACCCACACTTCCATATCCGAGTCTAAAAACCTAATATTTAAATTTTTATGTTAGAATCTAATAAACAAGGCCTAATTATACGAATTTAAAAAATAAAATATCAAATGGAAATATTTGATCACTTTCAATCCCAATGAATTTTTAATTTTAGTGTTTTTGGGTGTTTATAAAAACTATAACATAATAGTAAATTTTTCATCATGTAGGAATATTTACCCATATTCCCCAATATTCATATTTCACATTAAATATTCAGAATTTCACATTTATTAATTACTTTTAGAAAAAGGGTAGACATAAATAATTTAATATAAATCATAATATCTTACGGAAAAGGAAAGAATAATAATGGTGAGCCTAAATACAAAATAATGCTATACGTATGAATTAACAAAGGGATGTCATTATTGAAAATATTTGAGAATTTTTCTATGATGATTCAATAAATTTTCATAATCATAGTGTAATGGAATTCTTAATAATAAAAATATAGATCATTAAATATTTGACATTGCATAATGATTTTACCAAGGAAAAAGATGATGAATAAATAATCATTAGTAATTACCATGCAATATTGATTAAAGGAATAATTCATATCTCATCAAAATTATAATGAAAACATGATTTAATTTTTGAAAATTAACTCCATACCCCATGTTAATCACTATAAAAATGACCCGAGCTTAGTTAAATTCATCAAATAAACCTCTATGATAAACTTCCTCCTCCATTACCATAAATTTAAATAAAATTAAGTAATTAATTAGAGATATATATGAGGATCACCCATAATATAATTGTACCAGTATGAACCATTATTTAATAAATATCATGATCACCCACTATAGAAGTTTTATCATTCCCACCAATCTTATATGTTGAACCAGTCCCTCCTATATGATAATTTTAATCAAGTTCTACCATCATAATAATCTATGATGGGATCGCCTATCAACATAAATTTTTTCCACATGAATTACATGAATATAATACATATAATCATCCATTTTTATAATAAACATTTTCTAAACTTCAAGTATTCCATTTAATATTAATTTACCCATGTACGAGACACATGTTTAATAGAAAATAATTAAAGGTCCATCATAAACAATTAATTTAAAGGATGTTAATGTTATCATAAGATCATATTCCAAATTAATAAAAGGAATAATTAATGTATATCAATATAGATGAAAATAAATGTTAAAAAATTTAGAACATATAATAGATAATAGGGTAAAATTGAATTTTGTTTTTAAATAGATTATATAAATTTAGATAAAATTGGGAAAATTATATTCCTTGAAAAAAACCAAGAAAATATATAAATTATACATAATATAAATTAATAATTTTGGTAGAGGGAAAATCAATTCATGAAATAAATTTTAATTTTTTTAAAAAATTTGTAAATGTATTCAAAAGTGAACCATGTGGAGAAAGCTATGAAATATTCATTTAAAAAATTTAAATTTATATGAATGGAATGTAAAATAAATTGAAGAAACAATATATTTTTGAAAAAAAACATTCTTTATGGTATATAAAGAACATGGAGGCCTTGTTTGGTAAAAATAATAAAGAACATTCTAATTATATTTTTAAATAAAAACCATTAAGATAATTAAGTAACCAAAAACAATATGAGAGTTTTATAAAAAATGAATGAAACAAAGAATAATATAATTGTATAAATAGTTATTGATATAATATCTCATGTTTCAGTATATACAATTAGAGGAATTTTGGATAATTAATTAAAACATGTCTCTCAGAAGGATGATAGAATTGACAATCTTTCATTACTCGGTTAATCGATAAATAAAAAATAAATTGAATTATGGAACATGACATGAATATTTAAAACCAATAATTTATTTTGTATAACAATTTAACAAAATTACATGGAATTTTAATTTCATCATATAAATTAAATCAGTTTGCATAACATGAATTGTGTATCAGAAAATTTAAATTGAGAACCAGAAACCCATTTATTCATTAAAAAATTTTAAATAAATATATGGTGAATGTTAGAAGATAAATTCAAATTTTAATATAATGATATAAAATTAATTCTCAATAGGATGTATATACACCTTATAAAAGGATGTTTTTTCACAAGAGAATACATTTCATAGTGATAAAATATTATAATTAATAATCCTTACAATTATCGTATCATTGATGTTATAATTTTATCAAAGAAGAGTCAATGTGTTAAAATTGAAAATATTGAATAAAATGGTTAAAATAAAACAAAATAAAATTAGAGGATATTTCACACCTAATAATGGAAAACCAAGATTAGTGAATTGGAATTATAAACCAATGAATGTAAATTGGGATTAGAACCCACTTAAATCCATTCTAGATATTCCATGTATTTATTTTAACTATTACATGATAAATATGTATAAACTATTTAATATTTTTATAAATTTTTACAATTTTATTAATTTATAAATAAATTAAATTATCATTTATTTCAGTTACAGATTTAATTGCCTTATTGGATAATCATGTATCATCTTTTGTAGGGCGTTCATATCACATTTTCAAAACAACATTGGTATTATAACTACGGTGGAAGAGTTAATTATTACATCATTTATAGAATAATAATGCTCAATGTTTTTTCATTTTCAAATATTGAAATCACTTTTATAACTATATATAATTTTCACCAATGATAAACTAATTAGATCACTTTATAGCAGGTAGTAATCCCTACATACGCATGAACAACGTTTTAGTATTCCAATTGATGTATGGGTATAATAATACAAGATATATTATTATTTGGAAATATAATTATGTAATTAATATAAAATATATTCCTTATAAATATCATCATAAATAATAATTAATGGTGGTGATAGAAAAATAAACACATTGTTTTGTGGTAGTGGTATTCCACATGTATGCAAAAACGATGTCTTTGTTCCCCATTTAATGGGCAAAGAGATGAAAATGGTTGTACCATGGTCATTATAAAAATTAAATATATTTTAGAAACTAATTTTTTATATCATCAAGATCTATGAACATATTATGTATACAGAAAAATAAATAAAATTCAATCTTGTTGGTTATGATTTTTTCTATTATCTCTGATAACCACATTGGATTGCAATTTATGTATTTTAGGTCTGGTATTTTTGTGACACCATGAACTATTGGATGTGGGAATGGATGTTTTGGATATTTTTAGAAGCTTAATGGATAGAATATAGTTCTCAAATTTTTAGAGTATGATTTTAGATTAGGTACCCTTATATAAGAAGGGGAGGGAAAATATTGGAATTTCATTATGTTTTAAAATAATATATATTGAATTTTTTTAATGTGTAAAATAATAAAAATATTTTTAATATATGATCAATATGAATTTAATTACTATAATATAGTCAATTCTCAGTGGATTTAAATTGATTCCTCTAACTTTTATCCTCTCATTATCTCCTTTTTATGATTTCCATAATATCTTTTTTACTCTTTATGGGTAAATAATGTTATAATAAAAATAAATTGATTGATAATTGTAAAATTGATGATATTTTATACAATATCCCAAACATTTAGGAAAAATTTAGGTTTTTTTGAGTTATAAATATTTTATATTATATTATTTAATATAATATAACATTATGGTTTTCAGAGTATTCACATAGTTAGAATTTAATCACTTCAATATATAAAAATAATTAATATATAAATATTTAAAAAATACCATGTACTTTATACTTATCAAAAATATTTATTGAATGTAATAATTTACTACAAAAAAATATTAAATTTATTATTTTTAAAATGATATATTTGATTTTATTACTTATTGAACAAGGATTATCTCATGGTTGAATCTGTATTTAATGTAATTATATTAATAATTGAAATTTAAAATAAATTAAGATGATAAAAATAATTCATGGTTTAAAGATATATTTATAATTAATCATATCCATTTTTTCCATATCAAAAATATATTAACATATTAAAAAACAAGATAGAAATTTTAAATTTAACCTTTAATTAGAATGATATAAATTTTAAATCAAAGGAATGTTATAATAAATTGTTATTATTTAGAATATTGAACTTATATATTAAATCATAAATAATAAATTGAAATAAACAAATGGTTTTGGGGGATTTTTTAGTTTCATACAAGAGTCATAATCTTGTTTTTCTCATTTACCCATACTAAGGTGAGAAATATTTTCTATGGTTACTATTAATAATTACCAAAAATAAATTGGGCATAATTTCCATATTTGAACCAAATAATTACAAATATGGAAGATATTTATAGAAAATATTTTTTCTATATGATAAATAAATCAAACGTTGAAAAATATATATAACACAATAAAAATTCATTTTTTAGATTTTCATTTTAGGCCCAAAAATCAACTTTTACTAAAATTAAGTATAATAATGATTCAAATTGAATTATTCCATTATATATAATCAAATTATATATTTTTAAATTTAATGAATATTTATTTTCATCATGTCTATTTTCATAAAAATAACTGCTAGTTTTACAAAAAAAGGAATTGTTCACTATTAACTGAAAAATTGATATTTTCATAAAAATAAAAATATTTTATCCTAAGATAATTTTTATATGATTATTTCAATAATAATATCAATTATTTCAATAAAATTTCTAATATTTGTAAAACATTATTTATAATATTCACTAAAAATCAATAAACACCATTTTTAGGAAACCCTATTTTTAAATCATAAAATGGAAACAAAAAATTGAAATATAATTTCAAAATACATAATAAATAAATTTCAATTATGAAGAATGATTATATATATATATATATATATATCAAAACTCTGTTACACCTATTAACACCCACTAATTACATGGCAATGTTATATTGATTATATTTGAAATTATATTATGTTGTGTGGTAAGGTCCATAACCTTGATTCTATCATTGTCAGATCTATTTTTCCAATATCCAATGCATCAGAAAAATGATATATTCTCTTTCAATATATATTAATATATATATATATAATCCTATATCAAAATTCATTAATATTATCCTCATGTAAAAAAATTATTATATTTTGATTGCACTTATATTTGATATATAAAAAACGCATCTCATAATTTTAGTCTAAATGGTATTACTAATCCACCCATTGTATTTTTTTTCATTACCCAAATGAGTTACAATGTCAATAATTATATTATCCATATTGGAAATAATTTAACTATGAAACCAATATGGTAAAATCCCACTCACAAATTCATTATTCTATTATGAAATGTATGGAATCACATATCACATAGTATTGACACAATAATATAACAAATAGATGAATATTAGATACATTATTGATGTATATTTAAAGATACATAAACCATTAAAACCTTCATATAAATATATATGATTAACATATGATATTGTTCCATCATTGCCTATTTGAGTGTTGTTTCACTCATTTCAACACCCATTTTGGAATATTACAGTTGAAGAATAGTTTTACCCATTATGTTAAAATTTCAATTATTGATAATGAATTTCTAAAAACCAAAATTGATATAGAAAAAATATCAATGTACATTTTGATCACCATACAAAAAATCGTTTTCAACATATACACAATCCAGAATTATTTTTTCGTATAATTTTTTTAGCAAGCCTATCTTCAAATTTGAAACACATTAAGGGTCTTAAATCATTATATCTTAATAGTGTTAGTTATTATTTATTGATATTAATGTTTATATACATATAATAAAAATATAAATTACTAGAAGAGGTGTAAAATAAAACTCTACTAATTATCAAGTGTTTAATGTTGTATTGTTATATGTGATATCATAATGATCCCGAAAAATTCATGTGAATAAATTCTATAAAAAATAAATAAGAAAATATGTTAATATATTTTGTTATATATATATATATATAAATTTATTGAACAATTATGAGTTTTATTCTCCATCCATAATATTTTTTCATTTAATATCTTATAAATTTCGAACTCTTTATGAACACACATATTCGAATGAAATATCCTTCAGTATTTATATTATTAGTTGATTTATATATTTCATTGAAATATTTATTAAATGTATTTGTTTTCATTTTATTGTAATAAAAATTATATACTTTCTTCTATCCCTATTTTCAAACCCATTTCTAACTATCCCATTAAAAATAGTGAACCATTCCATATAGCCATTCTCAGACATCTTCTTTTGGAATGTTATTTTGTTGTAGTATATTTTACATTAGAATATATTGATGATATAAATTTTTTCAGAATAAATTTCACTAAAATAGGTATAAATTTCATATAATGTATGAGATTTTTTTCATGTTGGTTTATCCTACCATGCAATATCTTTAGGCGTTTCGAATTAAATTTCCAAAGAAATATATGATGTTCTACTTTAGGAATGTCTCCTACCAACCACGATATTATTTTCATTAAATGATAATTTCATCATTTCCTATTAACATTATTTATATTCAATGACTTTTAGGGACAATTTCAAATTATCCATGATGTGATCATCCATCTAAATAATAATAACCCATTATTTTTTTGTAAAATACTTTCCATCTGCCTTTTTGTTTATAAGTAGCTCAATAATTTTTATAATTATCTTGTGGAATAATTTTCCTAATTTCTACAATATTTAATAATTTTTATTTCCTTATTATCACATTATCATAATTTTTTTGGTTCATTAACACATACCAACCCTCTTTATAACTTTGAACACTTTTGTTTTACATTTACATAAATTCACCTAGAAATAAAATCATGATGTACTATCTATGTGTGTCATATTTAGTGAACCATTATTTTGTATATAAGAATTAAAAATTACTTATAATATATTAACAGACAATTTAGGTAATTTTTATCATTTACATTTTGAAATATTGTGCTAGAATTTATTTTTTTTTATTCAAAATCCTAAAAAACAGTATTTGTTGATAATATATCTTCATCTTTCTTCTTATGATATAGTCTAGTATGATTTATAACCATACCACTAATAGGTAAAAATATTCATTTCTAAAAATTTTAGACTATCATATCCACTTGTATACAACTATAACCATCAATGAAGTTGTGAATGATTAAATAGATTATATTCCTACCAGTGCTGAGCATATTTTTCTATCAATCCTACAATAGTAGATGACTTCAATAGTGTGAACTCATATATCAACAAAATGAGTTATCTTTTTTCAATCATTTATTAGTAAATTGAGTCATGGATAATCCCAATACCATTTTTCAAATAACATGAGTCTTATAGAATGAATAGTTATTTTAGTCACACTTTTGAAAAAATGACTCTTATAAGTTAATGAAGAAGATCATACATTGGTTATTTTTATATTTATCAAATCAACCTCAAACACAAGAAATAATATATTTACAACGGCCTTCTAAAATTAATGTGTTTTTACTATATATTCTCATTAACATCACATATTTCTAACATTATCCTCAAATATACTACTATTTGATTGAAATGAATTATTAATCATTTTTTACATTTTTATCCTTGATCGTAAATTTTATATTCAAGGCATTAATGATGAATTTATTTGAATCTTCCAGTGCCAAAATGTTTTCCAAAAATTTTCAATTAATAAAAAAGATCCCATAAATATTTATTTTTAGACATTATCCATCATGAGTAAATTATTTATTTCATTATAATAATGATTTAATAATTGATTCAACAAGTTTACTTATATTGTTTCATTTCTATATCATTTTCTTTAATATATTTTATATCTCATAAAACTATGAAAAATGATTTTTAATTTGAAATATAAATTCCCCTGATAAATAAAAAATTATATGTGAATAAAATTTGAACATTCTTCACGTATTCCTTAACCTCATAGTTTACCACTTCAACTATTTTAATCAAATAATTACCTTTGTTATATCGATGGGTAGAGCATGATTAATATGGATTATCATAATCAAAATATTTTATAAGTAAATTAGACATTTATTACCTTCTATTTTTGGTAAATCATCCTTTAATTTTGTTATCAATATCCACATAAACAACTTATATACAACATATTCATTTATGTTATTCATAAGAATTGTGTTTCAACATTGACAGTGATGAAGATTGAGATGTACATCATATGAACATATGAATTTTCATCACATGATTACAATATATTTTCCAATTAAAATGAAAAATATTATAAATTTAGTTATATTTTTCTTGTATTCATTGTGATTACACAATAATATCGTAGTAGACTATGTAGTCAACATAGAGTTGAGATAAATAGAGTGTTATAATTTTATAGAAGTTACTTATATGTTTAATTAATCCATGAATATTGTATCCTCTATATTAGTTAAGATGTAAATATTGTTTATGTTGACTCAAAACTCACTAACATGTGTAATTTAGTGACTATGAAATAGATAATTATAAAATATATTTTAGGGGTAGTTATAGTAACAATAACAGTTTAAAGGACGATTTAATGGACAATTGTAGTTATCAAAAATCATATACCACTCACTATTCTAAATATAAGATTGTAATAATTTTTAAAATATTTAATAATTCCTTATTTATTATATAATGGTGGTTTATACGTAATCCATATCTCCAAAATGGTTATTAATATATTAGAGTAAAAGAAAAAAATAGAACATGGGAATGAACAAGTTCACACAAAAAATAAATACCAACATCCCGAGAAATTGTTTCATTATTATAAAATACATGTTCATTTCAACAATCCTAGCTAGATTCCAAAGCATCGTCTTTTTTTTTTCCCACTCTGACTATAGGTTTATTTGATTTTGGATCCCATGGACTACTAAAATAGATATTTCCTCCTCTAGATCGAGCTTGATATTTGATTACTTGAAATATGATCTCATAGAGACATTCCTTCGATGATTTTAATAATCATTCCCAGCCCATATTTTTGTATAAACTAGAATTAAACCATCATTTCTAACTATATTGAAATTAAATTTTAAACATAATGTTTAAAATATATATAGTTAATGATTCATATAGATTGGAGATGAATGGTGCCTAATAAAACCATTTACTTCTCATTGTCACTTACATCATATGTTATGTTACACCATTTTACACATATTTATAACGAATATAAGTTATTACGAATATCATGATAATAACATTTTTTGAGCATAATAATTCTAGGACCCATATTCCTATGGAAAACGAATTAGTAAAACCATATCCAGTGACTGTATAATAGAACCCTTCCTTTCAAGTTGTAATGGAGTGTATACTAGCATTACATATTAGAAAAATACTCATTTATTGAAAGCCCCATAATATGCTTACCCTTAGCAACTATCCTTCCATCCAAGTAAGAGAATATAATGGAAATTAAAAAAATTTAAAATATACTAACCAGAATCAAGGGAACCCATGAAAATTTAAATGTACACACAGAGAGAATCCCTATGTATAAACCCTTGGATTATAGGTTCATTATAATAAGGGGAACTAACCTAGTAAACTTCCACTACAGAATTTGTATTACTACGCTTGTTGTAATCTGGATCATAAATATACCATATAATTAGGCCTATTTTATTATAGATGTACATAGTATTCCATTTCATAGAGTATGAAGAATAAGATAGATCAATACAAAACGTCTATATAAAATTCCCAACCATCTTGAATCCATTACAATAAGAAGGTATCTTCTCATATATGATACTATTATGAAGATCACCATTCTATGTTTGGGGAAATTTTGATTAGTAATAATGGAATAAAAAATCAACATCAATGAGGATCCTTGTAATGTATCCAAACTGAGTATCCACTTTGACATTTTTCCTCTTCATGGGAACACCAACAACTAAGATGATGTCAACTAGGATCATTGGATTCCAAGTAATCTATTTCATACTAGTTAAATATAATTATCAACAAGTTATAAAATTTATGACTAAAAGTGGATTATGTATTGAATCTTAGAATTGAATACAGTTCATCTCTAGTCACAAAGATATCAAGACAACCCCCTAGTATCACCGTTTATATTCATCATATGGTAATGGAACATGAATCTAGCCACATTTTAGTGGAATAATTGTCCATTCATCAAATCCCCACATCATCATAAGTCTTGGGATATGAGTTTTCAGCCTCCAGGGTTTTGATCATGAAGTGAATACCACAAGAAATGATAAAAATCCTACAAGTCATGAGTTTTTTTGAAAATGACATATTGATTAAGAAGTATGTGATCCATTGATCCTATTTTAAAAATATGATCTCAGATCCCTTTATTGAGATAGTAAAATATTCGATTTTGAATTACCTTAATCAATACATCTTTTAGGGATGAGATGAAATCCTTCATCTCCATTGAAAATTAGATCATTAGAATTAGTCCAATGTCGATACCCCAGACTAGAAGAGTAATTTTATGATAATAAAAAGAAGATAATATTTGAATCCATTGAAATTTAGATATCCATGGATTTTCCATGAGATACACACCCTAGATTCCATACCATTAATTATTTTTTGTAAAATACAATTAATCTAAATTCTAAAACTATTAATTTAATATGATGATATGGAATAGATGCATGAAATGTAACTATAATTAAATAAATCTAAGCTTGGATAACCTACTATATTTATTTAGAAAATTAATTCAACACAATAATTCATTCAACAAATATTACATTATTTAGTTTTCGAATTATTTATTTTATTTTTCCATTCATTGAATAATTATTGTTTCAGCATTCCATAAGATGATATGGTAGTGGTTTCATATGTAAAATTAGAGAGATATTACCAAGATAAAAATAATTTCCATTTAATACAAAAATTTAAAAATGATCATTTCATTTTCTTGTACAATGTAAAAAATTTAGAGATAATAAAATGAAGAGAAAGAAAATTTTATCCTTTTCATTAGATAAAATAATATAAATTTCAATGTCATCGTAAACATTAAAATGTCATGTATTCATTATTTATAGGTTTACGGATGAGATATGTTGATAAAATAAAAATAATATTATTTTTATGGACATTTGATCCATTATCATTTTTCCTTATCCAAAATCACTCAATATACATATATCAAGGTGAAATAAAATTTCTATGTTTACAATTAATCATGAATAAAAATAAAAATTATATATTTGTTAAATTTGGTCTCATTAATTAAAAAAATTTAATCCATTTTTAATATTCTAGATAGTAAGGTTACATAGTTTATTAATGTAATTCTTCGAAAATGCGATTCAAAATGTTTTTAAAAAAAATTCTTATCTATGCATAAAATGTTTTTATACAAATTTTAAGAATTAAATTCCTATAAAATGTCATAATTAATTTATTGTTAATAAAAATTAACAATTTAAATTTTGGAACTAATAAATAAATAAATTTTAAATTATAACTTATTTAAATGAAAATAAAATTAATTATAAATATATGTATTTTCAGTATTCAAGGAAAATTAAATCTTTGTATAAGTTTACCGAAAATTATTCATAAAATAAATATATTATGATTATATTAAAAATAAGTGAAAATTTTCAAATTAATATTATATAATTAAAAAATAATACATTTAAATAAAACAATACATTAAATAAAAACCTAATTTCATAAAAAAATATATATTCCCCTTTGACTGAAAATAACCAAATATTATCATAATTAATATAAAAAATTGAAAATACAGCTATTGAATATTAAATAAATATGGAAATAATTTATCTTCATAGTACAAGGTTTCTTACATTCTTTCCCCTTTTTAAAATGTTTTCCTCCCAATTTTATTTTCTTATTAAAAAAGTGGTACTACCTTTCCCAGAGAGCATTTTCAGATTCTCATATTACCTCAACAACTATATGATTTTTTCAAAAACAATTATCCAAGTGAATTATATTATTATTTAATAGATTTTATAAATGGTCATGAATTTTAACAGGCTATTCCTTTTGAGTAAATATCTCTTTTAACTAAATTACACCCAGCCTCAAAACATGAGATCAATCTTGAATAACTTTCTTTATATAGAAAAGAAATATGATTTGAACCATGGATAAACATAGATGGAATGAAACTATGAAATTAATTAATCATATTGTATATGAGTATTCATATAGTATAATGAATCATGATCGTAGCTACCCCATTTTACTTAAATACATTAATCTTTTCCACAGATACATAGAGGAAAACGTGGTCACATACCTTGAAGGAATGATCATTCCTCATATTTCCTATATATGGTTTCTTCCTACAATTATAAATTCCATTATTTTATATAATTAACAATAACTTATTAACCATTGACCATATAATATTTTGTCCCATAAACTACAATTCTTCTACATAATAATAAAACATGTGTTTGAACCCTCTGTCCATATAATTCTACAAAAGATGCCATTTGTATTCTGGAAGGAAACTTTTTTTAGAAGAAAAACCTACAAATGAATGATAATGATCCAAAAATCCTTAGAATTACATTATAAAAACAATTCAAGTTTTTCATGGTTTGAATCATTTACATGTATTATCTTTTATATTGATGATGAATTGTTTTAATGAAATTTAATTTTTTTACTAAAAATGTTATAAAACACATTAAAAAAATTAGAACTGAAATTAGGATCATGATTAGAAACAATATATATATAAATTCAGTGTTCTATAATTATCACCCTGATTTTAAGTTGATAATTTTTATCTAATTAAATAATACCAAAGATGGTTAAGAAATGTGTGGATTTATTTAATCTATCAATAATCACCCAAATTACATTGTTACCTCCTTATTTACATGGAAATCATACCAAAATATACAATGATATATATTCCCATTTTCACTATGGAATTTCAAATTGTTGATGAATCCAACTTGGTATGTATCAATTTTTTATTAACAAGTTGAAAAGACAAAATCTAAGTGGTAATGTTATTAATATAACATTTCATTCCAACCCACCAGTAATAGTTCTTATGGTCTCTCTGCATCTTTTTATAACATGGTGAATGGGATACATAGAACTATTGGATTCATTCAACACATCACACAACAAATTCGAATCAAAATAAACACATGATCATTTTCTAAATCCTATGATACTTCCATCATCATGATTAGTCACTTGGAAGTTACACTTGGTAAATTTTTATTTTTTCCAACATTTTTTGATCGTTATTTTTACCATTATATATTATTTAAGAAATAAATTATATTAATATCATTTGATACAAAATTAATTAGGTTATTTCTTGATAAATTGTATTGATAAATTTATCAAATCTTTTTCCAAAGGTTCACTTTCAAAAAATTATCATGGATAATGATGTGTTTTTTCTAACTTGAATCATCATAAATTTTGTTCCATTAAAGGATGATAAAGGAATATGTTTTCTTAATAGCTAATTATATCCAAAAAAATTCCCTAATTCATGTTCAAATCCTTCTGATAAAATGCATACATAAAAATTTTGTGATCATTTTATATTTCATATTTTACCCGAACCATGGAAAATAAGGGGGAATGCTACTAAGATTATAGGGAATTATTCATCCCCCTCGATGGTAGCCATCTATGGTGGGGTTTCATCAGATACTACTATTACTAAAATAATAAATACGTGTAAACCTAATAAAGTTGATATATTGAAATATCATGGCTCAAATTATACGTTCCAATTATATTTTTAGTGGGATTCAGATCCTTTTCTTATGTGAATAACTAAAAACATTTTTGTTTCTTTTATGGAAGAAATACCTAAACATAATGAGGAATTGATTGGGTAATTTTGATACACTCTTATTACGTAGATTTCAAGATCTTAAAGGGATACACCATTGTTTCTTGATGATTTGAGGGACTACTTGGTTTGATTTTGGGGGCTTAGAAATTGTCGTATAATCACTCTAAAGAAAGGTATGCATCATATTGTATTTACATATAGAGTCCCAAAATACATCTTTAAGATTTTGATTAGTGTCGTTAAAACCTATTTTCATTATGGTTCACCAATTAAATCTCTTATCAAATACCTTTAAAATTATTTTCTCCTCTATACAAACATGTATTGGAATAAGGGGTCTCAATTTGTTTTTTGTCACCTCGTGGTTTTTGAGAGGTTTATTGTATTTTAGGGGCTCTGAAAAAATATTGATAATGAATTTGAGTGATCTAGTTCTGGCCATTTTACTTTTGTATTAGTTGATTTTTACATTTCTCCTAAACATATTGAAATTTTTATTCTTTTTGTGGGTGATTTAATGTTTTAATTATCAATTTGGTTTGAGTGGAAACCAGATTTTTGGGACTCTTGTTATTTCATTGGTAATTATTTTGAGAAATGCTGAAGGAATCATCAATGTTCTCATTATTAATCACTAGGATACTAATATGATGTTTTCCAGAAGAAATAGTATTGAGATTCTCATTATATGAGTATACAGGTCTTTATGAAAAATGACAATAATATTATAAGTTCCCCCTTTGTTGAGGCTTACAGAAAAGGCAACATGGTAGAGGATATTAGAGATACAGATGCAATTACTGATGGTGATGGTTTGATGGCCTCCAATTCTATTGGTTTTCGAATATCATGTTGTTCATATGATCTAAAAGAAACAAAAGGGGCTGATTTGTTTATGATGATGAAGAGAATCACTCTATGTGTGAGGCAACTATTTAGGATGTTGTTAATTTGGAATGATCCATATTTTAGTAGATTATTCTAGAATCACATGTAAGGGGAATCTATTTGATTCATAAGAATTTTATATGGTGTTACTTATGAATCTTAGGGCTCTCTCTATATTTCATATTGATAATGGGGTTGTACGAAAGGTGAACGATCTTCTATAGATGCCAATGGTGAAATATGTTTATGTTGTTCAGTCTACATTCTCTTTTATATTTAGGAGTCTATATGGGGTTAATCCTAGATAAATATATTATTTTTATAGTGATTATACTTGTCTTTTTCCAAAAAAAATCACAACCTAAATCACAAGTCATGCTTCAGATGGATGGCCCCAGGGATAATGAATCTACCGCAAATCTGACCCTATCAAGTAATGGTAAATATTACAATAATATTTTTTCTATGTTGGATTCTATAACACACTTCTTTTTGATCTGTTTGACCTTGATGGATTTGAGAGTGTAGGTTCTCATATCTATAAGAACCCCATTCTATAAAGATCCAAATATAGTGTAGCTGCATAATTATCAATGTAGTTAACCCTTGAGGTGAAGTGTGAAGATGATGTATCACCTCACAATGAGGATTCTGAGGAGGATCTTGTACATGATTTAACTCATGAGTCTTCTCGGGATGGAATTATTTTATATCCATCTCTTAATTGGGCTATCTAGGCGGATTATTTGATGTATTATATTTCTTTTGTACATGAGGATTCCCTTGTGAATGATCCACTAGCTATGATTGCTGATCCTAGTACACATGATACTGTCTAGGGTGGCTATCCAGATTGATCTGTGTGTGTCAGATAATGAATAGGATGTATAAGAGGATTCTTCCTATAAGGATGCTCTGATGCATGATGTTCATGTTTTATAGGAGGGTACCTATGTGGATAATCCACTAGCGGCACATGTTGATCCTACTATATGTGATTTTCTCTAGGGTTTGATGCCCATGTTGATCCGGTTGTGTATGATGCTACACAAGATTAACATTAGGATGTTGTATTGACATGATATGATTAGTTTTCAGCTTATGAGTCACCATCATAGATAATGAAATGGGGAATATGGAATCACCTGGAATCTCCTGGGGGGGGGGGGGTTGATGTCAAGGTCGGTCTATGAAGAGGTGATCTTGGTGACTTGTGTTACATGTGTATTTTTTCATTGTTGTGGTTCTGTTGTATTATCACATTTTATCCAATCTTTTCCTATACATTAATTATATTTAATAAAAGTTGGACTGATGTATCCTTCCATGGCTAGGTCGTTTTGGTGTATCAAGACACAACTGTGTCCATTAAATGAATTATTGTTATAGAGGTTAATTTAAATTTTTTGGGACAAATAGTTTATATGACCCTTCAAGAATATTTTTTTAGTTTCTGAAAATAATCAAAACAATCATTCTACATGAAATTTTAACTCCTTTTCAAGATAATATAGTTTATGGGCTAAGAAATAAAGAATTGTTTTCACAAAAAATTAGGATGGAACATTCTAATCCATAAAAATAGTGAATATCCATGAAACGTTTACACAATGGACATTCTTTAATATTGTGTATTTTTGAAAAGTCATTTTTATGCCATCATAAAAAATATTAACAATAAAATTAATCCATTACAACTAACATTAACACATACATTTTCTATATGGATTATATTCATTAATGTTTAAAAAAATACCAAGCTATCATTCATGGCCCTCATGAATTTTATAATGTACAAATATGTCACAAATAATCACAAATAGATTTCTTATAAATTAGTTATGAAAAAATATTTTGAAAGTATTCATAAATGAAACTAGTGTATTAGGTAACCCAAAAACAATAGTTTCAAATTGTTATTTATCATACCTACTATGATAGATATCTTTATAATATCTTACAGCTTCACCTACAGTTGATGATTCCATGATCAAATATCAATATTCAAAAACAATATCCCTAAAGTTAATAATACTAATTATCGATATGAGGTAAAGTGAAATATATGATTACCATGATGTTTTTAGGGATCCATAATTAATGAAATATCTCACTTAAAAATATAGATTTTTATTAAAAAGAATAATATATCACCATGGTAAAGTTATAGGTCATGGGTAACCACTTTATATAATCTCTTATAACTAGTTTTTAAATTCCTAAAGTTCTACTAGTGAAAATTCAATAAGGGGTTCTAAAAATGTGTTTACCATAAAATATTCTAGAGTAATATCATCCTATTTCATGCTTTGGGGAGTAGTGAAATGGAAGATGTTTTCATTGCAGTTTATTACCTCATGGGAGATGCAGATCAATGGAGGTCATTAATTAAAAATGCAATGGAATATGAAAAAGTATCAAATACGGATTGGAGGGAGTTTAACGAGATTTTCATAGAAAAATACATTCCTCGTGACAATCTAGCGGATATGGAAAGACAAATCCTGAGTTTGAGGCAAATTGTGGATGAGAATGTCACAAAGTATAAGGCTAAATTTACAAGGATAACGAGGTATGCAGTAGATTATATATGTAACTAATGGAGAAATATTGATTGATTATTTCATGGGATAAAACAATTTCTTCATCAAGAATTAATCTCACAATCCTTCTCATCATACAAAGGTATTGTCTCATGAGATATCAATACAGAAATGGAATTCTCTATGTCTTACATCATTGAATCAAAGCTAGAGATGAAGATATTTTCTAAACACACCAGAAATGGAAATAAGGGGAAGAAGGGAAAACGAGAATTTTTATATTGTGGTAAATTAGGGAAGAAACACCCTGGTACATTCTTAAAGGGAAGGAGAGTCTATTAGAAGGGTGGTGAAAAAGGCCACAAAGCTCGTGGTTGCAAGGGAAATAAAGAGGTTGTCAATGATGAATGCTACAATTGTAGAGAAATGGTTCATTATGAAAATGAAAATCCTAAGCACAATAGAAACATACCTTAAAAAAGGCCCATGGAGCATGTTTGATACTCTGCGATCACTACTGGTGACTTTGATGTTCTAAATGTCGTGGTGGAAGTTAATTTAATTGGTTCCTCATATTTAACAAAGGGATTATTTGATTCAAGATCATCGTATTGTTTCATATCATCCCAGTTCATTAGAAAAACTAGATATTTATAATTTGATTTAACATGGTAGTTATTAGTAAAAACATAGAAGTGAAGTATCATTGCAACAATGTTTTGTGAATCTATCCCCATTAGAGCATATAAATGTTTATTATATGTTGATCTCATCGCCATACCCATGATGGAATTTGATATAATCATCGTTATGAATTATCTTTTATACCATGATAAGAAAAATTATTGTAAGAAAGAGGAGGTTACAATTTTCATTGATGATAAGGAGTACCTTATCATTTGAGCAGAAATTTCACCACCTGAATCTTATGTAGATCCATCCCCTAGTAGATCTACTAAATTCAATTATTATGGAGTAAGAGATGTAAATTACAATGGGTGAGGAATATAATTTTCAAATAGAGGATGTACCTATTGTACAATAAAATGTTGATGTGTTTTCATAGGATTTACACATCCTCTTGAACGAGAAATTGAGTTTTTTCAGTGATTTATTTTTTTGGTTCAAGGCCCTTATTAAATACCCCATTATTGAATGGACACTGTGCAACTAGTGGTTATAAAGAAACCAATAATGTAATTCGGTAATAAAGGATTAATTTTCCCAAGTGTTTATCCACTAGGAGACCCTATTCTTTTAGTTAAGAAGAAAGATGGATTTATGAGGATGCACATTGACTATAAGGAAATCAATGTTATAATGAAAAAAAACATGTATCCCCTACCTCACATTGAGGATTAATTCAATCAACTTCATGAAGCTCAATATTTTTCAAGACTGACCTTCGATTTGGATATCATCAGTTGTGCATGAAGAAGTAAGACATTCCGAAAACAGTATTTTGAACCAGGTACAGGCATTACAAGGTTACAATATTTCTTTTGTGACTGACTAATGAACTATATATAATCATGGATCTATTGAATAGAGTTTTAAAGGAATATCAGGATAACATTGTGTTGGTATTTATTGATGATATCTTGGTATACTCAAAATTCTACGACGATCATGAAAATAACTTGAAAACTATTCTCAAAATCCTAAGAAGAAATCAATTATATTTGATGTTTAGAAAGTGTGAATTCTGGGTTCATGAAATTTCATAACTTCACTTATTGTCTATGATGATGGAATATTTATTGATGCTTCTCAATCAAGAGAATTAAACCAGTGTCCATCACTGAGGAATATAAATGAGGTACACAGTTTTATTGGTTTAAAAGGTTATTATCGGTGTTTCGTCCATAATTTTTGTCAATTGGCTAACCCATTAACAAAGCTCATACGTAAAGTGGATAAATTATTTTAGACAAAATAGTGTGAATATTATTTTGATGATCTGAATATAATATTGGTCAATGGTAATATATTGACTCTACCATCTGGTATTGATGAGTTTGTTATTTATATTGATTCCTCAAAAAAGGACTTGGTTTTTACTTTATGTGGAATGATAGGGTTATTGCATATGGAACACGACAACTAAAAATTAATGAACCAAACTATCCCACACATGATTTTGATATTGCAGTTATAATCTGTTATTTGAATATATCGATACATTGTATCTATGGTGAAAATGTGAGATATATACTGATCACAAGATTTTGATGTATATTTTCTCAAAAAAAATCCCAACATGAGGCAAAGATGATGGCGTGAAGTACTCAAATATTATGATTTCTCTATACAATACCACCCACCGAAGGCGGATAAGGTTTCCGATGCATTGAGTAGAAAGGATCATAGAGTTTTGAACACGATGAGAGTTTAAAGGTATCCTTTATTCGTGGATATAGTGATGAGGGAGATGGGAATAATCATGGAGGTTGAAAGATCGATAATTTTTCAAATGGATGCCAATCCAAATTTACTAGAAAGGATAAAAATTTTCTTAGACTGATGATGAGGTGTTTTAAAATTAAATTAAAGCTATAAATGATGGGAGATTAATTGAATTCGTATATGAAGATGGAATTTTTAAAATTAGGAAGATACTTTGTGTTCCTAACATTACTGATTTAAAAGGGAATTGTTGGATGATTCTTATAGCTCTAATTTCTCTATAACCCTTATAAGCACTAATATGTATAGAGATTAGAAAGAAAATTTTTTGTGTGACAACATAAAGAGGGAGATTTCTGATTATGTGTCAATATGTATGGTTTTACAACAAGTGAAAGCTAGAAGAAAATATCCTAGATGAGTTATGAAACCTCTTCTCATACCAGAGTGGAAATGGGATGATATTATGATATAATTTTTCATGGGACTACCAAAAACTCATATATGGAATGATGAAATATAGATCACTATTGATAATATTTCGAAGTCAGATCAATTTGTTGTTATAATACAAGATTTAACACTTGAATTTTTTTAAGACTATATATTAATGAAGTTGTAAGACTTTGTGAAGTACCCCTATCGATGTTTCGGATCCTGATCCTCATTTTATATCAGGATTCAATAAACGACTTCAGAAGGCCATGGATACTAAACTTTGTTTGACCACTGCCTACAACCATCAAACTGATAGATAATTAGAACAGACTGTTCAAATCTTAGAAGACATGTTGAGATATTCCTAACATGAATTTCATGGTATATGTGGATCAATATTTACCTTTGGTAGAATTTTGGTATAAAAATAGCATCCATTAATGTTTTTAGATGGCACCATATGAAGCATTATTTGGAAAGAGATGTCGCACACCAACGTTTTTGGATGATCTTTATGAAATAAAATTCATAGGCCAAGAGAAGGTTGGGGAAATAATGAAAAAGGTGAAAATTATCAAAAACCAAATATAAGTAGCTCAAAGTAGGCAAAAGATCCATGCCGATAAAAAAAGGTAGGATTTCGAATTTCAAGTAGGAGTTCTTGTTTTCTTGAAACTATCTCTGTGTAAGGGTGTTATACATTATGGTAAGAATGGTAAATTATGTCCCATGTACATTGGGCCTTTCGAAATTCTAGAATGAATTGAAGTTGTAGCTTATCGTTTGGAAATGAATCCAAGTATTTCCAATGTTCATGATGTGTTCTTCATATATTGTTTGAGAAAATACATGCCTAACCCAACGCATGTACTCATTTATGAAGAAATAGAATTGGAACCCAACCTGTCTTATTGAGAAGATCATATCAGAATTCTAAATACAAGAGAACAAGTGTTGAGAAACTAGACGTCTCATCTGGTGAATGTTATATTGATAAACCGTAAGATGGAAGAACCCGAGAAATATATGATAAAGAACCACCCATAACATTATATACAGTAATATTTAGAAAATTTGAGTACAAAATTATTTTGAGGGAAGAAGGTAACACCCCAAGATTCTATTGTACAATTCTATTTGAGAAATACAATAGTTTGTGTTATACGCAACTTCGAGTTCTAACACACCACGACCAATCAAACTATTTGTTATGAATAGTAATACCAAATTTTTGAAATTTTATAAATTTTATTTTTCAAAATCGACTTCATTTTTGGATTCTTAACAACAAAATTATCTTAGGGTATTTTTTTTATTTTTCTAAAAATAGTAAATTTTTTATGAATATTTAAAAACACTCCGTTATTGTTTAAAACCAACGTTGTTTTAAATAAAGAAATATTTTATTTAAATTTTTTAAGGTCAAAATAGATACATAATACCTATATATGTTCAATGTAATTTATTGGAGTTATTTTATAATAAGATTAGAGGTGTGAAATTTTATTGAACTTTTTAGCGTCTTTTACCCACCTTCTAGGAACATTTGAATATTTTCATAAAACATAACATTACTGATTCTGTGAATTGAATTTCAAAAAAATGAGAGACACTGTTGACATCAATATGTAAAATGTGGTTTAATAGGATGAAAATATATTTTGGGGAATAGTAACTTTTACATTTTATTTTCCAATGTTAAAAGTATATAGGGTAATTAACGGTAAATATGTGATTATAAATACCAAAACACATGTACTAATTTAATTGGATTAGTTTATTTCTACAAAAATCATGCTTAGGAATAAAATATTATCTTTTTGGTCCACTTGGATTAGACTAGTACAATTATTATTATTTTATTTATAGAAGAGTTAAAAGTGTTATATTCAATGTTTAATAACTAATTTTTTTAATATGTGGTTATAAAATAGATAAAATATACTATAAATATTCATTAAAAATATAAAAATATTTCCTACATAATTTTACTTTATTTATAATTTTTTTTCATTATATAATTATAATTAATTACAAAAAATGATGATGTAGTAATTACCTTATTAATGAAGCATTAAAATAATTGATATTATAAATATCCAAATAAATTTAAATTGAGACTATTGATGAATTAGACTATTTTTTATTATTTATATTACATGTTAGGGTTAGTTAAATAAATTTTCTTCGAAATGATACTGTTCTTATTACATTCACAAATAAAATTACCAAATAGTGTCAAAATTAACATAAATGAGTTTTAAAAAAAATACAATATTATTAATTGATATAATATTCCGAAAAATATAATATTCAGCCAATGGACTTAAATAAGGTTATATATATTAATTAAGAAACACATGGAGTTCACTTGGATTTTTATAGTAATTTTATTAATCATTTATTACTATAATACAAGAATACATGGTCAATGATAAACAATTTTAGTAAGAGTTAATTGTAAAAGATAAGGTTAATATGGTTACTTAACCAGTCTAAAACTTATTGGTTGAATGGTTTTTGACTCTTACTCACCTTATCCAATAAATAAATAATTTTGGAGCCATTTAATAATAGAATATAATTGTATAATAAAATAATATTTCATGCTTTTCTTAATGTGACCATCTCCTCTCTAATAAATGGGTACATACCCTAATCTCAAAATCATGCATCCAAATCAATTTGGCTCGGCAAAACCCTCCTTAAATATCCACCCAAATATCATCAAATAGACCTATAGGAATTATTTGGATCATATCCAACTGAAGTAGCCATTTTGCTCAACTCAAAAGGAAACACCCCAAGAAGAGTTAATAATTTCACCACCTCTTTCAAGGTTCATTTCATCTTCAACTTTTTCCTTCATTGTTGTTTCCAAAAAAATAATAAATCTAGTACCTTATACATACAGTGATTTTGTTGTAAATATGTTACAACCACAATCATTATTCTATCCATCTTATGAATGACATGTCACTTTATGTGAGTACATACGGCTTACCGTCTACACGTCATGGTGTAGTTTATTATTCAAACACATCATTATTTGGATGGATTTAATAAAGAGTAAAAATAATTTAAATAATAAATATAACATTTCATGTATTCTTTATATATGATATACTATAAAATTTCAAATGATTTCACCATCAATAGTATAATATTGTGGCTCGTGCGTACGTATGATTTACCGTCTCCACACACGTGATGAAATTAATTCCACATAATAACCATTCAAAAATAATTTTCATTTTATGAATTAAAGTACTCGTTAAGAACATAATATCATCTTGGCTATTATTCAAATACATCCTATAAATATTAAAAACGACTTATGTAATGAATCATATAATGGAAAATGAATTAGTTAACACATGATATGATGATGCTAAAGAGATATTATAAACAAATAAATATTAGTAGATCATATATGATATCATATTTATGTAAATGGATCTTTTATAATTTAATAAAAATGATTTAACTATTATACAGGTGGTTAACATACCCTCGATCATGGAAATATACTAGGTAAGGGTTAATTCTACAATATCTTCTCGATCTGAGGTTGTTTATAACTGAGTATCTACTAGAACTCCTTATCATCCACATCTGTGATTCTTAAAAATATATTTCAAAACATTTTTACTATTTCCATGTCTATGTGTTAAATTCATCTATACCCAATTTTAATTTTTATATGATTTTTATAATGGAATCATTTCATCATCCTTTACTACATTTATGAAAAAATTAAGTAAAGAGTGTTTTTTAACTTATACAGCTGGTGTGACTATTTTCCGCAGTTATAACACCTTAAAATCTTTCCTTATAATATTATAAAAATATTTTCCCAATAAATGTTTTCTTTTATAATTAAAATAATTTTAAATTATTTCAAAATATAAATAGATACATCCCTCAAACAGTTTTGATTTCATATATGTCCACATCACTTGATATATTTTACACTTGTTTGAAGTTAATTTATTATGACACAATCTTCCATATTGTATCAAAGGTTTTGTAATAAGTTTTCAATGGATGTGTTATTTTTATACCATTCATTGTTTATGATTAAAGAATTAACATTTTGTATGGTAGTTTTAATATGAAACGTTATGTTATTTTTTATCCTTTTCATATGAGGAATTCATTGGACTTAGTAAGTGACAGGTGGATCCCCCTATAAATACTCGATGCATCTATATGACTCATTAGAAAAACCAGTGTATTGGAAAAAGGCCTTGAAAAAATATTATTTGTAGTCATGGCAGGATGCCTTGAAAATTTGGTTATGATGTCCGGAATTATGAATTCCATCATTATGAAATTAGCTTTTGATATTACGTGTCATTAGTGGACTAGTAGAATATCCATGTAAATAGGTAAATTAGATTATTTGATTTATCATTACCATATTATACTGAAGATTAATTTTCTAAGGCTTGTGTTTTAGTCTAATAAATTGCTTTAAATGTTTATGAATATTTATGAATGATTCCGCTATATTTTTAACCTTAATATTCACCTGAGCTCACCCATTTCAATGTTTTATTTTTCCTATGATGTGAAAAGTATATTATGACTGAACTACATGGATATTCTAAAGGAGATGAATGTGTTAAAAGGAGACAGAATTTTGATTTTTTCATTTAATAATGTAAGGCAAAACATATGTTTGTATCTACTAATTCCAGGTCTACTAAATTTTTCAGTCAATCGGGATTTGATCAATTATGATAATGCCAATGTTATATAATAATGCACTGACATTAGCTACGTAGGTTTGAGGCATTACATTGATTCTCTGTAAGAGAGTGATTTCCCACTCATGAAAAATTATTTCATCCCTATATATGGAAATCCAATCCATGCCATGAAATGCATGAAATTCCACTAGATGGAGTATTAAGATGTTTGATGGGACGTTCAAACCACAAATTTTGATATGAGAGGATTTATATTCTTGGTATGAAATGATTTCCCCTTTTTTTGTTCTCACCGATAGCTTTACATCCATGATTAGTGGTGTTGGTATTGTTCTACTAATCTTCCGAGATATAAAAGAATGCATAGAATGAAAGTCAAAACGAATGTTCTCTATAATTGAATGAATAACTAGCGTAACTGTCGCCACTTCATTGTCGGGGTTCTCTTTAGTGGTAGCGATGGAAAAATATTTTACTTGATGCCATAGAGGTTGTTTTTTGCCTCCCAAAACCTCTGTATTAGGTCACTACATTGCATAGTTCCATGGTTCATTGTAGTTGATATAATGAAAAATTCGTTGAGGGTCAAACAGAGTGTTACTCTCATATGTCGTATCAGCTGGTTTTCCCTTTTGGAAGTTAATAGCCAGGTCCCATTCTATTCCACAACTAAAGAATTTCTTCATCCCCTTCAAAAACTTTTCAAGGATTTCTATTCTGCATCATTTGCAAGTAGGCTTCTAGAATTTCATAGCACCATTGGATTTATCCATTGGAACGCAAGAATTAAATTCCACCTTATGCTTCTTATCCCCATGATACACCTGAGATTCTCTGATCTCCACTTCGACTTTGAGGGTACATTGGATATTTCCCAATATCTCTCAAAGTCATGAATCGATAGGCATTCCTATAGGACAGGTTTTATCCCACCAAAGAAGTGATCAACCTTGAATTAGGAGGAAATGGCAATGTTGGAGCCATAATGTGCAATAATTGGGATGTTTGTCTCGTATGCTCTCATGGATTCATTTTATTTTTTATTGGCGTAAAGGATTTCCCTTTCCATATTAAGTCAGAGTGTGTGAGGAAAATATTTAATGAAAAACATTTTCTTTAAATCCTTACATTCAAATGCCTTGATCTACTCCTCAGCCTTCAACTTTTTTATCAATTTCCACCACAGATCAACATCACCCTCTATATGATAAGTAGCCATAAGTAACATCTCTTATTCTGAAAGTTGAATGATGAAGAATATCTTCTCAATAGAGTTGATCCATTCCTCTGTGATTGAGGGATCATATGATCTATTAATAGTAGAATGCCTTTGTCTTATGAATCTCTTGATTGTAGCTTGTTATTTCATGGGGGAGGGGGTGGATGGTTCCTCTTGACACATGTTTCTTTTCAAAATTTGAGTTAACTAAGAGAGTATTATGACATGGTTTTTGATTCACGCTCCCATCATATTGTGTATATCATTAGAACAGTCATCACATTGATCTTCAGATTGATTATTTTCTTGAGTCTTCCTATTACCATCTATTTGGTTGAATAAAATGACTGTTAGTGGTAACATCTAAAGGGGAATCCAATTCCAAAAAGGATAACTTTTCAATTAAATTTATTTGAATAACATATCTATGTTATCTTTGATCTACTTCAAAACTTTTATTCTTAGGGGTCTCTTTTTTAATTTGATTAAATATGGTTTATACTAAACTTATAAATTTACTAAATAATATCTCTGTGGAGTTTCTTAACAAAGAGAGTATGAAGGCCATTTTTCATGAACCAGTTCCCGTTTGAGACTAGCTGAAAGCAGTTTTTTTTAGGTTTTACCACTAGAAACATCTGGGCAAGAGCCGCCTATATCTACTCATATCCATATATGGATGTATTTTATTGATAAAAACATACTCAATACTAAAAAAAATTAGGAATTTTTTATTATATATAGTCTTATCACAATTAATTTCACAAGAGTTTTCTAATCCTATTCCCAAAAATAACTAAACATATCCTTTGATACCAACTATAACAACCCTCCTCTTTATTACATACATAATTTTGATTTATTACATAAACATGGACATAAGAAAACTATAAGGATCAATAGATATAGTGTCTTTGGAAATTTGGAACATTAAATAACAACTTATAACATAAAAACCAATATCTTTATTGAAAACTTCTTTGACATTGCCAAAAAATTTCTTCGTACATAGAATTTCATGGGATTACCTACATATATGCATAATAAAAGGGTGATATATAAGGCCAATTAGGGGATAAACAAGGAATAAAATGTATAATAAATTAAATTATTGGAAACATGAATATCAATGAAGAACATGAGAAACATGAACATAAATGCATGACATAGCATGATTATCCTGACATGGAAATGTGGAAACAACATTTAACATGATATTAGAATGATCCAAGGATCATTGCACAGAGAGCATGAGTAAAACCACATTAGACAATAATTACAATGAGTAAAACATCATTTCACTTGGCATATCATGATACTAATTTTTACCAAATGCATTGTAATGCTATTAGGGTGCACCCTTTATAAAAATTTCATTTCATGCATAAGTATGCCACATGGATCATACAACATGAATTTATTAAACATCATAAATCATTCCACAAATAAAATATGTGTCATTAATAAATTTATTTCATCAATCAACTAGTATATGTGCATAATTTTGAATACCATTTATATAGAAATGGTTATTGTATTCAGTTATATAATGATTTTGGCATGGGAAATATTTGTGTAAGTTATGCAGGATAACAACATCAAATTGAAACCGTAATATGGGCTGATGAATGGGAAAGGTGTATATCATCATTTATACATGAAATGGACATTAAGGGAGTAATGTTACATAATATCCCAACATATTTAATGGAATTTAGAATCATAATATAAAATAATTACTTGAATCTAAATGAGAAGAGATAAATTTATTTAAGTAATTTCCACATGGAAATGAGTGTGCATGGGTGGAATTAATGAGAGATAAAGAGGTCTATCATCATTAAAACATATGGAGGTAAGTATAAGAGAGGTGAGAAATCGTACCCCAATATATTTAATTGATAATATAAGTGATTAACAACATTAATTATTTATTTTAAAATGAGAAATGAAGAAATCCCTTACGGAATTTCATCATGGTAATGTGTGTTCAAGGGAGGCATTACTAAGTGAAAATGTGGTCTCTAATTATTCAAATATAAGTATGGAATTATGGTAGAAGTTATAAATCATACCCCAAATTTTTTTTTTATTGAGAATAAAATTTAGAAACAACATAATTAAATTTGGACAAAAATGCGAAATGAATAAATACATTACATGGAATTCTGATACCAAAGGATTCGACGATGTTTGAGTGTGGAATTATGGCATAATGGGGTGCCTTGGTATGATTTTAGATATATTAGTTCATGGGTTGGTAGATATCCAAATTTTTTTAGTGAAGTGGAATAGGAGATTGTGTGGCTTTATATAGGAAAGGAGAGGGAATTATATATTATTTATGTTTCGGAAATCACATATTAAAAAAATCTAAACCACAAACAATACCATGGTTTTCTCATGTATTTTTCAAAATAGGATTGGAAAAATGTATTTTATAAATCCAATTGCCTAACTTTTTAAAATATTTCTCTTGCTTATATGGAGGTGATTCACACTCTCAAGGAAATCATTTTAAAATGATAAAATGATTTATAAGTCTTGGAGGGTCTACTAAGGGTTCGTAAAATAAATCCAATAAACCAAAAAACACATTATTTTAAATTTATGTCATATATGTCCTAAAAATGTAATTTCTAGTATTTTATTACATCACTATTGGGTCATTATTATGCCATAAAACTCATTATATATTTAAAAGGTATTTTGTATTTACCCCAAAATTTGACTGTCTTAGAAAATTTCGTAAAATTCATTATGGTATAATTTGGAAGTAATGATTCTAAATATAATGTTCATATTATCTAAATAATTTTCTAAAAATTTGAATTCTTACTTTTAAATTTCAAACAGACATTTATCAAAAATTCATGGGTTTTGACAAAAACATCTTTCAAACCTTAATAAAAATTATATAATCATTTATATTTAAAAAAATTAAATTAGTAATTATATTTTATTAAAATATTAAATAATATAAAAATCCATTAATTCATAATATTATATTATTAATTTTATTTTAACTAAAAATATTATTTTTGTTTTAAAAACTATTTACAAAGTAATGGTACAAAAATGGAAGTATATTCTTTATTTTATAAAACAATAATGCACATAATCGTGGTTCAAGGGTCCTGATGCATAACCCATTATAACACCCTTGTATTACCTAAGGGCAAGGTGTGTGGTGGTGATAGTCTCTTGGGGTGGCTTGGAGAACATCGCTCTGGAGGTAATCTCTATCAACATCTACGTCTCGTGTATGTGGTTCCGTTCAGGCTTAAAGTGTTGAAGATCGTCTTGGGCTTATCCAAGAGAGAAATGTTGTGATTCCACCTCCATTACGAGCCCTGGAAAATTGGGATCTTATTGAACAATTTCTACTAAATAAGGCCATCAATTTCTTTATCTATGTATATTAGATCTGTTAAACCCCGTATTTATACTAATCATGTGATCCTTGTCGAACGAAAATATTATCAACGGTAACAATTTTTAACAGTATTTTAAAATCAATAACATAAAACCAAATAAGTGCATAAATTATCTATAAAATTATTATATGATAATACATTTAATCAGATTAACTGAAATTTTCATTAGTAAATGTTTGGGTCATTACATTGATCACCCCTCCCTCATGAACTGAATCCACCAGAGGGTATCGCATAAATACCATACCATACAAAATTAAGAGAATCCCCATTATAAACATCGAAATGAAATATACATTGAATAGAAATAAGATATGGGGTTAAACATGTTCAATTGGTGATAAACCACTAGAGAAAAAATGAATAACACAACAAGGATCCCCACAGATCACCATGGATCAAGGAATGAAGAAAAATCATCGACCCCCTCGAATGGAATCCAAATTGACAATGAAGTGTTTTTTCATAAGATGGAAAAAAAGTTATCTATAGGGTTTTACTACCTAAGGGGATATAAATGTTTTCAATCATAAAATATCAGGGAATTACATGATGTCTAATAAATGTTCAAATCGTGTAATTATCATGGATCTGTGTCCACAAAAAAGGCATCAACTCTTTACATTATTTATTTTTCAAACCATATTTTATTATATAATGTGAAACCCACATTCACATCATATTACCCTTCACAATGTTAAATCCATCCCTACTTTTGGCTTATAGCAAATGGGATAATATAGACATCCTCTAAGCCTTCTATGGGAACCTCAACACTCAAAAACACACAAAGATTCAATGCATTCCAAATCAAGACCATACCATACATACCACTCAAAAAAACTCTTCCTCAGGAATCCAAAACAAACCAAAAGTGAATAAAAATTGGGTCATCTATAAAGACACCCCGCAAGACACCTCTCAACGATCTCACCACTTCAGGAGACCAATCACCACACTAAGGGAGTAATAAAGAACCACTCATCTACCAAACCCATATCCATAACACTCTCCCAATGACGATACCTTTCAATAATATCTAGCAACAACATGAATCAAGATAAATCCATCCCCCAACCCATAAAAGTTCTATAACCAAAAAATGAACAGTGTTACAATAGATGATCTAAAAAACAAAAATATCAGGTAATGAGTATGTTTTGGAAACTCATGTTACCAGGTACATCTCTACCTAACAACATTCTTCCAAATAACATGATCCTAGAAGATATAATTCCCCTGAAACACCTTATCCTAACTGTTTGGAGCTCTACAACTCGATCCTTGAAATTTGAACCATCCAAATTATTGACATTTCCCAAATAAATGATGTGAGAGTCATCATGAAGACAAGGAAGAAGCTATGATACATGAAAAAAACAAGTTTCTAGCTAATCTATGGGTGAAATAATTTTTTATATTCCATTGATCCAATGGGATCCAAATTGTTGAATGGACCTACAAAATGAGGATAATGGTTACTAACATGACAAACCCTTCACTGGTCATGATGATGAGTCACCTTAAGGAACACATGATCCCAAACATAAAACTCACAAGGTATCCACCTATAATCATAATATGATTTCTAACTATCATTTTCTACTTTTATCCCCTCATGACTCACCTAAACAATCCATGTTGTATTATATACAAGTTCTAGTCTGATTATTGCTGAATCAAAGACCCTGGTATGGCACAATTGATAAGGGAATGGTCAACCATATAAGGATTAAAATGGTTCCATACTGATGGTAGAGTGGAAATGTTTTTCTTATGAATACTATACTAAGGGTATATACATTTTCTAAAAACCTCCAAATTCTAGGACACAAGAGGAAAACATGTCTTTAATACTCTAGATGGTATACTATTTCAGATCATTTATCTTTAGATAAAAATCAGTGTTATGGAATAGTTGATAACCTAAAGCATGGTGGAGACCTTTCCACACCCTATTGGTAAAATAATGATCAATATCACAAATGATAACCATCATAACCTCATGGATACTCAACAGGACCTCCATAATTATACCTTGAAAAGACCTCGGCTGCACTCGACTCCTTGACCTCTATAAAGTGGTATAATTTCATCAAACGATACAATAACACCAATATATAGTCATATACTTCTTGATAATGATGTAAAATAGTAAAAACTTCTATCGAGATGTCATCCCATATCAACTGATGAAAAAATAATAGTTGGAGAAAACCACTAGGAACACAGTGCTCAACCATTACCTTTTGGAGGACGAAACATTAACACACAAACCCTATAATTGCATTCTTCAACCTAATACAGATTACCTGAACTCTAAATTATATGAAAATCATTTCCATGTCACCATGTACAACTAATAGAGATTTATGGAACTCTCTAAGAACCATCTCATGCATCACCAATGAAAAAAATCCTTCCCTAGAACAACACAATATGTGTTAAATCCTCTCACAAACCAAAAAAATTATGTCTCTCTAGGCATCCACCTCAATATCCCTCAACTGGGAATCCTCCACCTGTTACACTATAAATGGCCGCACCACATTCTAAAAAAGATGTCTTCTACCCCTAATTTCTTCTAACTCTATGTGAAACAATGAATATTACTCTATTACTCTCCATGAATCACTTCATTACTGCACTAAATCCCTGAGCTACTTCATGCTCAGGGCATCGACTATGAGATTACCCCATCCATGTGTAGAGAAAATCGTGAATTCATAATCTTATAAGATCTACATCCATCTAAATAGATGCAAGTACATTTCATGTTTCCAAAAAATAATAATCAATCTCTTATGATCGGTGAAGACCTAAAAATGATGATTTATTAAGTAATGTCTCCAAAAGATAAGTGAAAACAACACCATTGCTAACAAGTGATCATGGGTGGGGTTTTGATGCTCTGGGTATGTAACTACAGAGACACATAATAAATTAATAATATACTACATCAGAACCTGGTCTTACATAAGATACTAAGAATCACTTAAAGCAAAAAAAATGATCTAATTGTACTAGTACAAAATGAACTGGTGAACTGATTAACTTTTCCTTAAAATATTGACAAGATACCTGATACTGAATATTCTATAAAAACACTCAATCCTTTCTGGTCAAATCTTTTATATGAGTAATAACCTAAAAGAAATCATCTACAAAACACCAATAATACAATTCATGTCCATGGAAACATCACACCTCTACCACTATCTAGGGGGAAAAAATAAATAACTACTTCTACATTTGATAGATCCACAACTAATCCCTAATGTGATAAAACATTCAATAATAAATAATCTTTCTGATCCCAAAAATCACACTTTCAAAACTTCCTAAATGACTTATCATGATATAGAACTCCCAAAACATCATGCAAATTCAATGCACTCTCCTCCCTAGACACAAATTATGCAAGGATTTCTTCAATTAAAACACCACAAACATATCCAAGATCTAATGGAACACAATGTTAATAAACCCCATGAATAGAAATAGGGAATTCTGTACATCAGATGACATAACAAAATTGTGATTCCCATGATGACAATATAATGAAGCATTCAGGATATCCTTATCATTTACAAGAATATGATGATATCATGACTGAAAATCAATATTCGATAACAAAAACTCACCCTTAAACTAATGAAATAAATAATTAATCCATTTTTGGGGATAGTAGTTCTTCACTGTCACCCTGTTCATGTGATAATAACTAATACACAACCAAAAACATCCATCAGCCATCCTTATGAAAAAAACTGATGCATTCCTTGGTGACACCTTTAGTCATAGAATACCCCTCTATAGTAGAACATTAAGCTATATACGCAGAAATTTCAACTCATACGGAGGAACCTTATTTGGAGACATCAATATAAGAGAAGAAACTAGATGTAGTTTTGTCCCAAACTCAATATATCTTCTATGGGGTAATGTTATGATATGTTCTATAATTACATAAGGTTATAAATCCATGACCCTAGGAAACCAAAATGAACTCAACATCAGTTCATCCATCAAGGGTGACATGGTCAGAACCTAGCTCTAACTCATCTTGGGGACAATTTATTTGACAAACACTATTAGATCTCCATCACCATTGATGAGCATAACCTTCCTCATGATGAAATCCATGATTTCCTACCTCTAATTCAACCAATAAATGATGAGGATGATTTCATATCATTATATCACTAAACATAGGACATATTCTCAATGGATGTGATAACCCAGCACTAGAACATTGTTTTTATATACATCAAACAAGTCATCTCAAACACCAACTAGCGTTGTCTACATCAAAGGAATTGGAAGCCTCTCTAAATCAAGTGAAAAATAATTAAAAATGTATTGTTATATGAAAGACCAATTCAATCATGGATCATACAAGGCATTCACCCATGCAGAAAAAATAAAAGGGTATCTCAAATGTCATTTGGGATGCATGGTTCTAGAAACATAAAATCATGAAGCTTACCATGATTTTCTACATGACCTCTATAACCCTTATGATGACCACCTAAATGGATATTCTATTCTATCTAATGATATAGAGAATCCCAGGGATGTACTATACATTCGTGAATTACTCTCTACATATCCCAAACTGGAGAAACCAATTGCCGATACCTCGGTTGGGACTAACCCAATGGAGTATCCTAAAGCGGGTCAAATTGCACACACTGAATGCTCAAAAAGTTCAAGTACTCTCTCTAGTAATGACATAATCCTCCACAACAAAAGCATTTTTATAATCCATTAATAGAGGCATGTGGGACACTGCCTTCAGATAAATGAGACATTGAGTGTTGGGACCAACCCATGACTGTTTGTAATCTCATCTGTCCTAAAAACTAGGAACCCCATATCCAATCTCTAAATCATGTAGAATCATGCTGATTCCCCTCATGGGATGATCCATTTCTATTTAACATTCACTCAATGAACTCTACACTCCCTAGCACCATGAGATATGTATTCTTCATAAACAAGGTAATCTGGCACAGGATCTCTGGGTGCAATGCCTCTTCAAAATTCCTCACACTGTCCACCTCATCTATGTCATGTTTGAAACATATACTAGATGGGTAATTAAATGGATCACAAAAATGTGCACTCTAGTGCTACCCCACCGAATGGTATGAAACAACAAGTGACTGGACTCATTCATGATCAAATATTGAATATAATCCCCAAACTATTCTCGGATCTCCCCTCATGGGACTATAATCTCCACGCATTCTTTTGGGAATAATAATGACCACATCCTCACTACCCCCATATTGAATCATAAAAAACAATGATACCTAGTGGTACTTCCAATCACTGATCAAAATGAAGGGAATATCAACCTCTACTAACCACCCTTCTGTGACTCCTTCTGAAATGGAGACATCCTACCTCTAGAAACTATGGCACTAAAGCACTCATAGTTTCCTCCTATATGATTCATCGTCATCTAACTATATTCTACTATGATCAATGGGTAAAACATGCTTAAAATATACCACATGAACTAGATGAGGGGTTCTACATAGAGGCACTCCAAAAAAATGAATGACAATTAAATCTCATAAATATGGAATATGAAAGAATTTAAGAACAATTTTTTTCTATTATTCATTTTTTTATCCTATCCCAAGTTCTTCCCATTAATACATTGGTGAAAAGAAAAATTATGCATTATCCTTTCCTAGGTTTCTCACATAGAAAAAGTATTACATCATTTAGTAGCCACTGGATGCTTAATGGATCATGCATCAGATCACAAGGTGACCAAAATACCCATTTCTAAACCGGTCTCCCCTAATTACTAAGATTTCTAAACATAGAAGACAACAATTCCATATTAAACTGCGAATCATTTCATGTTCCTAACTCAAAAATCCATCATATCCTTCAACCTAGACATTTATACCACTCGGTCATGACCCTCCCCACAAGGTGATCCCCTATTGGCACCAGAAATGGTAGAAGATATATATTGACCTAACTAGTCCTTCCTGATGTTTTCCCTTGGTTTGTTATTATCACTAATAGTATAGTAAACACACTTATGAGAGGAATAAGACTCTAAGAGGACGTATGTGAAAAAATATAGAAATATAGAAATAAACAAAATCCTAAACATACTAAAATATAAATGAATACCCTAGTACATGAATTTAATGTCATAAAAGAAATAGTACAAAAAAATGAAAAACATGAAGTATAAAAATTGAAATTATGTCAGTAGACACAAATCCCAAAAATCACTTGCAGAACTCCTAAGTTAGTTTTAACCAACCAAATTTCAAACCTTCTATAACTATCTAGAAAAAAAGTTTATATATATGTAGGGTGAGTATAAAATTATTATTAGTAGGATCCTATATGGAGCCTCTCATGTAAAATATAATGAATGAATGCTAATGAATAGTGAACAAGATGTGAAACAAGATTTTCACCTAAATTAGTATTTTATGTTCTTAACCTCACAGTGGATACTATAACCATTCATCACATGCAATAGAATATAATAAAATAAAGAATATCAAGGGTACTCTACTACTTCATACCATGTAGTATGATTATATGCTCTAATGTCATATATCCTGGGAATCTCCTTCTAAAAATTCAAGCCTTCAGACACCAAATTGATACAACACAACATGCGCCTCTAAGAATAGACCACTATGTCCATGTAATAAAATAACCAAGTAGTTACCTAGATCGTCCCAAACCTGTATAATGTGTATCATACATCAAATATTATACCTTAATCCATTAAAAGACATACAACAAGTAAGGATCCTCAATCCTTTATATCCTATACACATTATAAATATACAAGTCCATCAGAAACTATATCACCATACATCTATGTGAAATAAATACAATACATTACCGTACTGTTCACACATATATGGGAAAACTATGTACAATGAATACAATAAAAAGTAACTACCAAGCGAACAGAACGAGGGAAAAGATAATAGTTTCCATCCATCATGCCACAGGGATGTTGGGGAAAACCCTGATGGGGCTCGAAATCCCTAGAGAGTCAATTTCCCTAACCAAAAGGGTGAATTAGCAAATAGAATCACTAAAAGTAAAATATATAATATAGATCTAAACAACACTATGGGAATATCCCAATCCTAGACTCAAATATATCTAAAATCACTCAGACTCCCAACTACAACTTCTAAGACCAGATAACATATATTCAACAATAATTTGAAGAACAATATTAATTTATCATATTTATATTAATCATTTTCACATTATGATAATTAATTCCTTAAAAATTAATTAATTATTTCCATTTTCAAAATTACAATACTACAATGTTACATCCCAACATAAATCAAAGGCCATGACTTCTAATAGTTAAAAAATTAGAATTTCATGCCATCAACCTAGAACCCCTTTGGATAAAAATTTATTCATTTACTAACAAAATTTCATTTATTAATAAATTGGTTATCTATGAAAAATGTATAAGATACCAAACACAAGTTTTTCAACATGGTTAGATGATGAACTAACTGTTGAGTCATCTACACCTAAAGAAGGAGCATAGAATCACCCAACAATGAGAAGTAAAACATGGAAAAGTATGTGGAATACCATAATCATCTTCACCTCTCATTGAAGGAGGGTAACCGACAGCATCTACCTCATGTAGTGGGAAAAAATAAATATTATAAAAAAATGGATATCATCCAAGAAGCTAATTCAATCAAGTATCTATCATTAATAACAAATGGTAAGTCCATATTTAACCCATTTTTTCATCTCTTTTGTCCTTGCCGAAAGCATGTGTATATATTGATGGATCTCTCCCCTCCATTCATCAATATTTTCCTCAATAACCTGGCCTTTCCCACCCCTCATAAGAAAATATTCTTCCAGGCTCATCCATACTAGGCTCACTTGACATCCGAGCCTCTCTGCCCCATATACAACAACTTCCATACAAGCTCAATAATCCTCATCTCATAATACATCTTGGTCTCCCGACCCCACATCTCAAAAAAACCCTCCAAGAACAACCATCATAGGCTCACATAACAAGTATCATGAAACAAAAAAATAAACCATGATCTTGGACCTTATGCAAGGAATACAATATTTACAAATAATGTGATCGGATAACTCCAAGAACAAAGATCATTGACGTTAAAAGAAAATGAAAAAATTAGGCCCTATAAAAAAATTCTTTTATCACACCACCATATCCTATTCCATCTTGAATTAATCGATTAATTATTATAGGTTCCAACTATATGAAACCTATAGAATAATATATCTCAAGCTATAACTAATTTAATAAACAATACATTGAACATGAATTTAAATATTTTATAAAAAATCATTATTCTACTGGTTCACTAACTAGTTAAATTAAACATGCACACTTTGGTCTATTTGATAATGATCAAATCAAGCCCACAACAACTAGATTAATTGTACATTCATCTATAATTCAATCATTATGTTATTTGAAAAAATTCTATCAATAAAAACACAATATTTCAATAAAGGAATGGATATACCTATATTTAGAAAATTAAGAGGAAAATAGTTATCACATTATAAAGAAGCATCATTAATATGTGATCAATTCATATTCTTTAATATGGTACAAATAGTTATTATTTCAATTTAATTTTGATCAAAAGGGTATAAATCATGATAAATATATGATTTCACATAAATAAATTGCGAATAAAAAATCTTGTACCTCAAAAGGCCATGTATGATCTACACATGAGATTAGACCAAGAAATAGATCTCTTATCACACCTCCAGTAATAACAACATCCACATGAGGATGATACAAAACAATTAATCCAACAAAAAAAGAGAAACATGTTAGAAACATCGGAATAAAAACTCCATAACAGAATAAGAATATATAGAAGGAAATTAAATAAATCCGGGATAAAAAAGTAGACAATGAAAGAATAACTCACCTTGGATCACAACTAATTCATGATGGGAGTGCAAGGATCGATCCCCCTCAAGGGGAGTCCAAAAGAATGAAGAAGAGGGTTGTTTTACGCTGGAAAAGGGGAGAATTCATAGGGTATGGAATATTAAGTGGATGGAAATGTTTTAGAAAATATGGAAATGGGGAATTACATGACATAAAATACCCTTTCGCATCATGTAATTCTCTGATTTTTTTTTCTACCGAAATATGTGTTACATCTTCACTTTATTTTCATCCAAACCATAATGTGTTAAATGATGTGAAATCCTTTAACTATTCTATATTATAGCTACTAAACTACTCTAGAATTCTTTTGAGCATCCTCTAGGCACCTGAAGCATCGAAAATTTGAAAAGGGACGATCTATGTGTATTCAGAACCTTACAGATTCCGATAATATTCTTAACACGAATTAAATAAAAGGTCCTTATAAATAATTATATTAATATATTCCACATCAAAAGATCATTATTACAGTAATAAAATGACTATATATCATATAAAACATTAATATTTATTTAATTGGTAGATTATTATGAAATTATATTAGAAATAATTTATTATTATAGCCATTTTATGTAAAATAAGGTTATCATTACATTTTATTCCAACCAAAAAGGAAATAAATAATATTTAGAAATATAATCACATGAAATAATATTTAAATTTTTTATTATTAATATAAATATTTACATAGTATGATTTAATATAATTTATAAAAAATATCATTTTTACTGGAAAATAATTTTTTTAAGAAAATTGTTATTTTTATGGATTTATGAAAATATAATAATTAAATAAAAGATCATAAATACATTAATGTTTTAAAATGTAAATTTATTTTAAAAAAATAATAATTTTAAAATATTATTTGAACTTATTAATCACAAGGAAAATATTTTTATGACCATAGTAAAAGGATACTCTAATAAAAAATTGTATTATATATTTTGTCCTAATAACATAATGTCACAGAAGAATTTTGTTGTTGATTAATTTAAATATATTATAAAATTAATTTATTTTATAATTAATAAAATTTTATCCTGAAAATATGTGACCATCAAAAACATATCTGTCACATACATTTAATGTCTAAAACAATCTTTTATTTGAAAACAATTTCATGTTTCATGTGTTTTTAATGAAAATATTAGTTTATAAAATTTATCAAATAAATTATGTTAAATGAAGACTTAGATTAGAATAATAATGATTTAATTTTGTAATATGGGTCAACCTATATTTTTATTGAAAATTAATTACAGTGATTATTATTTAACTAATACTACTCTGTGTCTATGAGAGTAATATATTGTGACCCAAATATCCCCATGATTTCATTAACTATAGTCTATATAGAAGAAAGTTTTAGGTTCTAAAGGCCTTACATAATTTATTACCATCCCTTCCTCACCTACACCACCAAAAATTCATCTCATTCATTTCATTCCACAAAATTTACATTATTTTTCCATGAAGGTTCCCTATCCATTACTTAAAAAATATATCACTCCCACCCATTCAAGGTCTAAAATTTACAACACTTTGTGAGAAGAAAATCTACCGATATACCAATAAATGAATCCTCCTCCTTTATCCATATCGTTTTTTCATATTTAACTATACTAATCCCCACATTTTCATTTATTGTTCAAAGGTAAATTAGTGTTCTCGGCAAGAGTATTTCTCTTCTTGTAGTATTTATTTTTAATATTCCTCTTCAAAATATTCCATAAAATTTTCAATAAAATAATTTATGTATCATATATATTCTAAAATAAAATTATATTATTTTAATATAAATCTGTCATTCATTTCATGGCACCGAAAATCAAAAATAAATGCATTAATCAAGCGTATGTGTAGGCAACCTCCACCACAATACGATACCGTCATTTTTCATCACCATATCTCATGAATGGAGTCAATGAGTACTACTGTGAATAATTATTTTTTAATAGATAAAATAATTTTTTTATAATTTATCCTATTGAAAATTGATATTCATTATATCTGATCATTATAGATTTAGATCATTAATCATGAACATGTGCAAACTACCTTCTCTAAGAATGACATGACTTATCTACCTTAACCATAAAACTTGTTTTTACCTAAAAATATAAATATAGGTAAAATATCATGTTTATAAAATTATTAAAATTATGAAATTATTAATATTCAAATATTATCTATTTTTCCATTCATTGATAAATCGGTTCGCTAATCTAATGTATATGTGGACTATCATCTTCACAGATAGTGAATTTCATTTATGAAATCCATCCATTGTTAAATATTATAATAATAGATATTATGAGGATATATGATATATATTAAATTTATAATCATACATAAATTTTATTATAAAAATTTCTTATAGAAAATTCTTACACATTCGATCATTACGGTATACTTTTTCTTTGTTCGGTTTACCGCTATCTTATGAAATAACATAATATGTTTATTTCATTATTATGAAATGTTATAAAATATTAATTAATTTTAATACAAATTTATGAAATATTATTTAATTAGTATAACATTATCATATTTATTTTAAAAAAAGTGAATAATATATCAACCTTGATCTTTAAAAATTACCAAAATATGTTTGTCTCCAGCTAAATATTCATGATTCATAATTAAAACTATTTGGGGATGAACGTAAAAAATTTTAAATTATCATGGAAAAAAAATTCATTTAAAAAAGGTTATATAGGAATAATGAACATTTTTTCATATATTATAGATCAACCTTAATATTATAATGAATATGAAAGATAATTAAAGTTGTTAATATTAGATGATAAAAATAAAAAATAATGAACCGCCATAATAATGATAAATAATTACAATTGGAGGTTTATATTATGAAGGTTGTTTTATTTGATTTTTTAGTGTGATAAAAAATCTGGGAAATAAATATTCTAGAGTTTTTTTTATCATTCTTCCTTTGTTTGGACACATTTTACATTATAAACCAATTTTTTGTGTGTATAAGAATGAAAATTTATATTTTATCACCAAATATAATTTGTTATTTTTATTTTTTATTCAATTTCGTTATCTTCCACCTTAATTTATTTTTATTAATGTCATAAAAATCAAACTTGTTATTATATGTCCATTCCCTCTTTTCATGACATAGAAAATTTTATATTGATTTTGATCTTACATGGCTGTTTTTCCTAACATTATATTATAAAATGGTAAATTTAATTTTAATCTAAGGATATTAGTTCTCATCATTAATTTAATCTCCTTTTATTACATTCTTCCTTAAAAAAAGAATGATGTATTTAAGAATAAAACACAAATATTTTGATGGAAGTTTTATCTATTCCTTGATTTACCTATTAAATGTGTAATCTATAACACGAATATGATTCATATAAAATGACATACAATTTTCCCCTCAACTATTTTTAAATTAAATGTTAACATTCCTTTCATAATGTTGGATTCAGAAAACAAATTACATGATTTTTAACATTTTCCAAAATGATAGATTTCAAAAATTAATTTATCTTCATATAATATTATAATTATTTTAAAATTCATTCCATTGATTAGTTTAAATCAATTTTAGAATTGATTGATGTTACTTATAAAAGGATCCCAATAATATTATATTTATATTATCTACATGGGTTATTTTATGTGGATGTAATTTTTTTTACGTTTCCATGTTGATGTACATTTTTAACTCATTTTTCATTTTCTAAGATATATCATATCTATGCATTAATATTTTCAAAAAGTATATTCTTATTCTCTAGGATTAGTAAAATATTAATTTTTAAATTTTCTCAAATGATATGGGAAATTGTTTTAATGAATGTTTCCTAATGAATGTCATATCATTGATTTTTTATGATGTTTTCTTAAAAATTGTTAATCATGAATTAATACAATCCACAAAATATATCATGATAGATTAAAAATGTCTAGATTATATTTATGATATAACCCATTAATAATTTTTTCATACATAATCATCCAGTTGTATGGGAATGAATAACTACAAATTATTTTTATTTGGAAATTTACTATGCTCTATTAAATAATTAAATTATTTTCACCTACATTCTCAATAAATTTATTTATTTTTTGAAATTACTTAACCTATATCCACATAATATTGGGTGTAAATAATCAATTCATTAAGTAATTAGTTGAGTTATTTTTATTTAGATTTTTGATTAAAATATATGGATACTCATTTACATACTATCGGTTTCTCATGTCATGTTGATTTGTCAAATCATGAATGATTCCATTTAAAACCACTCGAAAAGTATAAAAACCAAATGTTTCCACAGTTTTTATGATATTATAATAGAATTCACATGGAAAAAACATATATGTTTTTCAATATGTTACTGGTTGGACCATAATTGTATATATTTCTAATACACTGGGTAATATTTCCATCTCATGATATACATTAGTATGAGGTAGTCAGCCTATCCAACAATGGTGTGTGGTAAGTTAGACATTCCAAAAATGTTTTATTAACAAGCTAGAGAGCCTTGAACTATACAAATGATGTCATGTTTATATTATCACCACATTCCCATGTTACTATGAAATTATTTTATGATTGTTGTTTAATCCATGTATATATGATATCATCTATTTATTCTATACTTCCAATTTTTAAAATCATTTTCATTATGATATCATATTAAACATCGTATCTATAATCATAGGATTTATTACTATGTTTATCAATACTCATTATTTTATCTCACCCCTTATTAGGTTTCCCATCCCCCATATTAAAAAAATATATTATTCATGTTAATCCTATAACAAAAACATGTGTTGATAATTTATTGAAAAATAATGATGATTCATTAGGTATTTATAGGCATTATATGTAGTGGAAAAAATTGATAATTTTAAAGAAAAATAGAGATTTCTTTTCATGTGATTTATGTTAATTCGATATAATAATAAACTCATAGGAAAATTGATCCCAAATATATGAATGAAATTTTAATCACAGATTTTTATTAAAGCATAGTTTTTAGATTATGTGTTTTATCATCGGATTCATGAGTGTGGTTCTAGGGGTGATAAAATTTATATAATATATTATTATATATTCAAAGAGGAATTTAAAGAGTAATTATAATTGGAGGATATTACTAATGATCCTGTATAAGGATAAGTTTTATTTAAAATTTACAATGTCTGAATATTATATTTAAAAATTATCAGTTTTGGGTTATATAATCTCATATGAGGTTATATTTGTTGATACTTCAAGGGAAAAGGTTATTAAACAATAGCATACACTGAACATGTTGAATGAGATCAACATTTCTATATTATATTAAGGATAAATAAAAAAATTGATGAATTTTATATCTTCATATGATACAGTCAACAAGATAACTTTGATGAGAGTCCTATTCCTTTGGACTAATTATTGTGGAGAAAAATTTAATGTAATGAATAAAATGATGTGTAGTGAATATGTACTCAAAATACCCATCAATGGATAAGGGTTTTTCCTTTATATATATTCATAAAAATGTAAAATGTATTTATTCATATATGGAAGGATTTTATGATAGACAATGCATCATACCTATTAAAATTTTATGATAAAAATTATCAAAATCATGATTTTTTGTACGAAATGGTACACCATTTATTCAAAATATGAAGGAATTGTCTCCTTGGCAAATTTCGTAACATTTATACATAATATAATATCTTAATGTATATATTTACACAAAATTAGTTTTATTTTCCCCATATAATATGGTTCTAATTGATGAAATATTATGAATCATCAGTACATTACCACCTTGTAATGTGGCCAAAGGGAATGATTCTTTGTGTTTGAAGTATCATGATATCTTAACTATAATGAGAATAAAAACATCATATAATTTTATATTTTTAAAGGATAAATCCAGAAATAATGAAAGATGTTGAAAAATATTATCTTTCTCATATGACTATTAAACTATCTATCCTTTTAAATAATAAAAATTCAAAGAGGGAAGACATATTATTTTAAAATAATGTGAGAAATAATCTGAATTAAAAATTATTATAATGGAATGACAATTTCTTGGAACCATGTCTGTGTATTATCAATATTTGTTTTGAGTGATGGGATATTATAAAAACATAATATAACATCATTATTTATTCATCTTTTTTTTGAAGTAGAATAAAAATATGAAAATCCAATTATAGTATGACAACAAGAAGTGTTATATTATAGATTACGTATCTTTGACCTTGGAACACCAACAAGGTATGTCTTTGAGAAACAAGTGAAAGGGGATTTTGCTACCATCATCCATGCTATATTTTAAATGGTAAAACATAATTTGTTTTCTCATTGACAGAATCCCTAAAAATATTAATGTATTTAATGTTATATGATTAATATTTGTCTACCTTAAAAAATTATCAAACACCACTACGATTATATTAGAGTTATATCATGAATAAATTTATAGGATATACATTAAAGATGTTTTAATGTGGCATGTGGTGCCATATTCTATTTTAAATGATAATTATCTATGTATTATCTTGATTTTTTCATGAATACATTTAAAATATATCGATAAAAATATGTGTTTTAATATTTGTTATGATCAATATATTGAGGGTAATTGAGAGAGAAAAATTCAATCCCATGAGAAAATTTCATTATCTTATTCTCTACTTTTCAATGATTATTTGTATAAAATTCTTAAAAATATCATATTATCATATAAAAATATTACATTATATTATTTAAATGGATCATTATGATGTTATCTATGGAAGGATGTGTAGAAATACAATGTGCGAATATAATGTTAGAGAAAGAATTTTATTCGGACATGAGCTAGTTGATGAAATGGAATGTAGGATTAGTTATATTATAAAACACAACAATGAAGATTAGATTCATAATGAGGGTATTTATGATAATTGGTAGTAATATATGGAATATAATGGTTGGTTGAAGGTGTTAATGTCACATACCCATTTAAAAATAATATGATATTCATAAAGAATTTAAATTGTATCCCTATGCAAAATGATATAGTTAAGATTCTTGATATATTAGGGAGTATATCATATCTCTTATCACTTAAATTCAGGCTCTTTCAATTTCATTATGTGTTCAATGTATACCTCCTGGTGAATTATATGCATGATCCTTCAAATGAAATTACCAAAGATGTTGTACAATTGGAGAATTATTTTTCCAATTAATAACAACTCATATAAATTATGAATTATATTAATACACTGAAATAGAGTAATACTAATTATCATGTTATTGTTATATGTAGGATTAAAAATTATATTAAGCTACATGGGAACCCTTGTTTGTGGTGATTTAGAGATATCCTCTTTTTTAAATAGAGTGACATTTTTTCAACCGATAAATTCATTTTTGGTGAGTAGAATATGAATTCTAATGATTTTATATGTACTTTAATATACATAATAATGAGGTATTTAATATATATCATCACACACAATATTAAGAAAAAATAAAAATGTGATATATCATAAAATTAAAACCTATTTATTTGATTAGAGGGTATAAATGGTATTATATTACCGAATTAATCCATCACTATAAATATAATGAGATGATATTTTGATGACACCAAACCATTATCCAACTATTTTCTATTACCTACACACATTTATAGATATATTTTGGATTTAATATATATATATATATTTATTTATTTATTTTATTACCATTTTAATGATATAATTATATTTATGTTTCTTTATTTATTTTCATTTGAAAATGAAAATACTATTCATGGGTATGTATAGACTATATTATCAAATTAATAATGTAATTCTGTTGTAATATCAACCTATTTTTTTGTATATATATATATTTAATGAAAATATATGATATTAATTTCATGAATAACATTCTTGAGATGATCTAAAAATGGTTAGGATTCAAACAATATAGCCACATAATGAAATTAAACATAATAATTTAAATAGTTATCACCCAAAAAAAGTTATATTAATATATAATTTGAAAATAAATTATTAATAAGATGTAATAAATATACCATTTATTTTATTATAATTATTCATATGCTTGTTGTATAGATTTATTATAAATTTAAATTTAATATTCATAAGGTTATAGTGCTTAAAATGCATGTTAGACTTAAGGTAAGAGTTTATGGTAAAATATCATTTTTACTTGGAATATTTATGCTTAAATTTATAATGATAATATTATATGATATATCTATAAAAATTATTATTATTATTTTATATTCATTTTATTACAAATAAATATTATTTTTCAATTATTTTCCCCCTATTTATGAACTCTAATTTTCACATAAATTATATTTATATGAACCAATCACATTTTTGATATCTGATTGGGAAATTTTTTCTTCCATGTTTAGTTTTTCATTAAAATGTATTCTATAATAATTTTACAATTATATAATGAATGTGAAATGAAATTATTCCAATGTATTACATTATTAAGAATGTGTAAAATGAAACTTCTTGTTTATTTCTAAATATGGTACTTTTTAAAAATGGTTTCAACAAAATCCTGGTTTTAACATATACTAATAGATCATATTTTTCCACCCTGATGACTACTATTAGTGATGGATATTCCATTAAAATATTTCATTCTTACAAATATTTTTTTATTCATCATTTTATTAAATTTCTTTTTTTAAAATTTTTATTTCAACTATAACATATAATTTTCAGCAAAAATTATTATAATGATATTTTAATAGATTCATTCTTCAATCATAAAATACAGGGATGAATATTCTGATTCATTATTTAAATGATTATATGATTTCATACATATTATTTCTCTATGTGGTATTCTATTATTATGATGAAATGTTAATGAAATTATTTTTCATTTACATGTTTTATGCTACGATGAAATGATATATGATTTCATGATCTTGTGGAATATATATTATTAGATTATGATTATGTAACAATTGGGTCTATTATTGAACTGAAATTAATTAAGAAAATATTATTTTTCTTCCAGAAAAAAGGGAATTTAAGAGGCTATACCAAAAAAAAGTGGTTACACTGGAGTTTATCATATTCCCATATAATGTACATGGGTTGTTAGACCAATCCTAAAATCAAATGATTATCTTGGTGTCTTTTCCTAAAATAATATTTATTTGATTATGGTTATGATGGAATAAATTATACTCATAATAAAATGATCTTATGAAAATGTTACACTCTGAAGTATCTTATTCATTGTTATATTCATTATTCATATCCTATTAATGTCCAATATTTATACCGTGGATCATGATTATTATATATGAACTATTTGAGATGTTTCTCAAATTTTAAAATTGTGTTGTTGTACCCTTACACTTATTTTATTCTTAAATGATAATTGATAAATCTCTTATTTACCTTATTTTGAATCATATATCACCCATAATTATGGATTAATTTTCTTGGGATATTATTAAAGGATTCATATATGATATGTATTAGATGATTTCTATTGGTAAGGAACATTGTGGAATATTTTTTAGTTCAATTATTTTTTACTTGTCTACGTATCCATGCTTCTAATGACACTAAAACATTATTATTATAGGGTTAATGAAAATTATATGTAGTGAATATTATTCATTTAAAATAGAATATTTATGAATGTAAAAATTTCGTTAACAAATCACTAATTCTCCACCATGATATAGTGATTAGTCACAAAATGATAGAGGAATCCAATGATATCTCTCAACAATCCTAAACAATAGAAGCATCACCTGATATCATGAATCATATTCATAATAAATTGGTTTTCTACCTACTGAGAGGCATGTGATTTAATTTGAAAATACCACACCATTTAATAATAAAGAAATACAATCCCATGGATGATGATGAAATTTTCACTATCCATCAACAATCCTAGTATTTGGTCACTTTATTCCATCTATTCTCACATCACTATAAATTTATCACCCAAATGCATGATTTTATTTTCCTAATCAATCATCATAAACATAATAAAAAGGGTATAACATTTCATTAACCATTGGTAATAATATGACTCCACTCATACAATTATCCCATCAATCGAAATTCCTCCATTTATGGTCACTCTCTAATCACATGTGTTTACCTACTAAGGGAATCAATAATAACATTACCTTTACCCAAATTATAAGTAATCTAAAAATCACTAAAATATCAAAACTCATCTTAATGAATCTATCAAATATTCTAATACCACATAGAATAAATGCTATTACTGTTCATCTTCTGCACATATAGTAAACATTCACCAGAAAATACATAATGTTACCATCACATTAGAGCATGGACTATATTTAATAATTATAATTCATGTGAAGGGATGATTTTTTCATTTGGGAATTGATAGAATTCCCCCTATTCTACTAGAATATCCCTATCCACACAACCCAAAAACTAACACCTAAGATAGTCTAATATATTTTTTATCCAAAACCAATATAATGTATGGTCAAAATTAGAGATTATAACAATATCATACTTTGTTCTTTGAAGGCCACTCCACAAAGACCATCCCACTAAATCTTCATCCTTTTATGGTAATCCCAATCATAAGCACGACCAAAAGTAAGATGTTCTGGATGATCTATCTATAATACATAGCTTATCTATGAATTTATATGATATAAAACATATATATATTGCGTACTAAAGGCATCATATCCTCTATCTACTATAAATATAAGGAAATTATTACCTATGAAATCATATTAAACATAATTCATAATTCATAGATCTATAAGAGGCACATAAATTTATTTTTATATAGAATATATGATCTAACTATACTTATAAAATATTACATGTGTTTAGAATATATCTATGTGGTCTATTTGTATATAAGAATATAATAAAAACACCAAAGTGAATGAACTAAGTAATGGAAATAATTTTTTTCATAAGAACAATGAATATAAGTTATCCATTTTTTAATAAAAAATGAATGTTAAAATAATCATATAGATGATATTTAGTTTTCATGTTTTACTATGTAAAAATATAATCATAAAATATAATCTGCTGGTAACATGATCATAGGTCAATGAAGTATAACTATTGGGATTCCTACAATGGGTCAAAGATGATATTTATCATTGAAAAAAATTATATATTCATCATATACACATATTTTAGCTTCATATATACCACACTCAAATGATGTCTATCAGCCACATTTTTTGAATAACACATGATCACCCCACTACGATGTGCACGATTTGATAAATCAATTTCCCTATAAAACCATGAGTTAACCATTATATTATTACAACTAATTAGGTACAAAGAGATATAAACTATCCAAAATTGGGTTTTCTTTATAATGAATTTGATCTCAATATAAAATATTACACCATGAAGAAGTCAAGATAATTCATCAATGTTGACATCATAATAATGGTCAAACTCAAGAAAAAAACTTGTAGAGAGTTACCACATGATCTACCACAAGGAACATTAATTTTTTCTATACTATAACAGTTCAAAATATACTCAGGTTTAAAATTATTAATACTTATATAATATCCCATTCATCATGAGAAACAAGCTTATATCCTTTAGGATTGTTAATAGATAAAAATCCTTTATATTATTCTATGTACTCCTAGTAACTATTCAACAAGTACATGGTGAAAATCACATCAAAACATGTAATCTCAAGAATTGTGAATTACTATATATGTTCAGAGCCAAAAAATTCAACATTAAACTATAATCATCTTTGGAAATGATCAAAATTCATCCCCAAAATTATATCTTCATATATAAAATCAGAATATAACATAAAATAAAATTCAATACCAACAACAACATAAGAAGATATAAATGAGAGGGGGAATCTTATGATGAATATGGATAAATATAGGGTAAATTTGATCATATATATACATAAATGTTTCTATAGTCCTTCTCCAAAATCATCTAGGAGTGGGCATAACAAATAAACATTTTCAACCTCAACTCATTGATCATTTACCATTGGAAGATAAGTCTTTATAGACACAGATGTTTATGGGGTAAAAACTACTATTGAGGACCCTATCTATATCCATGCTTCATAATTAATTTGTTCCTCAAAAGGATAGGATAAAAAATCAATAAAAGTTCTAAATAGAATATAATAAGGTGCCCTATATTACCTCACTTGTGACACATTCTCTGTGGTCCTTGGAAAAATTTCAATAGTTCCAATATTTTCCATTATTGGAACACTTGAAATATTAAAATCTTAAATAAATGGTTAATAAAGCTAGAATATTCTATAATTTACTACCATTACCATTATATATCTCATCTACCATATACTTATTACTACCATAATAGGATCATAAAAAATAGTGATCCCACTTATTAAAATTATTGTTTTTACCCACACTTCCATATCCGAGTCTAAAAACATAATATTTACATTTTTATGTTAGAATATAATAAACAAGGCCTAGTTATATGAATTTAAAAAATAAAATATCAAATGGAAATATTAGATCACTTTCAATCCCAATGAACTTTTAATTTTAGTGTTTTGGGTGTTTATCAAAACTATAACATAATAGGAAATTTTTCAACATGTAGGAATATTTACCCATATTCCCCAATATTCATATTTCACATTAAATATTCAGAATTTCACATTTATTAATAACTTTTAGAAAAAGGGTAGACATAATTAATTTAATATAAATCATAATATCCTACGGAAAGGGAAAGAATAATAATGGTGAGCCTAAATACAAAATAATGCTATACATATGAATTAACAAAGGGATGTCATTATTGAAAATATTTGAGCATTTTTCTATGATGATTCAATAAATGTTCATAATCATAGTGTAATGGAATTCTTAATAATAAAAATATAGATCATTATATATTTGACATTGCATAATGATTTTACCAAGTAAAAAGATGATGAATAAATAATCATTAGTAATTACCATGCAATATTGATTAAAGGAAGAATTCATATCTCATCAAAATTATAAAAGAAAACATGATTTAATTTTTGAAAATTAACTCCATACCCCATGTTAATCACTATAAAAATGACCTGAGCTTAGTTAAATTCACCAAATTAACCTCTATGATAAACTTCCTCCTCCATTACCATAAATTTAAATAAAATTAAGTAATTAATTAGAGAGATATATGAGGATCACCCATAATATTATTGTACCAGTATGAACCATTATTTAATACATATCATGATCACCCACTATATAAGATTTATCATTCCCACCAATCTTATATGTTGATCCAGTCCCTCCTATATGATAATTTTAATCAAGTTCTAGCATCATAATAATCTATGATGGGATCGCCTATCAGTATAAATTTCATCCACATGCGTTACATGAATATAATACATATAATCCTCTATTTTTATAATAAACATTTTCCAAACTTCTCACATTCCATTTAATATTAATTTACCCATGTACGAGACACATGTTTAATAGAAAATAATTAAAGGTCCATCATAAAAAATTAATATAAAGGATGTTAATGTTATCATAAGATCATATTTCCAATTAATAAAAGGAAAAATTAATGTATATCAATATAGATGAAAATAAATTTTAAAAAATTTAAATCCTATAATAGATAATAGGGTAAAATACAATTTTGTTTTGGTAATAGATTATATAAATTTAGATAAAATTTGGAAAATTATATTCCTTGGAAGAAACCAAGAAAATATATAAATTATTCATATTATAAATTAATAATTTTAGTAGAGGGAAAATCAATTCATGAAATAAATTTTAATTTTTTTAATAATTTATAAATGTATTCAAAAGTGAACCATGTGGAGAAAGCTACGAAATATTCATTTAAAATCATTCAAAATTATAAGAATGGAATGTAAAATAAATTGAAGAAACAATATATTTTTGTAAAAAAACATTCTTTATGGTATATAATGAACATGGAGGCCTTGTCTGGTTAAAATAATAAAGAACATTCTAATTATATTTTTAAATAAAACCCATTAAGATAATTAAGTAACTAAAAACAATATGAGAGTTTTAGAAAAATTAATGAAACAAAAAATAATATAATTGTATAAATAGTTATTGATATAATTTCTCATGTTTCAGTATATACAATGAGAGGAATATTTCTTAATTAATTAAAACATGTCTCTCAGAAGGATGATAGAATCGATAATCTTTCATTACTCGGTTAATCGATAAATAAAAAATAAATTGAATTATGGAAAATGAATTGAATCTTTAAAACCAATAATTTATTTTATATAACAATTTAAAAAAATACATGGAATTTTAATTTCATCATATAAATTAAATCAGTTTGCATAACATTAATTGTTTATCAGAAAATTTAAATTGAGAACCTGAAACCCATTTATTCATTAAAAAATTTTAAATAAATATATGGTGAATGTTAGAAGATAAATTCAAATTTTAATATAATGATATAAAATTCATTCTCAATAGGATGTATATACACCTTATAAAAGGATGTTTTTCACAAGAGAATACATTTCTTAGTGATAAAATATTATAATGAATAATCCTTACAATTATCGTATCATTGATGTTATAATTTTATCAAAGAAGAGTCAATGTGTTAAAATTGAAAATATTGAATAAAATGGTTAAAATAAAACAAAATAAAATTAGAGGATATTTCACACCTAATAATGGAAAACCAAGATTAGTGAATTGGAATTATAAACCAATGAATGTAAATTGGGATTAGAACCCACTTAAATCCATTCTAGATATTCCATGTATTTATTTTAACTATTACATGATAAATATGTATAAAATATTTAATATTTTTATAAATTTTTACAATTTTATAAATTTATAAATAAATTAAATTATCATTTATTTCAGTTACAGATTTAATTGCCTTACTGGATAATCCTGTATAATTTTTTGTAGGGCGTTCAAATAACATTTTCAAAACAACATTGGTATTATAACTATGGTGTAAGAGTTAATTATTAAATCATTTATAGAATAATAATTCTCAATGTTTTTTCATTTTCAAATATTGAAATCACTTTTATAAATATATATAATTTTCATCCATGATAAACTAATTAGATCACTTCATAGAAGGTAGTAATCCCTACATACACATGAACAACGTTTTAGTATTCCAATAGATGTATGGGTATAATAATACATTATATATAATTATTTGGAAATATAATTAGGTAATTAATATAAAATATATTCCTTATAAAAATAATCATAAATAATAATTAATGGTGGTGATAGAATAATAAACACATCAGTTTATGGTAGTGGTATTCCACATGTATGCAAAAACGATGTCTTTGTTCCCCATTTAATGGGAAAAGAGATGAAATATGGTTGTACCATGGTCATTATTAAAATTAAATATATTTTAGAAACTAATTTTTTATATCATCATGATCTATTAACATGTTATGTATGGAGAAAAATAAATAAAATTGAATCTTTTTGGTTATGACTTATTCCATTATCTCTGATAACCACATTGGATTGCAATTTATGTATTTTAGGTTTGGTATTTTTGTGACACCATGAACTATTGGATGTGGGAATGGATGTTTTGGAGATCTTTAGAAGCTTAATGGATAGAATATAGTTCTCAAATTTTTAGAGTATGAATTTAGATTAGGTACCCTTATATAAGAAGGGGAGGGCAACTATTGGAATTTCATTATGCATTAAAATAATATATATTGAATTTTTTTAATGTGTAAAATAATAAAAATATTTATAATATACGATGAATATAAACTTTATTACTATAATATACTATAATATTGTCAATTGTCAGTGGATTCAAATTGATTCCTCTTACAATTAACCTCTCATTATCTCCTTTTTATAATTTCCATAATATCTTTTTTTACACTTTATATGTAAAGAATGTTACAATAAAAAGAAATTGATTGATAATTGTAAAATTGATGATATTTTAGACAATATCCTAATCATTTAGGAAAAATTTAGGTTTTTTGAGTTATAAATATTTTATATTATATTATTTAATATAATATAACATTATGGTTTTCAGAGTATTCACATAGTTAGAATTTAATCACTTCAATATATATAAATATTTAATATATAAATATTTAAAAAATACCATGTACGTTATACTTATCAAAAATATTTATTGAATGTAATAATTTAATACCAAAAAATATTATTTTTATTATTTTTAAAATGATATATTTGATTTTATTACTTATTGAACAAAGATTATCTCATGGTTGAATCTGTATTTAATGTAATTATATTAATAATTGAAATTTAAAATAAATTAAGATGATAAAAATAATTCATGGTTTAAAGATATATTTATAATTAATCATATCCATTTTTTCCATATCAAAAATATATTACGATATTAAAAAACAAGATAGAAATTTTAAATTTAACCTTTAATTAGAATAATATAAAATTTAAATCAAAGGAATTTTATAATAAATTGTTATTATTTAGAATATTGAACTTATATATTAAATCATAAATAATAAATTGAAATAAACAAATGGTTTTGGGTGATTTTATAGTTTCATACAAGAGTTATAATCTTGTTTTTCTCATTTACCCATACTGAGGTGAGAAATATTTTCTACGGTTACAATTAATAATTAACAAAAATAAAATGGGCATCATTTCCATATTTGAACCAAATAATTCCAAATATGGAAGATATTTATAGAAAATATTGTTTCTATAAGATTAATAAAGCGAACGTTGAAAAATAAATATAACACTATAAAAATTCATTATTGAGATTTTCATTTTATGCCCAAAAATCAACTTTTACTAAAATTAAGTATAATAATGATTCTAATTTAATTATTCCATTATATATAATTAAATAATATATTTTTAAATTTAATGTATATTTATTTTCATTATGTCTATTTTCATAAAAATAACTGCTAGTTTTACAAAAAAAGGAATAGTTCACTTTTAACTGAAAAATTGATATTTTCATAAAAATCAAAATAATTTATCCTGAGATAATTTTTATATGATTATTTAAATAATAATATCAATTATTTCAATAAAATTTATAATATTTGTAAATCATTATTTATAATATTCACTAAAAATCAATAAACACCATTTTTAGGAAACCCTATTTTTAAATCATAAAATGGAAACAAAAAATTGAAATATAATTTCAAAATACATAATAAATAAATTTCAATTATGAAGAATGATTATATATATATATCATAACTCTGTTACACCTATTAACACCCACTAATTACATGGCAATGTTATATTGATTATATTTGAAATTGTATTATGTTGTGCGGTAAGGTCCATAACCATGAATCTATCATTGTCAGATCTATTTTTCCAATATACAATGCATCAGAAAAATGAATATATTCTCTTTCAATATATATTAATATATATATATATATAATCCTATATCAAAATTCATTAATATTATCCTCATGTAAAAAAGTTATTATATTTTGATTGCACTTATATTTGATATATAAAAAACGCATCTCATAATTTTAATCTAAATGGTATTACTAATCCACCCATTGTATTTGTTTTCATTTCCCAAATTAATTACAATGTCAATAATTATATTATCCATATTGGAAATAATTTAACTATGAAACCAATATGGTAAAATCCCACTCACATATTCATTATTCTATTATGAAATGTATGGAATCACATATCACATAGTATTGACACAAAAATATAACAAATAGATGAATATTAGATACATTCATGATGTATATTTAAAGATACATTAACCATTAAGACCTTCTTATAAATATATATGATTAACATATGATATTGTTCCATCATTGCCTATTTGAGTGTTGTTTCACTCATTTCAACACCCATTTTGCAATATTACAGTTGAAGAATAGTTTTCCCCAATATTTTATAATTTCAATTAATGATAATAAATTTCTAAAAACCAAAATTGATATAGAAAAAATATCAATGTACATTTTGATCACCATTCAAAAACTCGTTTTCAACATATACACAATCCAGAATTATTTTTTCGTATAATTTTTTTAGCAGGCCTATCTTCTTATTTGAAACACATTAAGGGTTTTAAATCATTATATCTTAATAGTGTTTGTTATTCTTTATTGATATCAATGTTTATATACATCTAATAAAAATATAAATTACTAGAAGAGGTGTAAATTAAAACTCTACCAATTATCAAGTGCTTAATGTTGTATTGTTATATGTGATATCATAATGTTCCCGAAAAATTCTTGTGAATAAATTCTATAAAAAATAAATAATAAAATATGTTAATATATATATATATATATATATAAATCAATTGAACAATTATGAGTTTTATTCTCCATCCATAATAATTTTTCATTTAATATCTTATAAATTTAGAACTCTTTATGAACACACATATTCAAATGAAATATCCTTCAGTATTTATATTATTAGTTGATTTATATATTTCATTGACATATTTATTAAATGTATTTTTTTCATTTTATTGTAATAAAAATTATATACTTTCTTCTATCCCTATTTTCAAACCCATTTCTAACTGTCCCATTTAAAATAGTGAACCATTCCATATAGCCATTCTCAGACATCTTTTTTTGGAATGTTATTTTGTTGTAGTATATTTTACATTAGAATATATTGATGATATAAATTTTTTCAGAATAAAATTCACTAAAATATGTATAAACTTCATATAATGTATGGGATTTCTTTCAAGTTGGTTTACCCTACCACGCAATATCTTTAGGCATTTCGAATTAATTTTCCAAAGAAATATATGATGTTCTACTTTAGGAATGTCTCCGACCAACCATGATATTATTTTCATTCAATGATAATTTCATCATTTCCTATTATCATTATTTATATTCCATGACTTCTAGGGAAAATTTCAAATTATCCATGATGTGATCATAAATCTAAATAATAATAACCCATTATTTTTTTCTAAAATACTTTTCATCTGCCTTTTTGTTTATAAGTAGCTCAATAATTTTTATAATTATCCTGTGGAATAATTTTCATAATTTCTACAGTATTTAATAATTTGTATTTCCTTATTACCACATTATCATAAATTTTTTGCTTCATTAACACATACCAACCCTCTTTATAACTTTGAACACTTTTGTTTTACATTTACATAAATTCACCTAGAAATAAAATCATGATGTACTATCTATGTTTGTCATATTTAGGGAACCATTATTTTGCATATAAGAATTAAAAATTACTTATAATATATTAAAACACAATTTAGGTAATTTTTATCATTTACATTTTGAAATATTGTGCTAGAATTTATTTTTTTGATTCAAAATCCTAAAAAACAATATTTGTTGATAATATATCGTCATCTTTTTCTTGAGATATAGTCTAGTATGATTTATAACCTTACCACTAATAGGTAAAAATATTCATTTCTAAATTTTTTAGCATATCATATCCACTTGTATACAACTATAACCATCAATGATGTTGTGAATGATTAAATAGATTATATTCTTACCAGTGTTGAGCATACTTTTCTATGAATCCTACAGTAGTAGATGACTTCAATAGTGTGAAATCATATATCAACAAAATGAGTTATATTTTTTCAATCATTGATTAGTAAATTGAGTCATGGATAATCCCAATACCATTTTTCCAATAACAAGAGTCTTATAGAATGAATAGTTATTTTAGTCACACTTATGGAAAAACGACTCTTATAAGTTAATGATGAAGATCATACATTGGTTATTTTTATATTCATCAAATCAACCTCAAACACAAAAAATAATATATTTACAATGGTCTTCTAAAATTAATGTATTTTTACTATATATTCTCATTAACATCACATGTTTTCAACATTATCCTCAAATATACTACTATCTGATTGAAATGAATTATTAATCATTTTTTACATTTTTCTCCATGATCATAAATTTTATATTCAAGGTATTAATGATGAATTTAATGGATTCTTCCAGTGCCTAAATGTTTTCCAAAAATTTTCAATTAATAAAAAATATCCCATAAATATTTATTTTTAGACTTTATCCATCATGAGTAAATTATTTATTTCATATTAATAATGATTTAATAATTGATTCAACAAGTTTACTTATTTTGTTTCATTTCTATATCATTTTCTTTAATATATTTTATATCTCATAAAACTATGAAAACGGATTTTTTATTTGAAATATAAATTCCCCTGATAAATAAAAAATTATATGTGAAAAAAATTAAACATTATTCACGTATTCCTTAACCTCATAGTTTACCACTTAAACTATTTTAATCAAATAATTACCTTTGTTCTATCGATGGGTAGAGCATGATTAATATGGATCATCATAATCAATATATTTTATAAGTAAATTAGACATTTATTACCTTCTATTTTTGGTAAATCATACTTTCATTTTGTAATCAATATCCACATAAACAACCTATATTCAACTTATTCATTTATGTTTTTCATAAGAACTATGATTCATCATTGACAGTGATGAATATTGAGATGTACATCATATGAACATATGAATTTTCATCACATGTTTACAATATATTTTCCAATTAAAATGAAAAATATTATAAATTTAGTTATATTTATCTTGTATTCACTGTGATTACCCAATAATATCCTAGTAGACTATGTAGCCAACATAGAGTTGAGATAAATAGAGTGTTATAATTTTATAGAAGATAATTATATGTTTTAATTAATCCATAAAAATTGTATCCTCTATATTAGTTAATATGTAAATATTGTTTATATTGACTCAAAACTCACTAACATGTGTAATTTAGTGACTATGAAATAGATAATTAGAAAATATATTTTAGGGGTAGTTATAGTAACAATAACAGTTTAAAGGACCATTTAATGGACAATTTTAGATATCACTAATCATATACCACTCACTATTCTAAATATAATATTGTAATAATTTTTAAAATATTTAATAATTCCTTATTTATTATATAATGGTGGTTTATACGTAATCCATATCTCCAAAATGATTATTAATAAATTAGAGTAAAGGAAAAAAATAGAACATGGTATTGAACATGTTCACACAAAAAAGAAATACCAACATCCCGAGAAATTGTTTCATTATTATAAAATACATGTTCATTTCATCAATCCAAGCCAGATTCGAAAGCATCATCATTGTTTTCCCACTCTGACTATAGGTTTATTTGATATAGGATCCCATGGACTACTAAATTAGATATTTCCTCCTCTATATTGAGCTTGATATTTGATTAATTCAAAGATGATCTCATAGAGACATTCCTTCGATGATTTTAATAATCATTCCCAGCACATATTTTTGTATAAACTAGAATTAAACCAGCATTTCTAACTATATTGAAATTAAATTTCAAACATAATGTTTAAAATATATATAGTTAATGATTCATATAGATTGGAGATGAATGGTGTCCAATAAAACTATTTACTTCTCATTGTCACTTACATCATATGTTATGTTACATCATTTTACACATTTTTCTAATGAATATATGTTATTACGAATATCATGATAATAACATTTTTTTGAGCATAATAATTCTAGGACCCATATTCTTATGGAAAACAAATTAGTAAATCCATATCCAGTGACTGTATAATAGAACCCTTCCTTTCAAGTGGTAATGGAGTGTATACTAGCATTACATATTAGAAAAATACTCATTTGTTGAATCCCCATAATATGCTTACCCTTAGAAACTATCCTTCCATCCAAGTAAGTGAATATAATGGAAATTAAAAAATTTAAAATATACTAACCAGAATCAAGGGAACCCAAGAAAATGTAAATGTAAAGACAGAGAGAACCCCTATGTATAAACCCTTGGATTATAGGTTCATTATAATAAGGGGAACCGACCTAGTCAACTTCCACTACAGAATTTGTATTACTACGCTTGTTGTAATCTGGATCATAAATATACTATATAACCAGGCCTATTTTCTTATAGATGTACATAGTATTCCATTTCATAGAGTATGAAGAATAATATAGATCAATACAAAACGTCTACATAAAATTCCCAACCATCTTGAATCCATTACAATAAGAAGGTATCATCTCGTATATGATACTATTATGAAGATCACCATTCTATGTTGGGAGAAATTTTGATTAGTAATAATGGAATAAAAAATCAACATCATTGAGGATCCTTGTAATATATCCAAACTGGGTATCCACTTTGACATTTTTCCTCTTCATGGGAACACCAACAACTAAGATGATGTCAACTAGGATCATTGGATTCCAAGTAGTCTATTTCGTACTAGTTAAATATAATTATCAACATGCTATAAAATTTATGACTAAAAGTGGATTATGTATTGAATCTTATACTTGAATACAGTTCATCTCTAGTCACAATGATATCAAGACAAACCCCTAGGATCACCTTTTATATTCATCATATGGTAATGGAACATGAATCTAGCCACATTTTAGTGGAATTATTTTCCATTCATCAAATCCCTACATCATCATAAGTCTTGGGATATGAGTTTTCAACCTCTAGGGTTTTGATCATGAAGTGAATATGACTAGAACTGATAAAAATCCTACAAGTCATGAGTTTTTTGAAAATGACATATTGATTAAGAAGTATGTGATCCATTGATCCTATTTTGAAAATATGATCTCAGATCCCTTTATTGAGATAGTAAAATATTCGATTTTGAATTACCTTAATCAATACATCTTTTAGGGATGAGATGAAATCCTTCATCTCCTTTGAAAATTACATCATTGGAATTAGTCCAATGTGGATACCCCAGACTAGAAGTGTAATTTTATGATAATAAAAAGAAGTAAGAGAATATTTGAATCCCTTGAATTTTAGATATCCATGGATTTTCCAGGAGATACACACCCTAGATTCCATACCATTAATTATTTTTTTTTGTAAAATACAATTAATCTAAATTCTAAAACTATTAATTTAATATGATGATATGGAAAAGATGCATGAAATTTAACTATAATTAAATAAATCTAAGCTTGGATAACCTACTATATTTATTTAGAAAATTAATTCAACACAATAATTCATTCAACAAATATTACATTATTTAGTTTTCGAATTATTTATTTTATTTTTCCATTCATTGAATAATTATTGTATCAGCATTCCATAATATGATATAGTAGTGGTTTCATATGTAAAATTAGAGATAAATTACCAAGATAAAAATAATTTACATTTAAAATAAAAATATAAAAATGATCATTTCATTTTCTTGTACAATGTACAAAATTTAGAGATAATAAAATGAAGAGAAAGAAATTTGTTTCCTTTTCATTAGATAAAATAATATAAATTTCAATGTCATAGTAAATAGTAAAAGGTTATGTATTCATTATTTATAGGTTTACAGATGAGATATGTTGATAAAATAAAAATAATATTAGTTTTATGGACATTTGATCCATTATCATTTTTCCTTATCCAAAATCACTCAATATATATATATCAAGGTGAAATAAAATTTCTAAGTTTATAATTAATCATGAATAAAAATAAAAGGGATATATTTGTTAAATTTGGTCTCACTAATTAAAATAAATTAATCCATTTTTAATATTCTAGATTTTAAGGTTACATAGTTTTTTAATGTTATTATTCGAAAACGCGATTCAAAATGTTTTTAAAAAAAATTCTTATCTATGCATAAAATGTTTTTATACAAATTTTAAGAATTAAATTCCTATAAAATGTAATAATTAATTTATTGTTAATAAAAATTAACAATTTAAATTTTAAAAATAATAAATAAATAAATTTTAAATTATAACTTATTTAAATGAAAATAAAATTAATTATATATATATATATGTATTTTCAGTATTCAAGGAAAATTAAATGTTTGTATAAATTTACCGAAAATTATTCATAAAATAAATATATCATGATTATATTAAAAACAAGTGAAAATTTTCAAATTAATATTATATAATTAAAAAATACAACATTTAAATAAAACTATACATTAAAAAAAACCTAATTTCGTAAAAAAATATATATTACCCTTTGAATGAAAATAACCAAATATTATCATAATTAATATAAAAAATTGAAAATACAGCTATTGAATATTAAACAAATATGGAAAAAATTTATATTCATATTAAAAGGTTTGTTGCATTCTTTCCCCTTTTTAAAATGTTTTCCTCCCAATTTTATTTTCTTATTAAACAAGTGGTAATACCTTTCCCAGAGAGCATTTTCAGATTCTCATATTACCTCAACAACCATATGATTTTTTCAAAAACAATTATCCAAGTGAATTATATTATTATTTAATTGATTTTATAAATGGTCATGAATTTTAACAGGCTGTTCCTTATGAAGAAATATCTCTTGTAACTAAATTACACCCAGCCTCAAAACATGAGATCAATCTAGAATAACTTTCTTTATATAGAAAAGAAATATGATTTGAACCATGGATAAACATAGATGTAATTAAACTATGTAATTAATTAATCATATTGTATATGAGTATTCATATAGTATAATGAATCATGATCGTAGCTACCCCATTTTACTTAAATACATTAATCCTTTCCAAAGATACATAGAGGAAAACATGGTCACATACCTTAAAGGAATGATCATTCCACATATTACCTATATATGGTTTCTTCCTACTATTATAAATTCCATTATTTATATAATTAGCAATACCTTATTAACCATTGACCATATAATACTTCATCCCATAAACTACCATTCTTCTACATAATAATAAAACATGTGTTTGAACCCTCTATCCATATAATTCAATAAAAGATGCCATTTGTATTATGGAAGGAAACGTTTTTAGAAGAAAAACCTACAAATAAATGATAATGATCCCAAAATCCATAGAATTACATTATAAAAACAATTCAAGTTTTTCATGGTTTGAATCATTTACATGGATTATCTTTTATATTGATGATGAATTGTTTTAATAAAATTTAATTTTTTTACCAATAATGTTATAAAGCACATTAAAAAAATTACAACTGAAATTGGGATCATGATTAGAAACAATATATATATAAATTCAGTGTTCCATAATTATCACCCTGATTTTAAGTTGATAATTTTTATCTAATTAAATAATACAAAAGATGGGTAGGAAATGTGTGGATTTATTTAATCTATCAATAATCACCCAAATTACATTGTTACCTCCCTATTTACATGGAAATCATACCAAAATATACAATGATATATATTCCCATTTTCACTATGGAATTGGAAAATGTTGATGAATCCAACTTGGTATGTATCAATTTTTCATTAGCAAGTTGAGAAGACAAAATCTTAGTGGTAATGTTATTAATATAACATTTCATTCCAACCCACCCGTAATAGTTCTTATGGTCTCTCTACATCTTTTTATACCATGACGAATGGGATACATAGAACTATTGGATTCATTCAACACATCACACATCAAATTCGAATCAAAATCCACACATTATCATTTTCTAAATCCTATGATACTTCCATTATCATGATTAGTCACAAGAAAGTTACACTTGATAAATTATTATTTTTTCCAACATTTTTTGATCGTTATTTTTACCATTATATATTATTTAATAAATAAATTATATTAATATCATTTGATACGAAATTAATTAGGTTATTTCTTGAACAATTGTATTAATAAATTTATCAAATCCTTGGCCAAAGGATCACTTTCAAAAAATTATCATGGATAATGATGTGTTTTTTCTAACTTGAATCATCATAAATTTTTTTCCATTAAAGGATGATAAAGGAATATGTATTCTTAATCACTAATTATATCCAAAAAATTCCCTAATTCATGTTCAAATCCTTCTGATAAAATGTATACTTAAAAATTTTGTGATCATTTTATATTTCATATTTTACCCGAACCATGGAAAATAAGGGGGAATGCTACTAAGATTATAGGGAAGTCTTCATCCCCCTCGATGGTAGCCATCTGTAGTGGGGTTTCATCAGATCCTACTTTTACTGAAAGAATAAATATGTGTAAACCTAATAATTTTGATATATTGAAATATCATGGCTCAAATTATAGGTTCCAATTAGATTTTTAGTGGGATTCAGATCCTTTTCATAAGTGAATCACTAAAAAAGTTTTTGTTTCTTTTATGGAAGAAATACATAAACTTAATGAGGAATTGCTTGCGTAATTTTGATACAATCTTCTTACGTAGATTTCAAGATCTTAAAGGGATACACCATTGTTTCTTGATGATTTGAGGGACTACTTGGTTTGATTTTGGGGGCTTAGCGATTGTTGTATAATCACTCTAAGGAAAGTTATGTATCATATTGTATTTACATATAGAGTCCCAAAATACATCTTTAAGATTTTGATTATTGTCGTTAAAACCTATTACAATTATGGTTCAACAATTTAATATCTTATCAAAAACCTTTTCAATTATTTTCTCCTCTATACAAACATGGATTTGAATAAGGGGTCTCAGTTTGTTTTTTGTCACCTCGTGGTTTTTGAGAGGTTTATTGTATTTTAGGGGCTCTGAAAAATGTTGATAAAGAAATTGAGTGATCTATTTATGGCCATTTTACTTGTGTATTAGTAGATTTTTACATTTCTCCTAAACATATTGACATTTTTATTCTTTTTGTGGGTGATTTAATGTTTGAATTATCAATTTGGTTTGAGTGGAAACCAGATTTTTGGGACTCGTGTTATTGCATTGGTAATTATTTTGAGAAATGCCGAAGGAATCATCAATGTTCTCATTATTAATCACTAGGATACTAATATGATGTTTTCAATAAGAAATAGTATTGGGATTCTCCTTATATGATTATACAGGTCTTCATGAATAATGACAATAATATTGGAAGTTCCTCCTTTGTTGAGGCTTACAATAAAGGCAACATGGTAGAGGATATTAGAGATACAGATGCAATTACTGATGGTGATGGTTTGATGGCCTCCAATTCTATTGGTTTTGGAATATCATGTGGTTCATATGATCTAAAAGAAACAACAGGGGCTGATTTGTTCATGATGATGAAGAGAATCACTCTGTGTGTGAGGATACTTTTTAGGATGTTGTTAATTTGGAATGATTCATATTTCAGCAGATTATTCTAGAATCACACGTAAGCGGAAGCTATTTGATTCTTAAGTATTTTATATGGTGTTACCTATGAATCTTAGGGCTCTCTCTATAGTTCAAGGTGATGATGGGGTTGTGGGAAAGGTGAAAGATCTTCTTTAGATGTCAATGGTGAAATATGTTTATGCTGTTTAGACTACATTCTCTTTTATAGTTGGGAGTCTATATGGGTTTAATCCTAGATAAATATATTATTTTTATAGTGATTATACTTGTCTTTTTCCAAAAAAAATGACAACCTAAATCACTAGTCATGCTTCAGATGGATGGCCCCATGGATAATGAATCTACCGCAAATCTGACCCTATCAAGTAATGGTAAATATTACAACAATATTTTTTCTATGTTGGATTCTATAACACACTTCTTTTTGATCTATTTGACCTTGATGGATTTGAGAGTGTAGGTTCTCATATCTATAACAACCACCTTCTAGAAAGATCCAAATATAGTGTAGCTGCATAATTATCAATGTATTTAACCCTTGAGGTGAAGTGTGAAGATGATGTATCACCTCACAATGAGGATTCTGAGGAGGATCTTGTACATGATTTAACTTAGGAGTCTTCTCAGGATGGAATTATTTTATATCCATATCTTAATTAGGCTATCTAGGCGGATTATTTGATGTATTATGTTTCTTTTGTACATGAGGATTCTCTTGTGAATGATCCACTAGCTATGATTGCTGATCCTAGTACACATGATACTGTCTAGGGTTGGCTATCCAGATTGATCTGTGTGTGTCAGATAATGCATAGGATGTATAGGAGGATTCTTCCTATAAGGATTCTCTGATGCATGATGTTCATGTTTTATAGGAGGGTTCCTATGTGGATAATCCACTAGCGGTACATTTTGATCCTAATATATGTGATTTTCTCTAGGGTTGGATGCCCATGTTGATCAGGTTTTGTATGATGCTACACAAGATTAATATTAGGATGTTGTTTTGACATGATATGATTAGTTGTCAGCTAATGATTCACCATCAAAGTTAATGCAATGGGGAATATGGCATCACTTGGAATCTCATGGGGGTGGGGGGTGATGTCAAGGTCGGTCTATGAAGAGGTGATCTTGGTGACTTGTGTTATATGTGTATTTTTTCATTGGTGTGGTTGTGCTGTATTATCACATTTTATCCAATATTTTCCTATACATTTAGTTATATTTAATAAAATTTGGACTGATTTATCCTTCCATGGCTAGGTAGTTTTGGTGTATCAAGACACAACTGTGTCCATTAAATGAATTATTGTTATAGAGGTTAATTTAATTTTTTTGGGACAAATAGTTTATATGTCCCTTCAAGAATATTTTTTAGTTTCTGAAAATAATCATAACAATCATTCTGCATGAAATTTTAACTCCTTTTCATGATAATATAGTCAATGGGCTAAGAAATAAATAATTGTTTTCACAAAAAATTAGGATGGAACATTATAATCCATAAAAATAGTGAATATCCATGAAACATTTACACAATGGACATTCTTTAATATTGTGTATTTTAGAAAAGTCATTTTTATGCCATAATAAAAAAATATGACCAATAAAATTAATACGTTACAACTAACATTAACACATACATTTTCTATATGGATTATATTCATTAATGTTTAAAAAAAATACCAAGCTATCATTCATGGCCCTCATGAATTTTATAATGTACAAATATGTCACAAATAATCACAAATAGATTTCTTATAAATTAGTTCTGAAAAAATATTTTGAAAGTATTCATAAATGCAACTAGTGTATTAGGTAACCCAAAAACAATAGTTTCAAATTGTTATTTATCATACCTAATATGATTCATATCTTTATAATATCTTACAGCTTCACCTACAGTTGATGATTCCATGACCAAATATCAATCTTCAAAAACAATATCTCTAAAGTTAATAATACTAATTATCGATATGAGGTAAAGCGAAATAGATGATTACCATGATGTTTTTTAGGGATCCATAATTAATGAAATATCTCACTTAAAAATATATATTTTTAGTAAAAAGAATAATATATCACCATGGTAAAGATATAGGTCATGGGTAACCACTATATATAATCTCTTATAACTAGTTTCTAAATTCCTAAAGTTCTACTAGAGAAAATTCAATAAGGGGTTCTAAAAATGTGTTTACCATAAAATATTCTAGAGTAATATCATCCTATTTCTGAGAAATATCACCATAAAAATTGTCTATAAATACTTACACATATTCATTTACTACTTGTATATAAATTATGTAATAAATTTTTTTATTTTAAATAATATCATCAAGGTATCCTTCACAACCATCAATAATAAATTTATCATAATATTGATAGGTTATCAAATTTATGAAATCACTATATATAAAATTATTATATTTAATACTATTATTATCTTGAGAAAATTAAATTAAATATATAAACCAAATCTCAAGATCTGCTATGGGAATTACAACATGATTTTTAGAAAATATCATCCCTCTAAAAGAAACTATACAATTCCAAAATATATCTGTCAGTTAAATATTTTAACTAGATGTTTTATCCATAATATATCTCTTATTTTATTGAGGTGTAATTCCTTAATTTAATAAAAATATAATATAGATAATTGAATCCAAATATCCATATTATAACATGGAATTGGAATAATTTGAATGAATAAGTGACATTCTTGTCAATACATAATTAGATATCCCAACATCAACTATATAAGTAGTAAAATATATTTCGATACCTATCTTCTTTCATTAATGATGATTTCCTTCCAATTTAACTAATTTAAAACCCTAGTTATCATGGTGTCCAAACTCATTACATCGAAATATCCCACCAATAATGAGCTATATGTAACCCATTTTTATTTTTTCCAAGACACCATTATCTATAGTCGTGATACATTTGAACAATATTACCAAATTCGTAATAAATCCTTGTTACCTCAAAAAATTCCTTGAATTTTCATTTATCACACATGGGTCTCTTGGGGGACTATCTCTTCCATTTTTATCAACTATCATTTTTGTTACCTCCTGTCATGAAAATTTATTTCTTTTTTCATATCAGGGTGTGTATGTATTAGAAAAATACATCTCAATATTCTAATCACAATGAAAATATTTTAAATGAATTTAAAATTTTAATGAATCCGAATCTATTTTTACAGATGGTTTAAATCATATGACAAGTATATTAATTTTACTCTAAAGTTCTGTTAATAAAATAATGTACATACCTAGATTATCTAGTAAAATTTTATTCATCCATAGGTATAGAATCATTACATTTTTTCCTCAACTAATGGAATTGTTTCTCCAATCATTATTTAACTTCATTCAGTAAAAAAATTTCAAGGAAGAAAATTGTAATGTGTCCCACTACATGGAATAAATATCATCTTTCTATCATTAATTATTCACAAAAGTTCAACAATGATCAACTTCACCGTCAAAAAGATCAATGAAAAGATGTTCATTATTATTTTTTTAACATCCTATAACATATAATACCACTATCATGGTATTGATCTATCCATTTTTGACCACTATATCTAAGGATCCATAGAATGGTAGAGTGTGTTGTTTACGAAATGTTATACTATTTACAAGTTCCACTTTTGGTTTTCGGATAGGTCTCTATCAATGATAGTCGTATCATTTATATTCTAATTCAACTAATCCATGACTATAGAAATTACCCATTTATAATTCTATCCATTATGGGATACTGATTTAGAACCTTATATTATTCTTATTACCTTCCTATATTAAAATCCATATTTACTATATTGAAAACCATTTTTTATATGAATTTTTTCGATGAATCAAATTGGAAATATTGAAATGAAATAACATGAAAACATTACATTAGAATTTGTTAAGTATTTCTACTATGGTTATCCTAAACACTAAAATTATATAAAAAAATAAAGACATAAACTACGAGGAACCTTCATTAGGAAATTTTGATAATTGAATAACTAGAATATAATTCAATCCCTTAAATTTGATGAAATATTCATGATTATTTTTTTCTATAATTAGTACCTAACTCTTAAATAACAATATACATTTATTTTAAAGTGTACTATTCTAATCAGTATACATTTCGTCCAAAATATAATTTTTTAAAAACACATTATTAGTTCTATAAAAATTAGGATGGCTTGCAGAATGACATGTTCATTACCCTTATAAATCATTAAACACCATTATAATAATTTTGAAAGAATATTTTTTGATCAATATTCTTAGTAAGGGACAATTAAAAAAATAATGAATATACCCTTTAGTCATTAAAAACCCAGTAAATTACAAAAGAGAGTTTAACTTTTTAAGTAATATAATTCGATCTCAAATAATCATTTCATTACATAGGAAATTTTCTTTTCTATACAATGTTTTCCATTATCCACATTATAAGAAATCATTCATGTAGAATAATAATATCTAGGGTTTCATAAAAAACATGAGAACACATTAAAAACATTTTCTTAAAACCATATCTTATTACCCAAAAAGTGGTATAACCATTTATTACCATTGTAAATCAATAATATTAACAAAATCATTGAATAATTCATTTAAAATTAATTTTTACACCTTGGTACATCATATTCATTGAACTCTAACACATTTTTTAGAAATTTATATAACTATGTTGTCAACTTCCCAAATAATTACCCATTGTATTGGAGTGTTATCTATGTGGACACATCCTATATTATATATCGGTCTGACACACCATAATTATCAATATCAAATTATCAAATTATCATAAATAATATATATTATCCATATGTTGAATAAAACACTTGAAGACCACCCCTAAACCCATATGCACAAAACATTCAGATATCGAAAACCCATTTCTTTTTCACAAACCATATTAAAAATACCTTACCAAAAAAGGATAATAGGGTTTTTAATTTATGTAAAAAGGAAATATTGTAAAGGACTCCACAAATAAATTAATTTTATTTACTATGAGAATATTCGTTGTTTGTATATACTTTAAATATAACATTCCTTTTATCATTTGTAAGAAAATCCAAAACATTCCATAAAAATATGTATTATTATAAGATTTAAAATAAATTAGAATGATATATAATATATCCATTCTAGTTATTTTATATGAATATCAATAAATTAATAATATATTTAAAAATATGGACTAGGAATAAAAAGTGATTGATTCGAATCATGAAAATAGGATTTTTTAAAAGAATATCCTATTCCACGAGCTCAACTCTTCACAAAAATTACATATAATCATGAATAATAAAATTATATTAATTATTTATATTCTTAATAAAAAATTTCATGTTTATTATTCCATGTTATCACGTTATCATCAATTATTCAATAAATTTATGTTATGTTATTTGGTTTGATGATATTTGGGTGTTATATACAAAATGGGATCAATAGATTGAAAATGGTCAGAGAGGCCATTACACTACCATCTCTAGTGTAATAATACTGATTGAAATATAATTTCTTAAAACCAATTATATTTTTTGAACAACTCTTGAATGATATTTATAAAAAAATGACTAGGGAACAATAATAGAGATGGTAGGGCATATGTATACATGTGTGACATTTAAATTTTCATACAATCGGTATGGAAAGAAGGTAAGTATTATTTTATCATTCCTTAATAACAATTATTTAATAAATACCCCATTATAAACTTATATATTCAATACATTTTTTGAGATTATAATAAATGAATCGCATTGCCTCAAGGAGGTGAAAATTCAAACATCTGCACGAACAAAATTATAATTTTTTTATGGATTGAAAAGTATAATACTATATGATATATTTTATATTAATAATTATATATATTTCATAAATATCATATATATATATATATAAATTAAATACTAAAGTATAATCCATCCCTAATTGATGTTGATGGATATTGAATTACATCGATTCTGAATGTGGTTGTCCGCTATACACAAGAATGATAAAAATATTTCCCATTAGGTGAAACATGATATGTCATCCTATATAGAAAAAACAATGAAAGTTAGTTATTTTCAATTGATGTTATTTTTTCCTAACATTATTTTAAATTGATAATAATGGTATATAGCATTGTAGGTAATTTTTGAAAAATAAGATTTATTCAATGAATTAATTAGTGTCTTAATGTTGTTTGATTTATATTTCATCCCATGATTATTGGATTTTTCATTTATAAAAATAATGTTATGTTACGAAAATAAGGGTTTAATAATTTAAAAAGGTTTTATGAGAAATACATTTTTATTTTGATTCATATTTAAATTTATATTGATGTTTTTTGAAAAAATATATATTTATATATTTATCAGTTGAAATTTAATTTTTTTTAAATGATGATAAAGGGATTTGTTTTATGTTTTGAAGGGGGTGTTTAATAATTACAAGAATACTTTATGAATGGTTGAAATTTAAAAACTGATGGTTTCAAATTGGTTGTCTAATGTCTTTTGAAACATTTTAATTTTAAAAATTAAATATTCATTTAATTTATATTAAAGAAGGATATTTGATTGTGAAATGAATTTTCTGAATTACTATGAAAGGAAAGTCATATGTCATGAAATTGTTTAGTTGTATAGGAATTTAAATCAATCAAAAGGATGACTTTATAATGAGTGTATTTATTTCAGTGGTCTGTTTATGAACATAAAAATATCGAGGGTTTTTATAAAATAAAATTAATTTCATTCGGATAAGTATAAGTTTCATTTTCCTATAGGTTCGTATGAAGGCCTATTTTGAATAATGGTAATGAAAAACTATGATCATGTTCTTACTCAAGTGTCATATCAATACCATTTGAATTATAACTCTTAATTTTTTTAAATAATAATTAACTACTAATGAAATTAAATATCTAAACACATGCCAATGATAATGTATAAGAAAACTAAATATATAACAAAAATTATAATATTACTCATTCTATACATGTTTTAAAATTAATAGATATAGTTTAACCATTAAATGAAATCTTATACAAAAAAGTATTAACAAAATGATCATATCTAGGAAATATATATGGAAATATATTTAAATCACTAATTAAAGAATTTAAACATGATATAATCGTTAATAACCAATTAAGTATCTAAAACATTATAAATAATATAATTTTTATTGGAAATTATTTATATAAATGAGTATAATCACATTATATTTATTTTATATAATTTTATCCTTTATATTATTTGTTTAATGAATTTAATATTAAATAAATTATATTTATTGAAATTTTAAAAATTGATAATAGAAATAATTTTTGGTATTTACATTTTAAACAATTTAAATATCACATATTAATTATTATTTAAACTATATATAAACTGATTTAGAAAATGATAGTTTTAAATAGATTAAATAATTTCCAAGTAAGGATAATTTAATTTTAAGGATTTAAATTAAATATAATCTATAATTTATACTTCTAAAATATAAAACATTAATATTTTAACTTAATTTGATTATTTATAATACCTCAATAAATTGAAGATTTAATTTATTTATAAACATTTTATATCTAAATTATAATTCATATATCATAATTAAATGTTATTTTTATTAATGCACATAAATTAAATGAATGTTTACCCAAAAACATACATAAACATGAAATTAAATAATTATAATACCTTTATAATTATTTTATTAATAAAATAATTTATAGCATAAAAATGACCCTAAAACATCAATTATAATTCATAACTAATTTAAAAATTGAACTACTCATTTCATGTTATAATATTTATAAAAAACATATACTAGATTTTCCCTTATTCAATCATATTATAGTTATTCCAAATTGGGATAATCTTGTTTTTCATTATGAGTTATATTTTATGGCTAATATCTACTATTGTCAAATACTATTACAACCATGCATATAGGTCTCAAATTTCAATGCTAATGTAATGAATATTAAATATTCGGAAATATATTTTTATTATTAGTAAAAAAATACATCAATATCATTTTTATAATTCCTAATTTAAAACTATGGGGATAAAACAATATTTTACTAAAAAGATAAATGTTCTTACAATCAAATGAAATTACCTGGTTTTTTACGTTATAATAAAAATTGAACTGATGGATTGTTTCTGAGACGCCTATTATGATATCCAATATCATATGGGGTAAGTTATTAGAGAAGAAAACAAATCCACAATATATTTCATAATATAAAATATGACATGAATTATAATATAAAATATGACATTATTTATAATATAAAAATCATCATTTTCAATAATATATCATGACTCAAAAAGGATTGAAACATCATATTCAACTAAAATGTTTCAATTGAATTAAAAAAATAAATCAATTTAGTGGAAGTGATTATAATCATTAAAACATATGAAATTTTATATTTTATGTGATGTCTCACCAACCTAAGATACTGAACGATGGTCAGAACATTGGTCTCCACATTAAATGAAGCACCCCTCAATCATCCCAGACTTGATGTATTGGACTATTATTTTAATTCTGTTGGAACAAAAAATACAATATACTAACAAACACATAAATACCATATTAGTTTCGTGCCTTGGATAACTTAGAACACATTATTCTAATTTAGTGATAGTTCACTAAAAAATCTCATGACGATATCCAAACACAGTTTCCTATATAACACCACTCTTAATATCATGGGATAAAGAAAAAAATATGAAATGTGAGAGGTCATATGCTCAGTATGTGTAAAAAATAAGAATATCAAAAAATCATGAACATAGGAATGTAAAAATATAAACATTACTTTTGAAAATCAGTCCATATATAACATATATCCAAATCACGAGTGATGGAATAAATATTTGTAGTTCATAAGGCATAAATCACAAAGAAACAAGAGCCATAAGAAAATTGCTTTTACGTATAATGTGGAATTGTGGAAAACACATAATTATATAAAACAATTCCAATATTATCCAAGGATAATTTCCAAAACCATCATAGTGTAAAAAGTCCATTACTGAACCAATTTCACTCCTCACTCTATCCCTTTATTAATAAATCATTTTTAATAACCATTCCATCAGAGTATTTTTAAATAGAGAACATTTACTATTCTAGCCCAAAATTTCTGAATTGAGATCATTTCACATTATGGTTCTATCTATATCATGATAAATCATTACCCAATACATTGTAGAGTGATATAGGTCCCACACATATCAAAATGTAAACCATCCATACGTGTTCCACATTAAAATAATCATTCATCATAGACCATGGAATAAAATGAGTTTCAGAAACATAATTTCATCATATCATAATTTATGAAAATGAAATGGACTTCATAAATATCATTCCATCATAAACATAATCAAATAATATCAATAATAAGGATATTATCCATGTCAAAATTGTCCCCATTAAATCATATATAACAACAAATAATGTCACATTAGATAGAACAAACTTTTAATATAACTATTTAAAACAAATCTTGATTAAAATAACCTATCATCTTCAAATATGTTATCTTTTATTAAATGGGTTCACAATTTTCAATTAAAATAATTTCATTAAATTAATATTGTATTCATGTAATGGAATCCTCGTGTAAATAAGGCATTATTAATGTGTAAATTCTATTCATATTATATAAGTTAAAAGAAATAATTATTATCCTCCTTTTTCCAAAATAAAATAAAAAGTACATCCTTTGAAAAAAAATGCTTCCTTTAAAAACATATAGTAAGTAGTAAAAATTAATTTAAATATCCATAAGGTAATATTAAAACATCTTATGATTTTTTTTTTGAAAACATGGAAATTTATGATAAATATTACACAATAGAAACATAAAATGAAACAACTTTAAATATTGAAGAGATTTTAAAATAAATACTCACAACATTATAATCAATAGAATCTAATACCAAATGAAAGCAATGAAATTATGAGAAGAACATAATTTTCTGGAAAGGTCTCTTAAAAGAAATTCAAGGTCAGTATATAGAAAAATTAAATGAACCAAGATTATAAAGCATGTGTCTCCCAGAAATAATGGTGAGACAATAAAGATCCCTTAACATTGGTATAATTACCTTTGTATGTATAATAACATCTTATATACTACATTAAATTAATTCATTATTGTATTATAGAAATATATTTATATATATGATAATAAATATTATAATATTATCACAGCTTTTTTAATAAAATTTCATTATAAATCATATTTCATGTATTAACTTGAAACTCCATGAACACAAAATTTTGGATTCAGTGCTTAAAATGTAGTGTATTTTGTTTGATATAAAAAAATTAAAACAATACACGACACATTATGTAGTAGAGTACCTTTTCTGGTCTAGGTATTGGAGTATTGGATAAACCATACATTTTTATATGAGATATAAAAAAATAAAATAAAATAAACAAAATGACAATGAATCTGCTAACTCTATAAGGAAAATGAACGTCTTTATAAAACTCTAATAGTCCTGTAAAAAATTAATTAAAACAAGGGAAAAGTATTTAATATTCCTAGTAATGAGTGTCTTAATATTAGTGATAAATCCCAATAAAATATTATGTTAATAATACTCTTAAAAATACATTTATAAATAACATTAGAAAAAATTATTCAAATGACATAACCCTTAAAATTAAATCATTTCAATGAAAATTATTTGTGTTCAAATAGTTCATTACACATTCTCCAATAATTTATTAAAAAATAATTAAGAACGCTCTTGAAAACAGAGTACATGAGGTCACTTGAATCAATGAAGACTATCTTCGTCCAACCCACATTGTAAGCTCTTGGTCTCCACGGAAACAATTCCAACTTAAATAAAGGGGTTTATCGTAGATCCCTCTCCAATAAATTATTACAACCTAAGAGTGTACCATAATGGCACCACCTAGGGTCGATCTTGAAGAGGCCGCTCACTATACACCAAATTTCAATTGTCACGATTTATAACCCAACTAATATAAAACTCTTTATGTACTAATCTAAATGGGGGTTCAATTATAAAAATACATAATACATAATATATATTAATAATAACATTAAAAACACAGTGGAAATAAATAAGACACAAAGATGTCTGTAAAAGTTCATTGCCATTCTTGGGAGATCGTGGTGATAAAATCATTGTTCTTTAAATGTATTTGTTCTTGATACTATACTCAATGTTTATAATAATCCTATCACTCAACAACTTCCCATTAATTCTTATTATCATTCACTGACCATCCGAGTGCACGATAATATTCACTCACATCATCACCATAATTCCACTCCAGCCTGGATACAATATTATGATGATGGAGAGGAAAATTTTAAAACGGAAAGAAGAAATCCATAAAATAAAAGTGGGGTTAACCCACCACTAAAACCATTTCAGTACTATATAAAATTATAGAATAATATAAAGGAAAACAATTGATCATAATGAACTCTAGGACCAACACTCCCCCTCGGACAACAATGAGAGTTATTTCTCCATTTCCATGTAGATTAGAAGGATCATTGTGGGGGAACACAAAATAGAAAATAAAAGAGAAGATAAATCCATTGAAGAAGTAGATTAACAAAGATAAAATACAATTAAACTATTATAGATACTAATCTCCACCATGACACCTTGAAAATATCTATGTTGTAAGAGGTAGAAGAGATGACAATTTATAGAGAAAATGGGTGAGATAAATTATCTCCCAATTTGTCCACCTGATTGATCTAAACAGTATCCTAAATAAATCGACTAATATTGAAAGGTTTCCTTCATTAATGTTGTTGCAGTATTTGTCTCGCATCAACCATCGAAATTTCAGATTCTATGGAGATGTGTGTTGAATGATATTTCTATTTTAGTCCAAAACATTTATTCTGGTCAGTTGACTTTTCATATTCCACTTTTCCATCATTTATCATCATTATTTTAAGACCACAAGATTTCATAGTAAGTTATTTTCATTAATGTAATTCAATAGTTTGCAATACATGCAACACCAAGTTCGAGCACACCCTGACTTACCAAACTAGCCGTTTGAAAGAAATTATGAATGGTATTAACTGAATATTGAATTTTATATAATCCATATGATTTTAGAATACATATATTGTGTTTCTTATACATAATATCAGAACAAATTCATTTTTTAGACAAATAAGTAATTTTCAAAAAAAGCATTTTTACCGCCTTTTAATTTCAACCCATTTTTAAAAAAAATTGACACTTTTATATATTCAATTTAGTGAAAATATATTTTTCTTTAGAATCTGGATATAATTTTTTTGATAAATTTTTTGTACTTTTTGGATAACTATCGTATTTTGATAAATACTGAAAAATAATAAATTTCAATTGAAAATAACATTTTTAATAGAAATAATATATGGTGTTAAATTATGTATTTGAATAGTTTGTAAGTATAATTTTATTTTATTTTTATCATTTAATATAATTTAGGTCATTATAAGTAATTTCACATTTATATTTGACATAAACAAATGTCAATATTTTAATAGTTTTTACTTTTTAAAAGCCCGCTTTTTTGGTTTTGACAACAGGAATTAATTTAATTTTAATTAATGAAACTTCTATGTTTTAAATATGCTAAAAGAGAATTCATTTTTGAATTTGGTATACCAAAATTAGATTAGGGTATATTTTTGGTATTTTTCTGAAAACATTTACTTTTTGATTAATTTTTTAAAACACTACTTTATAGATTAAAACAGAATATTTATTTAAATAATTATTTATTTTATTTAAATTTATTTTAAGTAAAAATAGGCATATAAAACATAAATAATTTTAATTTAATTCATTGAGTCATTTTATAATAAAATTAGTTTAAAAAGAGTTATTGAACTTTTTATCTTATTTTTGCCACCTCTTTGGTGCATTTGCAAATTTTCATTAAAAAAATAATACAACATATGTGAGTTGAATTTCAAAAATATAAGAGACATGTTTAATATCAATATATAATATTTGGTTCAATAAGATAAAAATAATTTTTGGTGAATAGTATATTTTGACTATTATTTACCACAGTTCATAGTAAATAGGGTAATTAGGGGTAAAAATTATATCATAATTACCATAACAATATCCCAATTCTATTGGATAATTATAATTTGACTAAAAACAACCTTAGAATAAAATATTATCCTCTTTGGTCCACTTGGATTAGATTAGGACATTTTTTATTATTTTATTTAAAGATGAGTTAAAAGAGTTAAATTCAACATTTAATAACTAATCCATTTTTAATATAGGGTTACAAACAATATTTATTCGACTATAAATATTCATTATAAATATAATGATATTTCCTACATAATGGTATTTTATTTACAATTTTTAGACATTATATAATTTATTTTATTTAAAACATAATCATGATGCAGTAATTACCTTATTAATGAAATATAAAAATAATTGATATTATAAATATCCAAATAAATGTAAATTTAGACATAAAATGAATTACACTAATTTTTTAGGTTAATATGACATTTTATGGTTGTTTGAATAAATTATATTATAAGTGATAATGTTTTTATTACATTCAAAAAAATGAAATACTAAATAATGTCGAAATTGAAATAAATGAGTTTTTAAAAAAAATATTAGATTATTTATTGATATAATATTCCTAAAAAACATTGGTTCTAACAGAGGACCTAGATAAGGTTATATATATAAATAATTAACCACATGGGGTTCTCTTGGCTTGTTATTGTATGTTTATAAACCATATAATATAAAAATACCAAGAGACAGGGTAAATGTCAAACTATTTAACTAAGAGTTAAATATAAAATATAAGGTTAATATGATGACCAAAACCTATATAAAAAATTGGAAAAGATTATTTAGACCCATAACCACCTTATTATTTAAATAATTAATTTTGGAATCATTATAAACCGAAAATGATTCTATTATAAAATAATAGTTCAAACTTTTCCTAAATTGACCCTCACCTCTCTTATAAAAGGGTACTTGTCATTTCTTAATTTCACACCTCCAAATCCATTTGGCTCGGCCTAACCCTATAAAAATATCCTCCCAACTTTTATCCCTTCATCTTTGAGGCCTTCATTTGGTTATAAATCCAATCTATGGAGCCCTTCTGATAAAATAAAAGGAAGAACCTGAAAACAAGGTTAATATTTCATCACGTTTTTCAAGTTATTTTCTGCTTCAAATTCATCTTTTGTTGTTGTTTTCATTAAAAAATTATAACTCCATTATATTATATATATTTTTCTGTTTTTATAAAAATTGTACAACCATATTCATTATTATATCCATCATATAAATGAAAAAGTCAATATAAGTTCATATGTACGGATTACTGTCTCAACGTTGTGGTGTAGTTTGTTATACAAACACTTCATTATTTGGATGTGTATAATAATGAGTATAATTTATGTAAATAAAAAATATAACATGTTAATTATTCTGTATATATAATATTCCATCCTATTACAAATGATGTCACCATCAATATAATGATATTGTCTCTCATGTGTACGTATGGATTACCATCTCCACGAAGGCAATATGATTCATTCCCCATCCTAATAATTCATAAATGATTTTCATTTTATGAATAAATATGATTTTTATTTACATAATGTAATTATGTATATGAATCAAACACATCCTATCTGTAACAAACATTGCTTATGTTACCAAGCATATAAAGGAAAACGAAATAAATAACAACTGAAACGATGATACTACTAAAATAATATTAACAAAGAAATATTATAATATGATATATTATATAATATTTATGTATATATTTCTTGTATAATTTAATAACAATGATTTAACTATTATTAATGATTTAAAAGTACCCTCATCAATGGAAAAGTACAAGGTAATGGGTTTTCATATCTCTTCATATTCCCGTGAGATTCATGCTATATAGGAAATATTTTCTTTCTGTGTGGTGTTTGTACTTCCAATTATTGTATTCTTTATGTAAAATCAATTAATTTATGGGTATTTATATCTTATTTTGATGATACTTATTTCATGTGGTGTATGATTCACAGGTTACCAAATATTTAAGGAAATTTTAAATTTCAATTTCCACTCATTGGGAATTACACATACTTCATTGATTACATTACTCAATGATTATGTGTGAAATAACTATTTATTTTCTTATGTAGTATTTTCCACTCCCCTTTGTGTCGATATACATTGGATACACATAATCACTCCACTAATAAACTCACAATTCATCGATATAAACTTGATAAGAGTAATTATAAGTCAATTTCTGTTCATTGAGTTCAACATCCAAGTCATTGGTGTTGTTTTTACAAGAATATTTGAGAATGTGCTCTGATTTATTTACACTTAATATCAAATCATATTAAGTGTATTTATATTTTTCAAACATAATTATGTAATTGATTTATCCAAAACCTATGGATATTGTCTTTATAAAGGAATTCATCTAAACTTACATTCTGTTGAGAGTTCTTTGTTGTAATGCACCAATTCACTTTTGTTTGGTGTTTATACTATACATTGAAATAGTATATAATTAATCCATTTATTCTCATGGTGTTATAAATGTTTGATAGCCTCAATTATTTATATTCAAGTGTACCTCATTTGTTTAGGAACTCTAACTAAAATATAATTTTAAATGTTTCAAAAATTTATTCTTCTAAATCATTATCATTAATGTCCATGTTTTAAAAATGGGTTTATGGTTTTATTTATATGGATATTAATGATTTAAAATTTAAATTCCTTTAAAAAGATTCAATGTGGCATGGGAAAATTAGATTCACAAATCTATTTTAATCAGCTTCTTTGTAAATAGTGATGCTTTTAAATGTTTTCATGAAAAATGGATATTTCTCTTAATGATTTTTACTTATAATTTTCCACTATGTCAACTTTATTTAAGAGATTTTATTATTGATCAAGGTTGATTTATTATGATAAAAATATTTCATACTATATTTAAGGTTTTTTTATATGTTTGATTGTTGATGTGTTATTTTTATACCATTCATGGTTTATGGATAATGTATTGACACTTCATATGCTAGTTTTAATATTAATGTTTTTGTTATGTTTATAACATTTCATATGAGGAATTCATTGGACGTTGTAAGTAACGGGTGGATCCCGCAATAGCTCCTCGATGCATCAGAAGTTCTCATGAGACAAACTAGTGTCTTGGCACAAGTACTTCAAAAAATATTATTTTTGGTCTTGGAACGAGGATGTGACTATGTGGTTATGATGTCTGGAATGATGGATTCCATCATTTTGAATGTGGAAATTGATATTGCATGTTATTATTTGACTAGTATAATATCCATGTGAAAAAGTAAAAGGAAATATTTGATTTTATCTTTTCCATATTATGCTGAAGTTCATGTTTAAAAAAAATTTGTATTTTTATTACACATTGTCTTAGATGTTTATTCTTATTTATGAATGTTTCGGCTATATTGTGATCCTTACTGAGCAACTGAGCTCACCCCTTTCAATGTTTTATTTTTCTCAGGATGCGAAGAAGTATTTTATGGTTGGCCTAAAGAGATACGCTATGTATATAAGTGTGTTTAAAAGGTGAAAAACTGTTGTTGATGTTTTTATTTTAAAATGTAATGTAAAACTTGTGACTATATCTAGAACATCCAAGGCAACTAAATTGATCAGTCTTTCTGGGCATGATTCCTTCTATTATGAAAATGTTATGTAATAATGCACCAACTATGGGTAACTGGGGTTGAGGTATTATAGTTGGTATTAGAGAATGTTTAGTATAATCCTTGGAAGTTAGATTTAGAAAAACGCTAATTAGGGAACATTTCCCTATGATAGACTTTGAAAATTTGTATAGAATAACTTACTGGAGTTTTGGTACTATAGAGATTTTATGAGTTTTTCGTGAAATATGTCCCTGTCTAGATATGAGCATTTAGAGGTGGCTCTGGACCAGATTTACCTAGTGGTAAAAACCGAAAACACCACTTTGATCTTGACTCGAATGGGAACTGGTGCACGACAACGGGCCTTGATGAACTCTTGGATACAACACTCCCAAGAGATATGCAGAGGCTAATTCACATTTTATTTAAAAACTGATTTGAAGGATTATAATATGAGATGTTAATAAACAAACTTGGTTAATCCTAAGGTATTTTATGTTGAAAATAAGTTGTTATGATATTCTCTAAATTATGTTATGATTCACATAATTCTTTCATGTGTTTTCAAATGGATAGATTCCAAGGAAGTCATTGTAACATCGAATATGAAGTACTAGGTGGGAATAACGGTGGAAATGAGAAAATAAATGGAATATTTATATGAGTAAAACATATTTTGGTCATTTTGAATCTGTTTTCTAAAAATATTGTCAACAAAATATATATTAACCAACTCCTAGACTCAACAAATAAGAGAAAATATGTGAATGATAAGAGCTCCTGCAGTAGAGACCATGGAGAAATAAAAGCTCAACTTCCATCATATAGGAAATGAGGAAGGAGACACCTAGTAAAGTGTCTCAATGGAACTAAGAAATTATTTATGTGTGGTAAATAAGTACATAAAGTGAATAATTTACTATGAAAAATGAAGAGTACTATGAAAAAAAAAATTAAAATTGATCCTAAGATTCCAATTACAGTCATCTGCTGTAAATATAAGTAACCTTGTCATTACTTAAGTCAATGCCCTTTTATATTGGATAACCTCTTAGTCAAGGAAGAACCTATTTGGAAATAAATGTATAGAGAAATGTTTAATGATATGGGAATAATTTGGAAGACTATTATCTTGTATGTCTAACCATGTAGTTTGTTATGTGAAAAGACTATTTGAGAAAGAATTATCTTTTCTTTTGTGGATATTGTCATAAAGAACCATTTGGGTTTATATGATCCTTGATTTTGAGGTAATTATAGGGTATTAATATTTGGGTTGAAAAATGTGTGGTATGAGATAATATTTCTGGTTTAATTATTTTATATTAATTATGAGGAATTTATCTCATTTTGGTAATATTTTAAATTATTGTTTATGAAAATGGACAACACATAGACCGTGTGACTACCCATCACGTTAGACAATTCTATGGGAATCGAACACACAACCGTAGTTTGATTGGTATATATCACCAACCACAGGACTACATGAATTCCATGGTTAGTGTGACTAATAAGTTTTAGTAAAATGTTTTTATATATCAATAATATGTTGATTTGGAATCTTATTTCTTATCAAGTGGATATCCTTAGTATAGGAAAATTATTTGGGATCACTATATGCCTAAGAAAAACATAATACTATGGGATTTCATTTGAAGAGTAATGGGTGAATCTTATATATGTTATTTATTGTGGATTTAGAGTGTGTTGAGTTATTTATGGAAACGATTAACCTATCATAGAGAATATGTGATAAGGTTAATTACTTTTCAGTATGTGAATTTAAGAGTTGTTGATGTTATTTTGAGATACAATTTAACATGGAATATTGTTTAATAAAATTATTCTATGTTTTTTGTTTAAATATTAGTTTTGATTATATTGAAGGATTTTAAGGAAAATTGTTTAGTGAATGGTATTTATTGAACTTTGGGTGTTGTTGGTTTATTTTAAGAAATAAACATTAGTATTTCTTCCTCAGAAGGATTATCCCATTGGGGGACAATCTAATCTTGTACTAACCGTTTTGGTTTTTGTTAATATTTAAAGAAAAGGTATATATATATTGTTTATCCTTTGTGGATTATGTGATTCTATAGATTTTAATTCTATTGCATCAGGTGAGACCAAGTCATCTTGAATACACGTTCTTTGAAAAAAAATATGAGTAGGTGGTAAGAATTATTTAAAGGATAAATCTATACTTAAAAAGTAAGTATATCTCTTTATGTTAATAGTCAATCTAATAAAAAAATTCCTCAACTTAATGAAATAGAAAAAAAGTTATTCGTTTAGTTTTCCTACTAGGAATCTAATGACTGTTTATCCCATCATAAATTTGTGGTTTTCTTGTTGTTAAGATTATTCTGATCATATTTTCTATCACTTTTTACCAAAACATGGCACATATTTTATCTTCCATATCTATGTTTTCCTACATGGAATCCTTTTATGGGTTATCTCAGTTGACCTTTGTACTTATTTTTCTTTTTTATAAAGAGATGTTTTTATTGACTATTTTTCTGATGTGGGACATTAAATAAAGTTCCCAAGACCATTTTTAATATTGAGAGGATGAAATTACAAAATTGAGAGAAACATGTTACACCGCAAGATTTCATAGTATGTCATTTTCTTTAAAGTAATTCAATAGCTTGTTCTACACGCATCACCGAGTTTGACCGCACCACGAACTACAAAACTAGCCGTTCAAAAGCAGTTATGAATAATATTAACATAATTTAGAATTTTATATACTAAATATAATATTATAATACATACTATGTGTTTCATAGACATAATATTTGAACAAATTCAATTTTTCAGAAAAAAATAATTAATTTCCAAAAAATGAAATTTTACCACCTTTAAATGGAAATCCTTTTTAAAAAAAATATTTTATACTATCATATATTCAATTTAATTAAATTATTTTTTCATTAGAATCAAGACATAAAAATTTATTTTGGATGAAGTTTTTGTACTTTTATGATAACATTCATATTTTGATAAATACTGAAAAATAATAAATTTTAATTGAAAACAACTATTTTAATTGATAAAATTTATAATTTTATATTATTAATTTGAATGGTTTGGAAGTATAATTAGTTTTTGTATTCATCAATTAATACAATTCTGGTCATTATAAGTAATTTCACATTTAAATTTGACATAAACAAATGTCAATCTTTTGATAGTTTTTACTTTTGAAAACCACACGTTTTGGTTTTGAAAACGGGAATTAATTTTAAATTAATTAATGAAACTTATATGTTTTGAATTTGGTAAAATATAAATTATTTTTTAATTTGTAATTTCAAAATTACATTAGGGTAAATTTTTGGTATTTTTCTGAAAACATTAAATTTTTGCAAAATTGTGAAAAACATTATGTTATAGTTTAAAACTGAAATTATATATAAATTTATTTTAAGTAAAAATATATATATAATACCAATATATGTTCAAAGTAATTCATTGGAGTAATTTTATAATAAAATTATATGTATAAATGTTTTTTGAAATCATTATTGTCTTTTAACCACCTCTTAGTGGCATTTGCAAATTTTCATAAATCGTAATTTTACCAGTTCTGTGAGTGGTTTTTCAAAAATTTGATAGACATGGTTAATATTGATATTTAAAATGTGGTTCAATAAGATAATAATAATTTTTGGTGAATTGTAACTATTTACTTTTATTTACCACGGTTAAAAGTAAATAGGGCAATTAAGGGTAAAAATGATCTCATAATTATCCTAACACATGTCCTAATTCTATTGGATAAGTATAATTCGACTAAAAAAACCTTAGTAATAAAATATGAACCTATTTGGACCACTTGGATAAGAATTTGACATTTAATATGATTTTATTTAAAGAAGAGTTAAATGATTTAAATTCAATGTTTAATAATTAAACCATTTTCAATATAGGGTAACAAAAAATATATATTCGACTATAAATATTCATTAAAAAGATAAACAGATTAAATACATAATGGTATTTATGTATAGTGTTTATATTTCTATAATTTAATTTATTTATGACACAATGATGATGCAGTAATTACATTATTAATTAAATATTTAAATAATTGATATTATAAATATCCAAATAAATTTAAATTGAGACCTAAGATTAATTACACTAATATTATAGGGTAATATGACATGATAGGTATTATTAAATAAATTTTATTCGATGTGATAATGTAATTATGAGTTTCAGAAAAATAAAATACTAAATAATATCAAAATTGACATAATTTAGTTTGTAAAACAAATATTATATAATTAATTGATATAATATTCCAAAAAATCAAAGGCTCAGACAAATGAATTATATAAGGATATATATATTAATAATTAACTACATGGGGTTCTATGCGATTTTTATAGTATGTTTAGTAACCATATAATATAAAAATACAAATATACAAGGTAACCGTAAAATTTTTTAACTAAGAGTTAAATCGAAATGATAAGGTAAATATGATGACCTAAAGCTGTCCAAAACCTATTTCTTGAGAGTTTTTCTTCTAATACCCACCATAGAGTATAAATAATTTATTTTTAATCCATTATAAACCTAAAATAATTTTATTATAAAATAATATTTCATGTTTTTTCTAAATCGACACTAACCTCTCTTATAAAAGGATACTTCCCCATCTCTTAATTTCACAGCTCCAATGATATTTGGATCGTCCATACCCTACCAAAATATCCTCCCAACTTTCCTCCCTTCATACTATAGGCCTTACATTGGTCATAAATCCATCATACGAAGCCCTTTTGATCAAATCAAAAGGAGGAACCTGAAGAAGAGGTAAATATTTCATCACTACTGTCAAGTTATTTTCTTCTTAACTTCCTCATTCATTATTTTTTCTATTATATAATAATTAATAAATTTTATTATATATATTTTTATGTTATTTTAAAAAAATTACAACCATATTCATTATTTTATCCATCCTATAAATGACAATGTCACCAAACGTGTGTATGTACAGATTAACGTCTCCACGTCGTGGTGTATTTTGTTATTCAAACTATTCATTATTTGGATGGGTATAATAATTAGTATAACTGATTTAAATAATAAATATAACATGTTAGTGAATCTTTATATATTATATTCCATCCAATTGCATACGATATCACCATCAATATAGGGAGATAGTACCTCAGGCATACGTATGGATTACCGTCTCCAAGAACCCAATGAGATTCATCCCCCATCGTAATAATTCAAGAATGATTATAATTTTATGATTAAAAATAAGGTATATTAACATAATAAAATTATTCATATGAATAAAATAAATCATATCCCTAACAAACATGTCTTACGTAACCAAGCATATAATGGAAGACAAATCAGTTAACATCTGAAACAATGATACAACTGAAATATTGTTAACAAAGAAATATTATATGATAATATATGATATAATATTTATGTATATTGTTATTTTATAATTTATAATAACTATTTAACTATTATACAGGAGGTTAATTTACCCTCAACCAAGGAAAAGTACAAGGTAATGTGTTTTAATCTCACTTCTTCTTCCAGTGAGATTCATGTAATTTTGCCACTATTTCCATTGGTGTGGTGTATGTACATCCAATGATTGTATTCTTTTTGTAATATATATTAATTTATGGGTATTTATATCTTAATTAGGTGATAGTTGTCTCATGTGTTGTACGATTCGTAAGTTACCAAATATGTAATGAAAGTTCAAATTTCAATTTCCATTCATTGCGCAGTACACATATATCATTGATTACATTAATCCAAGATTATGTGTGAAATAAATATTTATTTAATTATGTAGTAATTTTGACTCCCCTTTATATTGATATAATTTTGATACACATAATCACTCCACTACTAAACTCTTAAGTCGTTGATATATACTTGATAAGAGTAACTTTACCTCAATTTATATTAATTGATTTAAATATCCATGTCATTGGTGTTGTTTTTAGAAGATTTTGTGAGAATGTCCTCTAATTGATTTAAACTGAATATCCAATCATATTCAGTGTATTTATATTTTTCACACATAATTATTTCATTGATATATCCTTAACCTAATGATTCAGTATTTTTAATGGAATTCATCTCAACATAAATTCCATTGAAACTTCATTCTTATTATTCACCAATTCATGTTTATTTTGTCTATATACTGTACTTTGACATAGAATATCATGAATTGATTTACTCTCATGTTATTATAATGGTTTTATTATCTCAATTATTTCTATTCAATCATCTCTCATTTTGTTAGGAACTCTAAAAAATATCATTTTAAATGTTGTAAAAATATATTTTTCTAAATCTTCCTCATTAATGCCCATGTTTTAAAAATGGTTTTAAGGTTTTATTTATGGGTACATTATTGTTTTAAATTTTAAATACCTTTTAGAGGATTCATAGTGGTATGGAACACCTTGATTCAAAATTCTATTTTAAACAACTTCTTCATAAATAGTGAGACTTTTAAATGATTTCATTAAAATGGGATATTTCTCTATAAACAATTATGAGCATTTTCAACTACGTAAACATCCTTTATGAGATATTATTCATGATTGATGTTGATTTATTATGATTTTAATCATTCATATTTTATCGAAGGTTTTGTGATATGTTTGATTGTTGATGTGTTATTTTTATACCATTCAAGTTTTATGGATAACGTAATGACATTTCGAATGCTAGATTTAATACGAATTATTATGTAATGTTTAAACCATTTCATATTAGGAATGCATTGTACATAGTAAGTGATAGTTGGAGCCTACTATAGCTCCTATATGAAATGGTAAGTATCATGAGAAAAACTATTTTCTTGGAGCAAGGCCTTGAAAAAAATGCTATTTGTAGTCTTGGAAAAAGGCCTTGAATATGTGTTTATGAACTCTGGTATTATGCATTTCGTCATCTTGAATATGGATACTTATATTTCATTTGATTATATAACTAGTAGAATATCCATTTAAATATGTAAATGGAATTATTTGATTTTATCTTTTCTATATTATGATGAAGTTCAATTTTAAAAGACTTATGTTTTAGTCTTATACATTTCCTTAAATGTTTATGCTTATTTATGAATGTTTCTGCTATATTGTTTTCCTTACTGAGCATCTGAGCTCTCCCCTTTCCGTGTTTTATTTCTCCAGGATGTGAAGATGTATTTTAGGGTGGACCTTCTCGGATAGGAAAAGGATATAAGTGTTTTTAGAAGGCAACAAAATTTTTCTGATATTTTTATTTCATGATGTAATATAAAACTTATGAGTGTATATAAAACTTCCAAGGCAATACAATTGATCAGTCTTTCAGGACATTATTCTTTGTATCATGACAATGTTATGTAATAATGAACTGACTCCGGGTAACCGGGGTCAGCACATTACAGTTGGTATCAGAGATTGTTTTATATAATCCTTGGAATCTAGATTTATAAAAACTATAATTAGGGAACATTACCCTAAGATAGTCTTTTAAGATATTTATAGAAGAACTTACTAGAAGTTTGTTACTGGAGTGATTTTATGAGTTTTCTGTGCAATCTACCCATGTCTGGATATGAGCAGCTAGAGGTGGCTCTGGCACAGATGTACCTAGGGGTAAAACATGAAAGCACCACTTTGAGATGGACTCTAACAAGAACTGGTGCACGACAATGGGCTTTGCTGCACTCTTGGTTATGACACTCCCAGGGGATATGAAAATGATAATTCTCATTTTATTTACAAATAGATTTGATGTATTTTAATATAAGTTGATAATAAATAACCTTTGTTAATCCTAAGGTATTTTATATTAAAAATAAGGTGTTATGATATTCTCTAAATTATTTTATGACTCACACAATGCTTTGTTGTGTTTGTCAATGGATGGATTCCAAGGAAGTCAAAGTAAAATTGAACAAGATGTACTAGGTTGGAACATCAGTGTAAATGAGCAATGAAATGGAATATTGATAGGATTATAAGACATTATAGTCATGCCAAATCAATTTTCCAAAACAAAATATCAAAAACATATATAGTAACCAACTCCCGGATATAGAAAAGAAGAGAAATGAGTGGAATGATAAGAGATCCAGTATTAGAGACCATGGAGAAACGAATGCTCAATTTCCCTCATGTATGAAATGTGGAAGGAGACACTAAGGAATGTGTCTAAATGGAATCAAACAAGGCTTTTTGTGTGGGAAATAAGGACATAAATTAAATAATTTACTAAGAAAAATGAAGTGTACTATGGAATAAAATAAAAATGATCCTAAGATTCCAATTGCAGTCATTTTCTGTAAATATAAGGGACCTTGGCATTACTTAAGTGAGTTCCCTATTTTATAGGATATCCTCTAAGTAAAAGAAGATCCAATTTTTAAATAAATGTATGGAGAAATGTTTAAATGTATGGGATTACATTGGAAGACTATTATCTTGTTTGTGTAACCATGTATATTGTCATGTGAAAACAAAATTTGAGAATGAATTATATTTTCTTTTGTGGATATTGTTATAAAGAACCATTTGAGTTTATATGATCCTTGAATTTGTATAAATTATAGGTTATTAATATTTGGGATGAAAAATTTGAGGTATGAGATAACATTTTTGGTTAAATATTCTTATATTTATTTTGAGTAATTTATCTCATTTTGGGAATATTATATAATATTTTTTATGAAAATTGACTACAGGAAGACCGTGTGACAACCCATCGCGTCGGACAATGCTACGAGAATCGATCACACAACCAGAGTGCAATTGGGATATATTGGTAACTACTGGACTACATGAAGTCCATGGTTAGTGTGATAGATTATTTTTAGTTAAATGATTTTATATATCAATAATAAGTTGATTTGGGATCTTATGTCTTATCAAATGGGTATCCTTGGCATAGAAAAATAATTTGGCGATTATGTGATAAATGTTCTTTTAGAAGTCCTTCCCTCTATTGGGAACACTATATTCCTATGGAAAATAAAATACTATTGGATTTCATTTGAAGAGTAATGGGGGATTCTTATATATGTTTTTTATTGTGAATTTATAGCGATTTGGGTTATTTATGGAAATGATTAACCCATCATAGAGAATATGTGAAAGGGTTATTAACATTTAATCATGTGACTTTAAGAGTATTCGATGTTATTTGGAGATACAATTTAATATTGTATATTTTTTAATAAAATTATTCTATGTTTTGGGTTTCAATAATAGTTAATATTATATTAAAGGATTTTATGGACAATTGTTTATTTAATGGTATTTACTGAACTTTGGGTATTGTTGGTTTAACATTAGAAATTAAGATTATTATTTCATTCTCAAAAGGATTATCCTTTTGGGGGATCATCTGATCTTGTAATAATAATTTAGGTTTTTGTTAATCTTTAATGAATATGTAAATATATATAGATTATCCATTGTGGATTATGTGATTCTATTGAAGTTAATTATATTGCATTAGGTGTGACAAAGTCATCTTGAATACACATAGTTTGAAGAAAAAACAAAAGAGTAGTTGGTAGAAATTAATTAAAGGATGAAACTCTACTTAAAATGTATGTTTATAGATTTATGTTATTAGTCAATATAATAAATACATTCCTCAAATTAATGAAACATAAATAATAACAAATAATTTTATTTTTTTACTTTTCCTACTAAGAATCCAATGACCGTTTATCCCATCACAAGTATGTGGTTTTATTGTTGTTAACTTTCTCTTGATCCTGTTTTCTATCTATCTCCACCAGATAATGGCACTGAGTTTATCATCTATAACTATGTTTTTCTACATGGAATCCATGTATGGGTTATCTGAGGTAGACTTTTACTTATCTTTATTTTTTATAAAGAGATAGTTTTTTTGACTCTTTTTCCAACATGGGGCATTCAATGAAGTTCCCAAAGTCTAATATTAATATTTAGAGTATGCAATTCCCAAAAGGGGGAGGAATGTAAAAACCCAATATATCATAGTAAGTTATTTTCTTTAAAGTAATTCATTAGCTAGCGCTACACACAACATTGAGTTCGATCGCACCCCAAATTACCAAACTAACTATTCAAAAGATGTTATGAATAGTATTTATAGAATTTTTAATTTTATATACTCCATATAATCTTAGAATAAATATTATTTGTTTCTTAGACATAATATAAGAACAAATTCATTTTTTAGAAAAATGAAGTATTTTCCAGAAAATGCAATTTTACCACCATTTAAGGGAAAACCATTTTTAAAACCAATATCTGAAACGTTTATATATTCAATTTAATGAAATTAAATTCTTCTTTATAATCTAGGAATAAAAATTTAATTTGGATAATTTTTTGGTACTTTTCTTATAAATTTTATATTTTGATAAATACTGAAAAATACTAAATTTTAATTGAAAACAATTATTTTAATCGATATAATTTATAATGTTAAATTATGTATTTTAATTTTTTGGATTTATAATTAGATTGTGTTTTTATCATTTAATACAATTTAGGTCTTTATAAGTAATTTCATATTTAAATTTCACATAAAAAATGTTAATCTTTTTATAGTTTTTAGTTTTTAAAAACTCTTTTTTCTGTTTTGACAATGAGAAGTAATTTTAAATTAATTAATGCAACATATTTGTTTTGAATTTTATAAAATAGAATTATTTTTTTAATTTGTAATTTCAAAATTAACTTAGGGTAAATTTTTGGTATTATTCTGAAAACATTCAATTTTTTATGAATAGTGAAAAACATTGCGTTATAGTTTAAAACTAACTTTTTATTTAAATTTATTTTAAGTCAAAATAGATATATAATACCTATATATGTTCAATTTAATTAATTATATTCATTTATAGTAAAATTAAATGTATTGAATTTTATTTATATTTTCATTGACTTTTACACACATCCTAGTAGCATTTGCAAATTTGCATAAATCATAATTTTACCATTTCTATAAGTTGATTTTCCAAAATCCGAGAGACACAGTTAATATCATTAATTAATATATGGTTCAATAAGATTAAAATAAGTTTTCATGAATAGTAACTATTGACTTTTATTTACCACAGTTAAAAGTAAATAGAGCAATTAAGGGTAAAATGATCTCATAACTACCCTAACACATGTCCTAATTCTATTGGATAATAATAATTCAACAAAAAAACCTTAGGAATAAAATATGAACGTATCTGGTCCACTTGTATTATATTAGGAAATTTATTATGATTTTATTTAAAGAAGATTTAGAATATTTAAATTCAATGTTTAATAATTAAACCATTTTTAATATAGGGTTACACAAAATATAAATTCAAATATAAATATTCATTAGAAATATATAAATATTTAATACATAATGGTATTTTATTGATAATAATTATATTTATATAATTTAATTTATTAATGACACAATGATTATGCAGTAATTACATTGTTAATGAAATATTAAAATAATTGATATTATAAATATCCAAATAAATGTAAATTGAGACGTCTGATTAATTAAACTAATTTTTATCAGTTAATATGACATGATAGAGTTGGTAAAATAATTTTTATTCAAAGTGATAATGACTTTTTGACTTTTAGAAAAATCAATTACTAAATAGTATCAAAATTGAGACAATTGAGTTTGTAAAACAAATATTATATAATTAATTAATATAATATTCTTAAAAATACAAGGATCATCTAATGGACTTATATAAGGTTTTATATATTAATAATGAATCACATGGGGTACTATTGGCTTGTTATAGTATGATTATTTACCAGATAATATAAAAATACAAAGAGACATGGTAAATTTCAAACAATTTAACTTAGAGTTAAATCTGAATGATAAGGTCGTTAAGATATCCTAAACCTATCTAAAACCTATTTCTTGAGATTTTTTCGACCCATACCAATCATATACATTAAATAATTCAATTTGAAGCCATTAAAAACCTAAAATGATTTTTTTATAAAATAATATTTCATGATTTTCTTAAAGTGACCCTCGCCTATCTTATAAAAGGATAATTCCCATCCTCTTAATTTCACACCTCCAATTCCATTTGGATCATCCAAACCCTACCACAATATCCTCCAAATTTTCCTCCCTTAATCATAGATTCCATTCATGTTAGGGTTGGTGTCCTGAGAACCAAATATTTTGTACATTGATTACATAAATGTTCAATTATTATATATTGTTCATCGTTCTGCATGACTATAATATAATAATGTCCTAGAATATTTGTAGCATTAATAAAGTCGTGAAATATCCCCGCTATGATGAGAACCTTGAAATTCTATAACAATATTCTTAAATAATGTTCTACGGTTGGATGTTATACTATGATAGGACACAGAGTATACATACCTTCATGTGCGAGTACTCGTAAGAAGACGAGACTCTCTCTCATGGAGTTCGCACTTGGTAATCGTCAAGATGGGAGATTATGAGAACAGACCTACCAATAGAAATTCCACATGCCTCTGTGTAATCGGACATTGCTGTCTATTTGTAACACCCCAATCTTCTACAGTATGTTTCCCTTTGAGTAAAGCAATAGCGTGTGTTGTACGCAACTTTGAATTCTAACACACACCACAACCCATCAAACTAGCTGTTATGAATAGTAATACCCACTTTTTAAAATTTTATAAATTTTATCACATAAAATGGACTTCATTTATTGATTTAGAATATTGAATTTAGCCTAGGGTGAAATTTTGGTACTTTTTGGATAACTTTTATATTTTGATGAATAGTGAAAATTACTAAATTTTAATTAAAAACAACTTTATTAATCAAAATAATTAATTAGGATAAATTATTAATTTGAGTGGTTCTAAAGTATATTTAGAATATATTTTTACCATTTAATACAATGTTTTTCATTGGACTTAATTTGAAATTTAAACCGGACATAAACAAGTGTCATACTTTTGTTAGTTATTATCTCTTAAAGACACGCTTTTTGTTTTGAAAGTGGAATTATTTTTAAATTAATTTGTGCCACTTCTATGTTTTGAATTTGGAAAAATGGAATCCATATTTGGAATCAGGATATCCAAATTGGATAATAGGTAACTTTTATTTTTAAATGTTTTGTATAATTACTTCGGTAAATATTTTATTTACCATGGTTAAAAGGTAAATTCGGTACATAAGGGTAAATAAATAATATTATAATAAAACTAAATTACCCTAAAACGTGTCATAACCCTATGGGTTGATACATGTCCGACCATTGGCATATTGTAGTCTATTGTGGGACCCCATGGATCAACTTGTAAGTGATAATGACAATTTATATTAATTAAGATAAAGTAAATACAAAAATGACGTAAGACTATATCTTTTAGAAAAACAATTTTTACATAGAGTTATATATGTTAGATTTTCGATTATAAATATTCATTAGAAAGATAAAATGATTTCCTACATAAGGATATTTTATTTATAATTTTTATAAATTGAAAAAGTAAAAATATATATGACACAATAATGATGTAGTATTTTCCTTATTAAGGAAGTAATCAAATAATTGGTATTATAAATGTTAAAATAAATATAATTTGAATGTTTTGATGACATGAACGAATATTACTGTTTAATATTACATTTTATGATTGCTTAAATTAATTTGGTTCGAATTAATAAAGTTTTTAAGACTTTATCAAAACTCAATTATTGAGTAGTGTTTAAATTGACATAAATGAGTTTTTAAAACAATATTATATTATTAATTTATATTCTATAACTAAAAACCTATGGTTAGGCCAAAAGACTTATATAATTATTTTTGTATCATTAATGTACCACATGGGGTCTCTTGGATATATATAGTATGTTTATTAACTTTATATTATAAAAATACAATGTGACATGGTAAGTGTTAAACTAATTAACCAAGAGTTAAAACTAAAATATAAGGTTAATATAATGACCCAACCCTATCTAAAATCTATTGGCTGATAGAATTTAGACCTCTAACCACCATATATTTTGAATAATCCACTTTGATCCATTAGAAACTGAATATGATTTTATTATAAAATAATACTTTAAGTTTTTTCTAAAGAGCCCCTCACCCCTCTTATAAAAGGGCACTCCCCCTTCTCATTAATCCACACCATATAAGCCATTTGGATCGACCAAAACCTACCAAAATATACTCCCAACTTCCATAAATTCATCCTAGAGGCCTTAGTTTGATCAGAAAGCCAGCCTAAGGGGCCCTTTTGATCAAATCAAAAGGAAAAACTCGAAGAAGAGGTAATGTCTTCACCACCCTCTTTAAAGTTCCTTTCTACTTCAATTTCTTCTTTCCATGTTATTTACATTCTAAAATAATAACTATAGTAACTTCTATATACTTTGATGTTATTATATTTAAGGAACAAACAAATTCATTATTCTGTCAATCCCTTGAATGACATGTCACCATACGTGCATATGTACGACCTACCGTCTCCACGTTGTGGTGTAATTGTTATTCAATATACAATTATTTAGATGGGTATAATAATGATTAATAATTAATGTAAATAATAAATATAACATGATAATTATTCTCTATAAATGATATAACATCCAATTATATATTATTTTAATAGCAAAAGAATGATATTTTCGGGTGTGCGTACGTACGGATTACCGTCTCCACGAACGTGATGAGATTCATTCCCCATAATATCCATTCAAAAATAAATTTTAGTGGATGATTAAAAATAATGTTTAAGGAATTAATATCATTATAGATATGAGTATGATAAAACCTATCCATAATTAACAAGGCTTATATAAAAGAAAAAGAGTAAGTTAACACCCAAAACGATGATAATACTAATATTTTATTAAAAAAGTGATGTTAAATGATCATATATGATATCATATTAATATATATGATTATTGTATAATTCAATAACGATTATTTCACCATTATATAGGAGTTTAACCTACCATCAACCAAGTAAATGAACAAGGTAAAGGTTTATTTCACAATCTCTTCATTATCTGAGGTTGTTTATACGTAATTATCTACTGGGACCTCTTTATCATCCAAATTGATGTTTTCTAAAATGTATTTCAAATTATTATTAATATTTTAAAGACTATGGGATAATTTTATTGTAACACCCCGAGATTTTATGAAAAATATTCTTTTAATTTCATTAATGTCTTGTGCTACACCAAGATTACCTTGCGCTATATGCAACACCGTATTAGCTTGCAGTATACGCAACACTATTCTTGGATCGTGTTACACACAATTTTGATAATAGTTATTCTATGAAACATTGAGTATATATATATATATATTCAATGTATAAATGAAATATGGTTGGATTCTGTTGTACAAAACAACGAAGGATTCTTGCGCAACACGCAACCCTGACTTGGCTTGCGTTACACGCAATCGCGACCATCCTCGATAGTGTGTGTTGTACGCAATACTGGGTTTTACAAAACAACGATATATTATTATAATATTGTTATGAACTGGCCATTATGAATAGTGTTTACTAAATTTTGAATTTTATAACATTATTATTCATCTTACACATTTCTAGAACATGGTATAAGAACAAAATAAATTTTTCGGGTAAAATAAGTATATTTAAAAAAATGCAGTTTTTCCACCTTTTGATGGCGCACCCACATTAAATCTAGTCTTTGAAATGTTTATAAGTTCAATTTGACAAAATAAAATTCTTCTTTTGAATCAGGATATAAAAATTTACATTAGATAAAATTTTGATATTTTTCCGATAACTTTCATATTTTAATGAATTGTAAAAACACGCTATATTTTAATTAAAAACAACTTTTTTCATCGTAATATCTTATGTGGTTAAATTATAATATTGAATGGTTTTAAAGTATAAATAGAATATATTTTTACCATTTAATATAATTTATGTCATTATCATTGATTTTACCTTGAATTCGTAGGTTAAATCAATTCAATCTTTTGCAATGTTTTAAAGAAAAACCTGTTTTCTTTCGACATCGGGATTATTTTTAATTTAATTTCTGCAACTTTTGTGTATTGAATTTGGAAAAATGGATTCTATATTTGGAATCAGTGGATCCAAATTATGTTAATAAGCTACTTTTTATTTTTGGGAATTATGAATCGTAACTACGGTAAATTTTATTTACCATAGTTAAAGGTAAATCGGGTTATTAAGGGTAAATAATATATTTTAAAATTACCCTAACAAATGTCAAAATCCTATTATATGACTAAAAGTCGACCCATATCACCTAATGGTTGGATTATATTCATTTAATTAAATTTTTTCAATGAAAATAATTTAATTATTATTAAAACCAAAGAATGTGACAACATGTCATTTTCTTAAATCTTATAAGTATAATAATTTTAATCTAGTGATAAACTTCATGAAACTTCGAACATGAATAGTCTAAAGAAATAAAATACAATTATATACATCATAGAAATTTATTTAGAATTTTTGGGGATTAAATAATTATCATTTATTATGACACAAAGATGATGCAGTAATTGTCTTAATAATGAAATATTGACATAATTGATGTTATAAATGCCCAAATAAATGTAATTTGAGACTTTTTATGACTTACACTAATTTTCTAGGTTAATATGACATATTATTGTTGATTTAATAACTTGGTTCGAACTTATAATTATGTTATGAATTTCATAAAAATCATGTACCAAATAGTGTCAAAATTGACATAAATTAGTTTTTTAAAAAAATATTATATTATTAATTGTTATTTTATTCCTAAAAATCTAAGGTTTGGAAAAATGACTTAGATAAGATTATATATATTAATAATAGACAACTTGGGGTTCGTTTGGTTTGATATAGTAAGTTTATTAACAATATAGTTTAAGAAAACAAAAAGACACGGTAAAAGTTAAATTATTTAAGTTAGAGTTAAATCTAATTGATAAGGTTAAAATAATAACCTAAACTTGTATAAATCCTATTCGATTAGAGGATTTCTACCCATATCCACTTTATTTTCTAAATAAGACCCTTTGGAAAAATCATAAACCGAATTTGACCTTAATATAAAATAATATTTTGAGATTTTCCTAAGGTGCATCTCTCCTCCCTTATAAAAGGGCACCTCCTCCCTCTCATTCTCCTCCCTTATAAAAGGGCACCTCCTTCCTCTCCTCATCACACCAATTTGAGAATTCATGCTCAACCAACCCCTGACAAAATCTCTTCTCCACCTACCTAGTATCATCCTAGAGGTCTTGGTCTTCTTCAAAGACCATCCTTAGTTCTTTAAGTGGAGGTTAAGTGAAGGCACGTCAAAAAGAGGTAATATCCATTACCGATCTTTTTCAATTTATTTCTTCTTCAACATCTTATTATTTAGTTGTTTCATGATAAAGTAATAACATCAGTATTTCTTATATACTGATATGTTATTATAAATATGAAACAACTCTAATTAACCTTCTATCCATCCTACGGAAAAAGGAAATCATCGCGTGTGCGTACGTACGGAATACCGTCTCCATGCCGTGGTGTAATATATTTTCCGACACCACCTTAATTGGATGGGTATAATGGTGTAATGATTAACTATATATTATTATTATAAAGTTATATTGATACTGAAGTAGTATACATACACTTCAACACAATTCCACGACCATGGGAACGATATCATCGCTCCTGCGTACGTACGGACTACCGTCTCCACGATGCGATGAGATTCATTATCCATGTTAACCATTCCAGAATGATTATAAAGTATATATAATGAATAATAATGAAATATATGACATGTTAAATCTAGTAGATTTATGTATATATTTATTTCATCTACTTACTTCCATTCAAGACAAAAGGAAAGGAAAACAGCGTTCATGCGTACGTATGGACTACCGTCTCCAGGAACGGTGTGTTTTATTTCATTTATATATCAATTATATATATATATATAATGAATATATATGATATATAAATCATATTTTATTTTCTGGAAGTAAGTAAATCATGATATAAGTAATATAATGTCAATAACAACAAGTCCAAACACCTACGATAAATGAAACGATTTTACCCAAAATGCTTCTTTAACATGGAATTTACAAAAGAACGGGTAATATAAAGTCATAAGTGAACCATATATGATATAATAACAATGAATATGATTCTGTAATAAGTTAATGACATTATTTAAATCATTATACAGGAGGTTCGGATACGTACAAATCATATCAGACATAAGGTAAGGGAAAATATCACAATCTCATTTTATCCGAGATTGTTTATACTTTGGTATTTACTGGGGTGTATTTTATCACCCACATCCATGTTTCCTCAATATGTAATATTATTCCCATTCACCTACCATTTTTTAAATCCTATTTTACCCTCCGTTGAGTTTTTAGTAAATGATATGAAAGGAATCTTTTGTCATTTTTCATACGAAGTACTTTTTTCACTTTTACGACAAAAGTACGAAGAATGTTTTTCTTTAACTTATACGGCATGAATGGATTTTTAAAAAATTATTTCCAAGAATCTTCCTTTACAAGTTTTCAGGTTAATTTTTAATCAAATTCTTTTAGTTTAGAATTGTACGACATGTTAAGAAAGGAAAAGTGTTTTTGAAGTAGAAAGGATATTTTCCTCAAGAATGGAGTTCAAGTGTTTTATCAAAATTATTTTCCATCTAAGATAATAAAGGGTTCTGTTTTTATCCCTATTATTACATTGATTTTATTATGTTGTGATGGAATTATTTTTATGAATTCCTTTATAGTATATGAATTGTTTTATGATGTCATGATGTTTAAGATTCCCATTTTTATTACATGGGTTATGCAATGATGAATGGTTTATGATTTTGTGGAATGCATAAGAATGGTATCATTATGAGATGGGTGGGACCTATATATCCCTCCAATTCATTGGGCAAAGATTTTATATCTCATGAGATAGACATGGCTGGAACGGTAGGTTATACCGGTTCAGAGAAACAGGACTAAAACGAGGAGTGAACTCGGTTCAGAAAGGGACATTGTCCACTAAGATAGTCTTGGCAATGAGTCTTGACTAATAAGAAATGATTCTCTATGATTATGTGTGTATGCCACAAAGTTTCATGTTTTAGGTTATGATTATTGGGATTGCATTTCACTACTATGATTTATCCCATGTTATGAAATCATGATCTCTTTTGCAGGTTATGATTTCCAAAAGATATGTTCTTATGAATATGATGTGATTGATATTTATTTTGTTTACCCTTACTGAACATTTGAGCTCACACTTTTATGTTTTCTTTTCCCCAGGATATAAAGAAATGTTTTAAGTATTAAAAAAAAGGAAGATCTTTATGGGAGATGTTGAAGATCTTTCACCATGATTAGAAGATTATATTCTGAGTTTCCATAGACACTATACTATTACGGTCCTTGTGTGTGTGTTTTTGTTATGTAATAAGTATTCTGCAAAAGTAATGCAATGTCCTTGTACGTTAAGCTTCGGGTATCTACTTTTGGTATCAGAGGAAATGTTTAGTCAACCTTTGGAAACTAGGATGTGAGAACGTTAGTGAGATCCCTAGAGATATTTCTAAGGTATGTCTAGAGATGTCCCAAAGGATAAGTATACGTAGAGGATATAGTTCTAGAACTATGGTAACGATCATAGAATTTAACCTAAGATGTTAGATATTGAAGTTACTCCCCCTTTATTATGATTTTTTCCTCTAACACTATTCTTTTTGGGTTTTAGAAAATGGTTATAAACAAGGTGATTCACGATAATGGAGGATATTATGGACAATGGAATGATATTCTTCATGAGAAACCAAATGAAATGGGATTTGGAAGTCCAACCATCATTATTATGCCGAATCAGCAATCTCATAATAGTATCAATAAACTCAAATTTGGTAAGTTTCCTAACTCGGATAATAAGAGAAAGATGGAGTTTTATGATGATCATAGAGGAAAGAAAGTTCAATTTCCCCTATGTAAATCATGTGGGAAGAGGCATCAAGGAAAATGATTCAAAGGAACTGGAAGATGCTTTGGGTGTGGAAAAGAAGGACCCAAAGCCAGTAAGTGCAAAGGAAAAGGTTTAGTTAACACCAGGGATGAGGATAATGGTATTGCTACGACATCAAAAATGGTTAAATGATTTAAATGTGGAATGTATGGGCATTATGCAAACCAATTCCCTAAGGTAATGTCTCATGAAGAGAATCAGTATGGTTGTATGGGTTGTATTTATGTTGATTATGATGAAGAGACTACAAATGATATGTGAGATGAAAGAATTGTTGAATCTCGGTCAATGGTTTAAGAATGTAGTGGAATGATTACATGTTTATCATGTGTAATGTTGTATAAGTAATCTCATGGTACTATGGAATAAAGATACATCTATGGATTGTTACACTGTTGTCTTTCCTTGAGTTTTGAATGTTTATGATTAATGGTACCAGTATCCATGAAAGATTATTCAGATATTTTTTAAATGTAGATGATATGTGCATAATGAAGGGATAAGGAGAAAATTAATTGTTTGATAGTATTCATGAGCTCATGACTGATATAAGGAAATAGTTATATCATGGTTTGAGTATATAGAATTTTGGGTTTTTGGTATGTGGAATGCGTTAACTTTTGACAGTACTCAAGTTTTTACTATGATTCAATGGGTATTCATTTTTCAAGAGATTACATGATTATGGTATTCATATGACTGGAATGTGAAGAACAAGATATATGAGGGATAAATGATAGAATTCACGTGATCATTTTCTCTATACTATGAGCTTGGACCGAAGTATTTTGTATAAGCCTAAAGATTGGAATGGATTATGTTGGACATAAGTTAGTATTCTTTATGGATAGAACCTTTTTTCGATATTATTGATGGGATGATATAGTAATGTAGTTTTAGAAAAAGGACAACCTGCAGTATGGGCGACAGCCCATCGCGTCGGACAAGGATGTGGGAATCGAACCCACAACCAAAGTGCGACTGGCCTTTATCGCCTACCACTGGCCAACAGGAAGTCCCTGGTTAGAATAAACTAGTTTTATTTTATTAAGCGGTATGATATATGAAGTATAAGTTCATTTTTGGAACCATATACGATTAATCTAACCATAATATGGACTTATAACTTTTGCTAACCTTTTGTTTCAAATGACTCATCATTCTGTCACATTATCTGCTAACACATCACGAATAACAAATTCAACTTCATTTCTTTAAGGGATGAAGTGGAAATTGTTCAATTCATGAAAAACAGTGAGATTATACCAAAATCATGCAAGTATTTCTTTTAATTCATAAACTTTAGGGAAATGATCTTTAAAACCAAAAAAGTTGTCCTAGTTCCCTTATATCTGATTAATCAGATGGTACCTTAGATCATCACAAATCAATAGCTTTGTGATTGTTGGCTTTTTCATAGTTATGTTCTCTACCACTCTCCATCAGAACATGATGGTTAGATTTTTCTTCCATATCCATATTTTCACTTATGTTCTCTTATGTGGAAACCCCGTGATGAGTTAATTTGGGTAACCATTACATTTCATAATTTAGTATTTAAAAGCCATGTTTTGGTATTATTTTTTACGATGTGGGTTTCTATTAAACAAACTTTCGAGTAGTAAACCATTTATAACCTCGATGAATTTCGGGGGCGAAATTCATTTTAAGGGGGGTAGAATGTAACACCCTTAGATTTTATGAAAAATATTCTTTTAATTTCATTAATGTCTTGTGCTACACCAAGATTACCTTGCACTATACGCAACACCGTATTAGCTTTCAGTATACGCAACACTATTCTTGGATCGTGTTACACACAATTTTGATAATAGTTATTTTAAGAAACATTGAGTATATATATATATATATTTTATGTATAAATGAAATATGGTTGGATTCTGTTATACGAAACAATGAAGGATTCTTGCGCAACACACAACCCTGACTTGGCTTGCGTTACACGCAATCGCGACCTTCTTCGATAGTGTGTGTTGTACGCAATACTAGGTTTTACTAAACAACGATATATTATTATAATATTGTCATGAACTAGAAAGTATGAATAGTGATAACTAAATTTTGAATTTTATAACATTATTATTCTTCTTGAACATTTCTAGAACATGGTATAAGAACAAAATAAATTTTTCGGGTAAAATAAGTATTTTTCTAAAAATGCAGTTTTGCCGCCTTTTGATAGCACACCCACTTTATATATATTTTCTGACAGGTTTATAAGTTCAATTTGACAAAATAATATTCTTCTTTTGAATCAGGATATAAAAATTTACATTAGATAAACTTTTGATATTTTTCGGATAACTTTCATATTTTAATGAATAGTAAAAACACGCTATATTTTAATTAAAAACAACTTTTTTCATCGTAATATATTATGTGGATAAATTATAATATTGAGTGGTTTTAAAGTATAAATAGAATATATTTTTACCATTTAATATAATTTATGTCATTAGAATTGATTTTACCTTGAATTCGTAGGTTAAATCAATTCAATATTTTGCAATGTTTTAAAGAAAAACCCATTTTCTTTCGAGATCAGGATTAATTTTAATTTAATTTATGCAACTTTTGTGTATTGAATTTCAAAAAATGGATTCTATATTTGGAATCAGTGGATCCAAATTATGTTAATAAGCTACTTTTTATTTTTGAGAATTATGAATAGTAACTACGGTATATTTTATTTACCATAGTTAAAGGTAAATCGGGTAATTAAGGGTAAATATAATATTTTAAATTTACCCTAACAAATGTCAAAATCCTATTGGATGACTAAAAGTCGACCCATATCACCTAAGGGTCGGATTAGATTCATTTAATTAAATTTTTTCAATGAAAATAATTTAATTATTATTAAAACCAAAGAATCTGACAACATGTCACTTTCTTAAATCTTATAAGTATAATAATTTTAATCTAGTGATAAAATTCATGATACTTAGAAAATGAATAGTCTCCAGAAATATAATACAATTATCTACATCATAGGATTTGTTTTATAATTTTTTGGTATTAAATAAGTATCATTTATTATGACACAAAGAAGATGTAGTAATTGTCTTATTAATGAAATATTGACATAATTGATGTTATAAATGCCCAAATAAATGTAATTTGAGACCTTTTATTACTTACACTAATTTTCTAGGTTAATATGACATGTTATTGTTGATTTAAGTAATTTGGTTCGAACTTATCATTCTGTTATGAATTTTATAAAAATCATGTACCAAATAGTGTCAAAATTAACATAAATTAGTTTTTTAAAACAAATATTATATTGTTAATTGTTATTTTATTCCTAAAAATCTACGGTTCGGCAAAATGACTTATATAAGATTGTATATATTAATAATAAACAGCTTGGGGTTCGTTTTGCTTGATATAGTATGTTTATTAACCATATAGGGTAAGAAAACAAAAAGACACGGTAAAAGTTAAATTATCTAACTTAGAGTTAAATCTAATTGATAAGGTTAAAATAATAACCTAAACTTGTTTAAATCATATTGGATGAGAGGATTTCGACCCATCCCAACTTTATCTTTGAAATAAGACCCTTTGTAACCATTATTAACCGAATTTTACCTTAATATAAAATTATATTTTGAGATTTTCCTAAGGTGCCCCTCTCCGCCCTTATAAAAGGGCACCTCCTCCCTCTCCTCCTCACACCAATTTGAGCATTCATGTTCGGAAAAAACCTGCCAAAATCTCTTCTCCACATCCCTAGTATCATCCTAGAGGTCCTGGTCTTCTTGAAAGACCTTCATTAGTTCTTTAAGTGGATGTTAAGTGAAGGCGCGTCAAAAATAGATAATATCCATTATTGATCTTTTTCAATTTATTTCTTCTTCAACTTCTTATTATTTAGTTGTTTCATGATAAAGTAATAAAATCAGTATTTTTTATATACTGATATGTTATTCTAAATATTAAACAACTCTAATTAACCTTCTATCCATCCTACGGAAAAAGGAAATCACCGCGCGTGCATACGTACGAAAAACCGTCTCCACGCCGTGGTGTAATCTATTTTCCGACACCAACTTAATTGGATGGGTATAATGGTGTAATGGGTAACTATATATGATTATTATAAATTGATATTGATACTGAAATAGTATACATACACTTCAACACAATTTCACGACCATGGGAACGATATCATCGCTCGTGCGTACGTACGGACTACCGTCTCCACGACGCGATGAGATTCATTATCCATGTTAACCATTCCATAATGATTATAAAGTATATATAATGAATAATAATGAAATATATGACATGGTAAATCTACTTTATTTATGTATATATATATGTCATCTACTTACTTCCATTCAATACAATAAGGAAAAGGAAAACAGCATTCATGCGTACGTACGGACTACCATCTCCATGAACGGTGTGTTTCATTTCATTTATCTATCTATTATGTATATATATATATACTGAATATATATCATATATAAATCATATTTTATATTCTGGAAGTAAGTAAATAATTATATAATTAATATAATTTCAAGAACAACAAGTCCAAACACCTACGATAAATGAAACGATTTTACCCAGAACGCTTCTTTAACATGGAATTTACAAATGAACGGGTAATATAAAGTCATAAGTGAACCATATAAGATATCATAACAATGAATATGATTCTATAATAAGTTAATGACGTTATTTAAATCATTATAAAGGAGGTTCGGATACGTACAAAGCATATCATACATAAGGTAAGGGAAAATATCACAATCTCATTTTATCCGAGATTATTTATACTTTGGTATTTACTGGGGTGTATTTTATCATCCACATCCATGTTTCCTCAATATGTAATATTATTCCCATTCACCTAAAATATTTTAAATCCTATTTTACCCTCCGGTGAGTTTTTAGTAAAATATATGAAAGGAATCTTTTGTCATTTTTCGTACGACATACTTTTTTGACTTTTCCGACAAAAGTACGAAGAATGTTTTTTTAACTTATACGACATGAATGGATTTTTAAAAAATTATTTCCAAGAGGCTTCCTTTACAAGTTTTCATGTTTATTTTTAATTAAATTCTTTTATTTAGAATTGTATGACATGTTAAGAAAGAAAAAGTGTTTTTCAAGTAGAAATGATATTTTTCTCAAGAATGGAGTTCAAGTGTTTTATCAAAATTATTTTCCATCTAAGATAATAAAGGGTTCTGTTTTTATCCCTATTATTAAATTGATTTGATTATGTTGTGATGGAATTATTTTTATGAATTCCTTTATCGTATATGAATTGTTTTATGATGTCATGATGTTTAAGATTCCCATTTTTATTACATAGGTTATACAATGATGTATGGTTTATGATTTTGTGGCACGCATAGGAATGGTATCATTATGAGATGGGTGGGTCCTATATCTCCCTCCAATGAATTGGGTAAAGATTTTATAACTCATGAGATAGACATGGCTGGAACGGTAGGTTATACCGGTTCAGTGAAACAGGACTGAAACGAGGAGTGAACTCGGTTCAGAAAGGGACTTTGTCCACTAAGATAGTATTCGCAATGAGTCTTGACTAATAAGAAATGATTCCCTATGATTATGTGTGTATTCCACAAAGTTTCATGTTTTAGGTTATGATTATTGGGATTGCATTTCACTACTATAATTTATCCCATGTTATGAAATTATAATCTCTTTTGCAGGTTAAGATTTCCAAAAGATATGTTCTTATAAATTTGATGTGATTGATATTTCTTTTGTTTACCCTTACTGAGCATTTGAGCTCACCCTTTTATGTTTCCTTTTCCCCAGGTTATTAAGAAAGGTTTTAGGTATTAAAAAAAGTAAGATCTTTAAGGGAGATGTTGAAGATCTTTCACCATGATTAGAAGATTATATTCCGAGTTTCCAAATACACTAAACTATTACGGTCCTTGTGTGTGTGTTTTTTCTATGTAATAAGTATTCCGCAAAAGTAATGTAATGTCCTTGTACGTTAAGCTTCGGGTCTCTACAGTTATTTAAACCCTTGTTGACTTTTTATAAGATGTTTATAAAAGAATATTTCTATCATTTTCCAAACAAGTTCCTTTTTAACTTTTTCAACAAAATTAAGGTAAAAATGTATTTTTAACTTATATGGCGGGTGCGGCTATTTTCTACCATTATAAACTCGTAAATGAATCCCTTACAAGATTATAAGAATTTTTTAAAAATAAATGTTTTATTTTATAATTTTGTTACTCTTAAATTATTACAAAATAGAAGGATATATTTCTCTAAAAAGTGTTTAAATTTCATCTATGTCAACATCTTTTGATGGATTTTAAGTTTATTTTGCGTTGATTTATTATGATACAAAACTTCCATATTTTATTGAAGGTTTTATGATATGTTTGACTGTAGATGTGATATTTTTGAACCATTCATGATTATGGTTAATGTATTGACATTTCGTATGCTAGTTTTAATAGGAATGTTTATCATTTGATTAAACCTTTTCATATGTGGAATGTATTGGACTTTGTATGTGATGGGTGGATTCCGATATAGCTCCTCGATGTATCGGTAGGTCTCATGAGACAAATAGATGTGTAATTGGGTGAGGCCCTTTCACAATTTTATTTATGGTTTTGGCCAAGGCCTTAATCATTTCAGACATCTAGGTCGAGGCCTTGACAAAATGTTTTAAAATGTACGACATTATACATTACCTCATTATAGAAATAATATTGGTGGTCCATGTGGTCATTAGATAGGTATAATACCCATGATTATGTTTTATTATGGAATTAATTACTCATCTCATGTTCTTGCCATAAAAGTATTCATTTTTATTTTTGGTAAAGGCATGTGGTTTCAATTATTTACCATGATTAATATTTATGTCATTTTAGGATGTATTACTTACCCTTACTGAGCGTTTGATCTCACCCCTTTCAATGTTTTATTTTTCCCTGGATATGAAGAAGTTAGTTATGACTGACCTTCAGGCATAATCTTGGAGGCTTGGAAGTTTGTAATGAAATATATTTGTGTTGTATTTATCTTCAATATGTAATGTTGAACATGTGTATGAATCTTGTTTCCAATAATATTAAACCCATCTGTCTTTAGAGACATGATTTCCTTGTAATAATGCCAATGATAGGTAATAATGCACTGAATCTCAGTAACTAGGGTCGGGGCATTACAGTTTATATTAGAGAAAGTTTAGTACAAACCTTGGAAACTATATTTAGATAAACTATGTTTAGAATACATATCCCTAAGATAGTCTTTGAGGATTAGTATAGAAGAACTTACAGGAATTTCGGTATTATAGAGATTTTGTGAGTCTTCCGAGAAATACATCCATGTCTTTATACGAGCAGGTAGAGGCGGCTCTGGCACAGATGTACCTAGGGGTAAAACTAGAAAACACCGCTATGAGCTAGACTCGAATAGAAACTAGTGCACGAAAACGGGCCTTGTTGCACTCTTGGTTACGACACTCCTAGGGGATATGCTTAGGATAATTTTCATTTTCTTTACAAACCATTATTAAGGGTTATGATTATATACTTCCTCAAATAATTTTTTTATGATTATGGATTATATCCATAAACTGTTGAATTTATGTTATGTGTTTTAGAAGTTTAGAATTATATATTTTGATTCATAAACTAATCTAGTTTATTCCATTGTTTAGAAATGGTGCCTAATGGAAGAAATTGAAACTGTATCAATGCACGCACTCCATGTAGGGATTTCCCTCCTTGTCAAAAAAATTATAGTGTAGCTGGTGATGAAACTGGTGTTGATAAGCTAATCACCATACTAGGAAAACTCACTCAGGTTATGAATAATACCATTACATGGATAAAGCACCCTGATCCATAGTGTGGATGATCAATTTTAGATCTCTTCATGAGGATAAAACCACCAACATTCAATGGGAATACAAATCCCTTAGTAGCTGAGAAATGGAAAAATTATTTAGAGAAAATATTCCAGGCTTTGGGGAGTAGTGAAAGGGAAAATGTTGCCCTGGCAGTTTATCGCCTCACTGGAGATGTTGATCAATGGTGGTCATTGATACAAAACATGAAAGAAGATGATGAAGTATCAGATATGGGATAGAGGGAGTTCAAAGGGATGTTCTTATAAAAATACTCTCCTCAAGACCATCGAGCAGATATGGAATGACAATTTCTGAGTCTGAGGCAGAAAGAGGATGAGAATGTCACAAAGTATGAGGCTAACTTTATATGGTTAGTGAGTGATGCTGATGATTATATATGTAACCCATGGAGTATGATTGATGGTTTCTTTGATTGGTTAAATCCATTTCTCCGTCAAGAATTAGTCTCACAAACCTTCTCATCATATATAGATATTGTCTCATGTGCTATCAAGACCAAAAATGAATTCTCTATGTCTTATGACTTTAAATCAAAGAAATAGAAGAAGAGATCTACTAAACACTCTAGAAAAGGAAATAAGGAAATACGGAAGAAGGGTAGAATTGAATTTCCACCCTGTGATAATTGTGGAAGGAAGCACCCTAGTGCCTGTCTAAAAGGAAAAGGAGTATGCTACAAATGTGGATAGAAAGGCCATCTAAATAGGGATTGTAATGGAAAGAAAGACTCTATCGATGTTCAATGCTACAATTGAAGGGATATGGGACATTATAAAAATTAATGTCCTAAGAATCATGGAAACATACCTCAGAAAAGGCCAAGGGATCAAGGTCAAGCTTATGCAATCATTACTGCTGAGGATGAAGCCCTGAAATATGTGGTGGGAGATAATTTAATCTCTTCCTCAAGCTTAGCTAATGCATTATTTTATTCTGTATCATCGCATTGTTTCATATCTTTCCAGTTTTCTATGAAAATTAGATATTTCCAATTTGATTTAACAAGGGAGTTTTCAGTTAAAACTCCTAAGGGAAGTATCATTGCATCGAATTTTTGTGAACCAGTCCCCATTAGAGAACATAAAAGTTCTTTATCCACTGATCTCATCATCATACCTTTGATTGAATTTGATATAATCATCAGTGTGGATTGGCTTTCAGACTATGATGCGATGATTTATTATATGAAGAAGGATATTAAAATTCTTGATGATGATGATAAAGAACACCTTATCATTAGAGCAGAATCGTCACCACATAATTATTATCTAGATCCACCCCCAGTAGCTCAACTAATTTAAATTATTGGTGAGGATGAGAATGAAATTAATGTGGGTCAGGAAAGAAATGTTCAAATAGAATATATACCTATTGTGAAAGAATATGTAGATATGTTTCCAGAAGATTTACCAAGACATCCTCTAGAATGAGAAGTTGAGTTTTCCATTGATTTAATTTCTAGATCAAGGCCTATATTGAATACACCTTATAGAATGGACACTGTAGAATTAGTTGAACTAAATAAACAACTAGATGAATTGAGTAATAAGGGATTTATTAACCCTTGTACTTCTCTATGGGGATCCCCTATTCTTTTTGTTAAAAAGAAAGATGGATCTATGAGGTTATGTATCAAATATAGGGAAATCAATGCTAAAAAATAAAGAACAAGTATCCCCTACCTATCATTGATGATTTATTTGACCAACTTCATGGAGATCAATAATTTTCAAAGATTTACCGTCGACCTGGATATCATCAGTTGTGTGTGAAGAAAGAAGACATTCCGAAGACAGTATTTCGAACCAGGTATAGGCATTACGAGTTTATAGTAATGCCTTTTGGACTGACTAATTCACCCTCTATATTCATGGATCGTATGAAGATATTTTTCAAGTAATGTCATGATGAATTTGTAGTGGTATTTATTTATGACATCTTTGTATACTCCAAAGATACAAAGATCATGAAAATCACTTGAACATTATATTGATGACTCTGAGAAGACATGAATTATATGGGAAGTTTAGAAAGTGTGAATTATGGATTCCGGAGATTTCTTTTCTTGGATATATTGTCTTTAAGGATGGAATCTCTATTGATCCTTCTAAGGCCAAGGCAATCCAAGAATGGCTAGAAATAATGAGTATAACCGAGGTACGCAGTTTTATTGGTTTAGCTGGTTATTAACGATGTTCCATCCAGAACTTTGACAAGGTGGCTAACCCATTAACAAAGCTCACACATAAAGGGGTTAAATTTGTCTGGAAAAAAGAGTGTGAATAATGTTTTGAAGAACTGAAGAGAATATTAGTCAATGATACTATACTGACTCTACCATTGGGGAATGATGGGTTCGTTATTTATAGTGATGGAACAAATAAATGTCTTGATTGTTTCTTTATGAAGAACGATATAGTTATTGCCTATGCATCATGACAGCTAAAAATTCATGAGAAAAACTATCTACTCATGATCTTGAGTTAGCTGCTGTAATATTTTCTCTGATGATTTAAAGACAATATCTCTACGGTTAAAAATTTGAGATTTATACTGATCACAAGAGATTGAAGTATATTTTCTCACAGAATGAACTCAACATGAGGCTAATGAGATGGCTTGAACTACTCAAGGATTATGATTTCATGATACACTACCACCAGGGGATGGAAACTAAGGTTGGAGATGCTTTGAGTAGAAAGTATCAGGGAATTTTGAACAAGATAAGAGTAGAAAAGGATCCTATAAACATGGATCTAGTAAAGATGGATATGGGAATCACCATGGAGGGTGAAACATCAATATTTTTTCAATTTGTTTCCACACCATAATAACTAGAAAGGATAATGAGTTCTCAGATCGGTGATGGAGAGTTTCAAAAGAAGATTAAAGATGGGAATGATGGGATATTGAATGACTTTGTGTATGAAGATGGAATTTTTAAGTTTGGGTAGAGACTATGTGTTCCCAATATACCTGATCTAAAAAGGAAATTGTTGGATGATTCCCATAGTTCCAATTTCTCTATACACCCTGGGAGCACCAAAATTTATATAGATTTAAAGGAACATTTTTGGTGGGGAAACATGAAGAGGGAGATTGCTGATTTTGTGTTAATATATATGGTATGTCAACACGTGAAAGCTGGAAGGCAACAGCCTGGAAGAGTCATGCAACCTCTTCCCATACCTGATTGTAAATGTGATAATATTACGATGGACTTCGTCATAGGGCTACCAAAGACTCCTAGAAGGAACGATGCAATATGGGTCATTGTTGATCATCTTACCAAGTTAGCACATGTTCTTTCTATAAGAGAATACCTACCACTTGAACATCTATCAAGACTGTATATTAATGATGTTGTGAGACTTCATGGAGTTCCCCTATCGATTTTCTAGGATCGTGATCCCCATTTTACATCATGATTCTGGAAAAGTCTTCAGAAGGCCTTGGATACTGAACATCATTTGAGCACTGCATACCACCATCAAACAGATGGGCAATCAGAATAGACTATTCAAACATTAGAATTCATGTTGAGATCATGATCACATGACATTCAGGGTATGTGGGATCAATATTTACCTCTAGTGGAATTTTTCTATAACAATATATTCCATTCAAGTATTCGGATGGCACTATATGAAGCATTGTATGGAAATAGATTTCACACACCAACCTGTTGGGGTGATGTTTGTGAAAGAAAACTTTTTTTCCTAGAACTAGTGGAGATAACATTGAAAAAGGTATAGGTAATCAAAAACCACATCAAAGCAGCTCAAAGTAGGCAGAAGATCTATGCCGATAAGCGATGGAAGGATTTGGAATTTCATGTAGGAGATCATGTTTTCATTAAGGTATATCCATGGAATAGAGTTATACATTTAGGTAAGAATGTTAAATTGAGTCCCAGGTATATTGGAACATTCGAAATTCTAGAACGAATTGGGGCTGTTGCTTACTGATTGGCATTTCTCCAAGTCTATTCAAAGTACACGATGTGTTCCACGTATCACTGTTGAGAAAATACATGCCTGACCCAACGCATGTACTCACCTATAAGGAATTAGAACTGTAACCCGATCTATCTTATTGTGATGAGCCCATCACGATTCTTGATATGAGAGAACAAGTGGTGAGAAACTGGATGACCCGTCTAATAAATGTTTTATGGAGAAACCACATGATGGAATAGGCAACGTGGGAACCCGAGTAACTTATGATGAAGAACCACCTGAGACTTTTTATACAATGATTTTCTAGAAATCTCTAGGATGAAATTATTTGAAGGAGGGGATAATGTAACACCCCACGCTTACACAATATGTTTCCCTTTGAGTAATGCAATAGCGTGTGGTGTACGCAACTTCGAGTTCTAACACACACCACAACCAATCAAACTAGCCGTTATGAATAGTAATACCGACTTTTTGAAATTTTATAAATTATATCGCTCAAAATGGACTTCCTTTTTGGATTCAGAATATCGAATTTTTCCTAGGGTGAAATTTTTGTACTTTTTGGATAACTTTTATATTTTGATGAATAGTGACAATTAATAAATTTTAATTAAAAACAACTTTTTTAATAAAAATATTTAATAGTGATAAATATTTTATTTGAGTGGTTTTATAGAATATTTAGAATATATTTTTACCATTTAATACAATTTTGGTCTTTGGACAAAATTTCACATTTAAAATGGACATAAACAAGTGTCATACTTTTGATAGTTATTATCTCTTAAAAACACGCTTTTTGTTTTAACAGCAGGAATTAATTATATATTAATTTCTACCACTTCTGTGTTTTGAATTTGGAAAAATGGACTCCATATTTGGAATCAGGATGTCCAAATTTTGTAAATAGGTAACTTTTATTTTTAGACATTTTGAATAATTACTTCGGTAAATATTTTATTTACAATGGTTAAAGGGTAAATCCGTTAAATAAGGGTAAAAATAGTTTTATAATAATAATAATAAATTACAATAAAACGTGTCTTATCGCTATTGGTTAATACATTTCCGACCGTGGGAATCTTTGGGTTGATTTTGGGACCTCATGGATCCACATGGAAGTGATAATGACACTTTATATTAATTAAGTTAAAGTAAATTCAAAAATGACATAAGCCTGTATCTTTTAGAAGAACAACATTGACATAGGGTTATATATGTTATATTTTTTATTATAAATATTCAATAGAAATATAAAAATATTTCCTACATAATGATATTTTATTTATAATTTTTAGACATTTAAAATGTAAAAATATATATGACACAATAATGATGTCGTATTTTCTATATTAATGAAAGAATCAAATAATTGGGATTAACAATGTTAAAATAAATATAATTTGAAAGTTTTGATGACATAAACGAATTTTATTGGTTTATGTGAAATGTTAGGATTTCTGAAATGAATTTGGTTCGAATGAATAATGTTTTTACGACTTTACCAAAAATCAATTATTGAGTAGTGGCAAAATTGACATAAATGTGGTTTTAAAACAAATATTATATTATTAATTTATATTCTATTCCAAAAATTTTAATGCTCGAGAACAGGACTTATATCATTGTTATTGTATCATTAATGGACCACTTGGGGGTCTCTTGGATGTATATAGTAAGTTTATTAACTATATATTATAAAAATACAATGTGACATGGTAAATGTTAAGTTAATTAACCAAGAGTTAAAACTAAAAGAAAAGGTTAATATAATGACCCCAACCTGTCTAACATCTATTCATAGAGAGTATTTCGAGACATCCCCAACTTATACTTTGAAGAATAAACTTTTGATCCATTAGAAACCAAATATAATTTTATTTAAAAAATAATAATTTATGTTTTTCCTAAAGAGCCCCTCACCCCTCTTATAAAAGGGCACTCCCCCTTCTCATTAATTCACACCGTTAAAGTCATTTAGATTGTCCAAAAACTGCACAAATATCCTCCCAACTCCTCTCACTTCATCCTAGAGGCCTTAGTTTGATCCGAAAGCCATCCTATGAAGCTCTTTTGGTTAAATCAAATGTAAGAACCTGAAGAAGAGGTAAAGTCTTCACCACCCTCATTAAAGTTATTTTCTTCTTCAACTTATTCTTTCCTTGTTATTTCCATTCTAAAATAATAACTCCAGTATATTCTATATACTGTGATGTTATTATAATTATGGAACAAAAAAATTCATTATTAAATCCATCCCTTGAATGAAATGTCACCATACTTGCGTATGTACGACCTACCGTCTCCACGTTGTGGGGTAATTGTTATTCCATATACTATTATTTAGATTGGTATAATAATGATGTAAAATTATAGTAAATAATAAATATAAAATGATAATGATTCTTTCTATATGATATATCATCCAATTATATATTATTTTAATATCAAAATAATGATATTGTCGCTCGTGCGTACGTACGAATTACCGTCTCCACGAACGCGATGTGATTCATTTTCCATCGTATCCATTAAAGACTAAATTTTATTGGATGATTAAAAATAATATTTAAGGACTTAATATCATTATGGATATGAGTATGATATAACCTATCCATAAAAAACATCGCTTATATAATAGAAAACTAATAAGTTAACACAAAAAATGACGATAATACTAAGATTTTATTAACAAAGCGATGTTAAAAGATCATATATGTTATCATATTAATATATATGATTATTTTATAATTCAATAACAATCATTTCACCATTATTCAAGAGGTTAACCTACCATTAATCAAGGAAAAGTACAATTTAAGGGTTTATTTTACAATCTCTTCATTATCCGAGGTTGTTTATACGTAATTATCTACTGGGACCTCTTTATCATCCACATCCATGTTTTTTAAAAATGTACTTCAAATAATTGTTAGTATTTTAAAGACTATGGGATAATGTCATTTATACCCTTGTTGACTTTTTATTTGATGTTTATAAAGGAATATTTCTATCGTTTTCCAAACAAGGTCCTTTTTAACCTTTTCGACAGAATTAAGGTAAGATTGTCTTTTTAACTTATATTGTGGGTGCGGCTATTTTATACCTGTATAACCTTGTAGAAGCTTCCCTTACAAGCATATATGAATATTTTCAATGTAAATGTTTTACTTTATAATTATTTTAATCTTAAATGATTTCAAAATAGAAAGATATATTTATATAAAAAGAGTTTATATTTCATCTATGTCAACATCCTTTGATGGATTTTATGTTTAGTTTGAGTTGATTTATTATGATACAAAACTTCCATATTGTATTGAAGGTTTTGTGATATGTTGGACTATGGATGTGCTATTTTTATACCATTCATGATTATGGTTTATGTATTGACATTTCGTATGCTAGTTTTCATATGAATGTTTATGATATGTATAAACCTTTTATATGAGGAATATATTGGACTTTGTAAGTGACGGGTGGAGCCCGCTATAGCTCCTCGATGCATCCGTAGTTCTAATGAGACAACTAGACGTGGAATAGACTGAGGCCCTTTCACAATTTGATTTATGGTTTTGGACGATGCCTTAATCATTTTAGATGTCTTGGCCAAGGCCTTGACAAAATGTTTCAGAATGTCCGACATTATACATTCCCTCGTTATGGAAATAATATTGGTGGTTCATGTGGTCCTTCGACTAGCAGAATAACCATGATTATGTTTTATTATGGCATTAATTACTCATCTCATGTTCTTATCATAAAAGTATTCATGTTTATTATTGGTAAAGGCATGTGGTTTCAATTATTTACGATCCTTAATATTTGTGTCATGTTCCGCTGTATTACATACCATTACTCAGCATTTGAGCTCACCCCTTTCAATGTTTTATTTTTCCCAATATATGAAGAAGTTAGTTATGAGTGTCCTGAAAGAATAATATAAGAGGCATGGATGTTCCTAATGAAATATATTTGTGTTATTTCTCTTCAAGATGTAAAGTTGAACATATGTATGAATCATGTTTCCAATAATACTAAACTGATCGGTCTTTCAAGACATGATTTCATTGTAATCATGGAAATGCTATTTAATAATGCAACGAATCTGGGTAATTGGGGTTGAGACATTACAATATGAGCATTTGTAATGTTCCTTAGACTAGAATATTATCATTAACTAATGTCATGACTCACAGACATAGATTTAATGAAGAAAACCATCACGCAGACAGTTGGCGGGAAGTAGGGTACGTTGGGTGTGTCACGAGTGACATGTTGTTAATGGATAAGTCGAGGATAGATTTGTCCAATCCATTTATGGAAGATGATATCTCGGCCGTTTGATTGAAATAGAATTGTCTCATTAAATTCCATGGTCATGGTGTAAACGACGAGTTAACATCGGGAAGTCAAAGAAAGACAGATCAAGCATATAGGTTTGTGACACTACCATGAATCCTGCTTGTTGAGATATCGAGACAAAGGGATTAAATTACATAGTAAGCATTTGTAGGAGGTGATACATCAATGTGGTGTCAACTTCTTTCTCTTGGGTACCTTGAACCATTTCTCGACAGTTATCGTGGACTTAAGGCAAGACCGCCTAATGCCAATGAGAAAGAGGCCTAGAGGGTCACACACTATGTGTATTCAAGTATCTTAAGTAGAATAAATATTATTCACGTACGTGGTTTAATAATTATTCAAGGAATCCTAGATCATTTTTATGACTGGAGGAAGAAGGAAATGTATAAATGAAAACAAGATATTCATGCCGTGTACATTGAATGTACACACCATGTAGTTTTCAATGAAAAACAAGTACACAGAGTGTATTATTAATACACACCGTGTATTTTTTCCCGTCGGGATTTTGACGATATAATATTTTTTAAATGATATTTATTATAATCATTGTGGGCTCATGTCATGGAATTAATTATTCGACATGGGGTTTTAAATAAGAGTCAATGAAATAAATAAAATGTGTAACGTGTTTATTTATTGTCATAACTCTACAACATCAAACCTGATTATAAATATCCTCACAACCCTAACTCTTTTCCGACACACAAGATTATCGTTGTGCACAACAACTCTGGAGAATTTTTTCAAGGCCGAAAGAACCTCTTCCTCTAAAAACACTCTCAAGGTCGAGAGAGATCCTCTTCCATCGGATCAAGAAAATCTAAGGCAGACAACACAGGAAAAGGTTTCACTGTGCTAGCACCCGTATACTCCTTTGGCGAAGTCCTGAGATACGTGGTACACGTGTGGATCACCGCTTGAGGAATTTTACACTTGGCGTCTGTGACGCAACAACGAATCACATCAGAACGTGATCAAGAACACCAATGAAGAAAGAACACCCAAAAGGTATTTATTTTGATTAAATTAATTATAATCTACCTGTAACGATCCTACTTTGTGGTTCCGGGACATTCCTTTTCTTCTTCCATTTTTGTGATTCGATCCGTGGACACTGACGTTTATTGTCATATTGTTCATGGATTGATCATTGTTAATGACAAAAATCCAAGTGGGCACATCCACCGACATGCTTCCGCTATGCTCGGAACATTAAAATGGTATCAGAGTGAGGTTACAACATTGATTATAGTTATTTAATTTTCATTGATAATTTATGAATTTATATTTGATTCAGTTCGAAATATAACATTCTATTAATCTGAATAAATGTGATCTATTCTTCCTCCTTTGTTTCTCGATTCATATCACAGAATCAACCTTTTAATTTTAATTTTTGATTAAAATAAAAACGAGGCACTCATCCGAAGGAGCCGCTATTTCTGTTCGTACAACACGGGATTACACGAGGTGTAATTAAAACTACACGTCGTGTACTTAGCTTCAATGAACCGGCACTGGTCCACCAAACCACACCATGTAAATTGAATATTCCTATGTATTAATCACGATGTGTTGACCAGAATTTAACGGTGCGTGGAACCGGAATACATGGCGTGTATATTAGAGGAACATGTTGTGTAGTCTGTTCTAGTCCAGGTGAAATCGTGTACATAGATAATCCACGTAGCACGTACACGGGATCACCAGACTGGTTACCACGTAACAAGGTCGTACACGCCATGTATGATTCATCTACACGCCATGTACTCCAAAATTTCCAAAGTACAGATAACATGCCAAAGCCCCCGGTGTGAACTTTAGATAGAAGGTGAAAAGAAATACACGCCATGTAAATATAAACTACACGATGTGTACTTTCCAGAAATTTTACCAGGTTTCATCCAAAAGTATAGAGACCTGTACAAGGGATATGGATGAGAAGAATATCATGAAAATTCAGAAAGGAATTTAAGATAATGAATTGATTAATTATAAGATCATAATTAATTAAATTCAAGCCTGACTTATCTTAAATAATGGAACGATTAATAGAATTTGAATTCTAAATAGGCGTAAATGTTATTTCATGCTATGGATGACCATGAGCAAGACCAAAGAACCATTGTATGAGTGTTTGGTTTCATTTAAAAATTTTTAATTTAAATTTGTTGGCCTGCGAGCCTTATTACAATAAAATGTAGGGCTTGTGTGCCCATAGTTTCATTAATGTAAACCCATGTAATGGAGGATCTCCCAATCCAGAGGAGGGGGTGAAACCAACCAATGAATATACAAAGGTAGACAGGTGGGATCTGCAAAACACGAACCACCGGGTTCATGGTGTTTTTCCCTAGGTTAGGGTTAGCTTATCAAAACCGCTAGATAAGCTAACAAATAGAAGATGATGATCATGCCATATTATTTTATTTGTATCTAAATTGCATGGTTTATATAACGACCCATACATTACATACATTTTTAATACTTCAAAATTGAAGCATACTTATTACAACATATAACAAAACCACAAAAGGACCATATAGGTATAGTGTCTTTAGAAACTGGGAAACATAAACAACTGGTTCATAAAGCATCTACTTTTCCTCCCATTTATTTCATCATATCTAGAGTCCCTTTTTGGCATATTCTACTTAATAACCTTCTTCCTGGCCTGGGGAAATAAAACATACAAAAGGGTGAGCTCAAATGCTCGGAGAGGGTAAACAATAGAAATACCAATCACATCATATACATAAGCACATAACTTTTGGAAATCGTAACGTGAAAAAGAGATCATAATTTCATATCATGGGATAAATCATTGTAGTGAAATTTAAACCCAATAATAATAACTTAAAACATGAAACTTTGTGGAATTAACACATAATCATAGATAATCATTTCTTATTAGTCAAGACTCATTTCCAAGACTATATTAGTGGACAAACTCCCTTTCTGAACCGAGTTCACTCCCTGTTTCAGTCCTGTTTCACGGAACTGGTATAACCTACTGTTCCAGCCATGTCTATATCATGAGATATAAACTCTTTACCCAATGCATTTGAGGGAGATATAGGTCCCATCCATCTCATAATGATATCATTCTTATGTGTGCCACAAAATCTTAAATCATACATCATTGCATAACCCATGTAATAAAAATGGGATTCATAAACAATATGACATCATAAAACAATTCATATAAGGTAAAGGAATTCATAAAAATATTTCCATCACAACATAATCAAATCAATTTAATGATAGGGATAGAAACAGAACCCTATATTAACTTAGATGGAAAATAATTTTGATAAAACACTTGAACTCCATTCTTGAGGAAAATATCCTTTCTTCTTCAAAAAACATTTTTCCTTTCTTAACATGTAATAAAATTTTAAACTAAAACAAGTTGATTAAAAATAAACTTGAAAACTTGTAAAGGAATCTTATTGTAAATAATGATTTAAAAATCCATTCATGTCGTATAAGTTAAAAAACATTCTTTTCGTACTTTTTTCAGAAAAGTAAAAAAGTACCTCGTACGAAAAATGACAAAAGATTCCATTCATATATTTTTATAAAAACTCACAGAAGGGTAAAATTGGATATAAACTATTTTAGAAGGATATAAATATTACATATTGAGGAAACATGGATGTGTATGATAAAATACACCCTAGTAAATACCAAAGTATAAACAATCTCGAATAAAAATGAGATTGTGATATTTCCCTTACCTTAGGTCTGATATGCTTTGTACGTGTCCGAACCTCCTATATAATGATTTAAATAATGTTATTGACTTATTACAGAATCAAACGTATTTTTATGATATCATATATGGTCATATTCTTAGCTTCTTAGTAGTAATATTTCAATGCTACTTGTTATTCGGGTGTTTATAACTTTTTGTTCTTTTGCGTGTTTTGTCGAATAAATTCGTATTCATCTCTTTAGGTTATAGATACCTCATTAACAGATGGTATTAGTGTAATATATATCATATTCATTTATTCAATTCATTTATATAATCATTATGAAATGAAGATCATGTAGAACGAGTCGCATCACATCGTGGAGACGGTATTCTGAACGTACGCATGAGTGATGATATCGTTCCTCTGATCGTGGAATTGTATTGGAGTGTATGTATACTATTTCAGAATCAGTATCACTTTATAATAGTCATATATAGTCATTATTTACACCATTATACCCATCCAAGTAAGGTGGTGGTGGAAAATAGATTACACCACGGCATGGAGACGGTATTTCGTATGTACACACGCGCGGTGATTTCTTTTTCCGTAGGATGGATAGATGGTGAAATAGGGTTGTTTAATACTTATAATAACATATCAGTATATGCGTTATACTGATGTTATTACATCATAATGAAACAACTTAAATAAGAATAAGTGGAAGAAAAAATAAAGATGAAAGAATCGGTAACGGAAATTACCTCTTCTTTGAAGCGCCTCTTTGAGACCTCCTCTTAGGGCACTAAAATTGGTCTTTGAGGAAGACCAGAACCTCTAGGATGTTTCTAGGGATGTGGAGAGAAGAACTTGTCAGGGGTTGGCTGATCATGAAGGCTCAATGTGGGGTGAGGAAGAGGGGGACGAGGTGCCCTTTTATAAGGGAGGAGAGGGGCTCCTTTGGAAAAACTAAAAATATTATTTTATTATAAAGTCAAGTTCGGTTTTAAATATCTCTAAATTGATATATTTAGAATCTAAGGTGGGGATGGGTCTAAATACTCTAATATAATAGAATTTAGACAAGTTTAGGTTCCTATTTTAACTTTATCATTTAGATTTAACATTAAGTTAAATAAGGTTACTTTTACCGTGTCTTTTTGTGTTCTTATACTATAAGGTTAATAAACTTACTATAAGCAGCCAAAAGAACCACAAGTTGTTTATTATTAATATATATAATCGTATCTAACTCATTTGGCCGAACATTAGATTTTTAGGAATAAAATAACAATTACTAATATAATATTTGTTTTAAAAATTATTTTATGTCAATTTTGACACTATTTAGTAATTGATTTTTGTGAAAATCATAACAAAATTATTAGTTAGAAAAAAGTTAATTAAATCAATACTAACATGTCATATTAACCAAAAAAATTAGTGTAATTCATAAAAAGTCTCAAATTAAATTTATTTTTGTGTTTATAACATTAATTATGTCAATATTTCATTAATAAGATAATTACTGCCTAATATTTGTGTCATAAATAAATTAAATTATTTAATGTCTAAAAATTACAAATAAAATACGATTATGTAGGAAATATTTTGGTCTTTCTAATGAATATTTATACTCGAATTTATCTTATGTATAACCCCATATTAAAAATTAATTACTTATTAAACATCGATTTTAACTATTTTAACCCATATTTAAGTAAATTAATAATAAATGTCCTAATCTAATCCAAGTGGGCCTAAATGGTCATATTTTATTCATACGTTTGTTTTTGGTAGAATTAAACTTATCCAATAGAATTATGACATGTGTTAGGATAATAATAATATCATCTTTACCATTAATTACCCTATTTACTTTTAACCGTGGTAAAAAAAGTAAAAAGTTATTATTCACCAAAAAATTATATTCATCTCATTGAACCACATTTTTCTTACTGACATCAACCGTGTCTCTCGGATATTTAAAATTCCACTCACAGAAGCGGTAAAATTATGTTTTATTAAAAATTCAGTTTCTTAACTACCACTTAGTGGTTTCACTATTCATCAAAAATTGAAAGTTTTCAGAAAAATACAAAAATTTCACCCTAGGCTAATTTCGATATTCCGAATCCAAAATGAAGTCCATTTTGAAAAATAAAATTTATAAAATTTCAAAAAGTGGTTATTACTATTCATAACTGCTAGTTTTAATAATATAAGCATATCGTTGTTTAGTGAAACTCGGTATTGCGTACGATGCAAGCTATCAAGGAAGGTCACGATTTCGTGTAAAGAAAGCCAAGCAAGTGTTGTGTAGAAAAAGATTCCTTTGATGATTTATATAACATAAAAGTCTCGGGTGTTACATTCTACCCCACTTAAAATGAATTTCACCCTCGAAATTCGTCACTTTGTAACAAACAGATGAGGATACCTCTCCCTCATCATATCCTCAAGCTCCCATGTAGCTTCTTCTAATTGTTGGTTCCTCCATAAAACTTTCACCAATCAAGTGGTATTGTTTCATAGGACTTTTTCGCTACGATCCGGAATCTCTATCAGTTGTTCTTTAAAAGAAAGATCTTGCTCCAGTAGTACAACTTCTGAGCTAAGTACATGTGAAGGATCAGGTATGTACTTTCTCAGGAGAGATACATAGAACACATCGTGAACTTGAGAGAGATTCGGTGGAAGTTCCAATCGGTAATCTAGCTTCCCAACAGGATCCAGTATTTCAAAAGGACCGATATATCTGGGGCTCAACTTCCCCTTCTTTCCAAATCTCATGACTCTCTTCCAGGGAGATATTCGTAAGAAAACTTTATCACCCACTTCAAACTCTAGGTCTTTTCTTCGGTTGTCGGCATAACTTTTCTGTCGACTCTGAGCTGCTCTTATGTTTCTTTGAATAGATCTGACCTTTTCTGCCAGTTCATCAACGAGATCAGGTCCTAATAGCTTTCTTTCCCCAACTTCATCCCAACAAGTTGGAGTCCTGCATTTCTTTCCATAGAGAGCTTAATAAGGAGCCATCTGAATACTAGAGTGAAAGCTATTATGATAAGAAAATTCCACCAAAGGTAGGTGTTGATCCCAACCACCTTTGAAATCCATAGAGCAAGCTCTCAACATATCTTCTAGAGTTTGAATTGTTCTCTCATACTGACCGTCTGTCTGAGGATGATAAGCAGTGCTGAAACTCAACTCTGTATCCAGAGTATGCTGAAGACTTCGCCAGAACTTTGAGGTAAATCTCGGGTCCCGATCAGATATAATAGAAAGTGGTACTCCATGTAATCTTACCACTTCCTTTACATATATCCTGTCAAGCTGATCCAGAGATAAATCCTCTATAATAGCAATGAAGTGTGGAGAATTTGTAAGACGATCAACTATGACCCATATTGCATTATTGCCTTTGGATGTTTTAGGAAGTCCTGTGACAAAGTCCATAGTGATGTTTTCCCATTTCCATTTGGGTATGGGTAATAGTTGTAACATCCCATTAGACTTCTATCTCTCAGATTTAACTTGTTGACAAACCAAGCATCGAGAGACATATTCAGCAACATCTCTTTTCATGCCTTCCCACCAGAAGTACTCTTTCAGGTCCCTATACATCTTCGTGCTTCCAGGATGAATATAGAATTAAGAACTATGAGCCTCATCTAGCAGATCCTTCTTTAATTTGGGGATGGGAGGAAGACAAACCCGATTCCTGAACTTTATTATCCCATCAAAATAAAGGTTGAATTGAGGATCATTTGTCACCTTCTTTTGTAACTCGACATCTTCTTTCGGTGCCTCCTTAATATTCACATGTATATATGGTTGAACATTCATTTGAGAAAGATAAGATTTTTCCCCTTCCATTATAATTCCAAGGTCCATCCTTTGTTAATCCATAAATATTGGATCTTTTGTGATCCTCATCATGGATAAACTGGCATGGTCTTGTCGACTTAATGCATCTGCCACCTTGTTTGCTTTCCCAGGGTGGTAATGGATTGAGCAGTCGTAATCCTTAATCATCTCTAACCATCTTCTTTAACGCATATTCATCTCCTTTTGTGTTAAAATATACTTTAAACTTTTATGATCAGTATAAATATTACACCTTTCACCATAAAGATAACACCTCCAAATCTGTAATGCAAAGATTACCGCAGCTAACTCCAAATCATGTGTTGGGTAATTTTGCTCATGGATTTTCAACTGTCGTGAGGCATAAGCTATCAGTATATCATTTTTCATGAGAACACATGCCAATCCCTTCTTGGATGCATCACTATAGATCATAAACCTTTCTCCACTACAAGGCAGTGTGAGCACAGTTGCACTAGATAACCTTCTTTTCAACACCTTGAAAATCTCTTCACATTCCTCCGTCCAAACAAACTGAACTCCTTTCCGAGTCAACTTGGTGAGTGGATTAGATAATCATGAAAAATATTTCACAAAACGTTGATAATATCCAGCCAAACCAAGAAAACTTCGGATCTCGGTTACTGTTGTTGGTCTCGACCATCTTTCGATAACCTCTGTTTTTGCTGGATCCACAGATATCCCCTCTTTTGAGATTAGGTGACCCAAAAATGCAACTTTTTAAGCCAAAATTCACACTTTGTAAATTTGGCATAAAGCGTCTCCTTTCTCAGGGTCTTAAATATAATTCTCAAGTGATCTTCATGTTCTTCCTTGCTCTTTGAATAGACAAGAATATCATCTATAAAGACTACAACAAATTGATCAACATACTCTCTAAAGACTCTATTCATCAGATCCATGAAGATATCGGGGGCATTAGTAAGACCAAATGGCATCACTATAAATTAATAGTGTCCATACCTTGTACGGAAAGCCGTCTTTGGTATATCCTCCCTTTTGACCCTTAATTGATGATACCCTAAACGAAGATCAATCTTGGAAAAGTATTGAGCTCCGCATAGTTGGTCAAATAAGTCATCAATGCGTGGGAGAGGATATTTGTTCTTGATAGTGATCTTGTTAAGTTCTCGATAATCAATGCAGAGTCTCATTGATATATCTTTCTTCTTAACAAATAGAACAGGTGCTCCCCAAGGTGATGCACTAGGGCGTATGAACCCCTTATCAAGATTCTCTTGGAGTTGCTTCTTCAATTCCTGCAACTCAATTGGGGCCATTCTATAAGGTGTCTTTGAAATAGGAAAAGCACCCGGTACGAGTTCTATTGAAAACTCAACATCATGATTTGGTGGAAGACCCGGTAATTCCTCCGGAAAGACATCATCAAACTCCCATACAATGGGCATATTCTTAATCTTGAGTTTCTCACCAACCATTTGAGATAAAAAACCTTCATTTAGTGGAATCAATACCCATAAAATGGAAGAAATTTCCACTGGAAGGTTATGTTCATCCTTGCATCGATAGAAGATCATAGATTGATCCGGAATATGAAATGTGACTTCCCTTCTTTGGAAATTGATATGAGCTCCATGTAGAGAAAGACAATCCATGCCAAGAATCACATCAAATTCCACTATAGGAAGGATCACAAGATTTGCAAGAAGCACTTTCCCACAAACATCAATCGGAGAAGAATTATAAACTTTTGATGTGACTATTGTGCCATTAGGTGTTGTCACAGCTAACTCAACATCTAATTGTTGAGGTAATACGGTGATACCCTTAGAAAATTCTTCCGAAATAAAACAGTGGGTGGATCCAGAATCAAATAAAACATTTGCTACTTTAGAGTGGATGGTAAGTGTACCTTTTACCACATCATTATCGTACTCCACATCACTTATAGAAATTGCATGTGACATTCCTTTTTCTTTAGCCTTAAGAGTTTGTTGACGTCGACCATCGTCATAAACCATTGGATTAGGGCATTTATTGGGATAATGCCTCATCTCCTTGCACATGAAACATTGAAGTGTATTAGGTTCATTATGTGTATCCCTTCCTTTGATTGAATGATTAGACATCTTCTTCCCATCATCGCGGCATTCAAATGCCCGATGACCTTCCTTTCCACATTTGAAACATTTACTTGTCCCTTTAAGACAACTCCCTCCTTGTTTCTTTCCACACTTTGAGCATAAGGGAAAGCTCGTCTTCTTTTCAGTGTGCTCTTTACATTTTCCTTTGAATTCCATTTTCCTCTTCTTATCAAACCCATATGACTGATGGGTTACTCCAATCTCCATCTCAACTTTGAGAGCACATCGAATGATTTCCTCGTAGCTATTGAAGTCCCTTATGGATAATGCCCTTCGAAGACTTGGTTTTAAGCCACTAAAGAATCGATCTATCTTACTCTCAGGTTGGATAATAATACCAGAAGTGTACCTTGCAAGTCTTGTAAAATTTGCTTCATAGGTACCAACAGATTCATCATCCTTTTGCTTCAGTTCAAGAAACTCTTTCTCCATCTTTTTTCAGAGAATACGAGGGAAATACTTATTGAAAAATAAGTTCGTGAACTCGTCCCATACCAGGGACTCAATTTCATCCCTTTTCCTCGTATTCTTAATAAGATTCCACCATTGATCAGCATCTCCTTCCAAACGATACACTGCTAGGATGACTTTATCATGTTTAGAACTTTGAAGAATTGAAAATATCTTTTCAGTAGTACTAATCCATTTTTCAGCAACTAATGGATCAGTAGACCCGCTGAAAGAAGGTGGACACTGCCTCATGAAGGATTCAACAGAATGTTGCTCCTTCCTTTGCTCGTTTGGAAGTCCTGCATGATTCATAGCTTGAGAAAGTTGTGTGAGCATGGCTACAATATTTTTCATTCCAGCTCCCATAACTTCTGGTTGCTCATGGGGACAATCATTGCAATGCCTGTCGCATTCCACATTAACACGGTTCCTTCGGGTACCATCTATTGACTAAAACCAAGAAGAATAGTGTGAGCAACACTAATTATAATAGGAAAACCACATAATCAAGAATAAAATTTCACACTTAAGGTCTTATCCTAAGTTATTCGAGGCCATTTCTAAAACACTAAGATTGTGTTCTATGCTTAGACTTATCCTTAGGATTCTTACTAAGGATTTCACATCCTAGTTTCCATAGGTTGACTATACCTTTCCTCTGATACCTACTATAACGACCCATACTTTACATACATTTTTAATACTTCGAAATTGAAGCATACTTATTACAACATATAACAAAACCACGAAAGGACCTTATAGGTATAGTGTCTTTAGAAATTTGGAAACATAAACAACTGGTTCATAAAGCATCTAATTTGCCTCCCATTTATTTCATCATATCTAGAGTCCCTTTTTGGCATATTCTATTTAATAACCTTCTTCCTGAACTGGGGAAATAACACATACAAAAGGGTGATCTCAAATGCTTAGTAAGGGTAAACAAAAGAAATATCAATCACATCATATACATAAGCACAAAACTTTTGGAAATCGTAACCTGCAAAATATATCATAATTTCATATCATGGGATTAATCATTGTAGTGAAATGTAATCCCAATAATCATAAAATAAAAATGAAACTTTGTGGAATACACACATAATCATAGATAATCATTTCTTATTAGTCAAGACTCATTTCCAAGACTATCTTAGTGGACAAAGTCCCTTTCTGAACCGAGTTCACTCCCTGTTTCAGTCTTGTTTCACTGAACCGGAATAACCTACCGTTCCATCCATGTTTATCTCTTGAGATATAAAATCATTACCCAATGCATTGGAGGGCGATATAGGTCCCACCCATCTCATAATGATACCATTCTTATGTGTGCCACAATATCTTAAATCATACATCATTGCATAACCCATGTAATAAAATTGGGATTCTTAAACAACATGACATCATAAAACAATTCATATAAGGTAAAGGAATTCATAAAAATATTTCCATCACAACATAATCAAATCAATGTAATGATAGGGATATAAAAAGAATCCTATATTATCTTAGATGGAAAATAATTTTGATAAAACACTTGAACTCCATTCTTGAGGAAAATATCCTTTCTTCTTCAAAAAACATTTTTCCTTTCTAAACATGTCATACAATTTTAAACTATAAAAAGTTGATTAAAAATAAATGTGAAAACTTGTAAAGGAAGCTTCTTGGAAATAATTTTTTAAAAATCCATTCATGCCGTATAAGTTAAAAAAAACATTCTTTTCGTACTTTTGTCGGAAAAGTCAAAAAGTACCTCGTACGAAAAACGACAAAAGATTCCTTTCATATCTTTTTGTAAAAACTCACCGAAGGGTAAAATTGTATATCAACTATTGTAGAAGGATATAAATATTACATATTGAGGAAACATGGATGTTGATGATAAAATACACCCCAGTAAATACCAAAGTATAAACAATATCGGATAAAAATGAGATTGTGATATTTCTCTTACCTTAGGTCTGATATGCTTTGTACGTGTTCGAACCATTTGTATAATGATTTAAATAATGTTATTGACTTATTACAGAATCATAATTATTTTTATGATATCATATATGGTCATATTGTTAGCTTCTTTGTAGTAATATTTCATTGCTACTTGTTATTCGGGTGTTTATAACTTTTTGTTCTTATGCGTGTTTTGTCGAATAAATTCTTATTCATCTCTTTAGGTTATATATACCTCATTACCAGAATGTTATTAGTGTAATATATATCATATTCATTCATTAAATTCATTTATATAATCATTATGAAATGAAGATCATGTAGAACGAGTCGCATCACATCGTCGAGACGGTATTTCGTATGTACGCACGAGTGATGATATCGTTCCTATGATCGTGGAATTGTATTTGAGTGTATGTATACTATTTCAGAATCAGTATCACTTTATAATAGTCATATATAGTCATTATTTACACCATTATACCCATCCAAGTATGGTGGTGGTGGAAAATAGATTACACCACGGCGTGGAGACGGTATTCCGTACGTACGCACACACGGTGATTTCTTTTTCCATAGGATGGATAGATGGTGAAGTAGGGTTGTTTCATACATATAATAACATATCAGTGTATGAGTGATACTGATTTTATTACTTCATAATGAAACAACTTAATGAATAAGACGTGGAAGAAGAAATAAAGATGAAATAATCGGTAACGGAAATTACATCTTCATTGAAGCGCCTCTTTGAGACCTCCTCTTAGGGCACTAAAATTGGTCTTTGAGGAAGACCAAAACCTCTAGTATGTTTCTAGGGAAGTGCATAGGAGAAATTGGCAGGGGTTGGCCGAGCTTGAAGGCTCAAAGTGGTCTGAGGAAGAGTGGGAGGAGGTGCCTTTTTATAAGGGAGGAGAGGGGCTCCTTTGGAAAAACTAAAAATATTATTTTATTATAAAGTCACGTTCGGTTTTAAATAGCTCCAAATTGATATATTCCGAAGCTAAGGTGGGGATGGGTCTAAATCCTCCCATACAATAGAATTTATACAAGTTTAGTTTCCCATTTTAACCTTATCATTTAGATTTAACATTAAGTTAAATAAGATTACTTTTACCGTGTCTTCTTGTGTTCTTATACTATAAGGTTAATAAACTTACTATAAGCAGCCAAAAGAACCCCAAGATGTTTATTATTAATATATATAACCTTATCTAAGTCATTTGGCCGAAACTTAGATTTTTAGGAATAAAATAACAATTACTAATATAATTTTTTTTTAAAAAATTATTTTATGTCAATTTTGACACTATTTAGTAATTGATTTTTGTGAAAATCATAACAAAATTATTAGTTACAAACAAGTTAATTAAATCAATAATAACATGTCATATTAACCTAGAAAATTAGTTTAATTCATAAAAAGGCTCTAATTAAATTTATTTTGGTGTTTATAATATTAATTATGTCAATATTTCATTAATAAGATAATTACTGCATCATCGTTGTGTCATAAATAAATTATATTATTTAATGTCTAAAAATTATAAATAAAATACCATTATGTAGGAAATCGTTTTATCTTTCTAATGAATATTTATAGTCGAATTTATCTTATGTATAACCCCATATTAAAAATGATTTACTTATTAAACTTTGATTTTAACTATTTTAACCCTTCTTTAAATAAATCAATAATAAATGTCCTAATCTATTCCAAGTGGGCCTAAATGGTCATATTTTATTCCTAAGTTTGTTTTTGGTTGAATTACATTTATCCAATAGAATTAGGACATGTTTTAGGTTAATAATAATATCAAATTTACCCTTAATTACCCTATTTACTTTTGACCGTGTTAAAAAAAAGTAAAAAGATACTATTCACCAAAAAAAATATTTTCATCTCATTGAACCACATTTTACTTACTGACATCAACCGTGTCTCTCGGATTTTAAAAATTCAACTCACAGAAGCGGTAAAATAATGTTTTATGAAAAATTCAGTTTTTTAACTACCACTTAGTGGTTTCACTATTCATCAAAAATTGAAAGTTTTCAGAAAAATACCAAAATTTCACCCTAGGCTAATTTCGATATTCCGAATCCAAAAATGAAGTCCATTTTGAAAAATAAAATTTATAAAATTTCAAAAAGTGGTTATTACTATTCATAATGGCTAGTTTTAATAATATTAGCATATCGTTGTTTAGTGACACTCAGTATTGCGTACGATGCAAGCTATCGAGGAAGGTCGTGATTTCATGTAAAGCAAGCCAAGAAAGTGTTGTGTAGAAAATGATTCCTTTTATGATTTATATAACATAAAAGTCTCGGGTGTTACAGTTTATTTATTATGTATATTTTTTCATGATCACATAGTTAAAAAAATTAACAAGAATGCAAAGATGGAATAAAATAAAAACAGGGCTATGCATAAACATTATCAAAACATGGTTAATCACATAAGAAAGCATCACTTAGTATTAACAAGAATGTGATAATTCCAAACTACTCATAAAGTATTAAAGTCCCTCAATACCATATTATGTCATACTTAGCCTTCCATTACCTGATTAAGGGAAAGACTCAATAAAACTATGTGTTTCACCAACCCTTGTTGGGACATGTACTTTTGTAAAGGAAGCCCTTATGAAAGGTTTCGGGTAGACTTAACCATAATACATTAAGAGAAGTAGCCCTTTCCAGACTTGATGTAAAATTGGAGGCAAGTGTTGAGGAAATCCATGTCAGGATTTCAGGATTGGGGAGTCCACTCAACAAATCAAGGAACTGTATGCTCACAGTTGGAAAAGACCTGCCTACCTAAAAACCTTCAAATAGCTTGACCAACCCTTGTCGGGGTTATGTGAAGGGGAATATGGATCCCTGCCACTAGAATGTCAAAGATACTGGACATTCTGAGTTCAATGGTGAGGGCCATTAGGACCTGATAAAATAGTGGGAGACTTAATAAAATTTATTATTTCTTATTAAATGTAATCAAGAAAGTACTGATAAATATGCTATTTTAATTTGTAGAATCAAAATGAAAAACACATCAACCACATTTTCTCTACGATCAATTCTGGATAAAGACAACATCCTCACTGGTTGTAACTTTTTGGAATGTTTTAGGCGCCTTCTGGTTATCCAATTCTATTAACAAAAGTTTTATGTGTTGGAGTCTTTACATCATGATTCCACTATCCTAGGGGCGAGTGATGAAGATTTCCTAGTCTATGATCAACATTTGAACGATGAACATGACGTTAAATGTTTAATGCTATCATCAATTTCTAGTGATCTCATGAAGTCTAATGAAGACATGGATGCCTATAGTTTGCTCAAGAACCTCCGTGGTATATACAAGGAGAGAGCCTGAAAGGAAAGGTTTGAGATATCCAATGATTTATTTCAAAGAAATCTTGGAGAGGTTCCCTAGTTGGGCCTCATGTACTCAAGATCATTGGATACATTTAGTGATTGGAGGTTCTAGGGTTTAAACTCTCTAATTAACTGGGTACTGATCCCATTATTGCATCACTCTCTCAGAGCTTCTCAAACTTTGTTGTGAACTTCAACATGAACAACATTGAGAAGAATCTATCTGATCTTGTTATCCTTATTCGCCAAGTGGACAGTGACATGATGCCTGAAAAGCCTCCTGTCCTCATGGTGAATAAAAGGAAGTGGAAGGCGAAGAGATTTAATTCCAAATATTCTTCATGGACTTCCATGAAAGGTACGATCAAAGGGGAGGCAACAGAACAAGATGTTGCTTGTTTCGCATGTGGAAAGAAGGGTCATTAGAAGAAAAACTGCACCTAGCCAAGGAAGCAAGGGGCATCTTCAGGTGTGTTTGTTATCAAATGCAATCAATCTGTTTCTACTAAATGGTTATTAGATAATTCTTGTGGTTCTATCATCTGTATCCAAATATTGGAACCATTTAGATTTAGGATGATTGATCGAGGGGAAGTAGATCTACGAGCAGCCAATAGAGCCAGACTTGGTATTGAAGCTGTCGGGGACTACCACCTCACATTGTCTACTAGGATGGTCTTGGTTTTGAAAGGATGATATTATGTACCCTCTGTAACCAAAAACATTATTTATGTATCCAGATTAGATACTGATGGAATCATCTTCATGTTTGGAAGTGGATGTTTCTATTTTTAAAGAGATAGAATCTGTTTTGGTAGGGAACATTTATATAACTATATTTATGTGTTAGACTACACAAACCAGGTAATGGAAATCGATAACAATGTTAAATCACATGACTCATACCACACCCTACTTTTGCATCACCATCTAGGCCATGTCAATGAGAAACCTTTGACAAAATTACATCAAGATGGGTGTTTAGATTCTTGCGAACTAAAACCACATGGTGTATGTCATGCGTGTCTACAAGGAAAAATGAGAAAATCCCCATTTCATGGGAAAGGTGAAAGAGCTAATGAGCTTATAGAATTAGTTCACAAAAATGTTTGTGGAACATTTCCTGATAATGCAAGTGGAGGGTTCTTGTATTTCATAACTTTTACTAATGATTTAAGTAGATATGGATTTATCTACTCAATGAGGTATAAGTCAGATTCTTTAGATCAGTTCAAAGAATACAAGAATGAAGTTGAGAACCATCTTAGTATGAAGATTAAGAAACTCTGCTCAAACAGGGGAGGAAAATATCTTAATCATTACTTCATTGATTTCTTATGGGAGTTTGGGATTCTATCTCAACTCACTCCTCCTTACACACCGCGATGGAATGGTGTAATTGAAAGGAGAAACCACACCCTGTTGGACATGGTGAGATCAATGATGAGTCATGTGATTCTTCCATTATCCTTTTGGGGATATCCATTACAAACAGCAGTGCACACACTAAACCAAGTACCAACTAAATCTATAACTTGTATTCAATATGAGGTATGGAGTGGACGCAAGTCCTTGTTAACGAATTTACATGTGTGGGGTAATGGATCATTTGTTAAGGCCACTTCCGGTAACAAACTTTCACCCTGAGGCACAAAGTGTATCTTTATAGGATATCCCAAGGAAACTATGGGATATTACCTATACAAACCCTCATACAAAAAGGTTATAGTGGCAAGACATGCACTACAGGAAAACCTCCTATTAGCGGCGGTTTAAATGGCTGCTATATGGTTGGCAGTGGTTTACAGAAACCGCTGCTAAACTTCGCATCGGCAATCTATTAGCGGCGGTTTTATGCATTTCGCAGCGGTCAAAGAAAAGCGTCGTAGTACCTCATTTCACAGCGGTTTTTTGTAAATTTAGTGGAGGTTTTAAGGGCTTTTTAATTAGCGGCGGCTATAATCGCCGCGAAATTCAGGCGTGCCGTGCGCCTGCTTAGCGGCGGTTAAAACCGCTGCTAATTCCGACGTGATTTCGCGACGGTTTTAACCACCACTAAGTGTATTGCCGATTACATTTAGCGGTGGTTTAAACCACCTCTAAATGTATAAGTTGAAAAACATTAGCGGCACTTAAAGCCGCCGCGAAATGCTGACTCGAAAAAAATGGCATTTCTGCTTATACTACACCACTTCCCTGAAAAACAAACCAAACAAGAAACCATTTATCATGCCAAACATTCTCAACAGGAAGGAATTCATAATATGTTTCCTCTAATAGAACTATTCCCCCAAGCTTAAAAATATTTCATAGGCCAATTTCTACCTCACCATGGGCTAGATAAATAGTTTTGGTTCCTAGAAACCATCAACTAATCAACTCACAATGGAATTATGGTTTATGGTACATGATAAACTAAAAAATATATGTCTCCTCGTAATGATGAATAGCATGCACAACTATCAAAGAAGTGCAGGTTTGGTGTTACACCCAACATGGTTAACATCACTACCAACACATGTACTAAAAACATACATGGTTTTAATCACACCCAACACAACTATCAAAGAAGAGAAGTTTTGGGGTTACACCCAACATATATACATGAAGATAACAATGGTTAACATTACACCCAACCCATATAATAAATAATAACAATAGTAGGAATTACACAAAACCCATGTAACTAACAAGAACACTAGTTTTAATTGCACCCAACCCATATAAGAAGTCATAGGAATATTTGGAATTAAGCCCAATCTATGTAAAAACCAAGATAAATTGTCTGAATCATGTATAACCGACATAACCACAAAAATTTGGTTGGAATCACACCCAACCCATATACCAATTAGAATGATAGTTAGCATCTTATACAACTTATTATAAAGTGTTCAACATGGTTAAAAAATAACCAACCTATATAGCATCCTGAAGAAATGGTTAGCATTATGCCAAACCGAATTAACAACATAGAAACATCATTGGAATGAAACCCAACTAAAACACCATGTAATAACAAGAATTTAATTACACCCAACCAAAAATATACATAATTTTAGTCAAGTCACTCTTACTTGGATAAGATCTCCAATATCAGTTATGTTGTATATAATTCACCATCATTGATGAATTTCTTTAAATAACTTTTAAGATATTATCATTTCACATTAATACATACCCCTCTTGGTTATCATTCCAAGTTCTACTGCCAATTTCAATTTAATTCATGGATGTGCATGATTAATAATTATAAACTAGAGGACCTTACACAGCCCTAACAAACCTTTCCTGAATCTCATCTATGAGGAAATCTAATTTTGTTCCATCATGATCCACTGTTACCTTCCCTTCTACACTTGTGCATCAAACAACACATACAACATATATATAATAAGGAGAAAATTTATGCACCACCTATGCAATATTCATAAACACCCTTTCATTTAATGTTGATGAAAAAGTTGATCCAATTCAATAAGAACACCTAAAGCATACAAAATACCTAAAATTATGGATTTAGAATGAAACACAAGATAACATCAAATGAAACAAGATATTGGGGGTCACATGGATTTATACTTATAGTTTAGAGATGATCAAAATTGAAAATATTTGATTCCATAAAGGATTAAAGTGTATGGATCAAAATGTGCCAAAGAAGAGAGGGGAGGGATCACTACTATTCGTTTGTCCTATAAGGAGGAGGAACGAGGTTTAAATGGGTTGATGTTCAGTCAGAATAAGAACCATTAAAACATCATTGTTATAAAATACTTTGTATCGATGATTGACATTATGGTTCTAGGAAATAAAGTCTCTCAAGTCTACCACATAAGAAGAAATTTGAGAAATAGAGGACATATTTAAAGAGAATAGAGAATATATGAGAAGATATGTAACTATTAAGAGAGAATCAGTTGTGCTAATCAAACAAAATAAGTGCATAACATGGAAAACATTACGTGGAGCACATGATCCATTCTAGGTCAGGAAAATCACATAACCCATAAAACATATTTTGATCACATGATTTTTCTTAATACATATAACCATGTTACCATGTGAAGGTCACATGAATCACATAATGATTATTAGATCATGATAAAATCCTCATGAGACAACCGAATCACATAAGATAGACTAATGGCCAAGGATGTGCATCAAAGTTCAAATAAATTACCATTGATTAGTTCATGGATTGATTAAGTGAGATATTTAGACAAGGTGATCACACAAAGAGGTCAAGTGACATGATCACATGATTAGGTCTCTTGTATGGTTCCTATGATGAGGTCATGAAAATTTTCCTTGCAAATCAATCGCACGAGAGAGGAGGTTTTGAGAGCTATGGAGCTTCATGTCACCGGTCAAATGACCAGCCTCTCACCCCCTATTTATAGGAAACCTCAAGGAATATGAATGGACTTATAGAATACCAAAAGATGTTTTGATTTCCAACCAGAGAAAGAATAAGAGACTCATGAAGTCATTTCCTACCTCATAACTGAGTCCTTGTTCCTTCGAACATCACTTTTGTTGGGGGGTCATTTTTTGACGCTAGCCAAATGAGCATTGTATATTTTAGGAAAAAAGAAATACCCAAAGGATGGGTATTAATATATAATAAAAGGAAAGAAAATTCAAGCATGTATACATATAGATTAATCACCCAGGTCACAAGGACCATGTGAACTTCAATGAGGCTCATGATCACATGACCCTAGGAACATCATGCAAAGGGGTTATGAAATTCATGTGATCTGTTCCTGATCATGTGAAGCCCCATCAAATAGCCCAATTAATCATATAAAACCCCTCTGATTATTCTTTTTTATCATATGACATGTCATCTAACAATCTCCCAATATGTTCATAAAATAAAAGTTAGAAAAGAGGGAAGCTTCATGGGAAGGTAGTTTCATTGGTTTTCTTGTGATGTGGTTACGTGCCTCATTAAAACTATTAATGATCATAAAAATCACCTCATAAAACCATCTTGATCTAGTGATATCCATTCATCATGGCTATTTGGACATGCAGCACCCTAATGAGTCCAATTCCCAATGCTTAATTTACAATAGAAACATCAAAGATCCAATTACTATAGATCATCTAACCAATGAAACAAACACATCATTATCTTTACCACCTGAGGTTATTGTGATCATTCAAGGTTATCCACTGAAGCTCCTCCAAGACAAATGGGGTTTTAAAGGTTCCATACACCACACATGTTATATATACAAACGAACATTTCCTATATTTGTTCAACACATCAACAATACTACTCATGGTCCGATGATGCATCGTCACCCTCTCCACCTCCATCTCCTACTGCCACCTGTAAGAACATTATATTGAAAATTAAATATTGTTGCATATTTTTAATTAAACATAAAAGCAATAAAATAATTCAAACTAAATGATTTTTATTTTTTGTGATTTACCTGCTCACCACCACTCGATGCACTACCACTGGGGGCATATCTACTCATCTGCTGATATAAATCAGTCAATGCTTTCTGCATAGCGGATATCTGAGCCCCTTGGTCTTGAACTATGGCTTGTAGAGAAGAAATATCCCCTTGAGAATCTTCAGGTATGGGCTGACTATTACCAGGAGTAGATGTGGCCAGAATCCCTGATGGCCTGCTAAAGGCCTTAGATTGTACGGGTCCCAAACCCATCCCGCGCACTCTACCAGGATGCTCCTTCCCAAGGACTTGAGCAACTGGGTCATCCTGGGAGACCGAGTAGGACTGCCCAGGATTGGCATCCCATAGTTCTTTAATTTTTACCAATAAATCAAATATCAATACATATTAAGACAGTAAAAACTGATAATAAGTTATTATAATAAAAATTTGACTTCATACCCCAACATCTTTGGTAGGCTCATTAACAAAAGAGCCATCTGATTTTCTGTGAACATCCAACCACAGTTCAGTCCAGGAGGCTTCGTGCCCTAAATTCTGTGACTGCATTAAGAAAAGATAAATAAAAAATTGAATATATTAAATAGATAATATTTTATTATAAATATTTAAACTATTTTAAACATTACCAATGACATTAGGCTTCTAGAAAAGCTTTTTGAGCCCGCCGTGTGAGGGATGACTTGCTTCGCCCTGTTTGATGCATTCTGTCGTGAGAGATCCTGAAATAAATAAAATGAAATTTAACAGTAATGTATACAATGTCATCTCCTCTTTATATAAATGTATTAATGTAAAATGGGGATAATATAATAATATATATTTCAATACCATCCGCTTCTCATCACGATGCCTATCAACAAAAACATTCTAGTGCTCTTTCGGTACCCCACTGGGTAGCTTGTCATACATTTGTTCCAAGGTCAATGAAGTATCATTGACATCACACCACAATCTCCATTTGAAATCATTCCATTTTTTACCGAGATTTTTCAAAGTCCACTTCTGTGCTATCACATCAGCAACTATGAAGTGGAAGAACATCTGTATACAGAAATTCATTTTGAACATATTAGTAACATGACATTCAATTAAACCATAATGTAATAAAATTACCTTTATTTGAGAATTTAAAACTTCATTTTTTCCAGTTTGGAGGCATATGTCTCCAATAATCATATGAAATGGTTAGGGAAATGGGCTCTGCTGCCAACTGACCTATAATCTGGCCATGTAACCCCGCGGTATCATCCGTAGGGACCCCATAAGAATAAAATGCATGACTATATTTTTGCCATTCAAGTTCCAAAGATCTAAGCTTTTTAATTTTCTCTCCATGGTTTTATTTTTTTCATCTTCAATGAGAAAACAATTAGTATAAACAAAATTTAATAAATTTATTTAATTACAATTTATACCTAAGACTATGACCCTCCTGTGTGTCTGGGATGAACTGGAAGGTGTCTGTCGCCAACCAACTGATGAGGCACCTGTAGGGGAGTCGACAACTCAGCCTCTATTGGGAGGCCCTCTGATGGTGTGAGAGATGGTGCATGGGGAGATGGTGCGGGGGTGTAGGCAGCTGGTGGCTCAGATGTCGTGGGGAGTGACCCAGATGGATCAGCATCCGTCGCAGAACTAGAAGAAATAGTATACCGCTTCCTCCTTGGAATTTTTGTCATTTAATAAAATAAAATTAAGTTCAGAATATATATTTCAAAAAACATTATGAATAAAAAAAATAAAAATGATAATAGATGCCCAGTACTAACATACAAAATATATATAACAATGATAATGAATGACTGTAGAAATGAAACAAGTGGTTGCTGTATGAATGAATAATTGTACATACAATCATTTTCCCCTTCAATCATGTCGGTTTTCTGCTCCATTGCTTCATCCACTTCATTTATCCTTGAAAGAATAATATTTTCAATATCATGATGGACAAAAAATTCTGCTTCCTGTTGTTGATGACATTCAATTTCAGAGGTCAAATCTTCCACTTCATCACCCATATCATACAAATCTCTCTGTATTATGTGAGTAACTACACTCCACCCTTCTTCCACAATATCATTCACATAATATACCATTTTTTCTTGAGATCCTATGATATATTAATCATGCATTTCACGATTACCAACATCCATCAAGCGAGAGAAGTTCACAGAAGTAAATTGCAATGATTCTCTTTTAACACCTCTGATAATATCGACCCATTTTCATTTGAATAAAACTACAGAAAAATGTCCATTGTAGTTTAATTCAATAATATCATGCAACTTTCCATAGTATCCCACTTCAGCAAATGTAAATATACCACTATTTTGTGTTTTCAAACCCACTTCTCGATCAACTGTATGAAATCTAAATCCATTCACATTATAAGAATCGAACTTTCTAACTTTCTTTATAGGACCTCTAGGAAGAAACTTCAAATCTTCTTACAAGTCCACTCAAGTATCAGTATTGATGATCTGAAAAAAGAAATATAATTTAATAGATTTACAAATTGTATGTGTCAAACTAATATTCTTATTTATTGCATATATTTATGAACTTACACGTTGTGCAAACCATTCTACAAGCTATTTATTCACAGCTTTCGTTATATCTTTCTCATTTCTTGTTTGGCCTCTCATCCGTATCTTTGTTTGTATCCTCAACTCTACAATAAATGGATCTTCAATTTCACTATTCAGCAGCACATATCTATGTGCCTGTAGTAATTCCAATTCTGTCAGTGTCACATTTGAGGTCCTCCCAACTGATCGGCCAATAGCAGGAAATATTTTTGATTTCTGAGGCATTTGAGATTGAGTTGATGTGTCTTCAACACGTCCAACTCGATTAAATCTTGTCTCAATATCATCTAAACACCTGGAACAAAAGGTAAGACATTCCTCGGCCAAATAGCCTTCAGTAATAGAGCCTTATGGTTGAGCTTTATTTCTCACGTATGATTTCAAATGCCCAAGATACTCGTGAAATAAAATAATAATATTATGCATTTATTTAAATGTCAAAAAAAATTTACATAACTATAAAACATATAAATATAATACCTCTCAATTGGATACATCCATCGATAATGAACGGGGTCACCTAATTTAGATTCTTCAACAAAATGAACAGTTAAATGCATCTTGATAGTAAAAAACGATGGAGGAAAGATCATCTCCATTGCACAAAGAGTCAATACAAACCTCTCCTGGAGGATGTCAAGCTGAAATGGATGTAAAAAATTCTCACATAATTTCCTGAAAAATGTGCAGAATTGGAGTACAACAACAGTAACTTTTTCACGTAATAATGTACACAATGCCAATGGTAGTAACTGCTGTAACAAAATATGTGAATCATGAATTTTCAATCTATGTAACTTATGATTATTCAAGTCAACACACCTTGAGATTTTACTCGAATACCCATCATATACCTTCACATTTTTTAATATTCTAAGGAACATATCATTATCCCTATTTTTCATTGCGAAAATGGCCGGAGAATACTTTTCATTCTCAGCAGGCCAGAGATCGCGTTTTATGTTCAATACTTGTAAGTCTTTGCGAGAATTAAGACGATCCTTCGACATTCCATGCTCATTAAGTACTGTGAAAATCAAATTATCACAGACATTATCCTCAATATGCATCACATCAAGATTGTGGTGCAACAAATTAAATTCCCAATACGAAAGATTAAAGAATATACTTTTTTTCATCCATTGTTGTGTTCTGATTTCACTTGACGATGCACTTCAGACCTGTTTTCCGCTATCATTCAAATGATGAACCTTCCCAAATTCGATTTCAACATTTTCAAGTTGTGTCAATATTTCAGAACCGGTTAATAACTTTGGAGGTGGTCTACGATCAATGAAACCATTAAATTTTTATTTTTTCAGCTAAAATAAATGAGATGAATCGAGAAATCTTCGATGGCATAAGAAACACCATTTTCTACTGTGAGGTAGCCATTTTGGCTCAAAATCAAAGTTACAAATGGGACAAGAAAAAAACAGTATAAGTGTTCCAACCAGATAAATTCCCAAGCCCAGGGAAGTCACTAATGGTCCACAGCAAAGCAGCATGCATTTTGAACATTGTTTTAGAAGAAACATCAAATGTCTCAACACCGTTCCTCTATAACTCATGCAATTCTTCAATCAGAGGCTACAAGTATACATTAATATCATTTCCAGGCATTTGTTTTCTAGGAATAATCATTGAAATGATTAAAGATGATTGTTTCATACACATCCACGGAGGCAGATTATAAGGGATCAAAACAACTGGCCAAATGCTATAACATGTACTCAAAGTCCCAAATGGATTGAATCCATCGGCAGCCAATCACAATCGAACATTCCTAGGATCAGCTGAGAAATATGGATGTAATGACTCAAGTTTCTTCCATGATTGGGAATCTCATGGATTTCTCATTAACCCATAATTGTTATTATCTATAGAATGCCACTTCATGTGTTCGGCGGTTTTTGATGACATGAATAATCTTTGCAATCGCGGCTTCAAAGGAAAGTAACGAAAAGCCTTTGCAGGTGTGTTCAGTTTCTTCTTCTTCATGAAATTATGTTCAGACATACTTCCAACATCACCCTTTGACTTCCATCTAGAAGAAGAAAATTTCTTGCAATTCTGTCTACTCGAATCCTCTCCCCAATAAAGCATACAATCATTGGGACACGCATGTATTTTTATATAATTCAGACCAAGCTTGTAAACAACTTTTTTCATATCATAAAAAGATTCTGGGATTTTTGCTTCAGGAAATGCATCACGAATCAATTAAAATATCATGGACATTGCCTTATTTGTAATTCCACATAGACATTTGATATGGTACAACTTTAGCAGAAATGAAAGCTTTGAATATTTCAAACACCCACTATACAACTCTTGATTTTCATCGTCAATTAAATCATGAAACACATTTTTCTCAGTAAAGTTTTCTGTTACATTTGTCTCTACAGAATCTAGAGGAGGATCCAATGATATGTTCCTATTTTGATCTTCTTGTGTTACAGTTTCAAAAACATCACTTTTCACATTGCAATTTGTAGCACCCTCTTCTGGTTGTTCTGATATGTTTTGATGATGATAGTGGTGTCTTCCAGTGCCGAATGCATCATTTATGAGGTTTTTCATTTCATTTTCCATGGTCGACGAACTTGGGACCTCATTCTGTGCATTAACATCAGTGCTCAATCATTCTGTATTGTTCGATTCTCCATGCCAATTCCATCACAAATATTGACCAGGGAATTTCTTCAGTATTAAATGTTCATAAACTTCATCTCTCTTCAACCATGTTCTAAATTTACATTTAGGACATGGACATCTTATTCTCCCTTCAACGGATTGATTAGAAATCGCAAAATCTAAACACTCATTCAAACCCTTAACATACTGAGGTGTGTTCCTTGGTAATGTTTTCCATCTTTTATCCATGTATATTACAATGTGCCTACACAAAATATATGATAGTGTAAGATTACAGAATCATAATATAATAAAGATGACCCATTGATCATAAAGTATGACTAATTTAATCAAGATGATTCATTGATCACATTTACCACTTACTTAGCATGCCCAGAAAACCCAAACATGTCTGGTCCTTAGGAGACAGTTCGAATCCATAACCCATGCATTCTTGGGTGGGGTTAGAGCATCAGTCCAAACCGACCTATGGAAGGAGCCTCAGTCCTTTATCTCACCACCAAGCCATGAGCACATGCTTATTTATCCATTTCCACACACACACACACACACCATATCGCAACCATACTCAAAATAATACACATAAGAATATCAATCCATAACAATCAATATATGAATTAATATTATTCCATAACCCATTAACACATTTTCCATTTACATTACACATTCAATTTAGCCAAATTTCCATTCTCATGCCCCATCCAATGAGGCATATTCAATAATTCCCTTATATTAACCCTTTTAACATATTCATGAATTACCTTAAGAAAATCCATTTAACATATTCCTCAATACATAATCCATTACCAATTTAACATATTCATAATTTTGTATACACTAATCCTCTTAGGAATTTCAATGTATTTCATAAGTCAATTGGTACAATCTTTATTAACTCAATTAATCCCATTTTCATGTCATTACCAAACAATCCATTGTGTAATTATCAACCCTAGGAACAACTTTTAGTATTCTATATTCAACCCAACCAACCACATTAACATCTTTACCATGGGCTCTACATTATCACATGTCAACTCCACACTTAAACATACAAATATCATTGTTTGGGAATGTTGGTCCACCCCATGGGTGGCCTTAAATTAGTGAAATCATCCTCTATGCATCCCATAAGGATCATGAGGTGTTAAATTCATCATTTAGAGACCCATTTTACCAAATATCACTAACAAAACCAAAAGAACAACTGAGGGGAAACAAGAACACAACCTTATATGCACAAATATACTTCAAAACTATGAGATATAACTTATAGACCACCAAAATCAAATATGATGATGAATGAAAACCTAATAGTGGACTTATATTAGTATTTGAGAACCACTTGAAGCCTTAACCTAGAATCCACCAGATAATATGGGTTTTATAGATCAGGAAAAAGATAACCCAAGGTACATGCTATAATCCAGAAAAGAGAATCAAGAGAAATATTAGACTTACCCAAATCTTAGATCCAAAACTGACAGTGCTCCAAACGACCTATAAATGAGGGAGATCAGTCCTTGGGATATCATGAGTGTTTTATTTCGTCACTAGGGCTAGAGGTAGGAGTAAGGTGGGGGAGGGGGACTGGGTGGAGACTTCAAAATTACAATATGGAAAAAATGTAATTTTTTCAACTCTTAATGGGTTTCAAGGTTTCCCCACACAGTTCTCAAAACCATGCATAAACCATGCACAATAAAATTTATATGTGAGGCCCAAGTCACACAGATACTTATTGATTCCACACATTTTGACGAAACATGTGCCAATCATGTGGAATTCTTCTATCCATGGCTTCATGGTTTGACCACCCCCTCACACGGTTTGCACTAACCATGATACCTGAAAAAAAAGACCTGATTTTCCTTTCTCTCATTCCCTCACCCTCGGGACACCCTCGAGCTTCCTCATACACTTTTTTAGAATTTAATTAATGGGTTTGTAGAGATTCAAACCAAAATTTAAATAAGATATTAGCTCTATAAAACTAGAATCTTTTACACTATATCTAGTTATCTAGTCTGAACTCAAGGAACCATCTTTTTCATTCAAAAGAAATAATTAATGGGAATCCAAAGTTAATTATAATGACCCATACTTTACATACATTATTATTACTTCAGAATTGAAGCACACTTATTACAACATATAACAAAACCAAGAAAGGACCGTATAGGTATAGTGTCTTTAGAAACTGGTAAACAAAAACAACTTGTTCATAAAGCATCTACTTTTCCTCCCCTTTATTTCATCATATCTAGAGTCCCTTTTTGGAATATTCTAATTAATAACCTTCTTCCTGACCTGGGGAAATAAAACATTCAAAAGGGTGAGCTCAAATGCTAAATAAGGGTAAACAAAAGAAGTATCAATCACATCATATACATAAGAACATAACTTTTGGAAATCTTAACCTGCAAATGAGATCATAATTTCATAACGTGGGATACTTTGTGGCATACACACATAATCATAGAGAATCATTTCTTATTATTCAAGACTCATTTCCAAGACTATCTTAGTGGACAAAGTCCATTTCCGAACCGAGTTACCCTCGTTTCAGTCCTGCTTCACTGAACCGGTATAACCTACCATTCCAGCAATGTCTATCTCATGAGATATAAAATCTTTACCCAATTCATTGGAGGGAGATATAGGTCCCACCAATCTCATAATGATACCATTCTTATGTGTTCCACAAAATCATAAATCATACATCATTGCATAAACCATGTAATAAAAATGGGAATCTTAAACATCATGACATCATAAAACAATTCATATACGATAAAGGAATTCATAAAAATAATTACATCACAACATAATCAAATCAATGTAACAATAGGGATAAAAACAGAATCCTTTATTATCTTATATAGAAAATAATTTTCATAAAACACTTGAACTCCATTCTTGAGGAAAATATCATTTCTGCTTCAAAAACACTTTTCCTTTCAAAACATGTCGTACAATTATAAACTAAAATAATTTGATTAAAAATAAACTTTAAAACTTTTAAAAGAATATTTTTGGGAAATAATGTTTTAAAAAATCCATTCATGCCGTATAAGTTAAAAAAACATTCATCGTACTTTTGTCGGAAAAGTCAAAAATTACCTCGTACGAAAAACGACAAAAGATTCCTTTCATATCCTTTATTAAAAACTCAACGAAGAGTAAAATTGGATTTAAACAATTGTAGGTGGATGGAAATAATATTACATATTTAGGAAACATGGATGTGGATGATAAAATACACCCCAGTAAATTACAAAGTATAAACAATCTCAGATAAAAATTAGATTGTGATATTTCCCTTACATTAGGTCCGATTTGCCCCATAAGTGTCCGAACCTCCTGTATAATGATTTAAATAATGTTATTTACTTATTAAAGAATCATAATTATTGTTATGATATAATATATTGTCATATTCTTAGTTTCTTGGTAGTAATATTTCATTGCTACTTGTTATTCGGGTGTTTATAACTTTTTGTTCTTATGCGTGTTTTGTCGAATAAATTCTTATTCTTCTCTTTAGGTTATAGAAACCTCATTTCCAGAATGGTATTAGTGTGATATATATCATATTCATTCATTCAATTCATTTATATAATCATTATGAAATGAAGATCATGTAGAACGAGTCGCATCACATTTTGGAGACAGTATTCCGTACGTACGCACGAGTGATGATATCATTCCTATGATCGTGGAATGGTATTAGAGTGTATGTATACTATTTGAGAATCAGTATCACTTTATAATAGTCATATATAGCCATTATTTACCCCATTATACCCATCTAAGTAAGGTGGTGGTGGAAAATATATTACACCACGGCGTGGAGACGGTATTCCGTACGTACGCATGCGCGGTGATTTCATTTTCCGTAGGATGGATATATGGTGTAATAGGGTTGTTTCATACTTATAATAACATATCAGTATATTAGTGATACTGATGTTATTACTTCATAATGAAACAACAAAATAAGAAGAAGTGGAAGAAGAAATAAAGATGAAAGAATCGGTAACTGACATTACCTCTTCTTTGAAGTGCTTCTTTGAGACCTTCTTTTAGGGCACTGAAATTGGTCTTTGAAGAAGACCAGGACCTCTAGGATGTATCTAGGGAAGTGGAGGGGAGAATTTGGCAGGGGTTGTCCGAGCATGAAGGTGCAATGTGGTGTGAGGAAGAGAGGGAGGAGGTGCCCTTTTATAAGGGAGGAGAGGGGCACCTTTGAAATAACTAAAACTATTATTTTATTATAAAGTCATGTTCGGTTTTAAATAGCTCCAAATTGATTTATTTCGAGGATAAGGTGGGGATGGGTAGAAATCCTCTCATCAAATAGAATTTAGACAAGTTTAGGTCATTATATTAAGCTTATCATTTAGTTTTAACTCTTGGTTAATTAGATTGACATTTACCATGTCACTTTGTATTTTTATATTATATAGTTAATAAACTTACCATATACATCCAAGCGACCCCCAAGTTGTGTTTTATTAATATATATAACCCTATCTAAGTCTTTTGGCCGAACCTTAGATTTTTAGGAATAAAATAACAATTAATAATGTAATACTTGTTTTAAAAACTATTTTATTTCAATTTTGACACTATTTAGTAATTAATTTTTGTGAAAATCATAACAGAATGATTAGTTCGAAAAAAGTTAATTAAATCAATACTAACATGTCATATTAATCTAGAAAATTATTGGAATTCATAAATAGTGTCAAATTACATTTATTTGGGTGTTTATAAAATAAATTATGTCAATATTTCATTAATAAGATAATTACTGCATCATCTTTGTGTCATAAATATATTAATTTATTTAATGGCTCAAAATTACAAATAAAATACCATTATGTTGGAAATCTTTTTAAATTTCTAATGAATATTTATAGTCGAATTTATCTTATGTATAACTCCATATTAAAAATGATTTACTTATTAAACTTTGATTTTAACTATTTTAACCCTTCTTTAAATAAATTAATAATAAATGTCCTAATCTAATCCATGTGGGCCTAAATAGTCATATTTTATTCCTAAGGTTGTTTTTGGTCGAATTACATTTTTCCATATAATTAGGACATGGTTTAGGGTAATAACAATATCATTTTTACCCTTAATTACCCAATTTACTTTTAACCGTGGTAAAAAAAGTAAAAAGTTACTATTCACCAAAAAAAATTATTTCCATCTCATTGAACCACATTTTACTTACTGACATCAACCGTGTCTCTCGGATTTTCGAAATTCCACTCACAGAAGTGGTAAAATTAAGTTTTATGAAAATTTCAGTTTTTTAACTACCACTTAGTGGTTTCACTATTCATCAAAAATTGAAAGTTTTCAGAAAAATACAAAAATTTCACCCTAGGCTAATTTAGATATTACGAATCCAAAAATGAAGTCCATTTTGAAAAATAAAATTTATAATATTTCAAAAAGTGGTTATTACTATTCATAACGGCTAGTCTTAATAATATTTTAATAGTATATCATTGTTTAGTGAAACTCGGTATTACGTACGACACAAGCTATCTAGGAAGCTCGCGATTTTGTGTAAAGCAAGACAAGCAAGTGTTGTGTGTAGAAAAATATTCCTTTGTTGATTTATATAACATAAAAGTCTCGGGTGTTACATTCTACCCCCATTAAAATGAATTTCGCCCTCAAAATTCATCACTTTGTAACAAACAGATGAGGATACCTCTCCCTCATCATATCTTCAAGCTCCCATGTAGCTTTTACTAATTGGTGGATCCTCCATAAAACATTCACAAATCGAGTGGTCATGTTTCGTAGGACTTTTTCACTACGATCCAGAATATCTATCGGATGTTCTTCATAAGAAAGATCTTGCTCTGGCGGTACAACTTATGAGATGAGTACATGTGAAGGATCAGGTATGTTCTTTCTCATTAGAGATACATGGAACACATCATGAACTTGAGAGAGATTCGGTGGAAGCGCCAATCAGTAATCTACCTTCCCAACATGATCCATTATTTCGAAAGGACCGATATATCTAGGGCTCAACTTCCCCTTCTTTCCAAATCTCATAACCCTCTTCCAGGGAGATATTCGTAAGAACACTTTATCACCCACTTCAAACTCTAGGTCTTTTCTTCGGTTGTTGGAATAACTTTTCTGTCGACTCTGAGATGCTCTTATGTGTTGTTGAATAGATCTGTCCTTTTCGGATATTTCATCAACGAGATTAGGTCATAATAGCTTTCTTTCCCCAACTTCATCCCAGCAAGTTGGAGTCCTACATTTCATTCCATAGAGAGCTTCATAAGGATCCATCTGAATACTAGAGTGAAAGCTATTATTATAAGAAAATTCCACCAAAGGTAGGTGTTCATCCCAACCACCTTTGAAATCCATAGAGAAAGCTCTCAACATATCTTCTAGAGTTTGAATTGTTCTCTCAGACTGACCGTCTTTCTGAGGATGATAAGCAGTGGTAAAACTCAACTCTGTATCCAGAGTATGCTGAAGACTTCGCCAGAACTTTGAGGTAAATCTCGGATCCCAATCAGATATAATAGAAAGTGGTACTCCATGCAATCTTACTAGTTCCTTTACATATATCCTGGAAAGCTGATCGAGAGATAAATCCTCTCTAATAGTAATGAATTGTACAGATTTTATAAGACGATCAACTATGACCCAGATAGCATTATTGCCTATGGATGTTTTAGGAAGTCCTGTGACAAATTCCATATTGATGTTTTCCCATTTCCATTCGGGTATGGGTAATGGTTGTAACATCCCCTTAGAATTCTGTCTCTCATCTTTAACTTGTTGACAAACCAAGCATCGAGAGACATATTAAGCAACATCTCTTTTCATACCATCCCACCAGAAGTACTCTTTCAGGTCCCTATACATCTTCGTGCTTCCAGGATGAATAGAGAATAAAGAACTATGAGCCTCATCCAGCAGCTCCTTCTTTAATTCAGGGATGGGAGGAACACAAACCCGATTCCTGAACTTTATTATCCCATCACAATCAAGGTTGAATTCAGGAACATTTCTAACCTTCTTTTGTAACTCGACATCTTCATTCTGTGCCTCTTTAATCTTCACATGTATAGATGGTTCAATATTCATTTGAGAAAGATACGATTTCCCCTTTAATTATAATTCCAAGATCCATCCTTTGTAAATCCATAAATATTGGATCTTTTGTGATCCTCATCATGGATAAACTAGCATGGTCTTGTTGAATTAATGCATCTGCCACCTTGTTTGCTTTCCCAGGGTGGTAATGAATTGAGAAGTCATAATCCTTAATCAACTCCAACCATCTTCGTTGGCGCATATTCAGCTCCTTTTGTGTGAAAATATTCTTTAAACATTTATGATCAGTATAAATATCACACCTTTCACCATAAAGGTAATTCCTCCAAATCTTTAATGCAAAGATTACCACAGCTAACTCCAAATCATGAGTTGGGTAATTTTGCTCATGTATTTTCAACTGTCGTAAGGCATAAGCTATCACCATATCATTTTGCATAAGAACACACCCCAATCCCTTCTTGGATGCATCACTGTAGATCACAAACCTTTCTCCACTACAAGGCAGCGTGAGCACAGGTGCACTAGATAACCTTCTTTTTAAATCCTTGAAATTTTCTTCACATTTCTCCGTCCAAAAAAACATAACTCCTTTCTGAGTCAACTTGGTGAGTGGATTAGATAATCGTGAAAAATATTTCTCAAAACGTCGATAATATCCAGCTAGACCAAGAAAACTTTGGATCTCGGTTACTGTTGTTGGTCTCGACCATCTTTCGATAACCTCTGTTTTTTCTAGATCCACAGATATCCCCTCTTTTGAGATTATGTGACCCAAAAATGCAACTTTTTGAATCCAAAATTCACACATGGTAAATTTGGCATAAATCTTCTCCTTTCTCAGGGTCTTCAATATAATTCTCAAGTGATCTTCATGTTCTTCCTTGCACTTTGAATAGACAACAATATCATCTATAAAGACTACCACAAACTGATCAAGATAGTCTCTAAAGACTCTATTCATCAGATCCATGAAGATAGCCGGGGCATTAGTAAGACCAAATGGAATCACTATAAATTTATAGTGTCCATACCTTGTACGGAAAGCTGTCTTTGATATATCCTCCCTTTTGACCCTTAATTGATGATACCCTGAACGAAGATCAATCATGGAAAAGTATAGAGCTCCGCTTAGTTGGTCAAATAGGTCATCAATGCGCGGGAGAGGATATTTTTTCTTGATAGTGATCTTGTTAAGTTCTCGATAATCAATGCAGAGTCTCATTGATCCATCTTTCTTCTTAACAAACAGAACAGGTGCTCCCCAAGGTGACGCACTAGGGCATATGAACCCCTTATCAAGATTCTCTTGGAGTTGCTTCTTCAATTCCTGCAACTCAATTGGGGCCATTCTGTAAGTTGTCTTTGAAATAGGCAAAGCACCCGGTACGAGTTCTATTGAAAACTCAACTTCACGATTCGGTGGATGACCCGATAATTCATCTGGAAAGACATCATCAAACTCATTTACAATGGGCATATTCTTAATTGTGAGTTTCTCACCAACCATTTGAGATAAATAACCTTCATTTAGTGGAATCAAGATCCATAAGATGGAAGGAATTTCTACTGGAAGGTTATGTTCATCCTTTCATCGATAGACGATCATAGATTGATCTGGAATATGAAATGTGACTTCCCTTCTGTGGCAATTGATATGAGCTCCATGTAGAGAAAGCCAATCCATGCCAAGAATCACATCAAATTCCACTATAGGAAGGATCACAAGATTTTCATGAAGCACTTTCCCACAAACTTCAATCGGAGAAGAATTATAAACTTTTGATGCGACTGTTGTGCCATTAGGGGTTTTCACAGCTAACTCAACATCTAACTGTTGAGGTAATATAGTGATATCCTTAGAAAATTCTTCAGAAATAAAGGAGTGGGTGGATCCAGAATCAAATATAACATTTTCTACTTTAGAGTGGATGGTAAGTGTACCTTTCACCACATCGTTATCGTACTCCACATCGCTGATAGAAATTGCATGTGACTTTCCTTTGTCTTTAGCCTTCAGAGTTTGTTGACGTCGACCATCATAATCAACCCTTGGATTAGGGCATTTATTGGAATAATGTCCCCTCTCCTTGCACTTGAAGCATTGAAGTGTAGTAGGTTCATTCTTGTGTATCACTTCCTTTGTTTGCATCATTAGACATCTTCGTCCCATCATCGCGGCATTAAAATGCCCGATGACCTTCCTTCCCACATTTGAAACATTTACTTGTCCCTTTAAGACAACTCCCTCCATGTTTCTTTCCACACTTTGTGCATAAGGGAAAGCTCATCATCTTTTCAGTGTGCTCTTTAGATTTTCTTTGGAATTCCATTTTTCTCTTCTTATCAAACCCATATGACTAATGGGTTACTCCAATCTCTATCTCAACTTTGAAAGAACAACGAACGATTTCCTCGTAGCTATTGAAGTCCCTTATGGCTAAGGCCCTTCGAAGACTTGGTTTTAAGCCACTAAAGAATTGATCGATCTTACTCTCAGGTTGGATAATAATACCAGAAGCATACCTTGCATGTCTTGTGAAATTTGCTTCATAGGTACCAACAGATTCATCATCCTTTTTCTTCAGTTCAAGAAACTCTTTCTCCATATTTGTTTGGAGAATACGAGGGAAGTACTTATTGAAAAATAAGTTCGTGAACTCGTCCCATTCCATGGACTCAATTTCATCCCTTTGCCTTGTATTCTTAATAAGATTCCACCATTGATCAGCATCACCCTCCGAACGATACACTGCTAAGATGACTTTACCATGCTCATAAATTTGAAGAACTGAAAATATCTTTTCAGTAGTACTAATCCATTGTTCAGAAACTAATGGATCAGTTGACCCGTTGAATGAAGGTGGAATATGGCTCATGATGGATTCAACAGAATGTTGCTCCCTCCTTTGCTCGTTTGGAAGTCCTGCATGATTCATAGGTTGAGAATGTTGTGTGAGCATAGCTACAAGATTTTTCATTCTAGCTCCAATAACGTTTGGTTGTTCAGGGGGACAATCATTGCATTGCCCGTCGCATTCCGCATTAACACGATTCCTTCAGGTTCCAGCCATTGACTAAAACCAAGAAGTATAGTGTGAGCAACACTAAATATAATAGGAAAACCACATAATCAAGAATAAAATTTCACACTGAAGGTCTTATCCTAGGTTATTCATGGCCATGTCTAAAACACAAATATTGTGTTCTATTCTTAGACTTATCCTTAGGGTTCATACTAAGGCTTTCGGATCCTAGTTTCCAAAGGTTGACTATACCTTTCCTCTGATAACAACTATAATGAACCATACTTTACATACATTGTTATTACTTCAGAATTGAAGCACACTTATTACAACATATAAGAAAACAAAGAAAGGACCGTATAGGTATAGTGTCTTTAGAAACTGGGAAACATAAACAACTGGTTCATAAAGCATCTACTTTTCCTCCCATTTATTTCATCATATCTAGAGTCCCTTTTTGGCATATTCTACTTAATAACCTTCTTCCTGACATGGGGAAATAAAACATACAAAAGGGTGAGATCAAATTCTCAGTAAGGGTAAACAAAAGAAATATCAATAACATCATATACATAAGAACATAACTTTTGGAAATCTTAACCTTCAAAAGAGATCATAATTTCATAACATTGGATAAATAGTTGTGAAATGTAATCCCAATAATCATAACTTAAAACATGAAACTTTGTGGCATACACACATAATCATAGAGAATCATTTCTTATTAGTCAAGACTCATTGCCATGACTATCTTAGTGGACATAGTCCATTTCTGAACCGAGTTACCCTCGTTTCAGTCCTGCTTCACTGAACCGGTATAACCTACCATTCCAGCCATGTCTATCTCATGAGATATAAAATCTTTACCCAATGCATTGGAGTGAGATATAGGTCCCAGTCATCTCATAATGATACCATTCTTATGTGTTCCACAAAATCATAAATCATACATCATTGCATAACCCATGTAATACAAATGGGAATCTTAAACATCATGACATCATAAAACAATTCATATACGATAAAGGAATTCATAAAGATAATTCCATCACATCATAATCAAATAAATGTAAAAATAGGGATAAAACATAACCCTTTATTATCTTAGATGGAAAATAATTTTCATAAAACACGTGAACTCCATTCTTGAGGAAAATATCCTTTTTTCTTCAAAAACACTTTTCCTTTCTTAAAATGTCGTACCATTATAAACTAAAATAAGTTGATAAAAAATATACTTGAAAACTTCTAAAGGAATGTTTTTGGGAAATAATGTTTTAAAAATCCATTCATGCTGTATAAGTTAAAAAAACATTCTTCGTACTTCTGTCGGAAAAGTCAAAAAGTACCTCGTACGAAAAACGACAAAAGATTCCTTTCATATCCTTACTAAAAACTCACCGAAGAGTAAAATTGGATTTAAACAATTGTAGGTGGATGGAAATAATATTACAAATTGAGGAAACATGGATGTGGATGATAAAATACACCCCAGAAAATTCCAAAGTATAAACAATCTCGGATAAAAATGAGATTGTGATATTTCCCTTACCTTAGGTCTGATTCGCCTCGTAAGTGTCCGAACGTCCTGTATAATGATTTAAATAATGTTATTTACTTATTAAAGAATCATAATTATTGTTATGATATCATATATGGTCATATTATTAGTTTCTTGGTAGTAATATTTCATTTCTACTTGTTATTCGGGTGTTTATAACTTTTTGTTCTTATGCGTGTTTTGTTGACTAAATTCTTATTCTTATCTTTAAGTTATAGATACCCCATTTCTAGAATGGTATTATTGTGATATATATCATATTCATTCATTCAATTCATTTATATAATCAATTTGAAATGAATATCATGTAGAACGAGTCGCATCACATCGTGGAGACGGTATTCCGTACGTATGCACGAGTGATGATATCGTTCCTTTGATCGTGGAATTGTATTGGAGTGTATGTATACCATTTCAGAATCCGTATCACTTTATAATAGTCATATATAGTCATTATTGACACCATTATATCCATCCACGTAAGGTGGTGGTGGAAAATATATTACACCACGGCGTGGAGATGGTATTCCGTTCGTACAAACGTGCGGTGATTTCTTTTTTCCATAGGATGGATATATGGTGTAATAGAGTTGTTTCATACTTATAATAAGATATCAGTATATGAGTGATACTGATGTTTTTACTACATAATGAAACAACTAAATAATAATAAGTGTAAGAAGAAATACAGATGAAAGAATCGGTAACGGACATTACCTCTTCTTTGAAGTGGTTCTTTGAGACCTTCTTTTAGGGCACTAAAATTGGTCTTCGAAGAAGACCAGAACCACTAGGATGTCTCTAGGGAAGTGGAGAGCAGAAAGTAGCAGGGTTTGGAGGAGATTGAAAGCTCAAAGTGGTGTGAGGAAGAGAGGGAGGAGGTTCCCTTTTATAACGGAGGATAGGGGCACCTTTGGAATAACTAAAAATAATATTTTATTATAAAGTGATGTTCGGTTTTAAATTGCTCCAAATTGATTTATTTAGAGGATAAGGTGGGGATGGGTAGAAATCCTCTCATAAAATAGAATTTAGACATGTTTAGGTCATTATATTAAACGTATCCTTTATTTTTAACTCTTGGTTAATTAGATTGACATTTACCATGTCACTTTGTATTTTTATATTATATAGTTAATAAACATACCATATACATCCAATCGACCCCCAAGTTGCATTTTATTAATATATATAACCTTATCAAAGTCTTTTGGCCGAACCTTAGATTTTTAGGAATAAAATAACAATTAATAATATAATATTTGTTTTAAAAACTATTTTATTTCAATTTTGACACTATTTAGTAATTAATTTTTGTGAAACTCATAACACAATGATTAGTTCGAAAAAAGTTAATTAAATCAATACTAAAATGTCATATTAATCTATAAAATTAGTGGAATTCATAAAAAGTGTCAAATTAAATTTATTTTTGTGTTTATAACATCAATTATGTCAATATTTCATTAATAAGATAATTATTGCATCATCATTGTTTCATAAATTAATTAATTTATATAATGTCTAAAAATTACAAATAAAATACCATTATGTAGAAAATCTTTTTAGATTTCTAATGAATATTTATAGTTGAATTTATCTTATGTCTAACCCAATATTAAAAATTATTTACTTATTAAACTTTTATTTTTACTATTTTAACCCTTCTTTAAATAAATTAATAATAAATGTCCTAATCTAATCCAAGTGGGCCTAAATGTTCATATTTTATTCTTATGGTTGCTTTTGGTCGAATTACACTTGTCCAATATAATTACGACATGTGTTAGTGTCATAATAATATCATTTTTACCCTTAATTACCCTATTTACTTTTAACCGTGGTAAAAAAAGTGAAAAGTTACTATTCACCAAAAAATTATTTTCATCTCATTGAACCACATTTTACTTACTGAAATCAACCATGTCTCTCGGATTTTCGAAATTCCACTCCCAGAAGCGGTAAAATTAATTTTTATGAAAAATTCAGTTTTTTAACTACCACTTAGTGGTTTCACTATTCATCAAAAATTGAAAGTGTTCAGAAAAATACCAAAATTTCACCATAGGATAATTTCAATATTACGAATCCAAAAATGAAGTCCATTTTGAAAAATAAAATTTATAAAATTTCAAAAATTTGTTATTACTATTCATAACGGCTAGTTTTAATAATATTTTAATTGTATATCGTTGTTTAGTGAAACTCGGTATTGCGTACAACGCAAGCTATCGAGGAAGCTCGCGATTTCGTGTAAAGCAATACAAGCAAGTGTTGTGTGTAGAAAAATATTCCTTTGATGATTTATATAACAGAAAAGTCTCGGGTGTTACATTAATTCCCAAGGAATTCAATACAATTAGGTTAAGATGAATTTAGGGGGACCATCTTGAAAAATTAAACAAGGGTACCCAAAAATAATCCACAACATTAATCCATGGAATTCGATAAGTAAGAAATTACCCGAATCTAAGGGCAAGCCACACCAAGGTATTCACAGTGATGAATCTAAGTGGAATCCAGAGGCCTTCTCAAGGAATTATAAAGAATCGACCCTTAATGAATCCAAGGGTTTCATCAAACCCTAAAATTCATCTAATCCCCCTATTAGAATCCAAGTTTCACTCACAACATTCCACATCAATAAAATCCATATGGAAACCATGGAAGCTCTCCAAGGCATTCTTAAAAATCACAAAAAACTAGAAGAAAACTATGTCCATTTAATAATATTAACTCATTATTTAGTTTCAACAGTAATAACATCCCTAATTGACCACATTCAATTTACAACCCTAGTTTCATCGGGCAACCAAGTCTAGTAGATCCCATTTACCAACCTAACTTTAATGCCAATAATCATTTCCAAAAATATCACCCATTTCATCATCATCCCAAGGTTCACATTTAATCTTTCAATATTTTGACAAGATTACCAAATTTAAAATGCTAAATTAAATAGGGTTACATTCAAAAGTTATAATGAAAAATGAATTATATGTTAATGAACCTCTATTTAATCAATATTATCCTCTAAAAATATAGAAAGAGCATTAAAAATTATTTCCATTTCAAAAAAATTCAATTTACTAATATTGAAAAATAATTTCTAAGGCAATTTCCTAGTAATACCATTTATATTTAAAAAACCATTTAATTAGTCAAGCCTATAGTCAAAATTATTACTAAGTTTTTTTACTAGTAATTTCACTAAAATAAGGCTTTATACAATACAGGGGGTATTAATTAGGCAATTTCATATTTAAAACATTTAATAACATTTTCCATGGGCATAAGTGAGAAACAATGAGACAACTGTCACATGCACTAAAAAGGTTAAAGTAAGACTATGGGTGAATTTGGGGACCACCAACATAGTATAATTTTTCCCATTTAACTATAGCCCGAAAACCTACCACTCAAGCTTCTTAAAGACCCAAAACCAACACTAGAACACATAAAACCCTATTTTACATCCAACCAATAAATATTAATTAATTATAAGGACATTAAAATTAATTAATATATTCCAACAATTATCCATGAAAAAACCCTTAGGAATATATAATAATTTACTCACCATATAGTCTCTCTACACCAAAACTGAGAGAAACAATCTTCATAAAGTTCATGACATGATACTAACACAAACATAGGAAAAATACCTATAATTACTTACCAAAAACATAAGAGACAATATTTTATTTTTCTCAAAACACTAAAAAACTCACATTGTGACACACCTCCAAAAAAATGATGGGTGACATCATACAAACATTATTTCGAGATGTCCTTAAGCAATGTAGCATGGAATCCCTTTAATACTAGGAAAATTAAACCATCCCTAAATGGAAGTTCCTTTCAAATTACTAACTAGACAAATAAAAAAATATAGATACAATGAGTGGAGGAGAGGAGAGGAAATCATTGGAAGTAGAAACTTACCAAAGATCGCCAGGAAATGGAAACAAGGCCATACCACATAAAGGGTGAATTATGAGAAGGGAGGATGGGAGATCCATGGTCCCTGAATGAAAATAAAAAAAGGGATATGGTTGTTTTACCTATAAAAAATAAAGGTAATACATGTAATTATACCCATTAAAAACCCCGTCAGCTGGCTAGTGGATCCCTTCCAGCCTATAGGCCCTCTGGTCAGTCCACTGCTGGCCGATGGATGTAGGATACATCCACAACCACAAGATCTATCTTATGAGGCTTCCTGTTACCTTTTTCAAATTCCCAAACTAAAAAACTCATCTAAAAAACATTTTAGAGGGTTCAAAACCTCTAATATACTCAACTGAACCCTAATTCTTGAAACAACAAAACTAGTAAGAACCTAGTAAGTTGGTCGCCGGAGATGGAGGTCGCGGGGTCGCCGGAGACGGAGGTCGCGGCGTCATCGGAGACGGAGGTCGCGGGGTCGCAAGAGGTCGCGGGTTGTCCAATGGTAGGGGTTCGTCGGACGGTGGGGGTCGGGGGTTGCAGGTTGCAGAGGGGGGGGGGGGGGTTCGGGGAAGAAGGGACGGTGGGGGTTTGGGGGAATGATCAGGGTGGGGGAAGGGTCAGGCTTGTTGAAATAAATACGGGTTTCGCGGCGGTTTATTAAAAACCGCCGCGAAACCTATCGACGAAAATGTTTAGCGGCGGTTTTGTGAACCGCCGCCATAAAACCGCCACTAAACTCGGGTTTTCCCATAGTGATTCCATATTCTTTGAGAGGGATCACATCTCCAAAAGTGATAGTGGGAGCGAGATAAACTTCAATGAAGTCAAGTCTCAAGATACATAAGAGTTGGTACAAGAATAGATTCCACAAAGCTCCGTGGATGAACAACCTGTTCGAGAGACACAAGAACTGCCTAGGAGCATGAGAGAGGTGAGAGAACCAGAACGATATGTTTTTCTTGTCACCGAGGATGGTGACATATTATTGGTTGAAAATGATGATCCTCTTACCTATAAGGAAGTAGTTGAAGGCACATACGCTTCCAAGTGGCAAGAATCCATGAATTCTAAAATGGATTCTATGTACCAAAACCAAGTCTGAATTTTGGTAGATCATCCAATTGATGTAAAGAATGTTGGTAATAAATGGTTATTCAAGAAGAAACTGGACATGGAGGGGAAATTCATCACCCATAAGGCACAAGTAGTTTCAAAAGGTTTTATATAGCGTCAAGGAATTGACTATGATGAAACCTTTTCTCCGGTTCTGATGTTGAAATCCATCTGAATCCTATTGGCCATTGCTGCTTACCAGGACATTGAAATTTGGAAAATGGATGTCAGAATAGTTTTCCTTAATGGGAACATCCAGGATGATGTCTACATGACACAACTTGAAGGCTTTGTGACTCCAAAGGATGCCAAAAAAGTATGCAAGTTGCAAAAATCCATTTATGGATTAAAGAAAGCATCAAGGTGATGGAACATTCGTTTTGATGATGGTGTAATAGAATTTGGATTTCTTAAGAATGGATGTGTGACTTGTGTCTACAAGAGGTTTAGTAGAAGTGCATTCATTTTCCAAATAGTATATGATGATGACATATTAATAATTGTAAATGAAGTACTTGCTTACATTTAGTTAAGGAATGGATAGATAAATGCTTCTCCATGAAAGACTTCGACAAGGCAGCATATTTTCTTGGGATCAAGATCCATCGTGATAGATCCAAGAGAATTCTGGGATTGATTCTATGTACTTACATTGACAAGAAACTAAAGACATTCAGTATGGAATAGTCCAAGATGGGATTATTGCCATTGTCACATGGCATTCATCTTTCAAAGAAAATGTGTCCTCAGACACATTTTGAAAGAAAGATAATGGCAAGGATCCCTTATGCATCTGTGATAGGGTCAGTCATGTATGTTATTCTATGTACATGGCTAGATGTTGCTTATGCATTATGTGAAGTAGGAAGATATTAAGCTGATCCAGGAGACCGCCATTGGATGGCGGTCAAGACTATCCTTAAGTATCTGAGGCGTACAAAGAATATGTTCTTAGTTTATGGAGGAGATGAGGAACTAGACATTAGAGAACATGTAGATGCTTGTTTCCATAATGATAAAGATGACATGAAGTCCCAGACTAGATACATCTTCAGTTTTAATGGATGTGCAGTGAGCTGGAAGAGCTCAAAGAAAAGTGTGGTGGTAGATTCTATAGCGGAGTCTGAGTATATCGTAGATTCTGAGGAAGATAAAGAAGCAGTGTGGATGTGAAGCTTCATCCAAGAGCTGGATGTAGTACCGAGCAGTAAAGATCTTATCACTCTCTATTGTGATAATACTGCAGCGGTGGCACCTGCCAAAGATCCAAGGTCACATCTACGGAGAAAGCACATACATTAGAATTATCATCTCTTGAGGGATTTTTCTCAGAGAGGTGAAGTTTCAGTGAGTAGTATTTCCACGGAAGACAACATGGTGGACCCCTTGACTAATGCCTTGACTCAAGAGAATCATGATCATCAAGTGAGGTCTAGTGGACTAAAAGTTGTAGGTGGTTGGATCTAGTCTAAGTGGGAGTTTGTTAGGGATGGATTCATGAGAACCAACTATTTTGTACTTTGATTACATAAATTTTCAATTATTATATATTGTTCATCATTCCACAAGACAATAAAATAATAATGTCTTGGAATATTTGTTGCATTAATAAGGTCATGGAAGATCCCTGCTATGATGAGAACCTTGAAATGCTATAACAATATTCTTAAATAAAGTTATACGGTTGGATGACATAATATGATAGGACACATTGTATACAGACCATCATGTGTGAGTACTCGTAAGAAAACGAGACTCTCTCTCATGGAGTTTGCATTTGGTAATCTCCATGATGGGAGATTATACGAACAGACCAACCAGTAGCAATTCTGCATGTCTTGGTGTCATCAGACATTTCTATCTACAAGAATATGTAATGGTCCTTAGACTAGAAGATTATCATTAACTCGTGTAATGACTCGCACACATAGATTTACTAACGAAAACCATCACAGAGACAGTTGGCGGGAAGCAGGGTACGTTGGGTGCGTCACGAGTGACATGTTGTTAATGGACAAACCGGGAAGGATTTGTCCCTTCCATTTATGGAAGTTGACATCTCGGCCCATTGATTGAAATAGAACTGTCGCATTAAATTCCATGGCCATGGTGTATGTGACGAGTTTATTTCAGGAAGTCAAATAACGATGGATCAAGCATATTGGTTTATGACACTACCATGAAACCTGCTTGATGAGATATCGAGAAAAAGGGATTAAATTACATAATAAGTGTTCATATGAGGTGATACGTCATTACAGCGTCAACATCTTTCTCTTGGGTGCCTTGACCCATTGCTATACAGTAATCTTGGACTTTAGGCAAGACTGCCTAATGCCAAAGAGAAAGAGTCCTAGAGGGTCATAAACTATGTGTATTCATGTATCTCAAGTAGAATAAAGATTATCCCCATACGTGGTTTAATAGTTATTCAAGGAAACCTATATTGATTTAATGTTTGGAGGAAGAAGGAAATGAACAAATTAAAAAAAGATATAAACGTTGTGTACATTGAATGTACAACCCATGTAGTTTTCAAGGAAAAATAAGTACATGCCGGGTGTTTATAAATACACGACGTGTAGTTTTTCAAGTCGGGATTTCGAGGATATAATATTGTTTTAAATGATATTTTTTAAAATTAGTGTGGTTTCATGTCAAGGAATTAATTATTCGACATGGGGTTTTAAATAAGAGTCAATGAAATAAATAAAATGAGTTACACATTTATTTATTGTCATAACTCTACAAACTCAATCCAGATTATAAATAACCTCACTACCCCAAATCTTTTCCGACACACAAGAGAATCGTTATGCACAACAACTCTAGAAAATTATTTCAAGGCCGAAAGAACCTCTTACTCCAAGAATTCTCTAAAGAACGAGAGAGATCCTCTTCCATCGGATCAAGATGATCTAAGGCAGAAAATGCAAGCAAAGGTTTCTCCACGCTAGCACACTGAGATTCCTTTCGTGACGTCCCGAGATACGAGTTGCACGTGTGGATCACCGATAGAGGAAGTATACACATGGCTTCTACGAAGCAACAATGAATCACATTGGATTGTGATCAAGAACATAAATGAAGAAAGAACACCAAAAATGTATTTATTTTGATTAAATTAATTATAATCAACCTATAACAATCCTACTTGTGGTTCCGGGAATTTTCTTTTCTTTGTCCATTTATGTGATTCGATCCGTCGAGACTGGCGTTTATCATCGTATCGATCCCAGATTGATCATTGTTAATGACAAAAGGTCATGTGGTCACAACCACCCACGCGCTTCCACTGCACCCGAAACCTTCATTCCATTGTTTATAAATACAACATAAATAGCCTATTTGATCAAATCAAAAGGAAGAACTCAAAGAAGAGGTAAATATTTCATCACCATTTTCAAGTTATTTTCTTCTTCACTTCCTCTTTCATTTTTGTTTCTATTATAAAATAATAACTCAATTATATTCTATATATTGTGATTTTATTTTTAAAATGATACAACCATAATCATTATTATATCCATCGAATAAATGACAAAGTCTCCATACATGTGTGTATAGATTAATGTCTCCACATCATTGTGTAGTTTGTTATTCAAACACTTAATTATTTTGATGGATTTAATAATGAGTATAACTGATGTAAATAATAAATAAAACAGGTAAATGATTATTTATATATGATATAACATCCAATTATATACTATTTCACAATCAATATAATTAGATTGTCGCTCGTGCATATGTACGGATTACCGTTTCCATGAATGCAATGAGATTCATTCCCCATCACAATAATTCATGATTTATTTTCATTTTAGGATTAAAAATAATGTTTATTAACATAATAAAATACTATATATGAATATAATAAATTCTATCCATAACAAACATGCTTATATAACCAAGAATATAATGGAAAACGAATCAGTTAACACCCGAAATGATAATAATACTATTATATTATTAAGAAAGAAATATTATAAGTTCATATTTGATATAATATTTATGTATATAGTAATATTATAATTTACTAACAATTATTTAACTATTATAATGGAGGTTAACGTACCCTCGACCAAGGAAAAGTACAAGGTAATGGGTTTTCATCTCACTTCTTCTTCCCGTGAGATTTATGCTATATTGCCACTATTTCCTTTTGTGTGGTGTATGTACTACCAATGACTGTATTATTTGTCTAATATAATTTAATTTATGGGTATTTAAATCTTCATTGGATGAGAATTATCTCATGTGGTCTATGATTCTTAAGTTACCAAATCGGTAAAGAAATGTAAAATTTCAATTTCTACTCATTAGGCTTTACATATACTAAATTGATTAAATTAATCTATGATTTTGTATGAAATAAATATTTATTTACTTATGTATTATTTTCCACTCCCCTTTGTGTTGATATAATTTGGGTACACATAATCACTCCACTGATAAATTCTCAATTCATCAATATATACTTGATAAGAGTAATTTTAACTGAATTTCTATTCATTTGGTCAAACATCCAAGACATTGGTGTTATTTTTACATGATATTGTTAGAATTTACTCTAATTGATTTACACTTAATATCCAATCATATTGAGTGGATTTAAATTTTTCACACATAATTATTTCATTGATTTATCCTTATACTAATAATACGGTCTTTATAAAGGAATTCATCTCAACTTACATTCCATTGAGACTTCTTTATTGTTTTTCGCCAATTCATGTTCATTTGGTGTATATACTGTACATTGACCTAGAATATCATGAATTGATTTACTGTCATGATATTATAATGTTTTGATTATCTCAATTATTTGTATTCATTCATCTCTCATTTTGTTAGGAACTTTAAATAAAATATTATTTTAAATGTTTTAAAAATTTATTCTTTTAAATTATCTCATTAATGTCCACGATTTAAAAATGGTTTTAAGGATTAATTTATATGGACAATAGTGTGTTAAAATTGAAATACCTTTTAAAAGATTCATATTGGTATGGGACACATAGATTCAAAAATCTATTTTAAACGGCTTCTTGATAAATAGTGAGACTTTAAAATGATTTCATGAAAAATGGATATTTTTCTCAAAACGTTTTACTGATCATTTTCAACTACGTCAAAATCAATTATGGGATATTATTACTGATTTATTTTGATTTATTATGATACAAAAATTTCATACTGTATTGAAGGTTTTGGGATATGTTTGACTACAGATGTGATATTTTTATACCATTCATTGATTATGGATAATGTATTGGCATTTAAAATGCTAGTTTTATGAATGATTATGTTATGTTTAATCCTTTTTCATATTAGTAATGCATTGGACTTAGTTAGTGAAAGGTGGAGCCTCCTGTAGCTCCTTGATGCATCGGTAGGTCTCATGACACAAACTAGTTTCTTGGCACAAGGACTTGAAAAAATGTTATTTGTAGTCTTGGAAAAAGTCCATGAATATTTGTTTATGAATTCGGTAATTATGAATTCCATCATCTTGAAAGTGGATATTTATATTTCATTTGATTATTTGATGAGTAGAATATCCCTATAATAATTAAATGGAATTAATCGATTTTATCTCTTCCATATTATACTGAAGTTCATGTTTAAAAGACAATTGTTTTAGTCTTTTACATTTCCTTAAATGTTTTTTGTTATTTATGAAAGATTCTTCTATATTGTTTTCCTTACAGAGAATCTGAGATCGCCCCTTTCTATGATTTATTTTTCTCAGGATGTGAAAAATTATTTTATAGTTGATCTTCTAGGATTTTCTAATGATATAAGTGTATCTAAAAGGGGAAATAATGTGATTGATATTTTTATTTCATGATATAATGTAAAACTTATGAGCATACTAGTAATTCCAAGGCTTCTAAACTGATTGGTCTTTCGGGACATGACTCTTTGTATCATGACAATGTTATATAATAATCCACTGACTTTGGGTAACTATGGTCGGGGAATTACAATTATGACCCTTAGTAAAGGTGAATACTGCATGGACTCCTATATAAAAGTTGATCTCGATCTTATTTTCTATCCCTATGCATAATTTACGCTTTATTGGACCAGCCCACATGGAGATAAAATCTAAATAGTAAAAGTGTCCACATTTGTAGATAGTTTTTGAGGATTTATTTGTGAGCTATATTTGAGCCTCCAAATGAATGATTGAGAATTCACTCTAGAAGTATTAAATGGGCGCCATGATTTATGGAAAACTAAGTAAAATTTATTTCATAATTTCATATAGTTTAGGAAAATTTACGTTCGAATTACTGAATAAAAATAAAATATTTAAATCCCAAAATTAGGCCATTTACCAATTATGCGAATTTTTTTTCTAAAACTTAACAATGTTACCTTCTCAAATAAAATAACACTATTATTGGATTTAAAACGTTGAAATATAGTATAAAATATGTGAAAATTTTGTCTTCATCAATTTTCTCTGGATTTGTTTTTAAAAAAATATAAACAAAAATTAAATATGCATATACATATATTGGAATATAAATTTATAAATGTAAATCTTCATGGAAAATACCAAGTTAGACATGGCACAGAAGAATATCTTTATACATGACATTGCATATTTAAATTGAAGGTTATTTTTGATCCACGTACGTGGAATTTTATTCAAAATCTAATAAAAACCCTTTATATTCGATATTCCCAAAAAATAAAACATTATTCAATTCTCATGCATATATTCATATACATACAAATATATATTGATATATATATAGTTTTACATATTAATATAGGAATCATCATGGAGAAAATCAATGAGATTTGTTCATAATCATGAATTTTGTATGACATTTATATGACATGATGAAATTATGATATTTATAATTTATAAATTCATAAATTGAATAATATTTGGGTTATCATAAACAAATAATTTAATATTAGTTATAAAATTGAAAATTATTTAAGGATATATATGCTCTAATAACATGAAAACGTATTACATATAAAAATTGTAATTTTAGAATATATATATATATATACATTCATGGAAAAAATAAACATGGAGGTGTTTGAAATTAATATAATTCATATACACGATATGTATGAAAATACTTGTACAACATGGTATAATTAAAGAGTGTATAACACCTTCATATTTATATTATTCAATAACAAACATGAAGTTACATAAATAAAAATCATGAAATTAAACCCTAAATATATAATTGTTTTGTTTATAAAAAATATATTAGTAAAACATGGAATTGAAAATTAATGTTATATTTATAAAAGAAAAATAACTAATACATATCATAAATTCATATTATATTGAAAATAGTTCCATCTTATACATAATAATAAAATATTTTATTTTTATTATATGAGAACTAAGATCAATATTTGAAAATATATAATTTAATGATATCCCTTACCATATCATTTCTGGAAAATAGAATGTTATATATATATATATATAAATCTATATATATATATGTTTATATTTATAAAATTACATAAATATATCAATAAAATTAAACCCATATTTGTATTTTATAAAACCATTACCTGCAACTTTAGACCCCTTTCTTTACTCTCCAAAATGAAAATTGGTTTTTCCAATTTTTATTTGAACATTTAAATATAATAAAGTTGAAACCTATACTCTTTATACAAAGATGTAAATATAAATAGTTGATAAAACTGGGGACCAGCAGAGAATTCCACATATTCATTATAGTGAAGGGTTCAAGCTTGCGGTACAAGATCAATATATATTCCAAAATTCACTGAAGAAAACATAAACAATAATGAAAAAATCCATTTGAAATAGATACTGCAGGAAAATATATATCTACTTATAAAGAAAAAATTAAACACCCTACTGATAGTCTAAAATCAATAAGGAAAACTAGAAATAGACTATAGTTAACTACAAATATCGTAGGAATAAAAAATCCAAATAGAACACTAAAATCATAGCTATACCGAACAAAATGTTATATAACGTATATAAAAAAGCACCTACCCTAGATAGTGAAAAATTGACACCTTATTGATGGAACATGATCATCATGATGAACTCACTGGTGTCCCAAACATTATATACAAAATAAAAACCAATGGAAAAACTCGGATCCTCTTCACTGGAAACCGGTCCATTCTTGGTTAAAACAAGTAGTGGATATATATTATTTATGTAAGATCATGTGTATTTTCATGAGTTATTGACCATTCCTTTCAGGTTAAATGTGTTTACATTCTGTTTTTTCTTATACCCTATTCTGTGTTGTGGTCCAGTTTGGATATTTTTTAGAAAGGAGGGGGAAAAGAGGCTGAAGGATAATTGTATGCCAGGAACACATCCTGTACGTTAAGTACACACAGAGTACTCCCAGTTCAAAAAATGTAATGGAAGTACATGATGTTTATGGGTTTGTCTTTTGAAAATGAAATTTGGGAAGTACATAGCTTTTATAGGTGGTACATGTTGTGTACTATCCCACTCGTTTTTTATTAAATATAGGTAGCATAATATTATCTCTGATGGATAGAGAACTTTTCTATAATTTTTTAGAGCATAAACCCCTGTAGTATGATTTTTCATATCTATAACCCATCTGGAATCCGATTCGAGCTTCACATGTTTCATTAGAATAATATCACAATGTAATCAATTTCTTTTTAGAAGTTCCTGATTCTTCCAAAAAATGAATACACTATTTTATTTTAGGCTCATATTACCTAATATACTATTATTCTTCATTTTTAATATTTATTCCACACCAAGATGAATCTGGACTTGATACTAGACGATATTTCAACTACTGAGTCAAGGTAGGTGATCTATATAATCATTCGTCTGTTTAGGTGCTTTTTAGGTGTTTGGAATTTTCATCGCGCGTTTTACTTTTTGAAGATGTATCATTTTTGAGCGAGACTTTTTTTAGTAGTTGGTGTAAGACCTAGTGAGGATGATCATAGGTTCTTTTTAGGTGCATTTTCACCTGTTTCTCATTTAAAGATCACCCATGGGTAGTGACATTTAAATTTAACCTATTTATTTATCTCTAAACCACCCAAGGAGATTGAGCTTGTGCTTTCATGGTTAGAGGAATCTCGTCAATTCCTAGATATCTTGAATAGATTTCATTGGGAGATGTGATGTCTCCATGATGTTTGATATCTTATAAATCCATACCCATTTTGATTTCTTGGATTAAATGAAATGTGTTGACATAGTTGGTTATACCTATATAAAATGGATAAGTCCATGTTAAATGGTTTATATGTTAGTGTACAATCACATGTGATAAAAATGATAAATGGTTATCATGAGGGGGGTATAATCATGGATTGTGCTTGTTATGTGATTACTCTCATGGAATGAATGTTTAAATTTATTTCATTGATTGGATGGCTTGATAGATGACATATACGACTCTCCATGGATCTGGAATGTGGTATTGGATGTCGTGGGTTAACTCTGCCCCTTTGGTCTTGATTTTATGGGATGCTTTAGGCCTTTCTACCCCTTGGAATCAACTTGCTTGGACTCATGTATACCATTGTAGTACACATGTTCCTAGGACTCCAGCCTGTTCGTAGATAGAGTTTCCATTTTTACACTCATAAGACTCAATGTGGATGAATTGGAAGAGCTCCTTGAATCCGGGCGATCATGGTCTGTAATCATTACAATGATTCCCGAGTATGTGACACCATGGATCCAGCACTTGGGGTCTATATTTCACTATATTTTTTGGCTGTGTAACTCTAGTTTTCATTAAATGGAATATTCATGTATTTCATGACTTCTTTATACACCGTGACTTTGGCTTTCTTGGTATTGGTGGATGTATGGAGTGGCCATGTAAATTGTTTTGTTTTTTATCATTAACTTATAATGAGATGAATCTTTTGTAGGTATACTTGATGTATGTTGGATTTACATATAATAGTTGACTTATGCCATGGGAATAATCACTTACTTTACTGTTTTCATTACATTTACTAGCACTTGAATATTTTTATTATAACTATATATACCTAGGTGATTGCTTGCTGGAATTTTTAGCTCACACCATGTTTTGGCCTCCCTAGTGACCCACATAAATTATAAAATTGTATCTGATGATATGGAAAGTGCCTAGGTAATGGTTGTTCACATTACATTAGGTTTAGAGGAGTAGAGGAACAATATGATGCTCTTGATGCTATATAAACTTTTTAGCATTTTATTTATTTGGGTTACATGTATTGTATTGTTTTTTAATGTATTATTCTAGATTATTTCTAGATACTTATATCATCTGCATTATTTTTTATATGAGACACTTCTGGTTGTTGATATGTTTTACTCTCTTTTATTAGTTTCATATGACTGCTATTTATTTCACTAATGATATTTATTATATGTTTAACTTCCCATGTGATACTCTTGTAATTAGGGAATAGTCTTCCCACAACATACCTAGGCCCTTAGTGCTAGTTGTAAGCCTCTGGTATTTGGGGAGATTCTCTTGAGGGATTAATAATGACCAGGCTTGAGGAACCATATCAGGTGGAATTTGGGTTTGGGGCGTTACATAGTGGTGTCATCGGATCTTTTCAATTTTTCATAACTATTTGGTGACAATATATAGGAATAATAAGGAAATGAATTTTGGTAATAAATGGTTCCTCAGAGTAGCTACCCTGGGTACAAGAAAAGAACAATTTTATTTGAATGGATTTATATATTTTTTAGATATTGATGGTTACATGTGTTTTGATTTAACCTTTGGGTTATGTACTTTAATTTTCTATTATTATTGATGAAATTATGGGTTCTATTTGAGTTTCAACCTGATTATAAGAGGGTGATCAATCTCATGAATCATATAGAAACTATTTATAATCACATTTCTTGAATTATTTTATTCCATCTAGGATTCATTAGTCATTACATGTTGTGATTATAGATGCTGTAATTTTTATGCATGTTATTGTGTTAGTTGGGTGATGTAGATAATTAACTGACTTCATCGATCAATCCATAAAGAGTCTAATCCATAATGAATTAAGAAATAACACACAAATGGAATGAAAATCATAAATCAGCATGATGTATGTATAGTTTGAATGGGAACCATGTTTGGGTTTTTGAGGTGTCATGGGCCCTCTTTGATTCAAAATTGGTAACCCTTTGTCGAATTTCAAGGTTAACTATATGTGAAATGGAAATGGAAGATGTAATTTATGATAAAGACATTACCATGACAAGGATTTTGAGTGGGAAAGAGGCACAATTTTCAGTGGTTTCTTAGCTTTTAATTTTATAGTAATGGATTTAGGATCTGGTTTTCAGTTGACAAGGATTTTTGAATGGTTTTGATATGTACTACAAATTTAGATATATTCCTTGATGTAGATATTATTGGAGGCGTGTGATTGGGATTTTATACACATTCCACCACGATGAACTCAAGTGGTGCGCCATGAAGAAGGAGATGACCATACATAGGAAATGGTGGCCCATGGGATAGTGGTTGATCATCCATTACTACGAGCTATGGAACCAGCAATTATTCTAGACATAGGTGTTGAGGAACACTTCAGTGAGGGATTCCATCATTATATGTAGAATTTATATGAAGCACCACGGCTAGCCTTGACTATGTATGAGACGTCACCGGTGTTCCAACAGCTCCGTGCACCCTTTTTTGGGAGTATGGTAGACTAGAGCCTTCAAGGATATGTCCAGATACCTCATTAACAATTTTTTAGCATCTAGAGATGCCTCCGGTGTGGAGGGTCAAACTCGTGACACATATAATACGTGGAGAAGAAAATTGCTGGTGTGATGTTTTGAACCAACATGATGCGATACTAAATATGTGTAGGTTTGAATTCCAAACATGTTTCTTCGACTACATTTTCCCAATGACTCTACAAGTAGAGTGGCATTGTGAGATTATGTGTCTTGGCAAGGGAATGAAGATGGTTATGGAATACTCGACAAACATTACAGATCTGCAGCGCTATGCATTGATGTATCATACTAATTATTTTTCCATGGAGAGATGCTTCAAGGATGGTCTCAAACATGCTATCGAGAATCAGTTCAACGTGTTTAGTATCGTTTCAATAAAAGATACTGTGAATCCAAAAGTAATTACAGAGAGGAACCCGAGGTATACTAGCGGTGCAGAACATGGGAGTTATGTTCCTCGACTATGTGGATATACATTTCTAGGAATGAAGTGTTGTTTTGAGTCATCCTATGAGGTAGGTTCTAATAAGAAAATGATTGAAGGAATATTGTTTTATTGTCATAAATGTGGTAAGAGAGGCCACATGAAGAATCATTGTGACAATGAACCAGTCGAGTGACGATCTTCAGGAAGGGTGGGGCCCATGCAGAAGTTTTTTAAGATATTCTCACTAGCTGTGAGTGGTAGAGGTCAGCTCTGTCATCTAATTTAGAAGATGGTTACCCAGCTCTATGTTAGGTTGGGATCTTGAGTGGTTCATGGTGGTTCGCATTGGGTAGTGTGGTCATGGTCGTCATAGTCAGACAGTAGGTTCTTAGAGACAACATGGTGGATTAGCTCAGGGTATCCAGATAGGGTCATAGGGCCTTGGTATAGGCCAGATTTATATGTCGCAGTAGACCCAATAAGTCCAGTATCATGGACCATTTATAGTGAGTGGTTAAATCATAGTATCTTTTTCAATTACATCTTATCTTTTCGATATAGGTGCATCATATAGTTAGATATATGTAGGGGTGGGTAAAATCCTTGGAGTAGTGGTTATGTTTTTTTATTGTGTATGGAAACTATGAACACCATTGGGAATGAGAACTAGTTATGTGTGCTAGTGTATGGAGTGTCACATTGAGTTCATAGGGACTCACTTTGTTTGTGATTTTTATTTCATTGAGATGATAGTATTTGACTCCATTCTCGAGATGGACTGGAATGTAGTGTATCGAGTGTACATTGACTGTTATAATCAAAGGGTGACTTTCACATCACCATAAGGATCATTGTATATTCATAAGGGTGAGTGGGATGTCCCAGAGAGAATATCTAGACCTAATAATCAAGGGAAGGGTGGGATGATAGCCCATATTTTTAGTTTTTTTCTTGATGAATATGGAGTGAGATAGGATGACTTCCCTCTAGTGGTGGATTTCTTTTTGGACATCCTTCTTGATAAATTTTCTGGGTTACCTCTAGAGAGGGAAGTGGATTTTTCCATTGAAAATGTTCCAAGAGATTTAACTATATCCATTCCTCCATAAATGATTTTTATGATGGAGTTATATGAGATTAAGATGTAGCTAATAGAAATGAATGCAGAGTGTGTTATCAGACCCAATACTTCTCCGTGGGGTTTCCTATTCCTTTTTCAAAAATGGGAATGAAACACATTGTCTATGCATGGATTGTCGAATTCTAAACCAGCAAACTATTAACAATTGGTATCCTTTCCCACTGATAGATGATCTGTTTTGTCATCATCGAGGAGCTCAACTATTATCAAAGATCATCATGAGGTGCAAATATCACCAGGTGTGTATTATACCAACAAACATAGCTCATTGAACCTATCATATCAGGTATGAGTTTTATGGGTATCTTATTATGTCATTTGGTCACACAAATTCACCAGCTGGTTTTGTGGAACTGATGAACTAGGTTTTAAAATCTTAATTAGATTTTTTTTTGTGTTTTTTTGGGGCGTTATCTTGGTGTATTCCCATAATTGACAAGACCATGACAACCATATTGATATAATTTTTAATACATTACGAGGGCTTATTTAATTTTCTAAACTCTAAAAGTGCCACTTCTTGGTGGTTCAGATTCAATTTCTATGTGACATCATCATAGATACAGGAGTATCAGCGGAACCCGAGATGGTGACCGTAGTTGTTTCCTAGGAACATCCAAACAAATTTTCTGACATATATAGTTTCATGGGGCTAGCTAGTTTCTATAACTGTTTTATATAGGACATCAAAATCTTAGTTGTTTTGTTGATGGGATTATCTAGGAATGGTGTGTAGTATGTTTGGACATATTTATAAGAGACATCCTTTCCAGAGGAAAAGGAACATTGACATTAGCACTTATATTGATAATGTCAGAGCAGGGAAAGTGTTAAATTATCTACTGTGATGCTTCAGGTATTGGGTAAGGGTTGTACTGATGTAGGTAGATTAATTTGTGGCATTAATGTCTTGGTAGTTGAGTACACATTAGAATAATTACAATATGAATGAATTTGAGCTAGCTGCAGTTGTTGACGTGTTACACTGTTAGAGAAACTATTTATTTAAAGAGAATTTTGTAGTGTACATAGACCACAAAATCCCCTAGTATATCTGTTTTCCATATGATTTTAATTTTATCTAGTGATGGAAGGAGTAGTACTAAATGTATTTCATCTTTGAGCTTCCTACACACCTGGTAATGGAAATGTAGTGTCCAATGCACTAAGCAGGAGGACTCGGATAAATGTGGAGAAGTAGGACAATAGAGATTGGAATCCCATGGAATTGTACAATGAGATACATCTCATAGTGCATGATAAAGAGGATCATACATATTAATCCTGCTTAGAAGTGTCCTCTGCTGTGCTGGATAGAGTTATGATGAGATTGATATCAGATTTAGAAGGAATAGTTCTATGGGAGTGTGTGGTTTGTGAAGACCCCAGACTAGAAAGAAGGTAGTAGATGACGAGATCATGAGTATCCATGGGCGTGTTTTCATTTTAGTGGATATATGTGAGGAGATGATGCGGGTGTCTCATACTTCAATATGGGCATTGCATCTTGGGGTCACCAAGATGTACTATCACTTGCGTCGTCTGTTCTGGTGGCTAAGTACGAAGAGATATGTATCTTGTTTTATTATGAGGTGTTCCACCTATCAGCAGTAGAAGGTGATACATTATCGACCATCCAAGAATTTATAGTAGATACATATTACAATGTGGATATGGGATGATGTCACAATTGATTTTTTGACATGATTTCCAATGACGCCTCTGGATAGTGTTGATTTTTGCATTATTATTGAATGGATTAAAAAGGTCTCTGGTTTATTACCGATCAAGGAGACATTCTGCATTGATGATCAGGGATTTTTTTACATCCTACAGATGGTACGACTACATGGGGCCCCAAGAACTATTGTTTTAGATTGAGATTCCCAATTTATTTCTTGTTTCCAGAGGAGTTTTATGAGGGTGTTGGGTACAATGGTGCTACTAAAAACAACATACCTCCCATAAATTTAATGCCAGCAAGAGAATATGATACAAGTACTTGAATACATGTTTTGAAAATATGTCTTGGATTTTAGAGTATTTTGGGTGGGACAAATTTACCTATTTCAATTCTCATAAAATAATTATTATTAGGAAATGATACAGATGGAACCTAAAGAGGATTTATACTGTATGTCATGTCGTTCACCCCTGTGCTGGTTAAAGGTAGGATATGAAGATTTATTGGGATTTTGTCTCATGTAAGATAATTCTGAACATGTCCACTTGATACATAAGTGGATAAAATCTATAGAGTCTCATTATAAATCTTATCCATATCGCTACAGATTAACTCTAGATCTCGATCTTGGGGATCAGGTTTTCATGAATGTTTCACTAAGGTTGGGTCATGGGAGAATTATGAGGAAAAGAAAAAATTCATCGAGATATGTTGGGGAATTCAAGATTATGGAGATATTTGGTTTAGTTGCCTATCATTTGTAGTTTCCTCACAGGTACCAAGACAGGAATGATATCTTCCATGTAATATAGTTTTTCCTCTATCACTCACATGCGTCTCACATTTATTAGCATGGGGAGGCTGAGGTTCAGGTTGTTGCGTCCTTTGTAGGGCATATGATTATTATCGTTAATAGGAACAGAAAGGTTCTTTGAGGCTGGTCAGTTCATCTATTATTAGTGATATGGAAGTACATCCGTTTATATGATAAGAGTTGGGAGAGGGAGGCAGAAACTCGTGCTCAGGGCCTTGAGTTGTTCTCAGAATAATCATGACAACCTATGAGAGGGATATTTGGGGAAGAATTGTTATAAGGGTGGAATATTTTATGTTCTTGGAAATTTATTAAGGTAATGATATTTCCATTCAGGTTAATTATGTTTATTTATTTTCTTAAAATTAACCCTAATACGGTCTATGTGCCACATGGGTTGTTTTTTATAATGAAGTGGAAAAAGTGGCTGAAAGTTGGCGGTAAGACGAGTACATGTCATTTACTTGAAGTACATGTCATATACTCCCTAGTGAAAAATTTGTAATGGTATTTCACAATCAATATGATTTTCTCTCTGCAAAAGAAATTAGGAAAGTACACATAGTGTTATAGAAGTACATGTCATGTACTTTCCTGCTAGTTTTTTTTTAAATAGAGGCACTAGACTCTTATTTTTTGAACGAAAAAACACTTCACTCTCATTTTTTGATAGCTTAAACAACTCTAATATTGTTCTTCATATATATAAGTCTTCCAAACATTGATTTGAGTGTGGTTTGGCTAATTGGAACCACATCAGTATGTACTCGATCAGTTTTTAGCCATTCATGATTCTTCAAAACACCGATTGTGTTATCTAATTTTAGGCTCATATTCCCAAATATCACATTTTTCATCCCTTCTTCATACATTTCCCAAAATAGGATGAAATTAGACATTATATTCGTTGGTTTTTCAACTACTTAGATAAGGTATGTGGTCTATACATTATTTCGGCAATGTGGGTTCTTTTTTGGAATTTTTCATTTTTTATGCCCACCATACACTTCAAGAAGGCCTCAGTTTTTTGAGATTTTATTTTCGTAGATGTAGTCAGACCTAGTGAGGCTGACGGTATTTTCTATTTAAGATATTTTGAAACCATTTCTCATTTCATGGTCACCCAGGGAGTGTGAAATTATGATTTCACATGTTTATTACTTTTTAAATCACCAAAGTGGGGAATTCAAATGCCTAACTAGTTAGAGGAAGCATCTTAATTCCTTGATGGAATGAATAGAATTCTTTTGGAAATGTAATTCCAAACTGAGTTTTAATATATTCTGACACCATTCATGTTTTTATAGCTTGTCTTAAATGAGATGTGTTTATATGGGAGGGTATTCCTATATAAAAATGGTTAATGATTGTTACATAGTTTATATGGGAGTGTAGGAAAATATGCTTTCTAAATGTTAAATGTTAAACAAGAGTGGTTATACTCAATGATGTTTCTTGTTATGTGAGTGTGTATACATTCATGGAACTAATTTTTAAATTGAATTCTCTGATTGAATTGTTTTATTGAAACTATGTATTTCTCTCCATAGATAAGGAACGTGGTAGTGGATCCCTTAGAATGAATCTTCCCCTTGGGTATTAATTCCCTAGGATTCCTTGGGCCTTAATACATAGTGGATCCAATTTTCTTGGACTCAAAGAAGACATATTGTTACACATGCTCCTATGAATCCAACTAGTTCCTAGCTTGAGATTCTAAAAGGACACCAATTAGACATTCGGTGGATTCATTGTATAAACTCCATGGATTGGGCTTGTCATTGTCTAGAATAATTACATGGTTGACCTGGTATGTGACACCTTGATATTGGTCCATAGGGTCTACTTTTCACTACACAACATGGTTAATGAATTAAACATTTCACAATCAGGAATGTTTATGGGATTTTGTATATTCAATGTACAGCGAGGATATGGATTCTTTGAATTGATGGACGTATATTGTGGTCGTGTGATATTATTTTATTATAATAGATACCTTTTTAATAGATGAATCTTTGGATTGTAGCCTTGAATGCTTTTTGGATTTACATATAACAGTGGACTCATAACATAGGAAAACACACTAAATTAACTATTTTCGTTACACTTGACAGAATTTTTATATTTTTGTTAGAACTGTATAGACTTAGGTGATTTCCTACTAGGATGTTTATCTCACACCCTCAATGGGCCTTCTTGAGGACACAATTAGATTATATCATTACATGCGATCAGAGGGGAAAGTGACCAAGTATAGGTTGTTGACTGTGGCTTTAGAGAGGAGGAGCATATAAAAAAGATGAGGCTTGCGATGCTACAAGAAGAGTTTTTTCTTTGGTTGTTTTGTGATACCTTCACTTTGATTTATTTGCATTAACTATTCTGGATTCCATCTAGATACTTGTATCATCAACCCCATTTTTAAATGAGATAGATGTGGTTATTGATATGTATTCATATCTTGACTAACTTTATGATGATTGTTGTTTATTTGTTTCCTCTATTTATTGAATGTTTGAATTCAATTGTGATACAATGGTAATGAAGGAATAGTCTCCCCCTGACTCCCCTACACCGTCCCAGCTAGATGGAATCCTCTAGAATTTGGAGAGATGCACATTAGGTCTTGTGACCCACTGGTGGTGGGGCACCATTTTGGGTGGCATGCAAGACTGAAAAGTTATAGTCAAACACTTCTCGAACTCCTCCTCTTAGCTCAGTGAGATGACAAAGGCCCCTGGACATCGACCAAACCATGATCGAAACTAGCAATCAACCACTATATGGTTCTCCTATCACAAAACACTAAACACCCATTCTCAATCGGATGAAACACCTCCCATATTTCCCTAAACCTATTCATACACCCTTCCCTCAAACCATGATTTATCTCATTTTTTATCATTTAATTTATAACAAAAGAGAAAATTTTACCTTTAAAAAGATTATACTAAAATTGTTATTATAAATTTCAAATAATATATGCATATTTAATATAATGATAAAATATATAATTAGAATTTTTTAAAACAAATTTTTTAATATTAATTATTTTATAAAAAGAATATATATGTTATAATCCAAAAATAATAATTATAATTTAATATAAATATCTTAATATATATATAAATATATATAATTTTAATATACAATATTTAGAAAACCTATTTAATAATATTTATATAATAATTAATGAATAATTTTTATGAAATAATTATTTACATAGTTTGCATATATTAAAATATTAATATTTATATTAAAATAATATTTAAAAAATTATTAAAATGAAATACTATTTTGAGTATATTAATTTAAAATAATTAGAAAACTATATCTTATAATAATTTTAATTTAAATTCTTAATTATCTTTTTTCATAAATTAATATATGTTATATATAACATGTCAGAGGGATGTTACATAACTATTTCATTTACTCCGGCATGTTATGTCGTATAAATTACAGTTATTATTCTTAGGATATAGTTATACCATTTATATAATCATATTAATGTTATAGATAACATATTTATTCATTATATACAATTATATAGTCTTGTAGTAATAAATATCGTGTAGAATTTATTGCATCGAATCATAGAGACAATATCCAGTTCATACACACATGTGATGGTTTCATTCCCTTAATTGTGGAATGGTATGGAAGTAGATAGAAAATATATTGTCACCGAATCATTATCAAGTTAAAATAATAAAATTTAGTTATTTTTTCTATCATTATACCCATCTATTATATTATTTTTTGAAAAAATAGATTACACCATAATGTAATGATGGTATGTCATATATACTCAAGGGGGAGATTTTGTTTTTCGTAGAAAGAATAAAAGTTGAATATGGTTTTTATATAATCATAATAAAAACTTAGAATATATGTTTTACTAAATTTATTACATTATAATAGAAATAACTCATGATTTTGAAGTAAATGAATAAATAAGTTTGATGGAATCGTTAGAGGTGATTATATCATTTTTGACGAGCTCCCTTTAGATATCCTATTAGGGATAGTATAGTTGGTATTAAGAGAATACCAACACATCTATAATGATACTAAGTAATATTAAAATAGAACTAGGAATGGTATTACATATATTAAATTTTCAATGTGAGGTGAATAATTGAGGGAGGCAGAGCTCATTTATAATTGAGGTGAGAGTCACTTTTGGATTCTCCAAAAATATTAATTTGTGATAAAATAAAACCACATCAAAAAACAAAAAGAAAAATAATATTTTTGATGATGAGATTATATATGGCTATATAATCTTTATCCAAAAAACATTGGCAATTTTACATATCAATTTAAACCTAATAAGTAAAATTAACCCTTATTTATTCAATTTTACTTATTACTAAGGTAACAAATTATTCAATATTCAAATAGCATTGTTTTTACTTATTTGTTGACAATTCGAACATAAATTTACACTTTAGAACTTTTAAATCCATATTAAAATAATTTTATTTTTTTAAAAATGTATTATGATTTTTTAAAAAATTTATAAAACCTTATTTTGTTAAAATTCAATAGTGTTAATTTTTACACTATTAAATTCATTGATTTTAAAAATTATGAAGACAACAATTTGACAATGAAAAAAATATTATTATATTCCTAAGAGATAAAATTAATATATAAAAGGAGGTCGATATATATATATATATTATAAAAAATTATATTTATTTAAATATATTTAATAACAATAATGTGATATTTCAATTAATTTAATAATTACTATATCAGTTTTGTTCATTTATTTAATATTATTATTTTTTGGGTGAAAATTGAAAAAATAAAATGATAAATATAAATCACCTTTTTTCTTTAGGAATATTATTTGTTGAATATATAATATAGAAAATCTTATATTGAAAATGTTATATTAATTCAAACATGAATTGACAAAAGTAAAATTATATTAAATAAAATATTATAACTATCATAATCTTTTCCTAGTGATTCCAAATGGACAATAATTAGATTATAGGAAGGTTATGGTCGAGATATACTAAAAAAATAAGACTTTTCTATGTTTTTTGGTCTTTTATTTAATTAAAATTAGGTTATTGATATTTCATCAATTAAATAATTCATCCATAAATATGGTATAAGGAATTAATGTAATTATTTATTTTAAAAAAATGTAACACTATAAATAAAAACATACTATCATTAAATTTACTATTTATATAAAAACATAGATTATTTATTACCATATGTTTAAAAATTATATTTTTATTAAAAGTTTAGTAAAAATATTTAACTTTTCTTAAAATAAAAAATATTAAATTTTTTAATCTCTTAAAAGTGGCATCCAAAGGATACCATTTCATCCAAAAGTTGGTTTATGTTGAAACACACTCATCCAATTAGTTTAGCAGAAGTATCAGGATAATTTTATATCATTATTTTTATCTTCAATTACCTGATCTTCCTTTTTATTGTATTACAAAATAAATTACTGAATTTACTTTTCATTAAACCTAAAAAAAGACATTTAAAAATATTAGACCCACTTATTCCAAATATGGTATCACATTTTGGATATTCAATATATATAAGCTACCGTAATTAGTTTAAAATTAATCTCTTGGTTGAAATGTGAAAAAGAGTTTTAAAATTTAAAACAAGAAAAATATTGAAATGTTTTTACATCTAAAATCAATGTAATATTGATTAAAATGACCAAAAATATATTAACTGAAAAATATATAATCCATTTATACTTAAAAATAATTAAAATATATAATTTATGACTATAAATTTATTTGATGAAGAAGTAGTTTTAAATTCAAATGAATTAATCATTTCTATTCCTTAAAAATTGAATCGTATCAGAAAAATACAAAATCTTCATAAATATTAAATAATTATACAAATACTTGAATGAAGAATTTTTTTCAAATATAATATAATAGTCTCAACTAATTTATTTAAAATGCGTTTTCTATCAAAAAGAGTAAAAACATCATTTTTTTTAAAAATAATTATTTTATCTTAAAAGTTGAATTTGTTATTATATAATAAATTTAAAGCATATAAGAAATTTTTTTAAAGTTATATTTACTATATAACATAAATATTTAGTTAAAAAATTCTCAAATTATTTATTTTATGATTTTATAAAATCCCTAATTTTCCTTAAATTTTTTTATAAAGAATATTTCAATTTATTTAAATATTGTTTTCTATTAATTTATAATTTAATAATCATTATAGAATAAATTATATATTCATGTTTAAATAAAATTTTATAATTCAATTAATAATTTTCATACCTACCCTTATAATGTCTAGCTTATATGGTAACAAAATTAATAATTTTTTTGTTCATATTAACTCTGTCATGCATGAAATAAAATCTATCATAATATCTCAAAATTGTGTGTAAAAGAATACATAAAAATTGTTGTAAATACCACAAGCTAATTTTATGTGCCGTGTAGTGTAATATTTTTCAGTGAATAATAAACAACAACAGAAATAAATTAAATGAGAAAAATATGACAAAAAAAATCTCTGGGTGGAACATTCTACCATCATTTAATGAATTTTACCCTGGAAAGTCATCTTGGTTATAAAATGACTAATATGTGAATGTTTATATCATAGAAACCCACCATGTAAAAATTAATAATAAAACATCCACATAAATATTAATATTATAAACATAATTATTTTCCAATGAAATTAATAATGAGGTTTCTATATAAGATAACATAGTTGGAGATTTTGGTATAGAGTAAATTCATAAATAATCATAGAGATTGGAAAATATCACTGATCAAAATAATGTGGGTGATCCTGAGAAAGTTAAAAATCACCAAACTATATTATAAAGAACCATTAATGAGGCCATCGATATAAAAAAAATTATGATAAAATGAAATCATTTTTACATCATGAAATTTTTCTCTAATGTTAAATAATTTTTATGAGAAGACATTCATACATGATTTCATCAAAATATGACTATTTGTCATGAATTAATCAATTTTCATATCTTTTATTTTTCTATGAAATGATTTTTTCATTTTTATTTTCAAAATTTTAATATATAATGAGATATATATAATGATCGATAAGTCAATCTATCAATCATTACAACTAAATGGTTAGAAAATGTCATCATATATGAAAAAACACAACTATGATGATATAATACTTTAATCTCAAAAACTTTATATTAATTTTAAATTAAGGATTCAATAAATGGATACCCATGCATTCCTTAGAAATGGTGAAAATCATAAACATTATAAATTAGTTTATTAAATTAGCTAAGCATTTATCCCCCATATACATAATGTTTCTCTTGTTGGTCATATTCCATGAATTCCTTAAAGATGTATTATCATAAAACATAGTAGTAACCTCAATTACCATATATCCTAGTTCAAAACATTCAGGTATCCTTATTCCAATTTTAATTAGTTATATTCCTTATTTCTAATTTTTTAAAATATTTAAACATTATATCAAAAAACACATGTCGACAAATAATTGATTAGTATCATCCAATTAATCATATCCAACATGTCATTATCCAAGATAAATCTTATTTTATCTAAATCTTGAAAACATTTTGAGTCACATTACCTTAATCAAAATATTTTCTTCCCCTTAAATAACTTTTATAATTCCTCACCCATGTTCAAAATACCCTTTTCAATCAGTAATGAAAAATGATTACAGCAAACACCTATACATAATACTTGAATTCATAAACATATAAACATCTATGATCAAACCTTATTATCAACCCATTAATTAGGATTAATTATTTTATTCATTATAGTAATATGAATTGTTAATAATTCATTAATTTTCACCCACCTTAATCTAATCATGATTAATATTTTGAAGGTAAACAATATGGTTAGATCATCCCATTCATTTCACATGCCATTTTCAGAATCTTTATCCATTGTTGTATAAATGATACTTATACCACCATCCAGATTCTCTTCATGAGATTTACACTTACTTCATATAATACACATTCATTGAAAATATGAAACTTTTAATGTTATCTATATTCTATTTAGTTTCTTCTATTGAAGAAGACCAGAACGAAAAGTGTTAGAAATACATATCATAGATGAAAAGAAAATAATTTAGGGAAATTACATATAATATTTTAATTAATGATATCTTAGGATTAATCTTACATTATTCATCATTGTTACCAAAATTCTAGTATTGGAACATATAATTAGACATATCCCAAGTGCATACCTAGAAGTATACTTGGAAATATCTCTAGGGATCTCAATATAGTTTTCTAAACCTAGTATCCAAGTTTGACTAATCCTTAACTCTGATACCAACTCTAAAGACCCAAGCATGATGTAAATGAATATTACATTATATTAGGATAATACATACTATATTACACAAAAACACGTCTAAACATCATATTAGTTTAGAGCCTTTTGAAAAAGTGACCACATTCTTGTAATTTGGTGAATGATCTTCAAAATAACCTGTAAAAATCTTCCCATTTATTTTTCTTACCTCAGAAAATTATTTATATCATGGGGAAAATAAAACATATCAATAGGGTGATCACGGATGCTACCTATGGGTAAACAAGGAAAATATCAAAAAAACCATGAATATAATAATTTTAAAATGTGGTTATTACATTCCAAAATAATTCCATATATAATATATATAAAAATCAAGAGTCATGAAATAGATCATGTAAGATAATTGGTTTTAAATTATAAAGGATAATGAGCCATGAGAAAATTTAATTAAAATAAAACATTGAATTATGTAAAAAATCATAAGTGTAGAATGTCATTTTCATATTAGCCAACACTCGTTGGAAGACCATCATAGTGGAAAATGTCCTTTACTAAACTGAGTTCACTCCTCATTCCATACTTATATTACTAAACCATGTTTACATACTATTCATGAACTTTAATACTAAACTAATATCATTTCTCATTCTATCCATGTATTATTGAACTGAGATCATTTCTTGTTCCAAACATGTATATCTCATGATGTTGAAATATTTACCCAGTACAATATGGAGAGTTATAGTTCCCACCCATATCATAATAAAAAACCATATAATTATATTCTATAAGAATATAAATAATTCATCACACACTATGGAATAAAATGGATATCATAAACATCATTCCATCACAACTTTATTGTGGAAAATAAAATAGATTACATAAATATCATTCCATTATAAACATAATTAAATAATAGTAAAAAAGGGATAATATCCTTGTAAGAAATGTCCCCATTAATGAATATATAAGATCAAATAATGTTATATAAGAAAAAAGTTAATTTTTATAGAAATATTAAAAATTATTTTTGAGGAAAATATATTTTCCTCTTCAAAAATATTTTCTTTTCTTAATTGTCCATAAAATTATAATAAGAAAAAATTTCATTTAAAATAAAATTTTTACATTTTTAGGGATTCATCCAGGAAATAAAGCACTATGAAATCATTAAATTCAATTCATTTCATATATGTTAATATGAAAACATTATTCATGGACATTGTTCGAAAAATTAAAAAAGAAACACTTTTAGAAAAAGAATGAAATATTACATTAAAAGTGTCGAGAAAATGTAAAAATTACATTAAATATTCATATAAGAATATTAAATTCATATTATGAAATCATTTTTAGAAGACCTATATATGGATGAAAAATACTCCTCAATGGAGACTTAAAACGATACAATTCTAAATATTGAAGATATTGTGAAATAAATACTCGTCACATTATAATAAATATAATCATATTCCCCATGAATGAAATAAAATTATTAAAATAAAATAATATTATGGATAAGACTCAAAAAAGTCATTCATGGGAAGTATATAAACCATGTAGAAGAAACTATTACTGTATACGACATGTGTCTCACAGAAATAAAGGTGAGGCAATAATAATCCCTTAAATGATGTATGAGTAGGTTGGTATGTATAAAGAAATAATGTATATTTGAATATATAATTTAAATAGAATATTTTATAAACATTTTTTTTGAAACTAAATATGATCATATTATCACATTTTTATTAATAATACTTTAGTATTACATTTCGTTCAGGTATTAACTTTATCATTTTCAAAGGAATTTTTTTCATATTAGTTTTGGATATTATTCGTATGGTATATATATATCATTTAAAAACATATAATAATATAATATATATCATATTCCTTCATTATATACATTTATATATTCATTAATTAATAAATATAATGTACAATGAATAACATTGCAACATGTAGATGGTATATCGTATATACGCACGAGCGACGATATCATTACATTAATTAGGGAATTGTATCGAAGTGGATGTAATATATTTGGATAAAAAAATATCATTTTTAATAATATATTTTAGTTATTATTTACATCATTATACCAATCAATTAATTTGGTGGTGAAAAACATATTACACCATGGTGTGGAATGATAATTCTATTGTACCTTTGCATGGTGATTTAATTTTTCATAAGAAGATTAAAGGATAGATTGTGGTTATTCCATAATCATATTAAAATTTCATCATATAATTGATATTGTATTTATTACATTTGAAATGGAACATGAAATTAAGAGGATGTGTATGATGAAATAAGTTTGAAATAGTTGGAAGGGGATGATACCTCTTTTTTGATGATCTCCCTCTAGATCTCCTCTTAGGGAAAATAATTTTTTTCTGTTGAAAACAATAGAAAATATATAATGTTACAAGGGATGTTGATAAGGGAAATGAAAAAATGATGGATGATAATTGAATCTCAATGTGAGGTGAAGAAGTTATATAGGAGGTTACCTTTTATAATTGATGTGAGGGGCAGTTTTGGAATCTCCAAACACATTAATTTATAACAAAATAAAACCACTTCTCAAAACCTCCAAATTTTTATTTATTAAAAAATGAGATATGTTAAGTATTTAAGATCATCATCCAATATTTCTTATAAATTTCATTATCTAAATTTAATTATTATCATTATAATTAACCCTATGTAATATTACTTTAATTTTTACACGCGTAACTAATTATTTAATATTAAAATAGTGTAATTTTTATTTTTTTCATATCAATAAGACCATAAATGTAATATTTATGTAAATTTATACCATATTTAAATTAATTTTTATTTTTTAAATATGAATTATGAATTTTAAATAAATTATGAAAACATTATTTTGATAATCGAACAATTGTGTATATTTTGGCACAATTCAATTCATTGATTTTTAATAACTTGATGATAATAATTTCAATTTGAGAAAAATATTTTATTAAATTATAAGGAGTTAATGTAAATTAAAAAATTAATTTTATATATTTATTATAAAAACTATATTAATTTAAAATAAAAAATTTAATTTATTTGATATTTTTAATAATAAAATAATTTCTACATCAGTTATGTGTAATTATTTAATATTCATATTTCTAGGAAAAAATTAAAAATTAAATAACATGATGAAAATAAAAAATTTTGATTCATAATAAAATTTTTATTCATATATATCTTCTCGATATGCTTATATTAAAAAATTTATATTTATTAAAACATGAATGAGATAACTTTAGCATGACATTAAATAAAATATTATAAATGTGATAATCTTTTCCATGTGGTTTCAAATAGAAAATAATTCAATCCACGAATTATTATAGTTAATATATACTTAGCCATGTTATTTATAAATGACTTTTGGTCTTTTAGGTTTGTTATAAATTAAAAAAATGTTATTTTATTTATTTTTTATTAATTAAATTATTTCTACATTATCATTATATAATCCATTAATGTAATTATATATTTTATTAAAAAAATATCAATGATAAATAAAAACATTATTGATTTAAATTTCATATTTATGTTCGAATATAGCTTCCTTTTAACATAACTTTAAATTATATATATATATATTAAATTTGAGTAAGACATACCTAACTTTTCATCAAATAAAATATTTTAAATATAACAATAACAAAGAAGTGGATTCCAATGGATAAAATTTTGACCCAGGGATGAGTTATGGAAAAAACACACATATAAATTTTTTAGGACAAGTTTTTTAGTAATTTTATAATTTTATATTTATTTAGAATTACCTATTTTCCATTTCTATTGTATTAATAAAATATTTACTGTATTTTATATACATAATACACAAAAATAAAAGAGATCAATTTACATAATTCGGGCCCATTGATTAAAAAAATTATTTCTTTTTAAAAAAATATATACGTATTATTTTATGTAATCAATTTAAAATTAGTCCCGCGGTCGGAAAGAAAAAATTAGTTTTAAAAGTTATAACGTGCAAAAAATTTAAATTTTATTACACTTAATTAAATGTAAATTTATTTAAATTTCCTAAATTATATTAAATGATACAACTATAATACAATTATACTTTAGAAGAATTATAATTTATAATTTATCAATATAAATAAATTTGTTGAAATGGTATTTTTCAATTAAAATGCATAATTTTTTACTATTCATCATAAGGTGAAACTTATTAGAAAATTAAAAAATTAACCAAAATTAAACTGGATACATGAAATTCGAAGAATAAGATTATTTTGTAAAATAAAATATAAAAATTTTCAAAAAAATATATTTAAAATTGGTTCTCCATTAAAATGTATAAAATTTGCATTTTATGAAAAATACTTCTTTTTTCTAAAAAAATGAATTTACTATTATATAATGTCATAATAAAAAATAAGATGAATTTTAAAAATTATATTAAATAATTTATAATTAAATATTTCATTAATAAAATATATAGAGATTGAATCTATTAATTTATAAACTCACTTATTTTCATTTAAATTGATTTTCATAAATACATTTACTTTTATTTTAAAAAAATTATTTTCATTTATAATTAATGTCTCACCAAATAATTAATTAAACATACAATTTTAGATAATATTTTTATAATTCAATTAATAATTTTCACACCATCCATTATAATGGATTTTCAATAATGTAACATAAAAATATTTAGTTGTTTTCTAAACTTCGTCCTACATGAAATGAAATCAATCCAAATAAATAAAAATTCTTTATAATGCAAGAAAAGAATAGTATTGTGTATATACAATTCTATGTTAGTTTATTATGTAACATAATAATATTATAGTGTTTCATAAAAAACAAGACATAAATTAAATTAAAAAACTATGTCTTTAAAAAATTGGTGTGTTACAACCCCTCCATGTCTGAGAGTGGATACTAGTGTAATTTCCTGGCCTTGGATCCACGAAATGGTGCATGAACTGGTTTGTCACATGAACTCAATTGTGCCTCCCCATAATCTAGAGGATGTTTAGTAGAAGAGACAGTCAATTAATTCATTCTTGGCGAGACATTAACCTTTCTTTTAGAGTAATACTATGCCGAAAGAAAATAAGAAATAGGAAAATCATATATAACCATAAAAAACTCATGTCACAAGATAACCAAAAAGGAAATACAATGATTACCTAAAACATAGAACATTCTATTCTAATATATGTGTCAAGTTACATACTAAAAAAGAGAATAAAGACACTTAGACTCACTAATAGGGTTCTGAACTATGAATGATCCCCTCATCCAATCTCCATCCCAAAAAAGAAATCCATCCGATGGACATTGTTCATATAATTTCCTGAAACCATATAATATGTTATAGTACTGATCAGGTAGCCCAAATAAAGTGTGAGAACTACTCAGTAGGCCACCGCCAACGGTGTCAAAAACATATCTACTAAAAAAATATTGTTTGCAGTTCTATATGAAATATGTACATTTCATTTGTACCCTTTAATTACATTAACATTTATTCTTGTATAACTACATTAACTTCAAGTTTACATGGTAAACCACACCCTATTACAATATTTGTCTTATTCTATAGAGTAAAATGGTCCTTATGTAATATTATATCTTAATTCCTACTTCATTCCAAAGAACAAATTATTCAATGTTGATATGATATCTCAGTACCAGATTCAATCAATTCCAGAGTTCGAATATTCACATTTGAGGCCATAACTCAGAGTTCCATTATTTCAATTCATTAATTACACATTTATGTGCCACATTTCCAAAGCTACCAATATCACTAACATATGTAAGATAGTCATCTTACCATGCTTACTACTAAATAATATGACAATGCTCCCATTCTATTTACATGTTAGTAAGGTGACCATGTTACTATGCTTACATCTAAATTTAGAATTACCATGTCCCCCTGATATTTACACATAATTATAAAGACCATGTTACCCTGTATACGACTAAATTTATAATGACCATGTTACTATTAATTCACTCATAATTAATTCATAATTAATTATCCACTTCAAATCCATTACATATCCAAAAATTAGTTAAAGCCATCAAATCTATTAGTTAAATCAACAATTAACTATTTTTATCAAGACCATTAATTAATACATCAATTAATTAATCCATATACCCATTCATATTCCATAGTTTATTTTAGATAATTAATTATCTAATACTAAATCTCAACATTCTATAATTAATCCCATGATAAATTATCTATATCATATTAAAAAGGAAAATAATTAATCCATAATTAATTATCCCATTTTAGCCAAAATTACATCTCATTATTAACCCCACAAATAATTATCCAGATTAAAAAACCTTTCTATTAAAATCATTTTCCCAAAATTATTTAACTAATAGGATAGACCCTTATTCTCATGAATAATTCTATAACTAATCATTTAATTCCAAAATTCCGTTATAAATAAATTAGTCATCCTAATTAACGATATTTAAGAGATTCAATTTATAATGGAAGCTATGGATTATAAAAATTTTATATACCTATAGAATCCCTGACTATGGGAATTATATTTTAGGCCACCTAACATGATTTTTTGACAGACGTTCACTTATCAGAAATCCCAAAAATTCAACAAGAGTAACGTCATTAATATGAGTTTCAGATCTAAATCCTTAAATTAAACTAAAAAATATCAAGATAATATCAATAAAGATCCATATATCCAATACTAGACATATATATCACCACATAGGTTTAGATATATGAAAACATAGGATTTCCTCCACCTATGGATGATGTAATAAGAGACGTTTAAAAATTTAAATAATTAGGATGAGATCCACATATTGGGAGAAGATCATATACACTATTTTACATTTAAATCTATATGAATGGAGTTTTTATGGCCTTGGAATCCCTCCGAGTTGATGGGAGGACCTTCTATTACAAGCTAGAAGGAAACATCCTGAGTTAGGTCCGCTTAAAATGTAAAACTGATCACTAAATGTTTAAAATTATTGAGAACCACAATTTTAGGATCTCACTACTCTACTAGGAATGGTTCAAAAAATAGTGCACTAACCGTGTGTTATTCACAACTTCAAGGGGGTCCGGCATGGATACCTCACACGATTAACAAAACAATGTGAAAATAGTGTGAATCTTCTCTGCATGGGCACACACAGTTTACATGGGTTGTTCCTATGGTTTTCCCTAACCACACACCAACCATGAACAACCCCCTTATACCAAATTTCATAAAACTCTAAAAAAATTCAACCAAAGTTATAACTATAAAAAAATTTATGTAATAAAATGTATCTAAAATTATGCCTATGATAATTGAATAAAAGACAGGGATCCTAAAATCTCCCCACCTTATAACAACTCTTCTATGAGATGCACTTCAAAACCGTTTTCAGATTTCAATCCAAAAAGGTCAAGCCATTGATCCATAATATCTACTTCACTTTCCCATGTTTCTTATTTTACACATCCATGTTTACATAACTCACATTCTATAGACACGGTCTTACCCCAAAAAATATTCCCATTGCGATCCAATAAACATATTTGATTCTATTCAGAGGAAAAATCTATCTCAAGGTCATCTACATCCACATCGATCACATGAGATGGTTCGGGGTGATACCACTAAATTTTAGATACATGGAAAACATCATTCATAGATATGTATCAATATGGAAGATCCAATCAGTACGCTATCAACCAAATTCCCTCTACTATATCAAACAGTCTATCAAAACAAGGCACTAACATTCCCTGCCCTTATGGCATGTGTTGACCCAACTTTGGCGACACCTGAATAAATATACTATCAACCTCAATAAACTGAAGGTCTTATCTTCGTCTATTAGAATAAGGATCTGGTGTAAAATGATCCATATATATATGTTTCTGAATCAATTGTACCTTCTCAGATGACTCCTACACAAGACTCGGTCCCAACAACATTGACTCACCAGAATCCAACTAGAATAGTGACAGTCTGTATAGTCTACAATATAGAGTCCTGAATGGCGCCATCTGTATAGTCTTCTAATAACTATTATTATATTATGACTGCACTAAAGCTAATTTCTTTTCCAATGTTCCATCAAAGTCAAGAAGACATGCTTGTAACATATCCTCAAGCACATATATATCACTATTCTGATTTCCCATTAGTTGTGTGTTGAAATCCATACTCTATAGAACTTTTGTACCATGAACTTTCTGAAATCCCATACAGAAGTTTGATTTAAAGAATAAATCATGATATAAAACTATCTTCTATGGAACTTCGGGTATATGGGAAATATCTTGAACATATACTTCTCCCATATTCTCTAATAAAAATGTTTCCAATATAGGCAACAAATGCGCTGACATATTTAATCAATCCACAATGTCCCGAATAATTTCTTTATTCATATGAATCATTAGAAGACCCAACAAAAAATACATGGTAACATCATCCATCTTCAATTTCAGCATGGGATATTACTGTAGAAAACATCCTGGTCATTGATGCCCCCCACCACCTACTAATAGGTGAGACATCTGGTCACAAACCCTACTATCTCATTTTTCATGAATGGACACCAAAACTATCATCATAGTATAGGCTGTATTTTCATTACTCCAAGATACACCACACATTTTCATGTATAAAATTCTCACATGAACTCCTCTTGCATGCTCGTAGGTACAACAATTTGATTCTTCACAAAGATGATTCTGTCTTCTTCAATCAACTAGTTCGATGATGTCTCCTCACATTCAAAAAATTTCCTCAAGGATAAGCACTCTGGATCCTAATATTTTCTATCCAATATCCACTGTAATGGAGAATTCTGTCATCTTCTCTGGAATCTCTTGGACCACCACATGCATTTCAGTCAGTAAGATCATCATCTTCCAATATTTAGTCTACTCATTTACTATCTGTGTCTGAGTTTTACATCTCAATGAAATAACCTCACTACTTACCTTCCCAACCATATATTCTTATTTAAAATCAAATGATTTCATATAATAAATCCATCATTGCTTCCATATATTCAAATCAATATGGTATAAGTAATAATTCAAGATGTTGTGATATTTATATATTGTAATTTTTTCTATCAAAAGATAGTGTTACGAACACTTAATAATATAAACAAATACTTCTAACTTGATGGCATGGGTAGTGTAATTCTACTCATGATTCCTCAACTATCCTGACTCATACACAACAAATTAATCTCAAAAAATTAGAAAAACTCCATGTATTATCCTAAAATCATCACAATAAATCGTATAATCCTAACCATACTCAGGTAGTATCAAAATTGGTTATGATGTTAAGTGATCATTTAAATATAGAGAATATATATCAAAATTCATATACCATTCAATCCTTACTCCATTTTTGGTCAACCCTAATGCATTGCATCCAAAGGTAAAATTCTTGAATGAATATAATGTTATATCTAGCTAATCCAAAAAAGACTCGGATATCAATAACATTATCCGGATGCTCCCAGGAAACCACTCCCTAAACCATATCTTGGTTCAATGGCACACATTACTCCAATATGATTTCCCCATGATGTGTGACTGTCAAATCCAAAAATTGAATGATCGATATCTTTGTGTATAATCGATGCTAACATAGTGTACATAGGAGGATGTCAAAATGTTGGAAAAGATCTTCATGAGTCTTGGAGTACACCATGATGTCATCCAAAAACACCAACGTGAAGTGATCCATATACGGATGAGAGATACTATTAATCATTCCCATAATGAATACTAGTGGACTTTTCAATCCAAATGGAATTATGAAAAACTCAAAAAGGCTATACATTCATCTGAAATAAATCCACGGTATATCAGAAGTATGTACTGTCATCTGCTGATACCCTGATCTCAAATCGATCTTTGAGAACACACACTCTCCCTCAACTTGGTCAAAAATATCTTTGTTATATGGAAGATGATTTTGATTAATTATAGTCATTTTTTAACTTCTTGTAATCGAAACACAAACGCAAACAATCATCAGCCTTCATTGTGAAAATAGGTGATCCCGAAGGTGATTTAAATGGAAGGACAAATCCCTTATCCTCCAACTCCTCCAACTGAGGGTTAATATCATAAAGCTCAACCATTTTCACTCTATATGGTGGAATATATATTAGATCATCCCCTGACATGAGTTCAATAGTGAATTCTACATATTTCTAAGGTGGTGCCTTTGAGAACTATTAATGAAAATCATCTTAAAATAGACCCAATACTAGTGTAAGTATATCTTAAATAAACCCTCATAGTCCAATTATATACTAGAAACATGGGATGTGATCACTCTTAGTTGATGATTAAATTTTTGTTCTCTTCATATATGGATATCACACACTCCATAATGAATATATCGGTCAACCATAGGAAATGTATCAGTAACATTACCATGGGAACATCCAATTGGGGTCATTATGTGAATAGTCAGTCCATACCAATAATTATGTTGATTCCTAGCATATCAATAATATAGATATCCTAGTAGATATGATATTCCTTGATCTTTAGTGATCTTTCCTTGTATCTAAAAGTATTTATATACCTCTCTCCCAACAATGTATCTTGATTAATTTTCCCTCTCACAAACTCCACCGACAGGCTCAAAATATTAACAAGTTTTATAGATATAATTGAATTAAAGTCACCAGTATCAAAAATGAATCAATATAAAATATATTTTCATATAATAGTACCTCTCACTATCGATGATCCATCCTCACTATCAACTTGTGCAGGTTGTAATGCATGTAACTGTGATATATCGATTCCTTTTGATATTGTCTGACTCGTATGAGTAGCACCACTATGATAACGGATCAGCTCCTACCCAGAAGAACCTAATCCACCACCACTACCTCCTCGGTCACTAAAACTCCATGTTCCATCCCAAAATGGTGTATAAAATCCCCCCCCATACTTTGACTCTTATCAATTCCTCCTTTTGTCCCCGTATGTCATTGTGACTTACAGAATTTCTATAGATCTCATATATTTCCGCAAGATTGACACTATACTGGTGGTTAGGACGAGTGTCAAAAATAGTGTCATAGACCATAAAACATATGAGAGATCACACCGATAAGGTCATATCCAACACACTCTTTTTTCTGCGTACTCTACTTTCCACTGCCTTCGATAACGATGTCATAACAGTGATTCCTTCCCTTGAAATCTGCACCTCCTGATCATCTAGTAATAACTAAATGTCCATCACTAGAAGTCTCATTATATCTAACTTAAATTATGAGATCCAAAAGCCACAACTTCTTTAATCCTATTCAGTCTAAATATAGTCACCTAGAATGTAATCTCATACTTATGTTCATCCTGAAAACAATTCATTATAGCTGCCTTATCTCTTCCTACCATTGGAGCTAAGAATTTTAGATGTGTGTAGTGTCCATCTTATTTCATCACCAACATGATCCCATTTGTCAGATGCATGAACTCAACAGCTTTTTAATGCACCCGCATCTATGGATAAAAGTGATCAAAGAACCTATGTTAGAAGTGTTTCCATAACATACTGCCAGTCTTTCTAGTTCACGCCTGAATGTACCACCAAAACATTGTTGATAACTGTAGTATATAATAATCCAAGATGACCCTCCATTCAGTAAGTTTATCCAAATAGTATTGTAATGTCTCTAGGGACTCAACCTAGAATTCACCTCCCTCAAGCACACCCTCTCTAGTAAAATTAGACGAGTGTTGCAACTTAAACTCCATTGTTAACTCGGAAATTTTTTCAAAACATTCTTCTTATCTTTCCATTAATTAGATAAAGTGGGTGAAATTATCTTGAGATTACTCCTCTTTAAATTCAACTGGAACCATCAGTGCCACAAGTTCCCAAGCTAGAAAATAATTCATTGACACACCCCTCAGTCTTCCCCTTAATAATCATCATCCATAATCTCTATAATTCCAAACACACATCTCAAAACTCACATTACAACCTTATAATTGTTGTATAAGAGGAAATAATCACAAAAATCTATTTCTACCACCTCTCCACATTGTCAAAATTGAGGCACTATCACTACACTTAACCATCCTATATCTAGGTTTTGGTTAACAATGGTAAACACATTGTCATAATCAAGTGTCTCATTTGACACAAAATTATTCTCATTTTTCATCATTTTACAATATTTCCCAATTAATTTTAGGAACCATGTTTCATTTTTAATCACAAATCAAGGAAAACAGTTCATGTTTAACAATATACCCATGAACAATTTTCAAGTTTCTGCCTAAACTGATGCATACCACAATAACCCTTTGTGCATATAATGATTCATATAGACTCAAATCTCATTCCATTCTAGTCAAAAAGTTAATATTAAAAATTCTTAGAAACATTAATCAAATAAAAAACAAAGTTAATCACCCATTGTGAAATAATATTCAACTGTAACAACAAACAATAGTAAAAACAATCCAACCATGGGTACATGGGGTTTTCCATCATACATGGGATTGAAACGCCAAAGAACAAGATCTTTACCAAGCCTTGATACTTAATCCTCTCATTTATATCATTAAAAAAATTTAAAAATTAGATGAATCAAAATTAGTCCTATGTTACCACATTGTAACATCATGTCCCCAGGACCCACACAACGGTGACCGATCCAGTTGGTCGCATGACCTTAAGAATGAATTCCCATATGTTAGAGGATTTATAATAGTTGAGAGGGTCTAATAAGTCACTAATTTAGATATTATTAACTATTTTATCAGAGTTAAACATTAGTGGATTAATCAAGAAGTAGTGGAAACATATATAACCAGAAAGATACTCAGGTCACAAGATAAAAAAATTGTAAATACAATACTCAATGGAAATGGAAAACCTGAAATGAAAATATAATTGTCAGGTTTATATACTACAACAAAAAATAACGAGACTTTGATTCCCCAAGTGGGTTCTGAAGAATGTTTGGTTCCCTCATTCAGGCTTAATTGAAAATTAGTTATCCATCATTGGGACATTTTCCTTATCCTGTCTTGCAACAATATAATTTATTCGGGTGTTGATAATTCATCCCGAATAAGGTCTGAGTAAAACACATTAGGCTACCACCAATGGTGTTTAAAACTTTTTCATTCAAAATATAGTGTATTCAGTTATATATGAAACTATTACAATGCATAAATAATCAATTATTACATTATAATTTATTTTAAGGCCTTGAAATCTGGATCCTGGTGCTCGTGAATTATATAAATACATTGGAAAAGATTAAAAGGAATGAAATATCATTTTAATGACCAGATTAGAAGTCTTGGAAGACCATATTATAGTAATGATACACATAATAAATTGTAAAATGAAAGTAAAACATGATACAATAAGAAATAAACTACACCCTTAAAATCTTATTAAATATTTTTCTTTATAACATTTTGAAATGAAACATAAGAGAGAGATGAGATTATATTTACATTATGGATAAGAGATAAAATTTATGATATCATAAAAAATAATGAAAATTTAATAACTCATTCCATAAGAACATAGTCTTGTGAATAATATGACAGTAATAAAAATTAAATCAACAATTCCATATAAATAATCACATGAAAAATCACAATAGATATTACATTAGTTGAATAATACCATGATTTATCTATTAGTAATATAATAATGGGAAAATTCATATTTTAGACATCATAAACCTTACATTATGGCCATGGACAAGACTTTTGAAAATACTTGGGAAAGGTATCAGCCAAAACCAAATTATATTTTGTCCCATTTGACATACAGATGCATCGAGGGGAAATATCAAGCCCCACTAATCACATGCTAAGTACAATGAATTTCTCCTATATATATATATATATATATATAATTATATATTTAGATCAATGTGTCCCATACAACATTGAAATATTTTAATCATAATTATAGATAAAAATACTCTAATTAAATCATTGTTAAACTCTTGAAAAAAATGACCATTAAACATTGAAAAGTGGCTCACAGCTCATTGAAACCATTAATTCTTAATTTTGTATAATATCATAAGAATAATAAGACTCATTATATGATACATAAAAGTGAATTACATACCCCACATCCATAGAATATGTGTTGAAATGAATTTAAATCTCAAATAATTAAAACTTAAATTGAAAAAACCACTTAAATTTTAAATAGAAGAGTTCCTTTGGAAAACCATTATTATCATTCACAAAATCATATTTTTAACTTTTTTATAACATTTAATAAAATGGAAATACATTTAAATTATATTTGAGGCATATATGATGTCCCAATGATGTTAAATTATGCAAAAATAATTTTTTCTGATGCATTAGAAATAAAACATTTTAGTGTGGTTTAAGGAAAATAGTAAAGGGATTTTAAAGAGGAATGACATATTGGTTATCATAAAATCAGAAAAGAACCAAAATAGTTATTCATGAAAAAATTTGTGATTTTAAAAAAAACAATGCTGTAATGAAATTGGTTATATATTACAATTGAAAATGTGTATGAATTATAGAAAATCCCCGAAATCGAGCCTTTTTATCAGGAAAATTTAAGAAGGGAAATATTTTAAAACTTATAATATCCATAAAAAAGATGAAATGATCTGAATAAATGATTTTGGAAACTAAATACATAACATATAATATGTACACAAAAAAAATATAATAATTAAAATCTGGAAAGGATAGTGAAGGATTAACTCGAACAAAAAAGGAAGGTTCAGGTGGAACCCCTTACCACTTTGTAATCAATCAAATCATATGATCCAATTTAATAATCATCAAATAAAACATTTAATACAATTAATATAAATATATTAATTAAAATAATCTTTAATGGAATGTATAAATAAACCATAAATAAGAAATAGTGGTGAATAACGAATATCTCATGAAAATGGATGTTATATGAGAAAACCCATACCTAATGTCTGAATGTGTTCTGCACCTGACCATAAGTTTCGTTAATATTAAATTATACCCATTAATATTTTAATCCAGATACTTCTAAACATTTATTTAATTTATTTTAATTTTATTAACTTCATTTATAGAATTTTGATAAGTTGAAATATTGAATTCTGTCATTTTATAGGGTTTGTCTCTTGATATTCATGATCGGTTAAAAACATTATATGTATTGAAGTTCATGTGTAATAGATATAATTATAAGAGAATTAATTTATATACTATTGATGAAAATAAATAATTTAAATGGTAATATACATCATTTGGTTACATGGTCGGGGATGAGTCATTAGATAATTCATTTAATTATAATCATTTATATTTTTACAGATGTTTTTCTATAACAACCAAATATTGTTATATTATTTAGTATATTGTACAAATTATGGTCCCATAATCATTAGATAATATATAAATAAATTATTTAATCTATTTTAAACATTAATTTTTTTTCATTACCAACCTTAATGGAGAAAATGAATAACAAAGCTTCATCGTCCAAGAATGTTTTAAATTGGCACCATGGAGAATATGATTTCATTTTTAAAATAAAAGAGAGACAATAATAAGATTGTTTAGGTATCATAGAATAAAATGTTATAATTCTAGTATATAGGTGATACTACTGTTATAGTGATCATTGGGATAGATCATGTGAAGAGAATATAAGAATATAAAACAAATTTAAAATTAAATTAAATGAAAAAAGGAGAGGGTTTACCTCTTTAAATATTCCCGTTGATAATCGTCTTAAGAGAAGGGGTTGTGGTATTTTGGAAACACTATGGGATCATAGAGGTTTTAAGGGACTAGGGGGTGTATTTTCAGAAAATTATGAGAAGAATCAGGGTTTATAGGAGTGAAGGGAAGAGGGTGTGAAAGAGTGTATTATAGTGGAGAAGGGGATGGTTTTTCAATTATTTTACTCATTATTTTATAATTTTGTTTCAAAACTATGAATACCCATGTTTCTTGAGACTAAAAGTAGTAATAGGTGATTTTTATTTCTAACAAATATCTAGTTAGATCATCCATGACTAAAGAATGAAGTATAAAATTCATTTATTTAGGATATTTCATAAATTATCAAATATCACTATTCAACAAACATTCATGTATTTCAAAATAAATACCAAAAATAACCCTAACCATTAATTGACATGTAGTGTTAAAAAATAAACCCCATTTTACCCAAAAAATTATAAATATGTGAAATTTAATTTTTTAAATAAAATCATTAATTACATCAAAATATATATTTTAATTTAAAAATGATTTTAAAATTCATTCAAAAATAAACCGAGTACTCATAAAATTATCCAAAATCACAGAGAAAAAAAATTATATTTAGTAATAAAATATATGAATATTAGTTTTATTGTAAATAAATTTATATAATTTAAAATTATAAATAAATATTTGTTACTCACAAAAAAACCAAAACTGAATTAATTATTTTTAAGACATTCAATCTCATTTATATGGGGCCTCAATTTTACATATACTATTCTGGGTGAAGTAACTATTCATAAGCATGAAGTTACTATTCATAAAGGTGGATTACTATTTATACTGGTTCATTACTTTCTATAAGGTTCATGTTACTATTCCCCAAATAACTATGTTGATCCTATTATACTATAAAAACATATTGATCACAATAGTGGATTTCTGTTTTTTGAAATTTAAATCATAGAATTGGAAAAATTATGTTTCATCGCTAGGTGAGAAATAAACAAAAGTGTTGTTTTGAAAAGACATAGTGGTGTATTTATATAACCAATATAATAATTTTATATTATTTATGAAGAAATATTACCGTAAAATATTGGGGTTTCATTTAAATAGTGAATATATTCATAACATAATATAGTATTTATTAAAATAATTATAATAGACAATATATATATTATATTTAAATATATAATCTATTGATAAAAATGAATTTTATAGAAATAATCAATATATATTAATATTAAAATATTTTATACAAAAATAATGCTATAAAATAGTATTTTTTTAGAACATTACAAAATTTGAAATCTATATATTATGCTTATTTATAACTATATATATTATTTAAAAATAATTAATATTAAATAATTTAAAATAATTAAAATAAATTACTATAGTGTTACATTATTCCCCCTTCAATAGAATTGCATCCTCACAATTCGAAACTGAATTTTGTTGGTTAGTGGTTGATGCCTGAAAATTTCCTTATGAGAAACCCACAATGGAAATATGGTTAATTAAATATCCACTTAAAAAGTGGATAATGTAAACGATGTGGTCACTAGAAAAAATGTTCTTCTGAATGGGGTGAGAATAGATTGGTGTAAAAACCTAAACATGGAAGACAAATCCAACAATGATGTTCTGATGGAAAGAGATATAGAACATGGTCAAATGAATGTTGATTACAACCAAAATTTCATTTATATTATCAAATATTATGATAATATGAAAAAATTTATACTTAAGACTCTGTTTCTTGAGATGAAGAATTATTACACTATATAGTAATATAAATATATGTTTTATTTCTTAATCATAATCTTACCCTTCGACTGTGCCTTGAACTATCAATACATAATCTATTAGCACATGTTGAATCATGTGGTGATGTAATAAATGTACCTCTAAAACCTCATACAATGATGAACTTAAACCATTCTTAAGTGGTTAAACATTACAAAACATAATTATTTAACACATTACGAATAAGGACACTAAATTTCCAAGATGAACATAGCATCAAAGATTCTCTAATTATTCACATTCCAAACATGTGAATAACTTCATCATGCATCCTCTTGAAATATGATAATAGCTCATATTACTATAAAACCTTATTGGGAACATTATTTATTCCTTGTTCTATAAATATGAAATACGTTTTTGGATATATTCTTCAAATCCAAATGTGTTATAAACTACATCGATGATTGCATAGACCACTTTTCAATAAATCAATAATCAATTCCAAGGTAGTGAGTACATATCAAAATCAATCATTTCTTCATAATTATCTCAACATAAAAAATATATAAAGGTTTGTCTTTCCCTAAATCATATGTTATCCAAAATTTTATCTTTTTACATAATATTTTTTTGGGGTCCATTCAATATATGTTCTCATGTCCTTAAATTTAAAATTACAATAGTACATTCCTCATTTATTCCAATATTCTTATAAACATTATATTTCTGATAAAATATTCAAATGACATAATTATTTAATATACATATTAATTATTCATCTTCATCTATATTATTTGATTAACTTGATAATTATACAATACCATCATTTGTGGTATAATCCTCTGATGCGTGGGACATTCATTCTCATATTGTCCCATATCCTCACAATTGAAGCATTGTACATTAGAAATGTTTCATTACCCTTTAAATCCTGAACATGGTGTCATTTGTTTCCACACATATAACAAACTCATCCCCCCTTTAGGAATTTTCTAGGGTGATACTTTCCATTATTATCACATGTGGGAAAATCCTTTATTCGCATCTTCCCTATATACATATTTTTCTCTTCCAACCATTTCTTCTCTTTCTTCCCTTAAAATACATAGGACACGTAGAATTATAAATATATCTGGTTAACACATTATATTATTTATTCATATGATGAGAATAACGTTGAGAATATTTTCCATCTAAATTATGGCTTAATTCTATGGAAGATATGATCATTGTTAAACATATCATCATGTGCATTGGTGGATTTCTCATTCCTTCATCTAGGAGACATTTTTAAATATATTAATACAGAATATAACTTCATAAATTTATGATCTTTCTATATCTATAATCATTTTATATCTCATAATGAATATTTATGCATAATAAATCGAAGAACCATATACATTTTTAATTTTTGGAGCATAAATCCATCATAATTATTTGAACAAAAAATTTCAATTATATATATAATATCTTCTTCAGTGTCAAACATAGTGTAAATAATGAATTTATTTCATGTATTATTACCCCGATTCAAGATCATAATACATTGTCTGAAGTGTTACCCCTAGGTACATTCGTGCCAGAACCACGTCCACTTGTAGTATCCAAATAGGGATGTCTTTTATGTAATGATCTATAGAATATATACCTTACATAAATTATAGGTTGTTATTATATTTTTATCCTCAATGTCTATTTTAGGGTTACGTTCCCTAACATATTTTTTATTAATTGAGTTTCCAATTTTTCCTCTAAAATTCTTTGGATGCCAACAATAACACCCCAAACCAAGTGCCTGGAGTGGCCACATTATTTTAATACAATGTTATTATTACAAAGAAATAAATACTAAAGGATTGATCGGATTAATATACTTGGAAGACTAGATTACTGTCATGAAACCCATATTACTTTGGAAAAATAAAATAAAACATGATCTAATATGAAATAAACAATATCCTTTGAAGCCAATTCATTGTATTCTTCTTTATAACAAGGGAAAATTAAAAATAATAATAGGGTGAGCTCAGATTATAAGAACGGTTATATGATACAACATAAGATATCATAATAAATAAGGAAATGTGAATAACACAATCCACTAAAGGATAAACTTGAGAGTAATATGACATGAATAAAAACTGAAGAATAATTCCATATAAATAATCACATGAAACATCACAATAATATACTAGTCAAATTATCAAATGATATACCTATTACTAATATCATAATATGGTAATGCATATTAAATACAACATAAAACTATCATTGACACCTCAAACAAGACTTATAAAAACACTATGGTAATGCCTCAACCAAAACCTGATTCTGTTTTGTCTCATGAGTACTATCGATTCAACATGGGGCAATAGGAGGCCCCACCTAAAACAAAATAAGTCTAATTAATTCCTAATGTGTCTAATAAATTATATCATTATATCAACATGTCCGATAAAACTTTTATATATTTTAATTATAATCATATATAAAAATAATCTAATAAAATAATTAATAAACTATTGAGGAAAATGATCTTTAAACATTAAAATGTTTCTCCTGCTACTATGAATCATTTAATTCTTAATTACATATAATATAACAGTAATAATATGACTAATTATTTTATATATAAAATAAAATTACATACACAACATGAACTGAATAAGTGGTGTACTTTTCATGAACCTCATATAAAGAAAAGTGAGATGAGAAAAAACCCTTTTATTTTGGAAAGTAGTGTTCCATTGGAAAACCATTTTTATTTGTAGAAAAATCAGACTTTAAAAATGTTTATCACAAAAAATAAATTTTACATAAATTGAAATTATATTTTAGGCATAAATTTTTTCCCAGTGAATTTAAATCATGTAAAAAGGGTTGTTAATAAATCTTTAGAAATAAACCATTATAGGGATTTTTAAGAAAAATATTAAAGTGATTTTAAATCACAATAGAATGTTGTTTTCATAAAACATGAAATGAAACATGATATTTCTTTATGATAAAATTTAATATTATAAAAAAACATGATGGATTAAAATAGATTATATAGTGCACTTGAAAATGGGTAATAATTCAAGAAGTTCTCTGGAATTTGGCCTGTTATTGGGGGAAATTATAAAGGGATCTATTTCAGAATATATAATTACACTAAAATAAATATGAAATGATCTGAAAAAATTATTTTGGAACATACAAACAGACTAGATAAGATTTAATCAAAAATAAATATTAAATACATTTGGGTAAGGATAGTGAAGGAATACACCGAAGGAAAAAAATAAATGTTCGGGTGGAACCCATTTCAACATTGTAACCAATCAAATCTTATGCCCCAAAATTAGTAATCAAAAAAATATTCATTTAATATAATTAAATGAAATATATTAATGATATGATACATAAATTGGACGTATAGTAAAACCATACATAATAAATAGTGGGGAATATGGAATATCTCTAAAAAATGGACGTGAGCAAAGAAAACCCTTAAAATATGTGCAAATGTCTTCTGTAAATGACCATAACGTCCTAGAATTTGAAATTTTACCCATTAATAATTAAATTAACAACATATTAGAGATGTAAATAATTTATTATAATTTTATTAAATTCATTTATATCCTTTTGATATATTATAAGCATCAATTTTGTCATACTAGTGTGTTCGTTTGTTGATATTCATGATCATTTCACTTGATTATATGTATGGGAGATCATGTGGAGTGTATATGATTATCAATGATGGAATTTATATATTTTTTATGATAAAAATTATTTTTAAATTGTTATATATATTATTTTGATACATGGTATGATGATGAATCATTAGATAATTCATTTTAAGATAATGATTTATATTTTTATGGCGGGTTTTCGATCATAATGAAATAATTGTTTTATAATATTTTGTATAATAAATAAATTATGGTTTCAGATTCCTTAAATAATATATATATAATACTATAGAATCTTTTTAAACAATAAAAATGGTTTCATGGAAATCCATTTAAGAGGAATTGATGACCAAATGTTCGTCGTCTACAAAGGATCTAAATTAGCAATTCTTGGATGATTGTTTAAGTTTTAAAATAAAAGAGAGAGAAATAGTAAAGAGATTTATGATTTATATTCAATAAAAATGATATAATTATAGTATATAGATTATACTATTGTTATCATGATATTTTTTTTCATTGGAGGTGAGGAGAAGTTAAAAATATATAACAAATTGAAAATGAAATTAATAGAAAAAGGGAGCGGGTTTACCTTTGTAAATATCATCATTGAGAAACTCTTTAATAGAAAGGGTTATGAAATTTTTTCACATTAATAGGGTACAATAGATGTGGGAAGGGAATATGTAAGAAGTATTGGTAATAATATTTAGAATATTTAAGGCTTAAAGCAATGAAGAGAATAGGGAGTGAGGTGTAGTTTTTTTAGTAGACAAGAGGAGGGGTTTTGTTGTTATTTTATTCATTATTTTTTTTGGGTCAATACTATGAATATTCATGATTCTTGTGAATTATAATAGTAGTAAGTTCATTTTAGTTTGAACCAATGACTATTTAAATCATAAATGACTCAAAAATGGTGAAAACATTCATTTATTTAACATATTTCTTTAGTTATTGAATTTCACTATTAACCAAAAATTCATGTGTTATAGAAAAATCCAAAAATTTCAAAAAAAAACCATTTTTCTATGAGTTTAATTCAAATTTGAAAATAATATTACCAAAGTAAATTTCTAAATATGTGAAATTTAATTTTTTTTACTAAAATCATTATTTACTTGAAAAATACTAATTTTAATTTTAAAACTCTTTTTATAATACATTAAAACATCAATTAAGCTATCATAAAATTAAAATAAAATCATAAGATGAAAAAATATTTATTTAGGAATAAATTTTATTATAATGAATTTTAATTTAAATAAGTTTATAAATTTATAGTTGTAAATACATATTTATTACACACAATATTACCAACACTTAATTATTTACTTTTAAAACGTTCACTATCATTTATAACATGCCTGAATTTTATTTATACTTTCATGGGTGAGGTTATTATTTAAATGGGTAATGTTTATATTCATATGGGTAAAAATATTATTCATAAGGGGGCTTTACTAATCATAATGGTCATGTTACTATTCACTGAAAATTTAAGTTGGTCCTATAAGACTTTATAATACATACTGATCCCAATGGAGTTTGTCTGTTTTTTGAAATTAAAATCACAGATGTGGAATATTTATTTTTTATGGCTAGGTTATATTAAGAAAAAACTATTTTTATGCTGACTTAGTGTTGTGTGAATATAATCTATCTAATGAATTTAAATAATTTATGAATAAATATACCATAAAATATTGGGGTGTCATTTTTATATTGAATATATTCATAACAAAATTTAGAATTTATAAAAATAATTATAACAGTAAATATATATATTATTTTAAATTAAATAATATAGTGATAATGAATTTTATAATAATAATCAAATATATATATATATTCATATTAAAATATTATTTTAAAAAAATCTGAAAAATATTACTTGTTTTTTAGAAAATTAATTAATATGAATTCTATAAGTTATAATTAATGACATCTATTATTATCAATTAAAACACTAAATTTTTATTTATTTGTAATTATTAAACAAATTAATTTGGTGTTACAATTATTCTTATCTAACAATATTAACATTAGTGTTCCAATGGATATGTGTACACCAATACTAGCATCATCTCGCACCAAAACCCGAAGTGTTCCCTAGGTAATATCATATATTAATACAAACTGATCCACCACTAATGGAAAACTCGGACACTGCACGTCAACTGCTCTGAGGATGAGACTAGCCAACGGATATGTGATCGGCATCCCTCTCCTCTGCGTGAGTCCATCCTGTGCTGCGAAGGTTCCCTTCTCGCCGGTGAAGGTGAACTTGGTCCAATCTGTGCCGACACACGGCACCCTGTGCCTAATACAGTCAATCTGAGCATGGACTGTAGATAACCATTCCATACCCAAGATGACATCGTAAGGCCTCGACGCCGCTAAAAGAAGATCCCAGACGAAGCTCTCGCCTCCTAGAGTAAGCACACACTTTCGACACCAATGCGTAATCTTTGAGTCTGCTCCCGTAAGAGTCTCTTCCCACAACGATCGAGCCAACGGCTCCGTCAGATTCTACGAGCTCCAAACAAGGGCAACAATAATGAAAGAACGACTCGCACCCGTGTCTATAAGAACTGGAGCAAGGGTGGATTGGACATAAATAGTACGTCGAATCATCTCGGGTGCACCGTGGTTGTAAGCCTCTGCTGCCAAGAGCTGAGCCTTCCTATGCCCGCCAGCTCCCTGTGGTCAGGGTAGACCTCATGGGGGTGGTGGTGGTAGAGCCTCGATGCGTCTTCCACCACCCGATGCTCAACCAGCTCCTCTTCCTCATTCGCCTGATCCCTAAGGACTGCCACGGTTGAAACTCTACCTCTTCCTGGGAGGTCCCTCCACAATCTGTTGCTTGTCTGCATGGTGGGTCTGGTAGTCACGAGCCATGTGGCCCTTCCCGCCCCATGTATAACACTGTCTCATCCTCGTAAGGCTGGCTTTGCACCTTGTGCCCCCGAAAGTCGAACCTGTGTCCTGAGGTCACCCACTAGATGGCCTAGTCCAATTGGAACCCTGCATCATCTGTCGACTACCAGCTGCAGAAGACTCCACTCTGTGTCGTCCTGCAGTGGGTATCGCTGCTGATGGCTGCCTGGCGAGAAAGATCTCCACGAATAGGGCTCGCTCTAGCACCCCCACCTATGTCGTGATGCTGAGTAGAATCGTCGATGATCTAATATCATGCCTCAGTCCCTGCTCAAAGGTCCAGGACCAGAAGAATGGGTCTCGTACCATGTCCATGGAGTTGCTTGAGAGTTTGGTAAATCTCACTGAGTACTGGGATACTTACGTGTTGCCCTACCGTAGCTATAGTAACTCCTAGATGAGCACCACATAGAGGGTGGCTAGAACGAACTCCGAGCGGAAGAGGTTCTCGAAGTCTGTCCAATGTAGAGATGTCTCGTCGTTCACCTAGAGAATCATGCTCCCCCGTCTACCTGCTTCTGCGTGTAGGAGACTCGCCACAAGGATCACCATGAGGTCAGTTGGTGTCCCTACTAATCTGAAGACTCCGATGATATCCGCAAGCAAATCGTCAGCTGCCTGAGGGTCCGCTTATTCGTGGAACCTGGGAGGCCTCTGACACTGAAACTCGTACAGTGCACTCAGGCGATGTGCACTCTCAGCTGATCAGGCTGGTGGAATTGGTGGCTCGGCGGGTAGAGGTACCGCCAGTGCCTCCACTGTAATGTGGCCCTGCACTGAGGCCTCATCGCACGATGGGCTTCCATCTCGCACAAAGCTTGTAAACCTAGCTGGCTATCATAGTGGGGCCATCCTAAAAATAAACAGGTGCGCCATGGTTAATAAAATATACCTGGTGAGATGACACAAAGTAATCAAAAATAGAAATTTCTAAACCCACATGCAATCAATGTTTTTGTGCATTGAGAGGAAAATCAGAAGTCAGGGTCCTGGTGTATGGATACGTCAGCCTCCGCACCAACACTAGACTCCCTGGACTGATAACCACACTCAATACTCTTAACATTATTGCTTCATAGAGAAGAAATTATCAGACTCCTGAGTTCTGTGGTGGAATCGACTGCTCTGATATCGATTTGTCATGACCCGTCCTTGGGGCCTATGGCGTGGCTACCCCATGCCCACCTTCCATAGGCTAGGTGTAGGTGATTAACACGAAAGGCATAAATCCTGATAAAAAAGGGAATAAATTTCCTTTAATAAAGTAGACAAAAACACAACAGAGTATGCAAGTGAATTAATCACTATGTAAAACTGGGTACAAGGTAAGTGCTGAAATAGTAAATGGGCTAGTATACAAACCCAACTGAATGTACAGTACAGCTGAATGGAATGTAAAACTACACTATGTAAAACATCAAAACCAAGTCATCCTATGGAAATCCCACTTGAAGGATGGGTACAGATAGTCTCATCGGCTCATCGGGTCTGGACGTCTTCTCAGTGTATGCCCCGCTAAGTGGTCTACCTCTGGGTACGGTCCAGCTCCACATGCCACCACCTCTATCAGTGTTGTCTTCCGTCTGCATCCAAAAACAATGTAGTGAGGGCATATCCCATGCATGGGTGAGTATACGATACTCAGTAAGGACCCTGAGACCCCAAAAGGACTCTCAAAATCAACTAAGGATAAACCACAATGGAAATATACAATCACAAATTATCAACAACACTACATGGGTATATGCCCATACATATACCTATGTCACCAGTTACAGTATGTCTCCAACTGTCGAGCCCAATCACAACCTAGTCCACATAGGAAAACACAACCCAATCCACACAAGAAAACACAACCCAATCCACACAGGAAATGCACAACCCAATCCACACAGGAATGCAAGTCAATCACATCAATGATAATGATTGAGAAAAACGTCTCAGCTCATACAGGTATACACTTTGTAAGGCGATAGAGAAGATCAGATGTAGCCGCTGATTCATCTACACTGTCAGACCCACATAAGATACAAGACCATCTAAGATGTTAGACCCACAAAGGATACATGACAAGCTACTCTTCCGAACCCATATGGGATACAAGTACAGAGGTCAATACTGTTGTACCCACATAGGATACGAGAACTGTAGTTATTTCCATCGAACGCACGGAGGATTCCAGTATGGTCATCGTTGTATCTGAACCCATAGAGGATCTATGTAAAGCCGTCCTCACTACCAAACCCACAGAGGATCCATGTGCAGTTGTCATCGTCGCAGTCGCACCCAGCAATAGGGTTCCCACACATAGCATGCTCGATTCCGGGAGGGTCCGCTGCACGAGAATGAGAGAGAGTCAATACATCAATTTTCACTATGTCTAGATTTGATGTATCCCAACGTTCTGTCTCATCAAAAGAAACCCAACGCGACAGACGATGCGTCAATCAGACACCCGGGCTGAGTGTTAGTTGCTTTTCTGTACCAAGGGCCTTGTTTTTTTAAGCTAAAACCAACCCGACCATACTCTAGCTATGCCCAAACATCAATAGGAGTAATCCAAAAGGACCGTCTCAAAAAAAGGATCCAAATGCAATTGGCGGCAAGTCAATCAGACATCTAGTCCTTAAGTTATAAGTGTTTCCGCTCCAAGGGCCCGGTTTGTTTCGAGTTCGAACCAACCCAGCCATTCCCAAACATTGCTAAAACCTCAGGTGTAATATACCCAGACGACTATCTCATTACAAGGATTCCAACTCAACAATGGTGCATCGATCGAAGTTCCTCAGCTCAAATTATGGGAAAAATACCAAAAAGGGTCCGAAGTGGGGCGTTAGGGCCCAGCCCGACCCGGCACAACCAACCCTGGGTCCGCCCGAACCGGGTCGACCCAACCCAGGTCCGGGTCCGGCCCAGTAGGGCGTGGCCCGACCTGATTGGGTGTGGCCCAGCCCGGTTGGGTGTCACGCGACCCAGTCCACGCAACCCGCCCCGACCTGGCTGGGGGGTGAGCTGGCTCGGCCAGCAGGCCGAGTAGGGGGAACGCGGTCCCCCCTTTCTTCCACGGACATGGCGACCGAAGACGAATTTCCCCCAGATCCCATGTGGCCGCAGGATCCATCCCCTCGCCGGCACAGCTTCAGCCAAGGCGGGCTCTTGTAGGCGGCGCGCCGAGGCGCCGCCACCGGGGGTTTCCGCGGGCCACTAGAGTCATTCTGGTGGTCCATTTCTGCTTCTGTCTGCGCCTGATGTTTCCTCGGGACCCGTACATTATTTTGAAGGCCTCCAATCGCCATTTTGTTCCCGCATCGACATCTCCAAATGTTCCATGAATCATGAACAGAATAGAGGTGGGTTCAGACTTGTTCGTTGGTCCGCACCCACCGCTTTAGTGCTTCAAAACATCTCCCAACAATTATATGTCATGCTGAGGGTACAATTCTCATAATGAAATATAAACCCAAAACCCTACCTCAACAAAGAAGATGAACGTCAACGTCGCAGTAGACGGCGTCACGGGGAAGAAGACCGTAGGTGTCGTCGAGGTACTCCGAGGAGGAAGAGGCATCTCCTCTCTTACCGCAGAGAAGGGTAAGGGTAGAGCATCGTCGATCTCTGAGGAACTGGCGTTCTTCATCGTTCTTCGTCTGAGGTCGGCATTCTTCGTTGTTCTTCGTCAGAGGCCAGTGTTCTTCCTCTCATAATGAAGCTCTACTCTTTAATAAAATAATAGGTTCCTCGTATTATTCAATTATACCCTTATGGTAACTCTCCCATAATTTATTCACCCCATTAAATAAAATGTGTTGAAAATTAATTAAAGAAGGGAGAGAGATGGTCCCCCATTATTAAACGCATTGGCAGTTAAATAAGAAGTATAAAGTATGAAGGTTCCTCATTAAATTAGGGGTTGACATTTAATGGAGTATTGTCAACTTAATGGGGGTTCTTAATGAGTATAGACAAAATTAAATGGTGGGGTCGTGACGGCCCCACCTCTCTAACAACCACACTTGGGTAGTTAAGGGGATTTGGTCCCCACCATTAACTACACATTAGAGGGAAAAAACACCTTCAAAATAATAATTGTTCTGTCAATTTTTATTTATTTCCTGAATTAACCCCCAAATTATCTTCTCCTCCTTTTCGAACGCAACAATGGTAAGTTTCCCCTTAAGCAATTATCGACACTGCGAGTTCATCGTTGCCCTCGGTTTTTAATTATGAGCATCGGTTCAAAAGATAGAAAAATCTCAATCATTCGTTCACTGAACGTACCCGAGCTAAACTTAGAAAATTGATTCCGGGCACACCAGGCCTTAGAATCAAGTGTCTTAAGAGGCCATAGACTCATAAAATACCAAAACATTTAAAAAAAATTCTTGAAATTTCAGGGTCATTACATATCATCTATATGATAATTAATAAAAATCATGAAAAAATAAATAATTAAATGACAAAGATTTATATATTTTAAATTCCAAATAATGTCAGGAGTTTCTATTTAAAATGTAATTATAGGTGAAAATTTGATAATATAAGTAATGGTAAGTAAATTGTTGGTCAAAAAACATCCATGATACCTTTTATCACTAGTAAAACATCAATCTCCTTCAAAAAATATCCAATTTGTCCACTCTAAAACTATATTTTTATAGTCTATAATTCAGAGCCACTTCTAATTATGAATACCTTCCATCCTATAATAATTATAAAATATAAAAAAATACCAACTTAAATTGTTACTAAGAATATATTTCATTATATAACTAGATTCTATGTTAGTTTAAAACTGAAATTGCATAAAAACACTATAAAACACACTTTTTAGATCAAAACTATAACTGATAGACTACAAGAGTATTCATCAATAAAAATAATAAGATAAATACTTCAAAAAATGTAATTACGTTTAAAAATAATTAAAAATATGAATGTTCTCATTCATGTACATGTGAATACATGTGAAAATGATGAAGGTTGAAACTCACTCTACACTATTTTTAGTGGAAATAGTGATCACAAGATTCTAATTTGAATCCATTTAGACCTAGAGGTGTATATTTTTTCCCCTAAAACCATTCCTCTTATCACTAATTTTTATGAGTCTCTTGATCCATATCATGGAAGATACACTATAGTCAACAACACATGTAGTTTTACATGAAATAGTATCTCTAGTCTATTAAATATTTATTTTATCTTTCCTCAAGACATAATTAAGTCTCCATGGGAAGGATTCCATTTTAAATAACAAAAATTACTCATAAAATCATCATAGTCAAGAACAATGGTATAAAAAATATTCAAATGAACCTCAGGTCATTGTTTATGTTCCTTCAAGATCAGATTACTTACTAAGTTGGTCCCCAAACAACCAGTCCAGATACCAACAACATCTACAAGAAAACCATTAACCATATTCAAAATCCCATCATACTTGGATATAAGATTCAATGTACAACTTATGTGATTTATTATAAAAACATGATCTATTTACAAAAAACCATGTAGGATTCGTCATAATAAATAACAACGGAGTCATTAATAATTACAACATCACAATATTTTGTTTTATAAGCAACATCATCTCCATCAAAAAATTAATTCTTTTGATTTTCCATTATTCTATTTCATATCGTTATCTACATGAATAAATTATGAAGATGTTTTTTTAATATAATTATGACATTGAAATCCCTTATACATCAACCAATATTTTCATTAGGATTTTATCTAACGTCAACTACTCTGGTATAAATTATATTCTTGAATTGAGACCATATTTTATGTGAATAAAATCAATGATGAATATTTTCACGAGTATGTATCCTGAAATCTTCATGAAAAACCGCATACATAAAAATTTTGAATGTCACAAACCAACTATGAGAATAATCAGTTAATGTGACATGAAAACTCTCACATGAATCAGGAAAAGAATTAATAAACAATGTCTAAATCATCTTTTTCTAATGTAATACGCATTCCATAAAATTTATCAACATAATCCAAAAATTCACTCATATAGGTATAGATAATTTTTCCTTCTTTATACATCGTATTCATCTCACGTTTAAGGAAAAAAATTATTTTTTCTTTTCATGGAATCATAGGTAGTCTTAATAACCTGAAACAATGTTCAGGTGTGAGAGATGATGAATATATGATTTATGTTGATTTCATCCACCCAATGAAGAAGAATATCATAGACCATTTCATTCAAAAACACTCATTAATTATTAAAAATTCATTCAATATTTTTGATCACTAATCATAGGAAGATGCACTAACATTATTGAAAATTATATCTTCCATTTTTAATCACCACATATGGTAGTTGGTACCATTCAAAAAGTCAACGTACAATAATTTAATTTCATAATTTTTTTAAACAAAATACCGAACCCTATATTTCTAGGTTTTTAGTAATATGGAATGAAATTAATTTGAAAACTGATAAATAAGATAATGAACCACATAAAAATAATTTTATTCCCTTTAAAAAATCTTAAAAAATTAATGTTCATAGTTTTCAATAAAAAATATTCCAAAAATTAAATGATGGCACAATAAAATTTTAACATAGAAAACGCAGAGTGATAAACCATGTGAACTAAAATACAAAGAATAATCTATTTATAATAAAAAATAAAAACAAAGGACTCCAAAATATGATAGGGATCTCACAAATATTACTATGATAACATATAAGATCAAATACCAAATGCATATGTCATATGAAAGAATCCAAAAATGAAGAACACAGCCGAATAGTGAAACCAAAAATAGTTCTCACCATATATAGATGGTTTTCACTACGTGAATTAATGATGTAGATGAAATACTATTAGATTGGATGAAATTAAACCATAAAGGAAGGTTAATAAAAACTAAGTATTTTCACTAGTCATATATTTGATAATAGTTGGGAGAAACCCTAACATCACTAGAAAATTAACAGAGCCACACACGGCCCATGGGATGAAAAAAGAGTGAGACACCTAAAAAATATTCCTCCTGAAATCCTATATCCATTTTTTTGTTTTAATTTTTTTTACATTTCATGTTTTGGGACATATGATGAGGCTCCCAAATATTTATTGACATTACATCTTCAAAATAATTGTAATGATAATGAACTACATCATTATTATTTTTCCATGATAATACAGTACAAATAAAAATAATATGATGACATGGTGTTAAATAAATATCAACACAACATCTTTATTCATGTTAACTAGTTCAGTTATGGATGCAATGGTTTATATTGATTTTCGTTTCATTGAGTGATGTTCGAACACAACCACATTTTGTGGTTTTTGAGTTCATTTATCATTTTTGGAAATAATAGTTTTCCAATAATAAAAATTTTATATGAAATTTACTACCCAATATAGAATTATTTAAATTTAATATAGTCAAATATTTTGTAAAACTCATCAATTTTCCCCAATGTAAATTTATTATAGACTCCAAATAACGATACAATTTCATTGTAATAATTTCATTCTAATTTTTCTTCTGATTCAATAAACTATGCTTGCCCAATCAAAGTTATAGACTCTCGTAATAATATATATTACACAATTTTCCTTAGAATAAACTACTCTATGAAATATAATATTTATTCTAAAAATGGTTCTTTAAAGAATATATCATGTATCTGATATTGAATTACAACTTTGAAAGATTTTTCTATTCTACATTAATGTTATTCGACATGCCATCACATATTATTAAATTATTACATATTATTATATATAAATTTTTGTATCATAGGTAGGCCTCCAAAAGTGGATTTCATTTTATAATAAGATACTTTAATCCCCTTACATTCCATCAATATTTTCATTTCATTGTAACTAAATAAATTAAATGTATACTTTGATTAAATTTCTATCAAGATGATTCACCGATATCCAGGAGTTCTTGAAATTTTAAAAATAAACTCTCTTTCATATAACCCATTGTTATCCAATGTAAATAAATAACCAATGATCAAAACATTTCTATGATGTAAGAATAATATATCATATCAAAATTTCCCCGAATGGCTCTCCCCCTAGAATCATTCCATAGATTTCAATGTTCAAATATATTGATGTTTGAACTATGAATATTAACAAACAATTTTATTTACTTTATTACTCAATGATTGTATAATGATCTCCAAAAATCAGACTACTCCAAGAATAATGCCCACATTTAATGACCGGAACAAAAACAAGTATCCAAATTATAACGACCCAAAAAGTTTTCAACAAAAATTCCTCTTGATCTAATTAAATGTCATATTATGTAAAATGGTTATATAGCATAGAAAATTCATTTGTATTATGATTTTGAATTTCAAAATACCATTATTAATTTTAATTGATGCTAATATAGACGTCAAATAGTTATCACATGATGAGTATATATATTGGGATTTAACAAATCCAATTTATATAAACAAAGGAAGTGATGGCCAAATCCGGTAGAATTTCTCCATACAAGGACCATTTGTTAGAGCTCATGAAGGTGGTACCGTCATTGGGATTTTATCTTGACCAAGACCAAGCCGAGATTCAACACGTTATTATCTAATTGAAACAACTATGGGTGAAGTGGAAGGTGATAGATATTACCACATGATGGATGTTATCTGAGCCACCCCAAGAGTCTGTCACCATTGCACACCTTACCCTTATGTCATATGAGGGGTTTTAAGGGGTTATGTAACAAGACCCCAAAACTATGATTATGTGCATTATTTTTGTATAGATAATATATATTGATTTATCAAATATTGAGTCACATAGGCCTCTTTATTGAATCAAAAGAAGGTAGCAATATACAGAGGAATCGAAAACAGAGATAAAGGACAGAAAGAACACCTTTAGGCCATTTTAGATCAAGTGTTCATATTGTGATGAGGTGACATTCCACGGTGCCCACAAGGATGCTTCCCTCTTATGACAGTTTTGGCCCACGTCCACGGTCCCCCTCCATCATGAATAAATTTTGCATCATCAGTATCCACTATCTCATCCAATTCACATACACGAACATCACATTGAACACCTTCCTTGATACTACATGACCTAATAATCTCAACAGAATTATGAGTACTTACCTTTATAAGATGTTTTTCTTTCTTACATCGAGCATTGTCATTCTCAGCAGACTTCACGATTGAAGTCCTATTGACACTCCATTCTGAGCACCCATACCACTTTTGATCGATAGTCTACAGAACAGTTTTTTTAATGATCTTGTCAACTGTCTGAATGTCATATGTGGTAGTCAGGTACTTGCATGTGCACTAGACTTGAGTAGCAGTATTTTGAAAATCCATCACGCTCCTTCCCAATCCAGGTTAAGGGTATTTTACCCTATGATCAGGTTTTTCATTGGTAGGATGATTTGTGCTTGTGCGCTGGACAGATACAGCATCTTGAGAGCCCTAAGGAACCTGCCAGCAGTTACCAGGTCCTAAATTCTGAGGGTCTCGCAATCTGAAATCAGGTGTGCCCTTCATAGGGATCATCTCTTTATCCAGAGGAGACAATGAAGATATTTAAACCAAAAAATTAGTCCTTTTCTATCCTAAGGAATTGGGGGTTGAGGATGAAGTCTGAAGACATAATTCTGGGTGGATTCAAGTGGTCTCCAAGAGAGTTTAATTATTTAGGAACTGATTTGCTGCAATTTAGAACATGATCATGTTTAATTTTGTGCTGAGGATTAAAATGAACCTTTTTTTATGAAGACACTTCTAATTTGTTCTTACCATTACGACTATAAGAAACCACGTTTTTCTCTTGTCACAAATTGAATTCCACCCTAATTTGAGAAGAAATTTCATTGTATTCATGGATATAAGTTGATTCATCACCCTCATCATCATCCATAATGTCTTTAGTTAAGGCATCCTTGAATAAAAAACCAGTGTGGAGACCATACTCTACTATATCAGCCCAAGACACCATGGATTTATCAACTTGTAGAACCGATGGAACCGGGCTATTTGTTCGCTAAGGAATTTTAGTGGGAAAATTCATGTCATCTGTACAACTGCTATTTAGAGCAAAGTCTGAAATAGGTTCACTGTATTAATGAGCAGTTCCTAAGTTGACATGTGAACTAACCTGCCCATTGATCGGATTAGGATTAATGGAAACAAGAACCGGAACTACCTCAACAGTTTTAGCATGATTGATTATTGCTTTACTAGACCTTCTACAACTCTAGGATTCGTGTCCTTTTTCTTATAGCTTGGACATAATAGATCACATCTACAATTATCCCTTGTGTGGAAAATTATTTGGAAAGCATCTCAAAATGGGGTTTCTTCTAATATTCAAATCTTAGAGTTATTTTATCCTAATGTGTGGATAGAATAACTTTTTCAATGAGTGTTTTTATTAGATCAACATCAATTAAAATATAAGCGAAGTGACCGTAGCTGATAAAATCAGTAGTCGTATCCATCCTTATTGGAGTTTCTTCTATTGCAGCAATATCATATAAAATTTATGGGTGCTATAAAACCCAATTTAATCCATTTACATTGATCCATATTTTTGTTCAAGTTTCCTAAAAATCATTAAAGTTTAATCTTAGGTTCCATTCATGAAAACACATAATACTCGATTGAAGGTTAATTGATCCAAAACTCCATGCTCATTTTTTCAATTCCCCAGAGGGGAATAGCAGATAGAAGAAACCCCGCCCAAGAGAAATGAATTTGAAGTCTGAAAACCCTGAAATGATAGCTAAACGATCAACTAGACTTATCATTTTCCAAGGCATCATTCCTTTCGATAATGAGATATGAGAGATGAATGAAAACATACATATTTCGATCCTTTCTAAAACTGCGCCATCTGAAGCCACAACATGAGCAGTCATCCCTTTACAAACAATCATTAGTAAATCGCTATGGTTATGTGTGATGAAAAATCAACCTGTGAACCCAGGAAAGGAGGATATCCTCTTTACCTGTTCTCGATCCTTTGGTTTCTTCGATCTAGACAAGATTTTCCAATCATTATTTGAGGTATACAAGTACTGATTCAAACTCCTTGGGTGATCGAAGTAGCTGCCATTTCCAATATTCACTAGTGAAACCCTCTTCATTTCCTCTATTGCTGCTCTAATCCACACCTAGTATCACATCATCCTTCATAGATAATATACATTCATTTAATTATTTTTACTTTATAAAAAGTTTTTAAATAAAAACTAGTTTTTTCTAGATAATATTCAATTAAGAAATCTATTTTGATGAATTAATGGATTTTTTAATTCAATAAATGTTTAATAAAATATTATTATTAAAATAATTTTTAATAAATATAAATGATATTATTATTTTTATGAATAAAATTGGAGTTTTTATTACGGTTTGAAAGCGGTTTTTGTCAAAACACAAGATTTTTCGATAAACAACCGTTTTTATTTTAAAACTAAAAATTCAAAAATTTATAAAATTATTTAGATAAAATGAATATTATTTTTGAAATCAGGAGTGTCAAAATTATACAATGGTGAATTTTTCATAATTTTCTAAGACAATCTAATTTTTGGGTAAAAATTAAATACCATTTAAATATATAAAGATTTTTTTGACATCATAATTACCACACAGTGATGTAAAAAATTAATATAAATGATATTGTAGGAACATATATATTTTACCATTAAAATAATCATACTTTTTGTTTGTTTGATTTATTTTACAAAGCCTTAGTGGGCCCTCCAGGACATATAAAACATTTTGTGTTTTTAAATTGATATCCTTGAGAGTGTGACTCACCTACACATAAGAAATCCTAATATTTTAATAATTTAGGAAATTGGGCTTATAAAATAATGTTTTCCACACCATTTTATTAAAAATCATTGGCTGGATTGTGGTTTTAATTAGTTTAATGCAATGTGTCCAAAACCTAAAAAATAAATAATTCCTTATATTTTCCTATATAATCCCACCGAAACTCCAGCTTACTCTTCCATCAAAGCCATTGGATATTGACCAAACCCATCCCTCTTTTCTATAAAATCCCCTAAAGGCTCCTCAATCTTCTAGGAAGCCTCTCCTAAGAATCTCCCAAGCCTTTGAGATCACACTTCCAATTAAGGGATTTCATCCTTTCTCATTTTTCTCATATTTCATTATGTTGGTATGTCCTTTTATTTTCAATTAAAAATTTTGGGGTATGATTTATCACCTCCCCCATACTTCTATCTTTATATTTTAATAATGATATAATTATTTATCTTTCATTAATGCCTCCCATGTACACTCATTATCGTGCTGAATTTCAATAAGGGATTTTTTTCTCTTCATTGGCATTCACGAATTTATATTGTATTATGAATATAAATTCCATAAAATATGTTAGTAAATGTGTCTATATGAGACACATTTTTTCAGTTTCATGTAAATATTATGAGAAAACCCTTTCACTTTGATAAACCATTATTATAAATTCTTATGTCACATCCTTATGCTACCAAAATTTCACCAATATTTTCCATGCCAAATTCATAGTGTATTAAATACCAATCCCATTTATCTATCAAGCATAATGATCTTTATGAACATTTACTTATTTATTATATAGTATCATTTATTAATTAAATATTCCTGTATCATGAAATAAATGATAATGTTTAATGAATCCATGTAATTTTATCAATGTGTCAAACTTATCCATGAATTAAAATGATTATGAATAGTGCGTCTTGATAGTGATCCAATGCATTTAGTAATGATTAGTATCAAGATATGTCAAGTAAAATGATTGTTTAATCATTATAATTCAAGTTAAATGAGGGTATACTAATTTTCCAGGTGCAATGAGCCTTAGTTCCTGATAATATCAGGTCAAATTTTGTTATCACATTTCCGGGTTATGATAATCATGCTATATCATGGCTTTTTGTTAATGTTTCACTAATTATCTATTGATATTATTATTTCCTTACATGTATTTTATTCTAAATGTTATAACTTTTTACTCCCTTAAGGGTCTTTATTACTCACACTTTTATTATGCATGTCCTCAGGTTATCCGATGCAATGATATGTACGAAATAATGATGTGGTCATGTAAAAGTAGTATTCAATAAGATGTTGGAATTTATTTTTTATGTTTCTTATGTATTGTTCCTATGACCCAAATAAACTAGACCATTAGATCATATATGTTTTATTAGGTGAATCATTTATGTAATTAATCATTATTATGTGTGTAATGAGGAGATGAGTTGTTATTATTGGTATGAGTGGATAGGTTATGTTATTTTTGGGAATAGGATTAGAAAACCCTAATGAAATCCCTAGGAATAAGAATAAGTCTATTAAAAAATCTGTAAAATTTGATGATTATTTAGGAAGTTGTTTATCAATAAAATACATCCTTCTTTTGATATTAGTAGGTAGAGGTTGTTTTGGCACAGTTGTATCTAGGGGTAAAACACGAAAACACCGCTTTGAGATAGACTTTAACATGAACTTGTGTATGAAAATGGGACTTGTTCCACTCTAGGTTACAAAACGCCCATCAAATATGATTTGGTAAACGTATAAGGATAGTTTTATCCATTATTAAGGGAATAAGTTAATTGCCCTTAGGAATATATGTTGTGATGTAGATCATAGAAAACATAGATTAAAGCCTATATATTCATTTGTTACAGAAATAAAATTAATTTATACGTTTTCCTTTATTTATTGGATTCCCCTTCCTAGGTTACCCCTAAAATTCCTTTTATTCTATCCAATGCTCGGTAATATGAGGACTCAGTCTAACAAAAGATACAATGATCAATCAGACTATTGTTCTAATGAGATTCCCAATCTAATGGGAGCAGGAATCCCATAAATTTTCAAAATACTCTCTATATTAAATCATGCTCTGAATAGAATCATGGGTCAAGAAGAAAATTAAACATCCCCTAATAATGAACAAGTCACTATCAATAGATTCATGAGAAAAATTCCTCCATCTATTGAAGGATCATTAGATCCCTCAATTTCTAGACAATGGATCAACTCCATTAAGATGATATTCTCCATCCTTCAATGTTCTAAAAACTAAAATATCCTTCTTGCTACTTATCATAAGGAGGGTGAAGTTGTTCAATGGTGGACATTGATAACAAATTTGATGCCTAAGGATGAGTTTAGGATGTTGGAATGGAAGTTTTTCTTCAAAAAAATTGATAAATATTTTCCTCACACCCTCTATATTATGATGGAAGGGGACTTACATTACCTAAAGAAAAAAGATGATGAATCCATCAGAGCATATGGTGAAAATTTAACAATGCATTCATGATAAAACTTTAGCTTGGTCATTACCCATGAATTCATGGTTGACCGCTTCTTTGGTGGGAAAAACCTATCCAATGGAAATACCTAGAAATACGTGACCTCGAGAGCTATGAGGAAATTTTCATATGATACATCAATGTTGAAATGGTGATCATAGAATCTCATGGGTATCAAGGGGAAAATAAGCATAAGGTTGAATTCAATTCAGGTGGTCTGATGGATAAATCAAATGGTGATAATAAAATATAGCACCGTACTTGCCAAAGGTACGGCAAGAATCACCCCATAAATTTCTTTAAGGGGATAAGGAAATTCTTTATGTGTGGAAGAGAATAGAACCCGGAAATTAACTGCTAAAAAGAAAAACAAGCAGTATGATAGAGGAGAGGAGCTCTTCGTTCGACCATCAATGCATTATTCACTGCTTCAACTGAAATGAATAGGGGAACTTTGCAAACCAGTGGCCCAAGACAAGGGTTTTTGTAGGCAACCAACAACCTCCAAGGTAGCAAGGGTGATATTTTTCCATCACTACTTCCAAAGTGATCCCTGAAACCATAGTGGTGAATGGTATGATAATTATTCATTTATGAATAGTGAACATAATTTTTTATTCTTGTTCTACACAATCTTTAATATCACTAATGGTTAGTAAAAAAATACCAACACCATAGAAAAATAGGGATGTAAAGATGTCGATGATTACAAAAAAGGGGAAATCATTGCAACCAATGAATATACATTTCCACATTCAAAATTTGTGGTATGAGCCTCCCAAAAATCCTTGTTATAATCCATTTGTTGTAATTTTATTCAATTCCTTGAATTTATTGGCTTTCCTTATATAGTGCCAACATGATGTTACGTGAGGGGAAAATCACTCTCCATATGGAGAATCGACCCCCAATTATGTACCAGTGCAAGGAGGAGGATTATTCTTCTTTATCACAATCATCTCATCTGTGAATATTAATACCCTAATACCATGTGTATCTGGCTCAGATGATTGATTCCATGGGAGAAACCATCCTTGAAGGCATTCCTATTGTGAGGGACTCCACTAAAGTGACACCCAATGAATTTTTTGGCCTTCATCCTATAAGAAATTTTGAATTTTGAATTGATCTAATATCATGGGAATTTAAAATATCCAAGACTCTATATATAATGGATAGTTTGGATAATAAGGACTTGAATAAACCACAATAGGAGAATCTGGATAAAGGGATTATACCCCAAAGTGCTTCACCATGGGGTTCCCTAGTCCTCTTCATCCAGAAGAAGGATGGTTCAATGGGACTTTGAATTGATTATCGTGAGATCAAATAAATCACTATAAAGAACAAGTATCCTTTTCCACAAATTGATGAATTGTTCGATAAGCTATGTGGAGAACAATACATCTCCAAGGTTTATTTTTGGTCGGGATATTTCCATGTAAGGGTGAAGAAGGATGATATCCCCAAGACTAATTAATGTACAATGTTCATGCATTATGAATTCATAGTAATGCCTTCAAAATCACTAATGATTCATAAATCATCGTGGAATTGATTAATAGAGTCTTTTGAGATTACATCATCAAATTTTTGGTAGTCTTTATTGAAGATATTCTAATAAACTCAAAAATGAAGGAGGAGCATGGGGAGTATCTAAGAACTCTACTAGAGACATTGCGAAGGGAGAAGCTCTATGAAAATTACTTCAAGTCTATGTTTTGGTTAAAGGATGTCTCATTCATATGTCATATCACCTCATGTAATGGGATGTTTATCAATCCCTCTAAGACAACTGTAATTGAGGGAAGGATGAGGACATCATTAGTAATAGAGATCCAATTATTCCTAGGGTTACCTATACATTATCCCTGATTTTTGAGAAATTTATCACAATTATCAAACCATCATGCCAAGATAACTCAAAAGGGAGTAATATTTTATTGGAGCAATGACTGCGAAGAGAGATTCATGGAGTTGAAAATGTGTCTTATCATTGCATATGTGCTCACATTATGCACATGTAGTGAACTTTTAGTGGTATTAAGTGATGCTTGGTAGTAGGTTATGGGTTGTGTGTTTTTGAAAACTGAAAAATCCATTGCCTATGCTTCAAGGGAATTCAAATTTCATGAGAAATTATATAAAAACATGATCATGAGTTTGGTGCAGTACTCTTCTCTTTGATAAATTGGTGGAATTGCCTTTATGGGGAGAAGTGGGAAATATACACGGATCACAATGGCCTCAAATATATATTCTCACAGAAATAGTTCATTATATCCCAATGAAGGTTTTTAGAGCAGATCAAAGACCATGACTACTCAATCCATTACCACCCTGGGAAAGCGAACAAGGTGGAAAATGATCTATATGGAAAGGACCAAACAATTATATCAATGGTGAGAATATAAAAGGATCCAATATTCATATATTTTATGAAAATGGACATGGGAATCATAAAAAATGGAATATAATCAATCCTTTCACAAATAGTTTCTCAACTATCGATTTTGGAAAGGTTAAAGGAAGCTCAAAAGGATGGTGTGGGAATTCATAAGAATGTGGAAACTATCAGAAAATGGAAATATTTTGAGTTCAATGTTAATGAAGAAATAATTGTGAGATTTGGGTCAAGAATATGTGTTCCATCAAATATAGAGGTAAAAAAATATAGATGATTCACACAATTCGTATTTCACCATTCACTGAGGTAATAAAAAGATGTATTGAGATCCCTAAGATCCTTTTTGGTGGGATAAAATGAATTTGGAGATAGTTATGTATACATCAATGTTCATGGTATGTCAGCAGGCGATGGATGAGAGGAAGAAGTCTAAGGGGATGTTGCAACCATTACACTTACCAGGATGGGAATGGATGAACATCAGTATGGAAATTGTCTCTGAACGTCTGAAGACATCTAAAGGAAACAATTTTATCTGGGTGGTTGTCGATCTTCTTACAAACAGTTTACACTTCGTTGAAATTAGTGATGGTTTCTCATTTGATCAATTGGAATAGATGTATATAAAAATAGTGGTAAGGTTTAATGGAGTACCACGGTCTATTGTATCTGCTCAAGATCCAAGATTCACCTTATTGTTCTGGAAGAGTCTGAATCATGCTCTGAGTATTGATGTGAACATTTATATGGATTATCATCCTAAAACTGATATCCAATCTAAGTGGACTATCCAAACACATGAGGAAATATAGAGAGAATTCCGAATGTACTTCAAAGGTATATGGGATCAACATCTTCCTCTAGTTCAGATTTCGTAAACAAAAAGTTTCCACTAATGCTTCCAAATGTCTCCTTTGGAAGCCCTTTATTAGAAGAGCTATAGGACACTGGCATGTTTGGATGATGTTGTGGAGCGAAAACTCCTAGTTACAAAAAATTGTTGAAGATTGGTTGAGAATTTTAGGACCATCTAGCAGCACCTTAATGCTTCTCCAAGTCAAAAAAGTGCTTTGTTGATAATTGCCGACGAGACCTAGATTTTGATGTGAGAGGCATGGAATTCCTCTGCATATCACCATGGAAAAGAGTTATGGGATTTGGGAAGAAAAAACAACTTAGTCCAAGGAACATCAGCCCTTTTGAGATCCTTGATCGCATTGTAGAAGTGGGTTATCAACTGAAACTCCCAACAAACCTATATGAAGTACATTATGTATTCTATGTATCATTATAGAGTATTTATATACCAAACCCATCACATGTACTCAATCCAAAGGTGGTACAGTTGGAGAATGAAAAATCTTTTGAAGAGAAGAATTTGATGATATTAGATCATATAGAAAATGATCTATGAATTAAGACAATTCCCCCTATCATGGTGTTGTGGATAAACCTAAAGTTTGAAGAAGAAACTTGAGAATCAGAGGAAGTGATGAAGAAGAGTTACCCTCCTTTGTTTTAGTGTGGGAAATGGAAATTTAGAGGGATAAATTTCTTCAGGGGTGGAAGATTGTAACGAAGACAAATATTAGCAATGATAATTCATCTTGATCTAATTAAATGTCTTATTATCTAAAATGGTTATATAACATATTAAATTCCTTGGTTTTATGATTTTGAATTTTAAAATAAAATTAATAATTTGTACATTTTCTAATATAGGCTTTGAATAGTGATTACAAGGTTAGATTTAATATAAGGAATTTACAAATCCAATTTACATAGACAAAGGATGTGATGGCCTCATCCAGTAGAAATGCTCCCTACGAAGCCCATTTTTCAGGGATCATACAGGAGGTTCTATCATTGGGCTTTTCCCTGGACTAAGCCCAAGCCAAGCTTCGACATGTTATTCTCTAACAAAACTACCAATGGGAGAATTGGAAATTGATAGAGATTTCCACCCAAGAAATGTTATCAGAGTCACCCCAAGAGTATGTAAGCATTACACACCATACTTTAAGTTCATATAAGGGTTTTTTAAGGGGTTATGTAATAATACCCTAACACTGTGATTATGTGCCTTATTTTTCAGTAGATAATATACATTCATTTTATTATTGTTTCATTAAAAATATTTTTTAAAGCACAAATTGTATTTTATAGTTAATATTAAATTTGATAAATATTTTGATAAATTAATGTATTTTTTATTTTAATAATATATTAATAAAATATTATTACTAAATTAGTTTTTATTAAATATAAAATATCGGGTAATTGTTATTAATATAATTATAATTTTCATAACAGTTTAAAGCTCGTTTTGTCAAAACCTATGAATTTTCAATAAATTTTTGTTTTTATAATAAAAGTAAAAATTAAAATATATAGAAAATTACTTAGATAAAATAAATATTATTTTTTGAATCAGGGCATCAAATCTATCTACTGTTTAATTTTTCATAATTTTTTGAGAGAGTCGAATATTTGGGTAAAAATTAAATACCGTTAAAATATATAATGTGATTAATGACCTCATAATGTCTGAATAGTGATGTAATAAAATATTATAAATGATATTTTAGGACAATATATGCATTAACATAAATATATTTTGATTTAAGGATTCATTGATTTAATTTATAAAGCCTATGTGGACCCTCCGAAACATACAAAACATTTTTTATTTCTTAATTGTTTTCCTTGAGAGTGTAACTCACCTCCATGTCTGCAAGACTAATATTTTAAAAAGTTATTACATTGGCCTTATAAAATAATTTTGTCCACTTTAAATTTTAAATACACATGGTAAAAAATCAAGGGCTGGTTTTTGGTTTTAATTAGTTTATTTTGGGGTGTCCAAAACCTAAATAATAAAGATTTCCCTCTCTTTTCTTATATAAACTCACCCAATCCCCCACATACTCTTCACTCAATGCCTTTGGAGCTCAACCAACCCTTTCCCCCTCTCTCCATAATCCTACCAAGGCACCCCATTATCTCATTAATTCTCTCTCAAAGTTCTCCCAAGCCTTTGGTATCACACTTCCAGGTAAGGGATTTCATCCTTTCTTATTTTTGTCCAAATTTCATTTTGTTTCTATGCCTTTTTATTTTCATTTAAAAATGTTGGGGTGTGATTTCTCACTGCTCCCACACATCCAACCTTATTTTTTAATGATGAGATACTTATTTATTTATTATTAATGCATCCCATGTACACCCATTACCATGTGGAAATTTCATAATGGATTTCTCTCTCTTCATTTTCATTCATGCAATTATTTTGTATTCTAAATCGAAATTCCATTAAATATTTTTAGAAATGTATCTATATGACCCAATTTCTGTAAATCTCATATAAATATTGTGATACACCCCTTTATCTCTCATGAAACATTTTTTATGAATTGTAATGTCACTTCGTTATGCTACTGAAATTGCACCATAATTTTCCAGGCCAAAGTCATTGTGTAATGAATACCATGCCCATTTCTATATCATGGACATTCACCATTATGAAATTTATCTTAATGATTATATAGTTTAATTTATGAATTACACATTCCTTTATCATGAAATAAATTATTATGTTTAATTAATCCATGTTTTGTGATACATGTGGAACAATTATGCATGAAATGAAATGATTAAGAATGGTGCACCCTGATAGCGCTCCAATGAATTGGGTAAAGATTATTATCATGATACGTCAAGATAAATTTGAATTTACTCATTGTAATTCATGTTGAATGAGGGATTAATCATGATATTTGTGCAATGTGGACTGTATCATACTAATATCATGCTAAATGGTTTTACCATATTTCCATGTTATGATAAGCATGATATATCATGCCTTTATGTTCATGATTCTCTCATGCTCCATTGATATTTCTATTACCTAACATCTATTGTATTATTCATGTTATGAATTTTTAATCCCTTACTAGTCTTTATTTCTAAACATTTTATTATTCATTTTCTTTTATTATCCCATGCAATGCTAACTATGAAAGAATGATGTTGTCATATAAAATATGATTTCAATAAGATGTTTTGTTTTATGTTATAAGTTATTATGTAATGATTTTATACATAAAATATATTTTTCCTCTAGAACATGTATGTTGTATCAAGTGAATTTATTATGTAATAAATCATGTTTAAGTATGTAATTAAGATTATTGTGGTTATACTAATAATTGAATTTATAAATAAACTATTCCCATGGAAAACAACTTAAGTTGTAAACTATTTGATAATTTATAATTCAAATGCATCCATTAAATATTCTAATCATAAAGAAATGAAAATAAATAAATATCAAATAGAAATATAATAGTAAATATTATTTTTTATTCTATATCACACTATAAAGCTATCAGGTTTATTTTTATTGATGTGTTTGGTCCACTAGATCTAGAGTGAATCACAAATTCTATATATGATGAATTTGATCAGCTAAATTTTAAGATTTATGAGGTGGAAATATTATATGAGACTACTTCAAACATTTAATAGTAATTTTTTTTATTTTAAGTCATCAAAAATTAAATTAATAATGTGGTTTGCGGGTCAGATTTATTTAATAAGAATATTTTTCCTTATTCAATATAGATAAACACAAAAATTAGTTGTTGCTGATCATTTTATAGGGGGATGTCTAAAACAACAAACGTTTTTTTACATTATAATTTTTTTAAATTTCAAGGTAGTTAAATTTATACATGATCATATAATATCATTATAATATTGAGTTTCTTGTAATATTATTCCATGGATAAATTTTATTAGGATACAGAACGATATATTATGATAAATATTTTAAAAAATTATTATCTAATTTTATTCCAAAATATGGTTTGTATTTATTGGAAATGTTCTTCAACAAATGATTATCCTTTAGTTTCGTGGGAAATGCTATATTTTTATTGAATTTTTTGTGTTTTATCGTGAAATAAATATATTATATCACTAAATATAATACAATTTGTTTATTTAATAATCAATAATCTAATGTTAGTAAATTCTTGTAATTATAATATTAAAATTAAAATTTTAATTTGATTATGAGACATAATTTTGATTTAATATAATTACGAATATTGGAAAAGAATTATTATTTTTTCACCTCATATAATTTCTTATAATCTAATAGGTGATAGTCAATTTTTTCAATTTTCCAAGATGGGGTTTTCCATAAAAAATAATGGATATAATATTTTATTGATATATTTAAATATATAATAAGGTTGATTGGTAATATAATGGCATGTAAACTATACCTCAATATCAATATAATCATTAATTGGTCAGGAATGAAATTATTGATATCATTACATTATTAATAAATTCTTTTAATAATGTTATACCTAACCATATTACCTAGTTCCACTCTTATAATTTATTCTCCCCTTTCTTGGTAGATAGTATCAATTTATATTTATAATACTACTTCCAAACCTTTGAACCATTTAAATAACAACCATTTCAATAAATAATCTTTTTAAATAATCATTAGTTTATTCACATGTCATATATATGATTTCTTTATACCACCACCAAACATAATCATATTCCTTTGACACATTTTTTAGTGTCAGAAAATGAAATAAGCCTTTAGAAACAACTAATAATTATTGTGATATCCAACCTCATCACTGTAATATATATGTGTTGGTAAAAAAGTTATTTTTACCACAGCCTTGATGATGGGTTTTAATTAAAAATTACCTCATTTTAGAGGGAACCTAGATACCATTATTTATATATAATTTATTTTAAAAGATAACGATATAAATTCATTCAAACAATTTACAAAAAATAAAAATAAAAAAAATAGTTATTCAAATTTTATACTAATTATCATTGTCTAATTTCACATGAAATTGTTATTTTAACTAGATTAATACTGTATAATATTTCTACCAATAAAAATACCTCAAGAAAATTTTATATATACATCATCCTGGTTGATTCAGATGAATCATATCCTACTATTTTATAACATTAGTTTCCCATTTTAGATATTTTAGATTCTTTTGTCAATGATATACTATTCATTTAAATTAGTTTACTCATTGTAGATATGAAGGACTTGTTTGGAGCCATCGACCATGGAATTTATGTGTTATAATATTTCCTATTGGATAACTAATAAATCTTACTAGAGGAAGTGGAATGATTAGACAAAAATATCAAACCATGACCCCATAATTGGAATCTAAAAAACACTAAGAGACCGCATTCATGTGATTTATGATTTCCTATAGTTTTTTGAAACTCTTTAAAAATTATAATGTCCTGATGTTTCTAATATTATGAGAATTTTTTTTTAATTTTAGAAAATATAATTTATTAATGGATTTAGAAATTATAAATCATCAGAACACATTATCGGCGTTTATAGAACTAATAAATCACTATAATGTTAATAGATGAGTGAAAATGAGTTATTAATGTGTGGTTTCAAAATAATTTATTTAAAATAATGAACATGATTTATTTTGATTTTTTTATAAAAATCCACATATAAAATTCATGTTATAATGAAAAAATATATAAAAATTGATGAAAACCATTGAAATAACTATTATGGGATATAAATTCATCAAAATTATCTTCAATGACAAATTTAAATTAACAAGGAACACCCATTATCAATTATTTTCAAAATTTTATTTCAATATCAAAAAAATTCTTCATAATCTAATGTAACTATCATATGATACTTTTAGAATGATCATATCATTAATAAATTAATGATGTAGATGACTGAAGGACAATATCATGTCTAGGTTGAATGTTTATGGGAAAGGATTATAATTCTTCAAAAAAAACCGTAGACATGTGTTATAAAACAAATCAATCCTAGGTGGGAAATGGATGAAAACTCCCTTCATGTATAAAACGACTTGACTCCCACATCTTTGAGCAGGTGCCTTAATTTTTTATATTTTCATCGATACAATGGGTCAAATACCAATGTATAGGTGATTTTAGTATTATTGGATAGATAGATAAATACATAATACCCATTTTACTTTGGAAACATATTATAAAAAAAATACAAAAAATTTAATTGTATCCTTGAATAACCATTAAAATATATCATATTCATACTATGGGGAAAAGGAAACATAATAAGACTATTCTCAAATTATTAGTAAGGGTAAAAACTAGTAGATTTTATCATGATTCAATAACCATAATTAATATGGAAAGGTAAATAAATTAACATACATTATAGTTAAATAACTTTGATAGAAATATATATAAAGAATAATAAATACAAAAAATTGAATAACTAAAAACACATTAATTATATTCATTATAGTTAGACTGAAATGCATTCAATGATAATTTTTTGGTGGAAATATAATTTATAGTAAGATAAATTAATTCTCAATGAATTATATTCATAAATGTTGGATTTTATGTCTCTCACACATGAAAATCATTAATATCGATATTTATCTTCAAGGTAGTGTAAAACTATAGGTAGACACTTTTTAAACAATATCCACATAATTTGTCTCATGAGAAAAATCATTTCATCATTGGAATATATATAAATAGGACCAGTGTATTTTTTCATATAAAAATCAATCCACTTATATAAAATAATTTATTTAGATCGTGAATAAATTTTTTAGACATCAAATATTTTCTATTGAATACAGGATACATATTTTTTAATATTTCCCATGTCAATCCAACAACATTTAATAGAAAAATCAAAATGTAAAAATGTTGTAATTATTAAGAAATATATAAACCCATTGTACATGAATATTTATAATTAAGAGAACATATATTTATAATAAATAATGATAGAAAGTAAGTGATTATTTCCAGAGAAAGTTATAAATTAATAAATATTGTGAGAATGTAAAAAGACTATTACCACTTGGTAATTTTGATTTCAAATACCATGGGATGAAATAATGAATTTGTAATCATAAAATAAAATGAATTGTGAAGTAATAATGATATTACATGTAAAATTGGAAATCTATACACCACATAAAAGTGAATTGGTGCAAAATAATAATTTATTCTCAATGGAATATACATTCTGAAAGAACCCTATACCTATGGCTTCATTTGATTTTTATGTTATTTAAAACATATTTAGTGGATTTAAAACATTTATTTATATATTGAAAAACTATTTAATTTTTATAATATCATATATTATACATTTATAAAATCTTTTCACATGTTCATTAATAATAATACATTATTTTTGTTGCTTTTGGTGTTAATTTCCTTGATTTATCATTTAGTTTTCACAACCTGGTTCTGGTTATTGAGAATATTATATATTTTTATAATCCAAAAATAATAATCATGGAAAAATTATCATATATATATATATATATATGTAATTTATATATTTAATAACAATAATGAATTATGATATTGAGAAGTGATGTATGTTATAATTATTTTATAACACATTTTATGGAAGTGATGGTGGTTTTAGGTTATAAAAGTAATATATAGAAACATTAAATATATATAAATAAAATTTAATATTATATTATCATGTTATTTATAATTGAATAAGGTGTAGGAACAAGTAAAATAATAATTCTTGTTAATAACGTTAAATCATGTTCATGAATCCTATTTATGTTTGTAAAAAAATTCCTTCTTAGTTATTTTTACCAAACAAATAAGGATACAAAGACTAATGGAAGAAATATCAGAATTTATTAGGGCATTTATTTGTCAATCAAATAGGTTTTGAAGTATTGAAGTTGAGATAAGGGTTAGTGACCTTTTTAAAATGAGGTGGGTGGCACATTACAATTTTCTAAAAAAAATGAAATTCTCCCTCAATTTTCTAATTTACTATTGCTCATATAATTGAAAATTATAAATAATATATGTTTAAATGTTGGAATATGGTCAGAAACTAGAGTTTAGATGAATATTTATGTCAATTTAACCCCAATGTTCTTAGTTTATAACATCAAAAAAAGTATTTTTATTAACTTAACGGTAGTAATTAATTTTTACAGTTCTTACTACATTATTTGGTCATATATTTACTTATTGATATAATATAATATTATTTATTATGATTAATATAATGGTATTTTTTCCAAATTCCATTAACACATGTGAATATATTTATATTATAAAAGTATTCAAGCAGACACTGAGAGAAAATGAGTTTAAAAATGGTCACAAGTTTATAATGTATTAAATCAAAATTCAACATGAAAAATGATCCAATGACCTATATATAAGTAATTTATAAAAATTTAAACTAATATTCTATTAAAAAAAATTAAAATTTATTTTTCACTATAAATAATTTTAATTGAAAATTAGTTTTCAATTAACATAAATTATATTCCATTGTTCATTAAAAAATGAATACTTTCAGAAAAATATAAATATATCACCCTAATCTAATTTTGACATTATTATTCAAAATAAGATAAAATTTTCGGTTAATGATTAGGAATATATTATAATGAATTTTAAATAATGTCTGAAATCATACCTAAACATTCATTTGGAAAAAATATGTATTTCAGAAAAAATTGCCTTTTATATTAAATGATTTTTAATTTTTTATAATAAATAGGTAATAATAATTTTCATAATTATCTATTACAAATAATACCCTCCAATATAAATTCTATGTTATATTGGTCTATTTAGACTAATAATTTCATATAATATTTTCATTTAAACTCGGTTTTCTGTGCATCATAAGATAATGTTAAAATAATATATATTATAAAAGAAATATGTTATACATCCTTAGAGTTTTACATTCTTACATCGAAAAAACATTATTCATCAATATTTAATATATGATATATTATAGATAGATCAGTGAATTACTTCATTATAACCTCTATTTCCCATGTTTCTTCCTATTTGTTTATTTCTCTAATGTAATATTATTAGAGGTGAAATCTAATTTCTAAATATATGATCTCTTGGCTACATAATTGGGGTGGGTTATTCATAGTAGGATTGATCTAATACATAATCTATTTAATTTGAGTTATGAACAAAAATTTGTCCTATAATGTGCTTCATTGAGAATTATATATGAAATATATCCTATAATTTTTTACATATCTTGTGTGATTTATAGACAATGTTCTATAATTGTAATTATTTCAAAAATTTCAATGCGTCTGATGAACTTGGGTCTCAGTTTTAATTTCTCGACAATCCTTATAACACCATTCCTTTTAGATTCATTCACACTAAAATTATCTCAACATGAAATTCTAAATCATCCCCATTATTACTGGGATAACTCTAATTCCTACATTTTGAATGTTTAATTTGATCCAAAAAAGTGTTTTCCTTTGTTATTATCTCTTCAACATGTTTTGGGACTACCAGTTTCCATTATCCAACATCCTCCCAACATGTTGACTTATGAGATATATTTCTATACAATGATTACAAAAACACTATTTTAATATATTAATGGAATCTATTTTTATAATAAAACTCTGCTAAAGGTAAAAACTGATCCCATAGACCTTGAAATTCATGTGAGTATTACATTAATAGTACATCCATTATTTTTATATCCTTTTAAAATAGTTAATTCCATTGAAGATGGTAGGTGGTTATCAAATGAATATCAATACCAATATCCTTTTGAATTATCTTCCAAAATTTAGATGTCATGTGGGGATCTAGATCAGACATGACTAATAAATGTGCACCATGAAGTTGGAAAAATTCTTTTATATAGATCCTTTATGAGGCACTTATAAGTTAAACATTCTATAATTTTGAATAAATGTTCACTTTTGGTAATGAAATCAATAATAACAAAATTTTCAACATTAATTAATTGATTAACTTATATTTCTATCACAACTTAAACATTAATGTAATTCAATTTCAATGCATAAATATATATAAGATTCATTGACTCTCTAGGGTGATATCTCGTATCTTTCACTTTTTGAAAAACTAAACCATTAGACACAAAATAAAAAAAAATATTCTTTATTCCATCCTTCAAAAACTTTTCCCTGAATTTCTTATACATATTTAAAATACTGAGGTGTATAAAGATATTTTATATTTTAGAATCAACAAAAAAATACCTAAATATACTACATATGAGTGCGACACATAATCACTTCAAAAATTTTAAACACCATCCTCACAAATGATGTCTTCTAATTACCCATCATTCACAAAATTATTTTTCATATATATTTTCTCATTATAATATTGAGTAATATACTTTTTCATAATAGATGTGAATTCAAACTAATTTTAAAAAATCAATATTTATCCCCTACCGTAATAATTTTTTCATCAATTATTAGTAGATCCAAGAACATAAGATCCCCTTCAATTTTCATTTTTTTCAGAACTGAATTATATTTCTTACAAATTCATATTATTCAGTATTTTCATTCCTATGGGTTATCTTATTGAGAAGTCATATTCTTTGTGTAACATAAGAAATTTTTTCCTCATGTTGAGCTCTTTCTATGAGAAGACGTATTTTTTAATTTTATGATCTATTTATATCTCACATCAATCACCATAGAAGAAATGTATACCAATATTCAAATAAATGATAATAGATTTCATAACAAGATCATGGGTTAGATATTTTTACCATGAGTATGATATTTCCTTGATTTATATGAAAAAACATTTTTAATTTTCAATTGAAAACTGTCATGTCCTATATTTGATGAGTCATTATGTATTTGAAAACATCATATCTAGATGTAACATTAAAAATTAGATCATTGAACAATATCCTATTTACATAATGAAAATGATCATAATATTTCATTATCAATAAAATATTATACCCTTTTAGTATAAAATTTGTTAATGGGTTAGAAAATTTTGAGAAAATATTAATAAATAACAGTTAGTAACCTATCATACCTGTTATCCTACATACTTCAGTTTTGTTTGTTTGTATAGGACACTATTTTACTACATTATTGTTATTAGGATCAACTAAGATTCCATTATTAGAGATAATATTTCCAAATAAAGAAACTTCTTGATTAATGAAATTACACATACGAAATCATCCATATAAATCTTTATTTATAATCTTCTCAAGAATGACCATCATGTGATTCTCATGGTCCTATTATATTTTAGAATATCAAAAAATATAATTAATGAATTCTGTATTAAAATTACTAATATATTACTTGAATAATGTATTAATTAGAACCATAAAAAAGGTTGAATATATGAATCAATATGAAATAATCGTAAAACATAATTTTCAAACTTTTTAGAAAAGTTATCTTTAGAATTATTTCCTTATTTTCATATAATTGATGATATCAAGAATGAAGATCATCCATTGATAAATGATTTTATCTATTTTGTTTATTAAATAAGCTATCATTTGAAGGAAGAGGATAAATTTTCATTAACATAATAGCATTTATTTCCCTATAATAAATTGATTAGCTGGTGGATCATTAATTCTTCTTAACAATGAGAACATGGGATACCCATAGTGAAATTCTTTGGTGAAAAAATAATTATTCACCCAACTCAAATACTTGTTTCGTCAAAAACCACTAATTCCATGTCACCCATTCTATTGCATGTATTTGATATTGAAATTGCATTTAGGAACAAGTCAACATAATATAATATCACACTCGTGGTAATGTCTTGGAAATTCATAATTCATTCCTATAAAATATGAGCTTCCTAAAATTGAAAATTATAACATCAATACCCAAATAATGTTTTACCTTCTTCTTCAAGAATATAATTTAGTACAGTTATAGAGGGCAGATTTAGATATGAATTTGATGATGTAGTCTCCACTTAAAATACATTTAAATCAAAAACATCCTCAAAAATTGTAATAAGCATTTTCATGACATAAATTTTTAAATAATGATTTGATAGACACTCCATAACATGGATTATAAAAAAATCAACCATACATAGGATAATTTGGAAAAATATATAAATTGATTATCTATCATAATGAGGACTTCCTGAAACATCCTTATTATAATGAAATTTTCCTTAGGATATTTTACTCAATAAGACATTCCTAAATGAAAGGTAAATGTATAATTTTCATGGAAAAATTGAAGATACAAAAGAGTACAAGATACCAAAATAAAAAATAGAAAATTTTAATGCTATAATTAATGTATCATCAACCACATCATTAGGTAATTCTGATTTAACTATAATAATCTCATATGTTTTGTCTTATCCTCTTAAAAAAATCAATGTTGGATTTCGAAGATATTTTGGGGAATTATTTTATATATTTCCCCATATCCATATAGTTTAAACACTTAATAATATGTTTTCCATTTCACCATGCTAACAACAAGCTCCCAAAAACATTAGTTACATCTTAGGGTGATTCATTTCATATTCTTCACATGGTAGAAATTGATGTGTTTTATTGATGTCGTTTTTCTTATTCCATTTTACATGGTGTTTGGATAAGAATTCACTATATTGAGAAATATTTTGAGATATAATCACCATTATAGACCATGTATTAATCCATAGAACGAAATTTTCTATCATTCATTCCATGAATAATATTTAATCCATAGGGTTAAAGGTTTCCAGAGGAAATAAAGAAAATATGAGTGGTCTAGTCTACCTTTGATATAGTGACATTATTCAGAACGGGGATGAAAGGATGAACGAGTGTGAAGAAACTCAATCTTCTACACCAAGGAGATGAACAAGTAATGACTACTCTTACCATCCATGACTGGTGTGTAATAGATCATCCCTTTAGCAGGACAAAGGTGTGATTATTTCCTTCAAAAAGGACAGCAGGATTAATCAAACATGAACAGCGAAACCTCTACTGGACCAGATGTGGAACATTGAGCAATGTGATTATTTCTTGAGGTGGCATAAGTCATCCTTTTAGTGGGAATCAGTTATGTCAGAAGGGTAATCTTCTGTGGGATGCAGAGATGACTATGGGTATTATGACATGTAGTCCTGTAGTGGGCTGTTTGGTTTGTGGTTGTTTAGTAGATTTTTTTTAAATGTCTCAAATCGTGTTAAGGTTTGTGTCTTGGGTTTTGCGGTTTCTCAGATTTCCTAAAACAATTTGGAAATAAAAAAAATCAATTTTCAGTCATATGTAATCCATATAATACCATACAATACTTCTAATGTTATACTCATACTGAAAAACACATTCTTTTTAATTGTATTTAATCTATGGAACATTCTCTACATATCGGTTTTTTGATCAGGAGGGAAGTATTTAGTAAACAATATCCCCTTAATATAATTTCATTCCATATGTTCTATTTTAATTTTCCTCTGTGGTATTCTAGATCAATGAAAACTATTGATCACAATTACCTAAAATACAGTAAACTCAATGTGTATCCTTACGACAACCTCTTCTTTAATACAGACATAAACATGATTTATTACAAAAAAACTTTACTTGATACAACATGGATGATCGAGAATTCTAGTGTCTTTGGGGCTTAGTAACATTACATAACAACTTGAAACATGAAATAAAACATCCTTACTGAAAACATCCATCACATGACCACTACATTCCCTCATACATAGCATTGCAAGGGATAACCTGAAGACATGCATAAGAAAAAGGTGAGCTATAAATCCTAGTAATGTAGTGAACAAAGAATAACATGAAGATTACAATACATGTTAGGAAATAGAAATATCAATGGAGAAATGAGAAATATTAACATGAAGGCATGATACAACATGATAATCATAACATGGAAATGTGGAAACAACACTTAACATGGAATTTAGCATGAGCCAAGGCTCATTGCACATATAGCATCAGTAAACCCTCATTGCACATGAGGAATGAGTAAACCATAATTTGAATTGTATCTTAATTATTAAAAACTCATTTAAAATGATGTATCATGATACAATACTTTACCCAATACATTGGAGTGCTATTAGGGTGCCCCCTTCATAAACATTTCATTTCATGCATTAGTGTGCCACATGGATCATACAACATGGAATCAATCATCATCATTCATTCCATAGTAAATGGTTATGGAATATATACAAGAAGCTTTATAATAAATTCATAAATGTGCATAAATGGGAATTACCATGATAGATAAATGGGCATGGTATTCACAACATAATGAAAAAGGCTTGGAAAATCTTAGTGAAATTTAGGTAGCATAACATTGTGAAATAAGAACTCAAAAAAATGGTTATTGAGAGAGAAAAAGAAGTCAAATAATATTTACATTAAATTGACATCACAGGGGGGTCATATAGATACATGTCCAAACAAACGTAATGGAATTTATATGCATAGTACAAAATAATTACTTTGATGTAAATGAAGAGAGAAAAATCCCTACCGGAATTTCTCCATGGTAAGGGGTGTACATGGGAGGAATTAATGAGAGATAAAGGGGTATTCCATCAACCAAAAATAAATAGAGGAGTATGGGGAGGAGAGAAATCATACCCCATCATTTTTAATTGAAGAAAAAGGCCATAACAGCTTAATGAAAATTGGACAGAAATGGGAATGGAAGAAATCCCTTACTTAGAAGTGTGGTCCCAAAGGCTAGAGAGAGGCTGAATAGAGGCTTCCTGAGAGCATAGGGAATCTTTGAAGGATTATAGAGAGAGGAATTAAGGGGTTGGTCAAAAAAGGAATTAATGAAGAGGATGTGGGAGATTGGGAGGGTTTATATAGGAAGGGAGAGGGAATTATTTGTTATTTAGGTTTAGGTCACCAGAAATAAATCTAATCAATACCACAAACCAGACCATGGTTTTTGCCCATGGTTTTTGTCAAATGGAAGTGGAAAACAGTATATTATAAGGCCAATGGTCTAAAATCTTGAAATAATAGTGTTGCTTATGTGTAGGTGAGTCACCCTCTCAAGGAAAACAATTTTAAAAGAAAAAATGTTTTATAAGCCTTGAAGGGTCAACTAATGCTTTATAAAATAATTCATAATAGCACAAAATCACATTATATTAATGGTAAAACAAATATTGGACGAACATAATGTTTATAGAATTTTATTACATAACTATTTGGTTATTATGATGTCATAAAACACATTATATATTTAAATGGTATTTAATTTTTGCCCAAAATTTTGAATATCTCAGAAAATTATTAAAATTTCACAGTTGGATAATTTTAAATCCCGATTCCAGAAATAATATTAACTTTATATAAATATGTGAATTTTTTCTTTTAAAATAAAAAATGACATTTAATGAAAATTCATGCGTTTCAAAAAAAAACTTTCAATATGTAATAAAAATTACAATTGCATTCATAATGTTATATGATCATTTATATTTAATAAAAAATAATTCAATAATAATTATATTTTATTACAATATTATTTAAATAAAAAATGAATTAATTAATCAATATATATATCTTAGTTGAATAATAACTAAAAATTCTTATTGTGTTTTAAAAACTATTTTCAAATTAACTATAATAAAATGATTTCACATTATTTATACAAAAATAATGTATACAGTCATAGTGCAAGGGTCTCATTACATAACCCCTTATAGAACCTGTATAATACCTAAGGTAAGGTGTGCAGTGGTGACAGAATCTTATGGTGGCTTGGATAAAATCGCTCAGGTGGTTATCTGTATTAACTTGCACTTCTCAAGTAGTCTATTCCGGTCAAGCTTAACATGTTCAAACTAGGCATGGGCTTGGTCATGATCAAAGCCCAATGATGCCACCTTCTTTCCGAGCTCCAAAAATTGGGCTTTTTTTTGGGACGTCTTCTAGTTGAGGCCATCACTTATTTTGTCTAAGTAAATTGGATTTGCAAAAACCCAATATTAATACTAATATAGTGATCACTATTCAACGACTATATTTTCAATGGTCAAGTTTCTTAGAGTTTTTTAAATGAAAACCAAATATGTGCATACATTTAACAAAACCATATGAAGACATTTAAATATTCCAAGATTATTTTCATTAATGAATTTTTTGGTCATTACAATCTTCCTCCCTTAAGAAATATCTCCATCAAAATTTTCATTTCCCACACTCTAACAAATGTGGGTAACTTTGATTCATCATTTCCTATGATTCCCACATCACATAATCAATCTTTGGTTTTCTCTACAACACCTGGGTGAGGGGCACTGTCTTATATCATAGAAAGTTTTATCTATGATCATATATCTTCACTGGTTTCTCCTCATAAGGAAAATCATTCTCTAACTGTACCACCTCTAAAGAGAGTACATGTGAAGGGTCTTGTATGTACTTCTTTAACAGGGATACATGAACGACATCATGTACTATAGCCATGGTAGGTGGAAAATCTATTCAATATGCTACAATCCCTACATGGTCAATAATCTGAAATTGGTTGATGTACCTAGGACATAACTTCCCTTTCATTCGAAAAATCAAGAAAATATTCCATGGGGATATATGTGGAAATACCATGTCCACAACTTTAAACTCAAGGCTCGTCAACCATTTTCTGCATAACTCATCTATCAACTCTGAGCTACCTGATATGATGTTGAATGGTTTTCACCTTCTCCACCATTTCTTCAACCATTTCTAGCCCTAGCATCTTACGCTCACCGACATCATCCCAACACACCGATCTTCGGAATATTTTCACATAAAGGGATTCATGTGGTGCCATTTGGACACTCGAGTGGAAACTTTTATTGTAGAAGAATTCAAGTTGAGGAAGATGTTTATCCCATCCTTTTTTATGAGTATTAATAATGGTCTCGACATGTACTCATGTTTTTGGATAGTCCGCTCGGATTAGCCATAATTTTGAGGATGATTGGATGTACTGAAGTTATGTTCAGTATCCATAGAATGTTGAAGACTATTAAAAAAAGTAGAGTTAATCTTAGATCTCAGTCAGATACAATAGATAATGGTACCCCTTGAAACATCACCACATTCTTAATAAATATCTGTTTCAGTTGATCAAATGTGAAATCCTCTTAAATTGCAATGAAATGTGCAGATTTTGTAAGACGATCCACAAAAACCCAGATTAAATTGTTTACTTTGGATGTCATTAGATATCTAGTGACAAAGTCCATAGTGATGTTATCCCATTTCCATGCTAGTATTGGTAATGGTTGTGTCATCCCCTTAGAATTCTGTCTCTCATCCTTCACTTGCTAACACACCAGGCACTTTGATGTAAATTCAGCAATCTCCTTCTTCATATTATCCAACCAATAGTTCTCTCAGTGAACTCGATAAATCATTGTGTTTACAAGGTGAATAGAGAAATTTGAACAATGTGCATTATCTAAAAGTTACTTTTCCAGCTATTAACTTCATGGAACACATTGTCTTTTCGAAAATCTCACAATTCCTTCTTCATTAACATTGTCCTCTGAGGATTTACCACTTCTAATAGCTTCCACTTTCTTCAGAATTCCCACATCATCCTTTTGAGCATCCTTTAACCTTTCCAAAAGAGTGTGTTTTTCAATCATTTGTGAAGGAATTTATAATGTTCCTTTCTTTATGATTCCCATGTCCATATTCATCAAATCTATGAACATTAGATCCTTCTCAATTCTCATAAATGGTAGAATCGCTAGGTCCTTTCTACTTAGACCATATGCCACCTAGTTCTCTTTCCCAGGGTGGTAATGTATTGAGAAGTCATAGTCATTGATCATCTCTAACCATATTAGTTGGCGCATGTTCAAATCTTTCTGTGTGAATATATACTTGATGCTTTTATGGTTTATATATATTTCACACTTTTGACAAAAGCGATAATGCCGCCAAAATATTAATGTAAATATCCATGCAGCCAACTCCAGATCATGTGTTGGAAAATTCTGCTCATGAACATTAAATTTCCTTGAAGTATAGGAAATGAATTTATCATTTTCCATCAACACACATCCCATAATTTTCTTCAAAGCATCACTAAACAACACATAAATTTCTCCATTTCTTGGTAAAGTGAGCACAAGAAATGTGATAATCCCACTTTTCAACTCCTTGAAGCTTTCTACACATTCATCACTACAATCAAATTTTACTCCCTTCTGAGATTTCTTGGTAAGGGAGTTGTAAAATTGTGATAAATTTCTCAAAAATAATCATTAATATCCAGCTAACCCAAAGAAGATACGGATATCAGTTATCGTTGTTTGCCTCAGTCATCCCTTAATTGTATCTGTTTTGGAGGGATCCACAGATATCCCATTGCTTGTGATAATATGGAACAACAATGAGACCTCCTTCATCCTGAACTCACACATGTTGTACTTTTCATAGAGCTTCTCCTTCTACGAGGTCTCTAGTAAAGTTCAAAGAAGCTCCTCATGAGTCTCCGAGATTTTGGATTATATCATAATATCATCTATAAATACTACCACAAATTTGTCTAGGTAATCTATAATGACTATATTCATCAATTCCATGAAGTTTTCTACAGCATTAGTGATTCCAAAAGTCATTAATATAAATTCATAGTGCCCATATTTTCTACAAACAGTAGTCTTGTGGATATCTTCCTTATTCACTCTTACATAATAATATCCTGACCAAAAATCCACCTTGGTGAAGTATTGTTCTCCATGGAGCAGATCGATCAAGTCATCAATACGTGGGAGAGGATACAAGTTATTTATCTTGATTTTGTTAAGCTCATGATAATTTATGCCAAGGCGCATTGATCCATCTTTCTTCTTGGTGAAGAGGATTGGTGCACCCCATGGTGATGCACTTGGGTGTATAAACCATTTAGCCGGATAATTCTGTAGTTGTTTCTTCAGCTCTTCAAGAACCACAACATCCATTCTATATAATTTATAGGATGTTAGTAATACCCTAGGAATAAGGTCAATTGAGAATTAGACATCTCTTCAAGGAGGAAGAAAAATAAAATCCTTGGTAAATACTTCATGGAATTCCTTCACTATAGGAATGTCTTCAAGGATGGCTTCTCCCTTGGACTCAATCATCTGAGCTAGAAATTTGTGCTCATAGGGAATTAATATCCATGCATGAGATGATGTAGCTAATTATTATTCATCTTCCTCCTAACACGTTTATAGAATTTGGGGTCGATTCTCCACATGGTGAGTGATTTCACTCTCAAGGAAATTTTTGTTGTCTCTATATAAGGAAAGAAAATAAATTCCAAGAATTGTATCAAATTCTACCCGAAAGAGTATGAATTGGTTCTCTGGGAAGATAAATCCACTTATTATGACACGGGAGGAGTTATATTCATGGGATACAATGATTTCCCCATTTTCTGTACTCACTAACATCTTTACTTCCATGATTTTTGGCGGTGTTGGGATTGTTCTACTAAAAATTCACAATATAAATTTATGTGTAGAAACTGAATCAAAAATTATTTTATCTATTATAGAATGAATAACTATCATTCCTATCATAACATCATTTTTGTGGTTCACTTCAATAGTAGTGATGGAAAAATATTGGCCTTGCTGCCTTGGAGGTTGTTGGGAGCCTCTGAAAACCCTTGGCATAGGGAACTGATTTGTAAGATGCCCTAGTTCATTATAGATGAATCAATGATCGAAATATTGTTAGTCAAATGAAGAAATTATCTCCTCCTTTGTAGCCATAGGTTCTTCATGTTGTAAGTTAATGGCTAGGTTCCCTTCTCTTCCACACCTAAAGCATTTCCTCATCCCCTTCAAGAAATTTCCGGGGTGCTTCTATCGGCACCATTAGCAAGTGGGGTACTGGATTTTCTTAGCATCGTTGGATTTATCCATCGGACCACCATAATTGAAGTCCACCTTATTTATCTTATAACAATGATACCCCTTAGGTTATCTGATCTCCATTTCATCCTGAAGGGCACATCGTACAATTTCATAATGGCTGACGAAGTCACGGATTTCCAGGGATTTCTGTAGGCGAGGTTTTAGCCCACAAATAAGCATTCAAACATACATTTAGGGGTAACGAGAAATAAGGATGTGTATCTTGCAATCCATGTGATGTTTTCCTCATAAGTTCCTATCGATTCATCATCATTCTTTTTGGTGGAAAGGATGTCCCTTTACATCTTATGTTGTAGGGTACACAAAAAATATTTTTCAAAAAACATCTTCCAGAATGCCTTCCATTACAACTCCCTGATCTCTTCCTTAGGCTTCGTATTTTTGATCAATGTCCACTATTGATCGGCTTCACCATCCATACAATATGAATCAAAAATAACATTCTCTAGTTCGAAACATTGAAATATTGTGAAGATATTTTCAATGAAGACGATCCATTGTTCGGTGATTGAGGGATCTGATTATGCTATAAAAGTAGGAGGACTTTGTCTCATGAAGCACTCGATATCAACATGTTCCTTCTTTGGGGGGGGGGGTTGAACATTCCTCATGAAACATGTTTCTATTCAATACATGAGTAACCTGATAGATTATCATGACAAAGTTCACGATTTCCGCTCTTATCGGATTGGGGATCTCATTAGAACAATTAGCGCATTTATCTTCACATCGGTTGTTAGACTGAGTCCCAATATTACCAGCCATTTGTTGGAATAAATGGAATGTTAGGAGTAATAAAATAAGGGTAATCCAAAGACAAAAATAGATGACTTATAACTAGCTTTTATTTACTTAACTTCTGAATCTATTGGCTTCAGTCTATGTTATCCATTATCTACATCCTAATATATATTCTTAGGGAAATTTTTATGTCCTTTTATAATGGTTTATACTAAGCTTAGGAATTTTCTAAATAATATACCCTAGGATTGTTGTAAAAAATAGTGAATCAAGGGCCATTGTTTTGCACCATTTCCTGTTCGAGCCTATCTCAAAGTGGTGTTTTCGGGTTTGAACCCTATGATACATCTATTCCAAAGCTGCCTCTACCTACCCGTATCCCGACATGGATGTATTTTCATGGTAAACCAGATACTCAATACTCACCAGACAATAGGGTTGTTTTCATTATACCTATTCATGTCTCTAAGTCTTCACTAGGGTTTTCTAATCCTAATCTAAAAAATAAATAAACCTATTCTTTGTTACCATCTATGAAAACATTGTTCTTTAGTATACACTTAAACATGAATCATTACATAAAACCTTCAATTTATACAACATAGAATATTTAGATAGGTACATTACATAAAAACTTAAAAAATGAAATACAACATCTTTATTTAAAACATCCTTTACATGACCACTACATTCTCTTGAACTTATCATTGCATGGGATAACCTAAGGACATGCATAAGAAAAGGGTGAGCTATAAAGCCCAATAAGGGAGTTAAAATGGAATAACATGAAGATTACAATACATGTTACGAAATAGGAATATCAATGGATCACAAGAGACACATGACCATAATGTCATGATAAAGCATGATAATCATAACATGGAAATCAAGCAATAACATTTAACAAGGAATTTCGCATGAACCAAGGCTCATTGCACATGAAGCATGGGTAAACCCTCATTGCACATGACACATGAGTTCACCCTTGTTTCACATGGATTAGAATTATTCAAAACTCATTGAACATGATGTATCATGATACTATACTTTACCCAATGCATTGGAGAGCTATAAGGACACACCCTTCTTAAGCATTTCATTTTATGCATAAGTGTGCCACATGGATCATAAAACATGGAATCAATAATCACCATTTATTACAGGATAACGGTAAGTTGAATACATATATGAGTCTTCATAATCATTATGTAAATTTTCATAACGGAGAATACACATGATAGAGAAATGGGCATGGTATTCACTACACTATGACATTGGCTAGGAAAATCGTAGTGCAATTTCGGCAGCATAACCTCGTGAAATAAGAACTCATAAAAATATCTGATGAGGGAGAAAGAGGTGTGTCATCATATTTAAATTAAATGGAAATTAAGGGTGGTAATATAGATACATGTCACAACATATGTAATGGAATTTAGATGCATAATACAGAAGAATTACTTCGATGAAAATGAAGAGAGATAAACCCCTCACAGAATTTAGGAATGGTAACGCGTGTACATGGTAAGCATTAATAAGAGTGAATGGGGTATCCCATCGTCCAAACATAAATAGGAAATTATTTGGGAGGTGTGAAATCCTACCCCAACATTTTTAATTGAAAACGAAAGGGTATAATAACTTAATGAAAATTGGGAAAAAATTAGAAAGGATGAAATCCATTACTTCGAAGTGTATTCCTAGAGGCTTGGGACAGGCTTGAGAGAGGCTTCTTTTGAGCTGGGTAAACTGTGGAAGGATTTTTGATAGAGGAGGTTAGGGTATATTTGAACTCCGAAGGCTTTGAGTGAAGTGGATGTGGGATCCTGGGTGTGTTTACATAAGAAAGGAGAGAAATTTTTTATTATTTAGTTTTGGATCACCCAACAGTAAACAAATGAATACCACAAACCATCCCATTGTTTTTTCCCATGATTTTTTTCAAAGGCGAGTAAAAAGTTATTTTATATGTCCAATAAATATTAGGGTTTCTTATGTGGAGGTGACTCACCCACTCAAGGAAAACTATTAAAATGCCAAAATGTTTTATAAACCATGAAGGGTCCACTAATGCTTTGTAATATAAATAAAACAAACCCAAGATCACATTATTTTAATTATAAAACATATATTTTCAGAGAATTATGTTTATATTATTTTATTACATAACTATTGGGTCATTATGGTGTCCTAAAACAAATTATATAATTAAACGGTATTTAATTTTTACCAAAAAATTCGACTATCTAAGAAAATTAGGAATATGTCACTATATGCTAATTTAAATTTCATGATTCAAAAAATAATATTCATTTTATCTAAATAATTTTTTCAATATTTGAATTTTTACTTTTAACATAAAAACTGACATTTATCAAAAATCATGTGATTTGAAAAAAACTGCTTTCAAACCTTAATAAAAATTAAAATTGAATTTATAAAATTATTTGATCATTTATATTTAATAAAAATTTATTTATTAATAAATATATTTTTTTAAAATAATATTTAATTAAAAATACTTTTAATCATCAAAATATATTTCTCAGTTGAAAATTAATAGAAAATACTCTTTGGGCTTTAAAAATTATTTACAAAGTAACAATAATAAAATGAATTCACATTCGTTATTCAAAAATAATTTCCATTTTCATAGTGATAGGGTATCATTACAAAACCCCTTATAACAGCCTCCTAAGACAGAAGTGTAAGGTATGTGATAGTGAAAGACTCTTTTGGTGGCTTGTATAACATCACTCGCATGGTAATCTCTATTAACTTCTACTTCTATAGTAGTAAGTTATTTTCAAACTTAACGTGTTCAAGAATGAAATGGGATTGGTCAAGAGAAAATCCCAATGACACTACATCCTTTATGAGCTCCATAAAATGGTCTTCTTATGGGGAAGTCTAGTGTATGAGGCCATCACATTCTTTTTCTGAGTAAATTGGATTTGACAAATCCCACTATTTTTACTGATCACGTGATAATTGTTCAACAGCTATATTAGAAACGGTCACAATTCTCAATGGTAATTTAAAATAAAACCAAATAAGTTCATACATTTTACATAACCATAAGAATAAATTTAAATAGACCAAGATGAATTTTCATTAATGAATTTTTGGGTCGTTACAATCCTTTTCCATTTCACCAGACACTAATTCAATAAATATATTCTCCATTGACTTAATACATTTCTTAGATCCCACAAGATTAGTAGTCTAAAGAAATTATTGGGGATTATATCACATAAGTAAATATAAAATAGGATAATCTAATTGTACAACATGTTTCTCTATAAAATAATGGTAATTTTTCAATACATGATTACATTTCCCTAAGGTAGAAATAATTTTTTCGATTTCAATTGCAGTTTTATTGGCTTCCTTGGAAAGTAAATATCTATATTGTCTATTAGTATTGAAATCATTTTTCCTTCTAGTCACCCTATACAATTTAATATACTAGACTATATCATAAAACTATGAACATAAAATCCTCATATATAATTCATAATATGATGTAACACATAAAATACGTTTAAATATAATCCTTTTTAATCATATAATCATAAAAATGGATTCTTCTATGATGTATTTATATTCTAATACTTAATAATTGTCTTTAAGGAAAATGTGATTTATCTTAAGTATATCTATCAGGAATTTCTAAATAGGTTCACAGTAAGGCCCATTTTTAGGAAGCAGGTGATGATTAATTCTAGCCTAATGCAACATTTTAATAGTTATAAAACCTTGGTACTTATTTTCCTGATCCATTCCCCTTATAGTATGAAGACAAAAATGTATTTATTAGAAGAACCACGTAATATCTTCCTTGAAAAAAAAGATATTATTTTCTAATATACTTATACTCAAATTCTATCAAAGGGTTATGTTCTATAATACATGTTTCCCATATTCTTTTTCTCATGGATTTTACTAAACATTCTATTATTGTAACTTTAAAAACCCAAATATAGTATCAGAAAGTCAAGATAATTCAATACAATATTTTCATAGATACAAAGGGTAAAATATTAAAGTAATTCTCAGTTTTGATTCTATTGGATTAAAAGATACATATATGATATATAGTTTTTGTTTTTAATAAAAAATGTAACATAATACATAAAAAATGGACTACATCCTTTAAAACTCATTCAATGATCTATTCTTCATATACTGCTAAAAGAAAAAAATAAGCATGAATATAAATTAATAGATATAGTTACATAAAAACAAATGATATCAGAAATAAATATGAATAGTCAATATTGAAAGGTAAATAACGAAACACATAAATTATTTAAACATCCAGGATATGTCGTAATGATTATTCATAGTCAATATGGTGAGGTAAAATACTAAAATCCCATTATATTTATTAAATCTATTGAGAACGAAATGAATCCATAGAGAAATTCAAGGTTAAACCCTCATATATATTAAGATAACTAAATTTTCAATGAATGAAATTATTAATTTTGGGTAATCGCATATCAATTATAAGGAAAAACTCTAATAAAAAACTATCCTCAATATACTTTAAAACTATTGGTTGATACGTGTCTAATATTGGATAACTAATTTGTCTCACAAGAACTATCAAGGAATTTAGGAGACATATATAACCATTAGTCACCCATTTAAATATGTATAAATATTTCCTCATTTATTAAATAATATATTGAATTCAGAAACAATTTTATTAATCATCAAATATTTTAATTGATTAAATTATCAAAATTTATTAATATTTCCCGTGTTAATCAAATAGACTTCAAAGTAAACAGAATATCTAAAAATGATATATGTCTTAGTAAATAATAATATACATCATAAATAAATAATTATGTTTAATATAAATTTTTTCTATATTGAAATATGATCACATGGAAGTGATTGTTTCATGATAATGAAAATAATTACAAAATAAATTGATATTGTACCTTAAATATCACCACATCATAATTTTCAATTCATGACCAAATGGATAAATTAATTACAATAGAATAATTAAATATCTTTAATAATTAATTAATCATTATATTAATTGTTAAAAAAAATACGGACACCATATAAATGTTTTTTGGTGAATAATAAACAATATGATTTAGTGGAATATAAATTGAGATGAACTCTCTTACCTCATGTTTCCTTTAGATTGGATTCTATTTATCATAATTTATTGAAGATTGATATGTGTTATTTACTTATATGATAAATATATTATTATTTATAATATCTTATATTATCCTTTTATAACATATTATCAACCATTAATTAAAAATAAATCATTATTTTGATTGTTTTATGTGTAACAGAATTGTCTTCACATGAATATTTTATAATGAATGAATCATCAAATGAATATCTTATATTGTTTCATCATCTCCTGAAAAATATTAATGACAATATTATCATATTTATACATTAATATTTATTTTACAAACAATATTTAATTATGGTTTTGTGAAATGTGGTTCCTTATGATCATAGAGATGGTTGGCCATACATATGAACGAGTAACATTTCCATTTTCTTGTCATTTTTCTAGAAATAATGTATGTAATATATTATCTTATAAAATATAATAATACAATATACACAATGTTATTTAATTTTAAAACATTATACATTCCATTAATGTTTTTTGATGATGATAATAGAGTCACATAATATTGGAAAGGCGATATTCCAAATGTACCCGAATGACATTGCAATCTGTCATTAAATGAAATGGTATGAAATTAAATAATAAAATTAAAATTATATAATGATTAATATTTCCCGAATATAATAATTATTTCATGGTTTTCAAATATAATTATTATCTTTTTCTTTACCACATTCTTTGTAATCATTTTTTGAGATATGAATCACATTTCATCATGAGGTGGTAGTCTGTCATACACACAAGTGTTGTTATCGTATTTACAATTTAAGAAAAAGTAATAAAGGAATATGTGATATAACAACTTAATATGTATAATTATGTTATTAATATAATATATATAATTTATATTCAACAAAATACTTAACCGTGAGAGGTGGTGATGAATAAATAAATTACATCAGTTCATGAGGTGATAAATCACCATAGAAACAGATGATGATTTCATAACCAATTTGATATAATTGGGAATTGTTTTAGGCCATGAACATTACAATACAATACCCATGTATATATATGACATTGATGTTATTATATCATATTTTGATAAAAAAAATTATGTTTGTGTATTTAGAAATAAAATAAAAATTCTTTTTGATGAATGTTACCAATTCATCGGGTGTCCTCTTTAGGTTTGTAACAATACATCCCATGAATTTCTATATATAAAAATAATGATTTTATAATTAAGTAATGGAATTTAAATTTTTATTTGGTGCGGTATTTTCTAATCAAAATTGTTATTAATATGTAAATAAGATTGTAGTGGTGTTCCCTTTTATAACTAAGGTGACTCGCACAATTGTAATTTTTATAATGAATGAATTCCGCAGACAATTATGTATTTTAAAAAGGAGAAAATAATAGACCATAAAAAATAATATATGGTAAAAGGTATAAATATGACCCAAATATATATATTATACACATTTTTAGGTCAATTTTACACTTATATTGTACGTTTAACCATTTGTAAATCGATTCATATCTTCTCTACGGTAATAAACATTAATTGTTTTCAGTATTCATTTTGGTCAGAATAGTTGTTGATTTTATTATAAAATATATTTTTTTTAATAAAATTCATGGTTTCCAATTTTCCAAATTCCAATGATATATGTGTCAAAATATAACTTATATTGAATCCCTCAAATCATCCAAGAATGTGGGTTTCAAAAATGTTCAAATGTTAACAATGTTATTATATAAATTTTTTTGATAATTATTTCAATAAAATAAACTTAATTGATTGATATAAAAATTTTAGACATTTAATTTAAAACATATATATAATAAATGTTAACTTACAAATTATTTAAATAAAATGGATGTTTTATTTTAAAAATCAGAATTTTTTAGAATTCATAAAAAATGATACAAGTAACCAAAATCACAAAAATTATATCTACGATAATTTTGATGTTATAAATTAAAAAAATTAATTTAATTTTTTCAAAAAAAAATCCAAATGTGTTAAAAGTAATTTCATATTATCTCTAATAAGTGAGACTAACCCGTTATTTAGAAAAATGATTTTATTCAGAATACAATTATTATTTTAGATGATTCTTATATTATATCTAATCATTATGTCACCATAATTTTCATAGTTATTTATTACAATTCATACACTGAAATTGAACTTATAGATCATAATTTTTTTGATTAAATAATATTTTGAAAGTGTGTTTTTATTTATACTAGTTTTTGTGGGAATCTCATGCTATTAACGAAAATAAATGTATTCTGAAAGAAATATAATGTAACGTATGGGGATGTTAAAATTTATCCATACATAATGTGTCCCATAATTGGCACAAATCAGGGTCATAGAGATTGTAGTTAGATCTACTAAGAAATAGTGCTACTACATTTCCCACAATTTGGCTAGTGTAGGCTGGTGGAAAAATTGTGGTAGTTGCAGTAGTAACGACAAAACTAGGCATTCTCTACTGAAAATTTTAGTCATATTCACATAAAAAATAGTTTCATTCTAAAAATCACACATTTATATTTAAAAATAGTTTTTATTCAGTTTTATAGTCACTTAATTTATCCAATCCACCCCCATATGAATCTTTCAAATTACCGCATAAAATTCAAAAACATAAGGAAACATACTGATACGGTCTCCCCAACACAGCACTTCTCATATTCGAGAAGTTGTGGAAGCATGATAATCACCCATATCAATATTTATCAATTTAATTACACAATAATTTATCATTGTTCTATACATTAGTTCTAACTCATCTCCATAAGGCTACACTAATTCGTTAATTTCCAACACACACTTGTTACGTGACTCAATGATTAGTTTTACTAGCATCAAGACCATGATTAAAATATCACTCTATCCTCACACAACATTTTTTATACAAATAATTCATTATAAGAAAACCTGATTCTCTCCACCATATTAATCCTCCTATAAAAGAAGACTCTAGTAGTACAAATACATTGATGATATGGTTTAGTTCTATAATGATCAAATAAAATAAACTTGTGACTTTAATGCCAATAACCGAACAATCTTATCATTTCAGAACTAAAAAATGATTTCTCTAAAATAAACATAACTCGAACACATAATGTTATCCAAAATTACCCCATTAAATTTAGCGGATACTCATTAATAAACATTATAATGAGCTTAATGTGGATCGAATTTGATGTACACAGGTCTATGTTAAAACATGAGTCGATACATTCCAATACATCTTTCAACAAAGGCATCGTTCCTTAAAAATTGAAACACCATGAAAATAAATATCAGGACCATTACCATATGAGAAATTAATTTATTTAAATAACCTTCTTACCAAATTTTGATCTTACTTTGAATAAATTATAACTACCTGGTTCACCATCCACATACTCTATCCACAAGTCTCTCAATTACACATAAACACATCCATTATCTGACTACCACTCAATTCAAAATATTTATACACTATTTCCATGATCGTAACTAGTTTCCACTTAGTGATATATATGAATATAACATCAATAATTTTTCATGGAACAAGATACATTTCATATAACCCATATCAATCCTTTTGGCATCCCTGAGATTGTTCAATGGTTAGAAATACACAGTACCAAGACAATATGATAATAGAGGGTATTAAGATGTGATGATATAAATGATCCCCACCATTAGATTATCCTTGATTGTATAATCATATTGCTCTAATATATCATCTTATCCATTATCTAGTTTTTCCGTTAATTCTATGGCTAATCTTGACCATCCATTAGTACTCAATTTCTATGAAAGCACCATGAAATGATCACAAATGACTACTCTAAATGTCGTTCAATGTGATAATATATCAAACCATGTTGTGTGAACGCTCAATAAAACAAGGCATTGTATATGAATTTTGGTAAATAAATATCTACTCATAGAATGCTCGAGGCTACAATGCACAACAGTCTTCACACAAAACATGGAGGTTATTATCATCATTAGTGACCTTAAATTGGAAAGACTTGTAACCAATAACAACTACCTCTTCCAGGTTTATCCATAGAAATAGATATATCATCAATGGTTATCTTAACCCCATAATATCAATGGTTGAATTTTCTTCATTCGTATCCACTAGATGAATACCACACATTAAGGCTTTCCCATCAAGGCATTGAAAGAGAACATGTTATTTTAACAGAGTGAAGGTTTCATGATTCAGTGACCTAAAATTTTGAATTTCATGACTTTAAAACTATCAATTCACCACTCAGTTCCTAGTATACAATAAAAATATGTGTCACTCTAATTTAGAAAAAACTCAATTCTACCTAGTTTCACGTTCCACCATCCATCACACATGTTTTAGAAAAAGCTTCTATGTGCCCATAAGAATAAAAAATGGAACACTATATAATGAATAATATCACTCTTGGATTATTATAATCTAAGGTTGATATAAAAACTTCAAGACCATTTTCTATGATATCTAAAGGTTACTCACATTCCAACAAAATTTTCATTAGATAAAACTACCTTTCTATATTATCCTTGACTATTCATTCACAGGGAACAATATCAATTGTTTCTTATCCAATATATATGAGTCAAAAAATTATAAATAAGATGATCTGCATTTATAAGAATATATGATATCTCAGAAATATTGAAAATCGTTTTACTATGGTGTATAAAATATATATTGTCATATAAGAATGTCTTCAGATATCTCAACATGACTTCACACTTATACAACCCATGTAAAAGCCATATATTTATGGACTAGATACACCAAATTCCACAACATTCTAAATGAAAAAAAACCTTCTATTGTATGTTTAATACAATAATATAATAGAGATAACTAATGGATTATAACATTTTGTTCTTCGTTATGTCTATTTATTCCATAAAACAACCTAAAAGGAACACTAAAGAGTTATTAAATAGAGGGAAAATATCATCTTTTCTATCTTCATCAACATCTAGGGGAACCACACAAAAATATACATGTCATACATTCATAATTAATCACAACTAGTGGTTTAACTTATAGTTATGTCAACATAAACTCTTATGTTCAACATAGTATACATTTCATACACTAAACATCAGAGTCATATATTTTCATTAAAATTAAAGTTATGTAGCTTATATGTCATGAGTAGCCAATGTGAAAAATATGATACATGTGAAGACTATTGGTGATATAAAGAATAGATAAATCTATAAGAACTAATATCTTCAAAATCCTTGGGTGTCAAATGAGATTAAGACATATGATATTGGCATAAAACAAGAACTTCCATCCCATGAACTGGTAACCTAGAGATCCCTCAAAAATGGTGTTCCAAATAAACCAATCTGAGTCTCATCAAATGATATGACCAATTCTTATGTATCATATACAAACACACCCCAAATACAAAAAAATTAAATCCTTTTATTTCATATCATATTGTATCATCTTTCCCAAATCACCGAGTTTGAGATAGAGTACCACACAACCTATGGAATTCCTTCATGTATACCAATAGATTATAACTAGTAATGAGGTAATCAGGTGTAACTATGTGTTTTTTATTCCTTCTATTAGAGTATGTGATACATAATAACTAATAAATCAAGAAAACAAAATTTGGTGGTAGTATGTATGACACCAATATAATTATGAATTTTTTAATGAATGTAGGAACAACATCGTCAAATGTTAGAACTGTTAGTAGAAACTAGTCTGTAATTGGGTTTATCCTGTATAATATTTAAATGAATTAATATAAAATAGATTTTGTAACTATAAGCCCCATCTCATTAAATTATATATAAATATACCACATGGTGAACAATCCTGATACTCAACTCAACCTGTTCTTACAAGGAGTGTGGGATGCTAGAGTACCGAAGTTCCATGGAATGCTGAGAAGGCTTTGGGTACAAATAAGAAAGAATCCACCAATGCAGTATATTACCCAACAAGAAAAATGTAGTGTACTTTCATGTGATTATATCCTTTTTAGGTAAATAGATCAACATAACATCATAATAATAATAAATATTCATCAAATGGAAATCATGAAAACAAAAAAAACATCATTTAGATGTGGGAATACTAATCCACTAAAAAATATATTCATACTTTTTAGGATGTATAAAAATTGGAAATAAATAATAGATGTTTGAATCAGTAAATAACTATCCATAAATAAATTCTACCTGGTATAGGGACAACATGGAACTTGATATCCTCAGGGAATCCTGGTAGTGTGTCTCTAAATATTAGTAGGGCCTAATGTTATAATATTACAAGGAATCACTAGGAATCGAGGGTAAATTATACTTACCTTCCTCTAGTAATCATGTAATCATATTACATTTAATCTACATGTCCTTTAGTGAATATTGAGTTCATCCGAAACTAGTTATCATGTAAAAAATGTAACTCGGTGTCTATGAGGACATCATAGCGTTAATATTGCAGTTATAGGTATTGATGCAAGGCCATTATGTCACTTAACTATTCTTAAATCCCTAATTGTTATTAAAATCCATGAAATGTCCCCCTTAAATCTATAACAATATCACAATGTTACGCCAATCAACAAATATCAAAATGATAACACCAAAGTAATTATTATAAATCATACAATAGGGAATAACTTATGTATAAGAATATTATAAAATATCTTCATGAGTAATTTGTAGAAAAATAAAAAAACATGATCATCATTAAACATGGTGAAATAAGATACAGAAGCTCAGTCATGGAAAAATCGTCATAAGTGTCCCATGGGATACAAACACTCCCATATTCAATCAATGTCTACGATGGTCATCAAGTTAAACTAATACATGTATCAAATTATGAAATACAAGGGACACTATATAAATAGATAATGTAATATCCTTATGATTAAATGAATCTACACATTTAATCAAAATCAAACATTGTTAAAAGGAATATCATTGTAATGTCATTTCATAAGTCATCGAACATCATATCTTTGATACAAATATAAATCAATCCCAATGAATCTATATAGATGAGGCACTCATTATTTAAAAATCATTCTCTATCATCAAATGGAATCAAACCAGTGCACATGTTTCAGTCTTCAACCATAACACATTATCAAATTATTGTAAGAATTATTCTTTAGCAAATTAAGATCTATACATCATTAAATAATTTTCAATTATAAGATATTACAATCGTGAAATGAATTTAATTTTCATTATCCCCAATTGGAGAACATGATATCTCATAATAATAAACATGAATAATACAATGTGTCAAATTACTCATTTCTACTAACATTAAGTGGTCTAAACCCCAAGCCATATGTGGCCCTATATCCTTTCCATGTTCCCAAAATCCACTCAAAACGTAATGATCACCAAATTGTCCATATCAATATAAGGGATTCCAATAAATATGTTATAAATAAATTAAAAATAAATAAAATTATATATGAAAACACATTCAATGTGAAGGATAGTAGTAAAAATACTTATCCAATATCACTATATAATCGGAATTCATTCAAACCATCCATGGAAGGAATATCTTTCACAATCATCATCATTCCAAAAAATTATCCATCATAGAGGAAATAGAAAAGGTAATATTTAATATAATAAAATTTTAAAACATAATAAGAAATCCCAAAAATGATGTACCTTATCCACAACAACATTAAATATAGTTAAATCCATTCTTTACACACTCTCTATTCTAATATGGTAAAATGACCCATATTAATTTCATGTTCTAGTAGTCAATTTTCCAGAAATTTACAAAAGATCATATAAATAATTATATAAGGACACACCTTCATGAAAACATCCATCCACGACACATGTTAATCATAATGGGACTTCCACAAGCCACACAATTCTAATGTTCCATCAATACTTCACAATTACATCATGATCTAAATTATTCATTATCAAATATTTTTAATAAGATCCCAATAACACTAAATATGTGACCAAAATGATAAAATGAGAGGATATACAATGTCAATTGAGGCTTCAGTGGATACAAATGTCTTAAACGTTATCAAATCATGAATTTATTATTAACAACAACACAATACACCGCCATAGAAGAATGAAAGAAGCTAATATTTAAATAGATCGAAGGATCTCACCTGAATCCAAAATACTGCCTCAAAGTGTCCACCATTGATGAATAATAGGCCTTTTAGGGAGGGTGATGGAAAAACATGAAAAATATTTTGAAAAAATCCATTACATGGTTGATAAAATTTAGGGGGGTCTGGTAGGAAAAAATAATAAATGGGTAGTTATTAAACCATTCCCAACATGCCCCATTGGCTATTGGGAACACTAAAGGAATACCTAACACCAAAAATATTTTCCTCTCAAGGTATTTGACAGAAAAATATTTTATTTCCTTGGGATAGTATATTAGAGATCACCTTTGTTGTATAAGGCATTGTTGGTCGGGTGGTGGATTTCAGGAATAATATTCCTTCACAACCCCCTCTAAGTCCTGAATTGGGAATCTAGGGAAATTTCGTGGTGTGGGACTTCATGTATTAGGCTATGAAACCCAACTACCAATTATAAGAGTAGTTATTAACTTTTCATGGGAATCCTAGGGAACAAGGTGCTTTATATGGGACCCACACCGATGAGGGAGTGGAACACTGGCTATCTAGTGAAATCTTCTAAGATGTAAGGAAAATAGCTACCCCATCAATTATTTGGTTTTTATTTCCACATCCCATGATGTTACTTGCCTTATGATATGAAATATGGGGACATTTAGACATCTACAATTAATTCATTATAGTTAAATACACCTATTTAAAAGAAAAAAACATAACGAACCTTGTTTCACCACACATTTCTCTTAATGAGTTGTAAATTAGATTAATATATTGAAATCACACCAAAAATATACTACCATAATGTATATCTTCAAATTGTTTCATGACTCTTTTAAATTAAGTAAGAGTTACTGTAATATTGAAATTTTATAGTGGTGATCTTTCACCATGGAATAATAAGAAAACTTCTTACAATAAATATTCTATAGTTATCACTATAATATATTTTAGAAAATATTAAATACAGTCTTGAAACCTAGAATATTTTGAGAGTTAAACCACAACCTCATTGTTATTCTATTTTATCAAATAATGTTAAAATGAATGGATTAAAATATGTACAATCCATTTCCTCATATAATGAAAAATTCATGTGTTTTTTAGAAATTATTTGTCATTTATTTGGATACTACCATTTTATGGTTCTATAGATTAATATAATGAAATATATAATTATGTTTTTTAATAATTAATTTATTGATTTTGTTAAATATTTTTTAATATTTATAGGATAATGATTTTCCATTATAGTGGGATTTTATTTTAAGACATTAAATTAATAATAGAAATGGTTCAAATTTATCAATTGACATAAATGGTAGTGTGTAACCCTACTAAAGTGTATATTCATAAATATTTTTATATTCTTTACTACATTCACTCCATATTAAAAATCGTTCTTATAGAATTATTTTATTCATGAAAAATAATCTTCAATTTTTTATTGATTATATCTTTCCATTGAACTTTTATTTATTAACTTTTCTCAATGTGTGATGTTCTTTGCCTACATGTTAATATTTATATGGTTTATATGTAAAATTTTTGTTATTTAATATTTGAAATTTATAAATATTTTTGAATTTAATTTATAAAAAATAAGTGGAAATTAATATTTTGTATTACGAATGGTTTTTTGGGAATTATGATTACACTTACCACATAATTATACCCTTTATAAATGAAATTTTTTAATTAAATAGGTAATATTTTTATGTCAATAGGGAGTACATGATTTTTTAATATTTTTATCCATTCTTGTGAATCATCAGAATAATTATAGTAGTTATTCGAAGAGGTGAATAATTTTTTTCAGATTTTGAGATGACTTGAGATGATTTCAGATAGTTCTAAGAGTGTTGTAGGGAAATATGAATTATTTATATTGGATTGTGAGTTTATGGAAAAATAAAATCATTTATAGGGATAAAACATATAATAACTATGATAAAAGTGAGAATTTTTTTTATTCTGAATATTGTGAAATGTGAATTATCTTACTCGGACAACATATATGTTAATTGATTTACCCAAATTAAATTTTCAAAATCATAGTATATTTCGAATATTGATAAAGTAATTTTTTCTTGATAGGAATTAATAACTAAAATATATTAGGGGTTCCTCAAATTGGTAAATGAAGTTAAAATTTTTACCTTATAATATATTACGTTGGTTTTGAAATCTTATGGTAATTTACATGGAGTAAGGTAATTTCAATGATGATCGTAACAACCCCAATTTTTTTAAAATAAATATTTTGTTCAATAGCTTACTTGATATTCCATATCAAGCTTAAAAATACAACTACATATTATTACTTGAATTTTATCATTAAAACAAAGTCGTTGGATTTGAGGGAATTTGAAAAGGATGAGACCTCTATCGTCCATCCCTTTGCTTAAATCTGGTGTTTGAGGTGTTCTGGGAGGTCAAGGTGACTCATCCACAACACTTTTCCAAATTTCTAGTTCTATGAATAGTGTTTCCAGTTTTATGTTCAATGCGACAGTGAGTCAGAAATGATGAGACAGAAACGATGATTCAAGAAACAGTAGGATATAAATGGTGAGAAAGAATGGTGAGAAAGAAACAAGAAGTCAGAAACTGTGAGTTTGAAACGGTGTGTTAGAAACAGTGAGACCAAAAATGGTTACACAAAAATGGTGATTCAGAAACACTGAGATAGAAATGGTGAGTCAGAAATGGTGAGACATAAACGATGAGACATAAATTGTGAGACAGATATGGTGAGACATAAACGGTGTGTCAGAAACAGTGAGTTAGAAACGGTGAGTCAGAAATGGTGAGATAGAAACGGTGAGTTATAAACAGTGAGTTAGAAACGGTGAGTCAGAAATAGTGAGACAGAAATGGCGACTCAGAAATGGTGAGCTAGAAAAGGTGAGACAGCTCATGATTATTGTTTCAATAACTATTTCATTTTTCATTTCCAAATTTCTAGATTTTTCCAGTTTCACCAATTTAATATTTTCTTTGATGTAAAACGCATTTATGGCCTTGTTTTTTGGTATTTAAAGACGAATCAAATCCCATAACTCCAATATTCATTTTCCTGAGTCCCGGGATGAATTTAATTGGTCAAACTGTCTAGTTTAATGTGAATGGATTTTAATGGAAAATCCAAAGTATCTTAAACTGATGCTATGTTAAATCTCATAAAGGGATGAGATATTTTCATCCCATGTTCTTTCTCCTTGTTCTCTTTTGTGAGACACTCAAACCATTCCTTCCAACCCATAAGAGTCGTGAGATTAAACTTTTCTCAGTGGATTGGGTTCCCTTGATGTTCTCCGTGGTGCAAGTGCACCCCTGTTTTTGTGCAACCAAGTAGTGTCCATCAATCTTCTATATAAAGAACAATTTATCATCATTCTTTTGGGTTCACCTTCTCTTTTTTATCCTTTACATATTATGGCATGTGATATCTATGCATCTAATTACATTTCTTGGGTTTCTATTGGTGCGGTCATACTATGGCATCCTTGAGTGGATGCAGTGGTCGCCAGAGGAGGTGATCGTGATCTGTTATGTAGACTTTCCTCATAAAGAGAACATCACGAACCATTTGAGGTGGGGGTTCGTTGCTTCTCTTTTCTATTATTTGAAAATATATAGTTAGCATGTTTTATTCTATTGGATGTTAATGGAATTGATATAATAATAAATTGAACCAGATAAATAAATTGATATCGATCGTATGTTATTGCCTCTTGTTTTTCTAAATAGGTTCATATATATGATTTCTTTGTTTATTTGTTTATTCTCGAGGGAAATTGGAAATGAACACAAACCAAAATTAATTGATAATTGTTTGGATAAAGATAAATAGACATGTAAATGAATCTGGTTATTCATTTTGTAATTTGATTTTAATCAAATTAATCCATTAAGTATATTAAATATATTTCTGAATGATTCATGTTTAGGTTACACATAGATGGAACCAGCAAATAATAAATTGTTTAATTCAATATGGATTAATGAAATTGATTTTAGGTAAAAATATAATGCCTCATAGGGTTTACCCTCTTACATGTAATGTCCAAGAGCATTATGATTGGATCTATGAGAGATCCATATATATAAAGGCAGAATACATTATTTATATGCCAAGCACCCGGTTGATATCATGTTATTTTCCTGCTTCTTGTGTTGTGATGTGAGTTTGGATGACTGTTGTGATATGTGGGGGCATGCAGGCCCATTGTTTTGGAAATAGTTGACACATAGAGTGGCGAGATGCATAGGATTATGCATGATGGTGTTGGGGAGGACACAAGAGATAATGGAAATTATTGGATATGAATGTTTGAATGCTTGATGATTCAATGATTGGTTATATGCTTTACATTTCCCCACTCCTCAAGGAAGCTTCTCTTTCTTACACTTCTTTTGAAAGAGGAAAATATGCATAGGGAATTCCAAATGATTTCCGTGCTTACCATCTCAATGGAGGCTGGGTCTACCCTCATCTTCTTGGCGGAAAAGACTCGATGGGTAGTAAATCTTCTCACCATGTTCAGCCTCCTTGTGTTTAGTAGAATATATTGTTTTTTTAGAATGTCTGATAATAGGGAATGTAATTCTCTAAATTAATAATTTACTAAATGATGTTAACTCGAGGGGTTTGGAGCTTGTTGGGGCGCAATTCCAAGGTTGTGATTTGAGGGAATAGTTTACTTTGGGTGTGATGCTAATGAAATTTAATGTGTAATTGATGTAGGTTAATTAATGTTTAAAGAATTAATTAACATAAAGTGAAACTGATATAAAGGGAATTAAGTAATGTATTAAAGCTCTTTAAATGGTTTTGTGCTTATAGGATACCTATTATTAGAAGCACCAGCCCAGAGTCAGAGAGACATTAGCTACAATTGAGTCTATGACTAGGTTATTCTCATAGAGTGGTTTTGAGATATAGTATATTTTGTACATTTCGTGTTTCTATATTTTACCCCAACCATTCAGTAAGGGCAACCTATAGCTCAGGGATTCTGTACCCTATCGTTGTTTTCCCCAACTTTTCAATATGGGGATGGATGGTTGACTACCCCCTTTGGCCCCACTCTTTCTCTTGGTAGATACATGTGATGGTAGGATCAGTGGTTAGTTTTCCCCATATATGTTTGTAGAGGGATGTAATGGATTGTGGTTATTCACACACATATATTCTGGATATAGTATCTTATGGACTACTATAGGTGTAACATGTATAGGTTGTGATGGCCTGAGAATCCTTATTCGGTGTATGGGCTGTAGTAGTTTGAGGTATAATACCCAATGTATTATAAACATTATACGAGTTGTGGTGGATTCCAAAAACTACATGGTTACTATCATACATGGACATGGTAGTTTTGTAGCACGAGGTGCATGTTGTGGTGCTTCGCCCAGGTATCTGCGGGAAAGCCATTTTGGAGAGTCATGCTTAGGAAGTGCGATGTTGGGGAAAAGCGAAAAACCACTATATAAGTAGTATCGGGGTACCCTTGATTTTATTTATTATATTATATACTCTTGTATGCATTGCTTAGTGATATTACCAATAGTGTGTCTAAGAACGTAGTATACTCATTTAGGTGATGAGTTAGTTTCACTTGTTGTTCAATATGCTTTAGTATGCATTCTTTACATTTTCACAGGAGGCTTCAGGGAGGATCCTACTGATTGTTGTGCTAAAATCACCCTATATATATATAATCTATAATTCATGTCACTTTGAGTAGTTTGGAGACTTAGTAGGTTACTACTAGCTTGTAGTTTATAGAGCTCTTTAGGCTTGTGGTGGCTGGAGTTTTACATTCTTTTGGGTACTTGCAGTATTTCCACTATTAGTTGTAGTACTTTTTCATGAAATTTCATATGTCTACATGAGATTTATTTTATCTCACTGGTTGAGTATGAGTTGTTTGGTGTCCATATTATCTCTCTCTTCCACATGTGTTCTCTTAGAGGGTAATTCCTCCCATTGGTGTGTTTGTTATACCCTCAATCCAAGTCACCAACCCAGGGTCTACTGGAGGCGGGACTCAGGGGTAATTACCTCCCTTATCACATTTCCGAACCAAGAGGGTTACACATTATGGGGAGGTGGTCATGAAATAGTGGTATCAGAGGTCTAGTTGAGAGATAGGATGGAGTTTGGAGTTAGGAACATGTGAGGTTGCATGGGTGGTAGAGAAACAATGTCAGTCAAGTTCAGTAAGTGAGGTAAACACTGGAGACTTGCTGAGACATAGGCATTTAGCCCACTATGATATGTTTTAAGGACCATTACCTATTCAATGGCTACTAAACGAGGTGATACTAGTTGAGGGTAGAAACCTAGGAAAAGATCATGCATCATTCTTCTTTGTTAATGTGTTTTAATGGGTAGACATTGGGATAAGATATCGAAAATAGAATAAAAGAAAACAATTAATTAATTAATTTTGAGTCTTCCATATTCCAGGTTTAGGATCTCTAAGAGTTTTTTATATTGCAGTTATGGATCTAGGTCGATTTCCTCATCAGGATCGCATAGAATATGTCTAGTAGGTTATGCTATAAAATCGTCTCTGGGTAGAGGTTGATGATGACGACACATTGAGGAGGACACCCTGAGAGATTCAGCACCAGAGTCTGCAAAAGTAATAGGGCTCTGTTTCAGATGCAATCACGAAATACTGGTTGGAGGAGGTTGAGATAGGTTTCAGTTTGATCCATCCTCAGAAGGATCATTCGGTGTCCTTGGTTATGACGATGTTGTGTGGAGTAGTGTGGAAGTGGTGGTTTCTATTCCTCAAAGATCGTGAGCAGTCCGCGATCACATGGGAGGAGTTACGAGACAAGTTTAGAGTCGAGTTTCTTTCCTCGACCGCGAAGGTGTCCAGTCGCTAGGAGAATCTTACCCTTCGACATGGGAGAAATACTATGAGAGAGTTTGAAATCTATTTCAGGATCCTTTTTTTGATATTCTTCATACCAGTTTCCAGATGAAGAGGCTAGGGAATGGAAGTTTAAGGAGGCTTTGGGTCAAGAGTTCTAAAACTAGGTTACCCCATTTATGCTGAATTCATATCTTGAGGTGATGGAAAGGTCATAGGTCATCAAGATGAATTTGGACATAACTATATCATCATGAGAGGGGTGTATTCATGATTCCTCATAATGTAGATCTATGGTCCGGGGTTCCCAACATTCAAGGCAGAAGAGTTTTTGTTCGGCCGAGGGTATATCCCAGCCCTCATCATCTCGTTTCTCTAGGGGCAGCATCTATCTGGAAATTACCAAGGGATCATGTGCTTGTTTTTCTTGTGGTGGTCTAGTTCATTAGTAGTGAGAGTACCCTCCCTTTCTGAGTAGTCATCGTGCACAAGGTCTTCTACTCCAGGTTCCTCTGTTGAGGCAGTTCTAGCTGAGGCAGCAGCGGCAGGTTACACCTACATTAGATCAGCAGAGCGTAGATGGGCGAGGTAGAGGACATCCCTATGATGTTCCTCATCTTCACAATGCAGAGCTCTTCCATGGTGGTGTTTGTCATCAGGGTCATAGAGCTCCTGGAGGTTGTGGGCAGCTTCGTGCTTTAGAATTTCCAACACCAGACAAGCCATACATCATTTCAGGTACCCTTTTCTCATTTTCTACCTTGGTGTATGCATTTTTTGATTTAGGAGGGACACAATCCTTCATATCACATACCAATTTCCATTATTTAGGACATTAGGTAGAGAGGCTTCTGGTTCCCTTAGTGTTGACTACGCCAGTTGGAGGTTGAGTTGACTTGTTTGAAGTATGTAGAAACTGTGAGCTAGTGTTGGGGCAACACCGCTCTTGGGGAGATTTCCTATTTTTAAAAATACAACCATATGATTTCATCCTTGTCATGGATTGTTTGTATTTGTAGCATGATATCGTTGATTAATTCAAGAGGTAGGTTATGTTCATCGATGTGGATGGAGAGTCAGTGGTGTTCGTTGGCAAGCGAGACACTCGATTTGGTCATAGGCATGTTTCATCCATATCATTAATGATGGTTGTGATGATGATAAGTTCTTTAGAGGTTCACTAGTTGGTGTTTCCAAGGGTCATGGAAGAGTACATTGATGTCTTTCTGGAAGAGGATGTTGCATTTCCCCCTCGATGAGAGATCGAGTTTGGGATCGAGCGACAAACAGGAGAATCTCCTATCTCTATATCTATATATAGTATGACCCATTACGAGTTATGAGATCTACATAATCAACTTGAAGGTATATTTTAGTGCGGCTTTGTTCAACAGATTGTGTCACCATAGGGTGCACCAGTTTTATTCGTGAATAAGGCTGACGGTAGTTTCGGTTGTGGTTCGATTATCGCCACTTAAACAAATTGACAGTAAAGAATAGTTATCCTCTTCCATGGAAGGATTATTTATTTGATCAACTAATGGGTTAATGTTGGTTCTCAAAGATCGAATTGCGGTAAAGATATCATTAGATTTGTGTGAAGGATGATGATATCCTGAAGACTACTTTCCGTTGTCGTCATGGGAATTATGTGTTCGTTGTAATGTCGTTCAGTGCGACAAATGCTCCAGATTTTTTCATGGGATTGATTAATGATGGGTTTCATGAGTTCGTAGACATGTTCGTGGTAGTTTTCATCAATGAAATCCTCGAGTAATTCATATCTCATTAGGAGCATGCAGATTATCTAAATGTTGTCTTGGGAGTTCATCGTCAACATCAGCTATTTGGAATGTTTTCATAGTGTGAGTTTTGGGTTCAAGAAGTCTGTTTATTGGGTCATGTTGTGTCACAGTAGGGAGTAGCTGTGGATCCATTAAATATAGAAGAAATTTTTCCATGGGAAACCCCCAAGACAGTGTCAAAGGTGTGAAGTTTCCTTTGGCTTGCAGGCTACTAAAAGAGTTTCATAGCCGATTTCACTCGAGTTGCGAATCAGCTGACATCATTGACCAAGAAGGATTGGGCCTTTATATGTATTTATCAGTGTCAGGAAGAATTCAATTATCTAAAGTAGAAGTAAGTAAGTTATCCAATTCTTTGTCTTCCAAGAGAGGGAGTTTAGTTTGATGTTTCCTACGATGCTTCACATCTGGGGTTAGGTTTTTTTCTCATGTAGTAGAGATCAGTTGTTTCTTAGGGGTCCCAATTGCTGTGTCACCATGAATGTAACTATTCCATCCATGATCTTGAGTTGGTTGCTGCAATGTTTGCTATGATATTGTGGAGACATTACCTCATTGGTGAGTGCTTTGTGGGTTTCACTGATCAAGAGAGCATGAGGTATGTTTTCTCCCAGCAAGACTTAAACATGTGACATTGTCAGTGAATAGAGTTATTATAGGAATACGACATCAAAATATCTTATACACCTAGTAAGGGGAATGTTGTAGCTGATGCGCTGAGTCGGAAGTCACGTACTAATATAGTGTGTGAATGTGGTGACTCATGGAGAGTAATGGATGAAGTGTTAGGATTCAATCTTAATATGGGAGAAGTTCGTGGAATATGTTGTCGATTTCAGATAATGGTGAAGTAAACTCTCATGAAAAAAGTGGAATATTACCAGTTGGGATGTCATGAGGTGGAGGTATGGAGAGACTGATTTGTTTGTGGCGAGGCCCCTAATGGTTGGTTGGGGGATGAACAAAACCGAGTGTTGTATCATGGAAGGCTTTTTGTTCCATTGACGATACATAAGACGGTTCTCAGAGAGTTTCATATTTTTATCTTAGCGGTGCATCCTGGTGTGACAAAGATGTACCAAGCCTTAAGGATCCAGTTTTGATGTCCTGGGCTAAAGCGTTCAGTTGCGGAGTTTTTGTCACGATGTTTGTTCTACCATAAGGTGAAGGCCGAACATCGTGTTCCTAGTGGTCTAATTTTTCCATTAGAGATTCCTCAGTGGAAGTGGGAGGACATCTCAATTGACTTTGTTACTAGTTTACCTCGAGATACGGGAGGACATGAGGCTATTTGGGTGTTAGTGGATCTCTTAACAAAATCAGCCAACTTTATTGCAATCAAGGAGTCGAGATCATTGGAAGTTTTGTCAAGGTAGAATCTATAGTAGGTGGTGAGTCTTTATGGAGTCCCAAGGATGATTGTTTTTTATCGAGATCCTTGCTTTACTTCTTGGGTGTGGAGAGGACTCCAGCATTCTTTTGGTTCTCAACTATGCCTTAGCACTGCTCTTCATCCTCAAATGGAAGGACTGACAGAGCGGGCTATCCAGACTCTTGAAGAAATGTTACGCACTTGTGCCATGGATTTTGGGGGTTCATGGATGAGGAAATTACCCTTGGTAGAGTTTGCATACAATAATATTTATCACTCCACCATTGGGATGGCTCCATTTGAAGCCTTTTATGGATGTCCTTGACTTTATTTCTTGTGCTAGAATGGGGTTGGAGAGTAATCAATTCTCGGACCAGAACTAGTTCTGAATACAACCGAGATTATTTAGGTGATTCGTGAGAGGATGAAGACAGCCCAAGATCATCATAAATCATATTCTGATCAATAGAGGAGACCCTTAGAGATTGATGGTGGAGATAACGTGTTTTTAAAGGTAACACCCCGTCGTGGACAGTGATGGTATGGTCATGGGAGTATGATTTATCCCTAGTTTTTTTTGGGCCTTTTGAGGTGTCAGCTCATGTAGGAGCTGAGGCGTATCGAGTAGAACATCCCTCGTAGATGAGACGAATAAATGATGTTTTCCATGTATCACAGCTCTGTCATTACATTCATCATGACTCTCACTTCATTGATTTCGGAGAGATCAATGTTGATGATGATGCCACCTTTTTGGAGCAACATCTGGAGATCCAATACCGTAAAGAGAATGTTTTGTTTCGTCGTTCTATTCCCTTGGTTTGTGTCTTGTGGTGACACAGTGGCATGTAAGAGATTACCTAGGAATGTGGTTTATATATATGTGCTCAGTACCCAGATTTGTTTGATGTTTAAACTCTTTTCATCCAACGGTGTCCCTTTTATGGTTATAGACCTATAATTTTTATAAGATGGATTTCTTTTTTTTCAATCATATGGCTTGATCTCTTTAGATAGGTATATTTAGGAGTGGTTGTTCGGACTTATTTTCCTTTTTTCTTGGGTTGGTTTTGGATTCTCGAGGATGGGTATGTTTTGAGAGGTATCTAATGTAATGTTTCGGACCTATCTGGTCCATCCCTTTGCTTTAATCTGGTGTTTGAGGTGTTCTGGGAGGCCATAGTGACTCATCCCCAACAATTTTCCAAATTTCCAGTATTGTGAATTGTGTTTCCCATTTTATGAACAGTGTCAATGTGAGTCAGAAACAGTGATATAGAAACGGTGAGTCAGAAATGGTGAGTCAGAAATTATGAGATAGAAACAGTGAGACAGAATCGGTGATATAGAAACGGTGATTCAGAAACGGTGAGTCAGAAAAAATGTGTTAGAAATGGTGAGTAAGAAATGGTGAGACTGAAACGGTGATATAAAAATAGTGAGTTAGAAACAGTGAGTCAAAAACAGAGTTCCAGAAATGGTGAAACAGAAACTGTGAGTCAAAAACAGTGAGAAGGAAATGGTGAGATAGAAACGGTGAGACAGAAATGGTGAGCCAGAAATGGTGAGCAAGAAATGGTGAGATAGAAATGGCAAGACAGAAATAGTGAGAGAGAATTGGTGAGTATAAATTGTTAGTTAGAAATGGTTACTCAGAAATAGTAAGACAGAAATGGTGAGTCTGAAACGGTGATTCAGAATCAGTGAGACAAGTCATAAACAGTGTTTCCAGAACTATTTCATATTTTCCTTGAAAAATTTCTAGATTTTTCTAGTTTCAACAATTAAACATTTTATTTTACGTAAAATGCATTTATGGCCTTCTTTTATTGGAGTTAAAGCCGAATAAAATCCCATAACTCATATATTAATTTTTCTTAAGGCCAGGGATGCATTTACTTGGTCAAACGTGGATGTTTAATGCGATCCTATTTTAATGGAAAATCCATTGTAACATAAAATTCTATTTTGATAAATCTTTTAAAGGGATGATATATTTTCCTCTCTTATTCATTCTCCTTGTTCTCTGGTGGGAGATTCTCTAACCTTTCCTTCCATCCCATAGGAGTCATGATGTTAAACTATTCCTAGTGGGTTGGGTTCCCATGACGTTCATCTTGCTGTAAGCACAGCCCTGTTTTGGTGCAACCAAGCAGTATCCATAATTCTTTGATATAAGGTACAATTTATCATTGTTCTTTTTGTTTCACCATCTCTTGTTTCAAATTTCCATATTATTTCATGTGATCTCCATGCTTCTAATTGATTTTCTTGGTTTTCGGTTGGTGTAGTCATAATGTGGCATCCTCAGTTAGATGTAGTTGTCGCGAGAGGAAACGATCGTGATCCGTTGTGTGGATTATTCTCGTACAAACAACATCATGATCCATTTGAGGTAGGGGATTCATTGCTTCTATTTTCATTTATCTGCATATGTATAGTTATCATGTTTTATTCCAGTGGATGATAATGAAATTGACATAATAAATATTTGAACCATATCAATAAATTGATACTGATTGTATATTATTTCATATTATTTTTGTAGATAGTGTGATATATATTCTTTCCATGATTATCTATTCTCTCTTGATGTAAATTGGTAAGAACGTAAACCAAAATTAATTGATAATGGTTTGGGTAAAGATAAAGAGGCATGTAACAGAATCAGGTTCTTCTTATGGTAATTTTATGATAATCAAATTGATGTAGTAAGCATGTTTAATAAATTTTTGATATCATTCTGTTTAGGTTAACAATAGTTGGAACCTAAAAATAATAAATTGGTTAATTCAAGATGGATTAAAAAAACTGGATGGTTTATAAAAAAATAATGCCTTGTATGGTATACCCTCTTACTTATAAAGTCCAAGAGCCATATGCTTAGAGCTAAGAGATCTCCTTATGTATGAAGGTAGAATGACTTGTTTAAGGGCCAAGATCCTAGTTGATATAATGATATTTTCATATTGCTTGTGTTGTGATGTGAGCCCAGATGACTATTGTGATATGTGGGGGAAGGGCGGCCCATTGGTTGTGGCAGAAGTTGATGCATATAGTGGTGAGACGTATCAGATTAGGCATGATGGTGATGTGGAGGACACCAGAGATGATATAACGGGATGGATGTGAATATTTGGATTCTTGTTGATTCCTTGATTGGTTATCTGCATTACTTTTCCCCACTTCTCATGGTAGCTGGTCTTGAATACTGTTCTTCTGAAATATGTGAAGACAAGTGAGGTATGCCGTGTGCATTCCTCGTATAGCTTCTCAAGGGCGGTTGGGTCTATGCCCTTGATATAGGTGGAAAAGACTCGATGGGTTGTACATCTACTCAACATGTTGATACCCCTTGTGTTTAGTAGCATAGTTTTTTTTCTATAATTATTGGGAATATGGAATGTAATGTTGTACACAAATAATTGAATAAGTGATGTTAACCCATGGGGGTTGGAGCTTACTAGGCCGCAATTCTGAGGTTGTGATTTTAAGGAACAATGTACAATGGGTGTGATGCTAATGAAATTTAATGTGGAATTTTTGTTGGTGAATTAATGATTAATGAATTAATTGACATAAATTGAAACAGCTAAAAAGAAAATGAATTAAGGTTTTAAATCTCTTTAAATGGTTGTTTTCATATAGGATAACTTCTCAAATAATTAACAGCCCGATGTCTGAGAGTTGTTAACATATGACCATAGTGTGGTTGTGAGATATAATACACTCTATACATTTTATTTTTCTATATGCCACTCCACTGCTTTAGTAAAGAATACTAACACCTCGGGGATTTTGAACCTCAGGGGGTGTTTTCCCCAACATTCTAGTGGGAGGATGTATGGATGACTCCCCCCTTTGACCCGACACTCTTCTCTGGGTAGATACTTGTGCTGGTAGGCACATTTGATTGTTTTCCCCATATATGTGTCTAGAGGGCTGTAATGTCCTGTGGTTATTCACAGACTAATATTCTGGATATAGTATCCTATGGACTACGATAGGTGAAATGTGTATAGGTTGTGATGGCTTGAGGATCTTTACTCATTTTATGAGATGTAATGTCTTGAGGTATAATACCCGATGTATGATACAAATTATACGAGCTATGGTGGATACCAGAAACTACATGGTTACGTGCTTACATGGACTTGGTGGTTTTTTTGCACGAGGTTCATGTTGTGGTGCATCACCCACGTGTCTGCGGGCATGCCTTTTGGAGAGAGATTATATGGACGTGTGACATTGGGAAAAGCATAAAACTAGTGGGGAAGTAGTAGCGGGGTACCCTTGATATTTTTTACTATATTATATACTCTTGTATGCATTACATGGTTAGCTTAGCGATGGTGAGGCTGGGAACGTAGTATACCTGTTTAGGTGACGAGTTAGTTTCACTTGTTGTTCATTATGCTTTAGCATGCCTTCCTTGCATTTTCATGAGATGTTTCATTATGGATCCTACTGAGTATACATTTATACTCATCATATGAATATATAAATTTATTTTCAGGTCACTTGGAGCTGGTTGGTGATCAGTCTTGTCACTACTTACTTGCGGTTGCAGGCGCTGTTCGGGCTTGTGGTTGCTGATGTTTTACATTCTTTTGGGTACGTACAGTTTTCCCCTTACTTTTTTTATAGTTTAACATGAAATTTAATATGTTTAAATGGAATTTATTTTATCTTAATAGTTTAGTTGGAGTTGTTTGATGTCTACATTATCTCTCTCTTCTGCATGTTTACTCCTAGAGGGTAATGCCTCCCATTTGTGTGTTTGTTGAGGTGGGTCTCGGGGGTAATTATCTCCATTCTCACATTACCGGCCCAGGAGGGTTACATATTGCATGGAAGGGGTCATAATAGAATTGATTTTATAAACTAAATTATTAAAATTGTGGTTAAAATATTTATATAATGATTCATTGGTAAGAAAATTACTTATAAATGTAAATAAAAACATATTTAATATAAATGATGTGTTTTTATGATATTTTTAAATGTGCATAATTATTCTTATATAATAATGATATACATCGTCTTGTATTATATTAAATAAATATATATTCAATATAATGTTTCAAATTCATCTTATATTTTTTTATACATGATATTAGAAAAAAATCAATTTTATGTATAAAAGGTGCATTAAAAACAGTTTTACGAAATTTTGTTGGTGAACCCATTTTAAATATAATTTTTCACAATTTTTATGTTAAATTTTATAAAATAAACATCATATCTGAATTTGTGAGGTCAAAATTTATTTTGGTTGAAACATTGGTATTTTTTGGAAAAGATTAAATTTTTAATGAATAGTGAAAAATAATGATTTGTAGTTACAAATTAATTTTTCATATAAATATGATAATACTTTAAAATTATTTTTAATGAAATAATAGATAAATAATAAAATAAATAATCCAATTTAATTATTTTGAATAATTTCTATATTGAAATAATATATACAAAGTTATTGATATTGTGAACGTCTCTTTTACCCGCCTTCTCACAACACGTTCAACATTACTATTAAACGTATTTTAACAACTTTTGTTAAATGAATTTTAAAAAAAAATACTGATATGGTTGTAATTAGTATTAATATTTTTTCCAATAGGATCCAAATTATTTTTTTGAGTAGTAACATGAATATTTTATTTATCTTGGTTAAAGGTAAATAGGGTAATTAAAGGTGTAAATAATATAATAATACTATAAAATTATTCTAAAAAATTTCCTAATTTAACTATATTAGTATTTTTATAAAATAAAAAAACCTTAGGTAGATACTCTAACCTTTTTAGTACTATTGGGTATGAAAATGACCATTATTATATTAACATTAAAGATATGTGAAAATGTCATACTCAAATTTTAATAAGTAAAATAATTTTAATATGGGGTTTTATAAGTGATATCATCAACTATAAATAGTACATAGAATATAAAAAATATTATCTATATTATAATAATTTATTTATATATTCTATAAAATTAATAAATAAATCTAATTATGACTCAAGGATTATGAATGAATAGATTTATTAAAGGAATTATGAAATAAATTATATTAATGATATTAAAAGAAATATAACAAGAAATATTGTATGGTATAAAATAATATTATGGTCTAATTTGAAATGTGATTAATTAATTAATGTTGTTTTTTTATGGAATCAGGTTCATATGATTTATTAAAAAGTCAATTAATGAATAGTATGAAAATTGACAAAATTTATAACTTTAAATATAAAATATTTAATTAAATGATATAAAATATATAAAAATATAATATTCTTTCAACATATTGGTATTATTCTAAATATTTCATTTATTACTCATTCATTGGTCCTTTCATATTTTATGGTAATTATTTTAGCTCTCAAAATTCAAATTACATAAAACAATGTTAAGAGTTAAAAGGGTTAAAACATAAAGATAAGAATTAATTATTATCAAAAAACATATCTAAATTTATTATATGGATGGATTTAAAACCAAACTCATAATAACATATAAATAAATATGTTTGGACCCATTTTGAATCGAAAATGAATTTATATTTATTTGATACTTTAATGTATACCATGGTTTCCCCTCCCCTCTTCTATAAAAAGGCACACATTCCTCTCTATTAATCACACTTAATAAAATTATTAATCCATGAAATACCCATCCCCCATCCTAGATTCCATCCCAAGATTATTTAGGTATTGGTTTGGGCATAACATCGTTCATAGAAGTGTTAAGTTGTTAAGAAAGGAGACTATCAGAATGGATGGTAATGTTGTTATGTTTTTCTATTGTATTTTTATTCCGCTTACTTATAATATTGTCCCCCTTGTGGAAATAATAAATAAGGTATTATAAATATAAATATAAATATTAATTTCATTATCATCACCTAAATCAATCTTCAGTTCCATCAAATCGGAATAGAATTAATTATTCATGCCATGGTATGAAATGTCACCCCAACGAACCAATATAATTTGTTTTACATAACCTTCTATCGTGACAAGTTATAATGATGAAATTAAATTTCATATGTAATATTAACATCATATTAATTTTTATAAGATATAAATTATCAGTTAGGTTATAACATTTCAGGCACATAAAATTGATATTGTCGTTCTTGCGTATGTGTGAACAATCACCTGCACAAAGTGATGAGATTCATTTTTAATCAACACAACACATAGATGTTACTTGTAAGTATATATTAATGATTAAAATTATATTAATTAAAAAATTATCATTATGGATAGAAAAAATAATATTTATATTGGTTCTATATTAATCACTAATAAATGGAAACGTTACTTATGTGTACATACAGCTTACCATCTCAATGCTTGTAACAATGTTCATTTCTCATATCCATAAATAATGAATGTATTTAATGGAATAATTGATATATATAAGTTATTATTAATTCACGTATATTATTATTGATATTATGGATTTATGAAAACATGAACTATTAATATCATACCATGTTCATTTTTGACTCAAGTACTCAATATCAATAAAACATCCAATATGATTTTAAATAATTATGTAATTATTATAACATGTAAATAAGTTATATAAAGGTAATAATATAATTTAAAATGGTTCTAAATAATTAATAATTTAATCTAATTTTATTATTCTGTAAAATAAATGACGTAAGAAACAATTCAGAATCAAGGTATGGGGTTTTCTAACTCAAAATATCGTTTTAATGTTTTTGATTATTTATTATTATAAAAAATTAAATTTTATGTCCATGAATTCAATTTTTTATGGATATATTGATATGTACATGAATGATTTCAAATTTTATTTATTGAATTTACCTAAAAAAATTTCATAATGGGATCCTTGTAAGGGACTTCGTCTCAATCTTCTTTTATTGCAGAATATATTGATGTTAAACAAGACCTTCATTTATAAGGATTAAAACTAACACATTTGAATTTTACTTTCCTTAAATGGTCTTCAAATGAAATATTTGCATATGATTTGTTTTACAAAATGAGAAAATGAATGTTTTAAATGTATACAATGACAATAACTTCTCCACTATTGTATCTTCTATTTGATATTATGTTTCCTCGATAAGCCTTAATGTAGTTAAATTAAAATTATATAACTTATTTTCTTTTCTTGGTAATTTGATATTCAATATTATTTTGATTATGTAATTACTATTTCAATGTCTTGAGATGATTTATTTTGAATTCAAAAAAAATTTAATGAGTTAAATGTTGATAATTGCTATCTTTTTTGTGTTATGATTATCTAATCGTACATGGAAATTTGATAGGAGGTAATGTGGTAAAGAAAATATAGGTTGTTCCATAATAAATCAAAAAATGTTGTTTACATTATGAACTCTAATTAATTGTTTACAGTATCTTTTTGTATGTCTATTACATTAATGAGAGTCATATGTATGGAAGGCGACTGTATGATTATTACATTTAAGTATGATTATGTACCAAGTGACAGATATATTTTATATATTATTTATATGGATTTATGGTAATATTTTTATTAGCAAAATGGTATGAAATGATCTTATATTCATTGAAGAGAATTTAATAATTCCTAAAGGTTATCAATATTACCTTATGATAAAGTATTCACGGTTTACATGTTTTCGTAAGGCTATGAGTTTTATTTTATTATGTATCCCTTACAATTATTTTTTGACTCATCCCATATTTTTTAAATGTTTTCCATAGAATATAAAGATAATTAAGATAAAATAATAATTCATGATGATTTCTATGTATATTTATATCAATATAAAAAATAAATCTTGTTTAAAACCATTTTATCTTGAGACAAAATGGATAGTGAGTATATGTGTCTATTTTGTAAAATTTGTATTTTTATGAAATAGTTATGGCATAAATCTCTAATACACTAAAACAGAAAACATCCTCAATATGAATTCATAAATTAAATAATGATAATGTATCATCTATTATTGGGGCCTTATAGTTGACATTAGAGGATGTTTTAGAAAAATTTGGATATTGGGATGTTTTTTAAAGAGTTTGTGTTATTATCATGAGACTATAATTTTGAGGTTTATTATAATTTTATTGTTTTAAAATACATTTTTTTAATTTTCTTATGCAATTATAAGGTGAGTAATGATATTTTTTGAGACCTTCAACTGTGAGGTAATAATGGGTTATTAATTATTGGGATGAAAGATGAATGGAATGAGATATCCATTGATGTTAAAAAAATTATTGTTATTTTCTAGGAAATTATGTTGGGAATGTTTTATGAATTATATATTTTTTGAAAAAAGAAACCTACAGACTATGTGACAAGCATTCACGGCTGATAAGGCTATAAGAATCGAACCGACAACTGAATGACAATAAAGGAACATTGCCTAGATGTATCCTATTTGAATTCCATGGTTAGTATGAATTTTTATCTTTAGTTAATGGAGTTGATGGAATATGAACTAGTTTATTTTTAGAACCTGTGTTTTATCAAATAGTTAACATTGGAAATAGAATTTTTTTGGTGATTAAGTTATTAATGCTATTTTGGAATAAGTTCATTATTTTTTAAATTTTTTCAAATATGGTTAATTGAATACTATTGAATTTTAATTAAGGAGTAATATTTTAATTATATTTTAGAATAATCAATGGTTTTATGTGTGTAATTATAAGGAATTATGTTTTTTATGAATATTATTAGCTTATCATGAAGGAAATTTGATTAGGGTTATTTTTTTTGTAAAAGACATTATGATTGGTTATTGTTTGTAATGGTTCGGACCTCTCCACTCCATTACATTGTAAAAATTTGGTGTTAGAGGAATTCTAGAGGTCAAGGTAACTTATCCCAAACACTTTTCCAAAATCTTTCTTCTTGATGAACCATTTCAATAGTAGAAATTTGAGAACATTAACATCACATTACGTATGTAGGTACTTTTGATGTTTATAACTACCTCTGTTTTGGAGTAGTGGCTTGGGGGTGCACTTGGGTGAACTTTTATGGAAAGATAAAGGGAAATAGCTTTAGAAAGGTTGGTTCATGGTTTGCCTAAACCATGTGGCAAAAACATGAAAGGTTGGATTTGGAGATAGTGGTTAACACACAGTTAGCGCACGGTTTGTATAACTGTATGGCCTAACCATGCGAGGAGTGCATTATGAGGCAGAAGCTAAGGAACGATTAGTGCACTGTTTGTCAAACCGTGTTGACTAACTATGCAGGCACTTAAATATAGATCCGAAAATTGTGCATCTAACTCTTTTTTCCTATAAATGGTTCGTTTAAGCCCTTATGCAGCCATAACTCGGGATTACCCTCCCTTGAAGATAGAGGAGCCTCTCCCAAGCATTTTGGAGGCGATCTGAAGGCTTCCCTTGGCAAATCAAAGCCAGTTTTTTGTTGCATATTATCTTTCTCCTTCGTTCATGATAATTTTCATAGATCTACATAGATATACCTCTCTTGTTCCCTCGGTTTCATAGATCTATGCCCATTATAGGAAGATCTATGTTTTTGTATTCCAATTATGATGAGATTTGGTCTTGGTTGTGTTAGTAGAAGATATCTAAGGAGACTTCTTGGAGGATCAGCATGTCTTCTTATGCATTCTTCGTTTGTTGGGGTTTCGTCAAAAACCATTGAGGAAGGGATCTTACCTTCATCCCTCTCTCTCTTTTGTGAATTATGTAGGGTGGGTATCCTCTTGTTCTCATGAGGTAATATTGAACTAGTAAATAATGATAATAACTAGTTAAAGAACGTGTATGGTGAAATTTTGTTGATATTGTTTTTTTATTTCCATCAATGGTTATACATTGATTATTTTTTGAATTGAATAGGCTTATGCCTACTAAAAATTATGGTTGTTGGGGGCCTTTGATTGAACAATTAAATGTTTCCCTATTTTTATGGATTGTTTTGTCGATGGAATTTAATAGAATGTGGAAATTGGTTAATCATGTAAAGTTGGATGATCAAATAAATACATGGAACCCTTATATGATCACCCCGGATAAACTAAATGAATGAATGAAATTTTTCGAGGGTGTAGGTTGGGGTTTAATTATGTAAAGGGGGTGTTTCATGGATTGTTGTGGAATGGCTGAGCAGTGGGGCTATGGTTGGCTTGGTTGTGTGTTGGCATGTTTGATATATTTCTGATGGGAAGCGGAGCTATGGGAAATGGTATCGAATGTATGATGATGCAGTACATATATTGTTTCTGAGGTGTTTGGGGTTATAGTGGTCGGATGTAGGGCTGTAGGGATGGGTTGTGCATATGAATAAAAATATAAGTGTTAACTAATTAATTATGGGCCATGGTAGTTGATTAAATACCAAAAATCAATGGAATTGATTGGATGATTAAAGAAAATGGTATTGTGTTGATTTTTTTTCATAACATTATCTGTTGTTGGTAGGGATATGTTTTACAAACTATTGATCTAGTTTGGTTGTTGTTAGTTTCTCGGTTGTTAAAGAACATATAAACTAAAACTGTTGAATCATTAAAAGATTATTGGGTTTTGGGGATGTTTGTTGTGTGCATACTTTCATGGTAGCAGTGTTGAGGCATGTGCTCAGATATTTTTTGTAGAAGCATTAGTATAGGCTGAGTGGTTGATATAATTATATAAATCTGTATGTTTTATGTTTCTTTACACACCCCACCAATGTTGAGCACAACCTGTCGAACACCCGTGGGATGGGGGCTGATATTCTCAAACATCCAATGGATGGTTAGTTACTATTCTTCCATGTGCTTCCTCTTCCATGTTCTATATCCCAAGATCCTTCGGGAAGGTTATGACAGATGTTTCCCAAGATTCTTTGGGATGAGGATGTGAAGTGTTCTGAGGAGTCTTTGAGATTAGAATGTGATGTGGTTCCCAGTTGTCTTCTGGCTAAGATGTGGTTATGGATAATAATAGAGTGCTGGGGGGGATATGGTATGAGATGTGGTTATGGGTGAGGATTGAGTGTCGGTGAAATACTATGAGCTTCGTATGGCAATTTTGTGGCACTAGCTCAGGAATAGGGGGATCAATCAGAGTGTTAGGCATGAGGGCTTGAACAATATTCAGTGGGAAGGTGGTGTGGAGTACACATACATTGATAAAATTACTATACTACTCTATTGACGTGTATTATTCAGTGAGTGTGGCTTGTAAGTTTGGGTGGATAGACTCCTTACTAAGCTTTGGTTCCTTCTATTTTCTCATGGGGAATTAGGATTTCTCCCAACCTATGCACGAGAGCTTTAGGTTTTCCAACTGATTCTACTCGTATGCTCACCCTACGTTTACATTCAGGTCTTCAGGAGGAAGTCGGGGACTTTGTGGGACCTTGCTAGTTGGGTGTTGGAGTTTTTCTGGTTTCCGTTTTTTCATTGTTTTTGGTATCGTACTTTGGATCTTTTCTTGTACTTGATCTTTTGTTCATGTTTTGTATAAGTCATGCATTTGGGTTGGTTTTTGGTTTATTTTCCTTTACTTGTTCCTTTTTTCATATGGTGTTTGACTCATAAAATTTCCTGATCGTAATTAATTAAAAAGAGTAATGCCTACCATATTTGTGAAAACTCATACCCTTTGTTCTAGTCACCACTCTGGGGCCTACTGGAGGTGGGACTCTGGGGTCATTATCTCCCTTTCACTGATTCCTGCTCAGGAGGCAAATCTTTGGTGGGAGGGGGTCATGACAGAATGGTATCAGAGGTAGAGGTTGAGAGATAGGATGGTGTCGGGAGTTAGGCACATTGAGGATTGCATTGGATGGTAGGGAAATAGTTTCGGGTGATATTGGAGCATGAAATAGGATAGGGAAGACCGGCTAGGACACAAGATTTTAGGGCCCCCATTGTAACGCCCTGACCCCAGCTACCCAGAGTCGGTGCATTACTTTGTAACATTGGCATGATCACAAGAAAGATCAAATCTCGAAAGACCGATTTGTTTAGTAGCCTTGGAAACACTAGATATATTCATAAGTTTTACATTACATTATAAAATGAAAAACTACTACAATAACATAATGTCTCCATAATCCACACTCATATCCCCACATAATATCCCTGCAGGTCATTCATAACCTACATCTTCACTTCCTGGGAAAAATAAAACATTGAAAAGGGGTGAGCTCAAATGCCAAGTAAGGATATCAATATAGCGGAAACATTCATAAATAAGAATAAACATTTAAGGCAGTGTATAACTAAAATAAAAGCCTTTTAAATATGAACTTTCAACATGGTATGGCATAAATAAAATGAAATAATTCCATTTACTTATTCACATGGATATTCTAGTAATCGAATAATCACATGCAAAAATCAATAACCACTTTCATAATGTTGGAATGCATAATGCCAGACTATCATAACCACATAGTCAAGGCCTCATGCCAAGACTACAAATAAGATTTTGTCAAGGCCTTGTGCCAAGACACTAGTTTGTCTCATGAGACCTACCGATGCATCGAAGAGCTATAGCGGGCTCCACCCGTCACTTATTAAGTCCAATGCATTCCCATATGAAAAGGTTTAAACATTTCATAAACATTCGTATTAAAACTAGCATACGAAATGTCAATAATTTCACCATAAACTATGAATGGTATAAAAATAGCACATCCACAGTCAAACATATCACAAAACCTTCAATACAATATAGAAGTTTTGTATCATAATAAATCAACTTCAAATAATCTTAAAATCCATCAAAGGATGTTGACATAGATGAAATCAAAATTCTTTTTAAAGAAGTATCTCCTTTTATTTTGAAATCATTTAAGATCCATATAAAATAAAACATTTTCTTTGAAAATATTCTAATAAGCTTGTATGGAGAGCTTCAACGATTTTATAACGGCCGAAAATAACCGCATCCGCCGTATAAGTTAAAAAAAACATTTTTACCTCAATTCTGTCGAAAAGGTTAAAAAGGACCTTGTTTTGAAAACGACGAAAAGATTCCTTTATAAACCTCTTATAAAAAGTCAAACAAGGGTATAAATGACTTTAACCCATATTCTTGTAAATAGTAAAAATGTTTTGAAATACATTTCGAAGAAACATGGATGTGGATGATAAAGATATCCCAGTAGATTATTACGTATAAACAACCTCAGATAATGAAGAGATTGTGAAATAAACTCTTACCTTGTACTTTTCCTTTGTTGGGGTAGGTTAACCTCCTGTATAATGGTGAAATAATTGTTATTAAATTATACAAGAATCATATACATTAATATGATATCATATATGAGCTTTTAACATATCTTAGTATTATCGTCGTTTCGGGTGATAATCGATTCGTTCTTCTTAAATGTTAGGTTACGTAAGACATGTTTGTAATGGATAGATTATATCTTATTCATAATCAGAATGATATCAACATTATTTTTAACCCTAAAATGAGAATAATACTTGAATGGATATGATGGAGAATGAACCTTATCGTGTTCGTGGAGACGGTAGTCCGTACGTACGCACGAACGCTACTTCCATTTAATTTTTATTTTAAATGAATTGAATCCAAATGATACATAGGTATATTAATATTACATTATAATATAATATTTTATATATGTTACTTAAGTTCGTTAACACCATCCTTTATACGTTCCATGTGTGGTATGAACGAGTCATATCATTTTAAGGGGGCGGTAGTCCGCACTTCCTCAAATGAAATTATCGTATGTATATACAACATGAAACGAATAATGGTATGAAATAAAATGGAATTACAGAAGCTTATATATAAAATATATATCATTAATATCATATTTAATTACAGTGCCATCATAATGGCCACCATGAGAGGCGGTAAGATGTATTTGAACAATCATCGTTTCATGAGGCGTTAGTTTTCCATCCACAGAAACATTATGTTCATCATCCATTAGATGGAGTTGTGTGTATGTGTAGTTTTAATCCTTCTTATAACAACATCCTAGTATATTGAGGATACTGGTGTTGTTACAAAAGAAAGGAAATAAAAAGAGTTTGGGGGTTGGAGAAGCAAAATAAATGAAAATAATTTAAGAGAAATCGTTACCTTTAATTTAGGTAACTCACTTTGGTTGGAACCAAAGGACTTCTTGAAATGATTTATGTCTAAGGGGAAGCATCAAGGAGGAGGAGAGGGATGTGGGGAGCTTATTTGGGCAGAGTTTGGACGAGCCAAGTGGCTTGAGAGGTGTGAGGAATGAGTAGAAGTGGTCTCCTTTTATAAGGGAGAGGAGGGGCTCTTTAGGAAAGAGTGAAAGTATTACTTTATAATATAATTATATTCGGTTTATAATGGTCCAAAAATCATTTAGGTCGAAGATAAGATGAATCATATTCTAAATAACATCAACCAATAATAATTGGACAGGTTTTAGATAATATTTTAATCATTATAATCTTATTTATTTAAAGGATTTATTAATGAGGTAAACATTGCATCATTATTGTGTCATTAATAATTTCACTTATTTGATGTCTAAAAATTATAAATAAAATATCATTATGTAGGAAATCTTTTTAGCTTCCTAATTAATATTTATAATCGAAAATCCAACATGTATAACCCTATGTAAAAATTGTTCTTCTAAAAGATGTAAGCTTATGCCATTTTTATTCTTATTTTAACTTTATTAATATAAAGTGTCCCTACCACATAAAAGTGGCTCCAAGGGGTCCCCAAATTGACCCAAGGATGCTCATGGTCGGGTATCTGTCCACCAATAAGGTTAGGACACGTTTTAGGGTAATTTTGTATTATTATAATATTATTTTTTAACCCTTATTTACCGGATTTACCCTTAACCATGGTAAATAAAATATTTACCACAGTAATTATTCAAAATGTCTAAAAATAAAAGTTACCTATTTACACAATTTGTTCATCCTGATTCCAAATATGGAATCCATTTTTCTAAATTCAAAACACAGAAGTGGAAGAAATTAATTTAAAATTAATTCCCGCTGTCAAAACAAAAAGCCTGTTTTTAAGAGATAATAACTATCAAAAGATTGACACTTATTTATGTTCGGTTTAATTGTATAATTATGTCCAATGACCAACATTATATTAAATGGTAAAAATATATTCTAAATATACTTTAAAACCACTCAAATTCATAATTCATCACTATTAATTATTTTGATTAAAAAAGTTGTTTTTAATTAAAATTTAGTAATTTTCACTATTCATCAAAATATGAAAGTTATCCGAAATGTACCAAAATTTCACCTTAGGCTAAATTCGATATTCCGAATCCAAAAATGAAGTCCATTTTCAAATATAAAATATATATAATTTCAAAAAGTAGGTATTACTATTCATAGCGGCTTGTTTGATCGGTTGTGGTGTGTGTTAAAACTCAACGTTGCGTACAACACACGCTACTGTTTTATTCAAAGGAAAGCGTACCGTGGAAGCTTGGGATGTTTCATTTTAAATTTTTTGATGTCTCCATTTAGTCAAAAAGTTTAAAATATATTATTTAAAAAGGTTTCACTATCAAAAGTTGATAAAAGTGCAATACTGAAAATGAATCTGTTCTTGCATTATGACTAAGAAACTCATAATATGGATTCTAAAATTATAAAGTTTAAAATTTAGTTAATACTATTCATGACCTCTTTTAATGGATTTTTTTTGTACGTCATGGTGTGATTGAACTTGGTGTTGCGTGTAGTGAAAGTTATTGAATTATTTTGAAGAAATAACACACTATAAAATCTTGGGGTGTTACATTCTCCCCTCCTTCAATAAATTGCGTCCTCGCAATTTGAAATTGTTCTTCAAAAATAAAAGGTTGAAAATATAAAATATATTTGTGGGAAAACCCACATCGGAAATTGGGTTACTAAAATTTAGTCTTAATATGAGGAAAAGAGAAATGAAATGGTCACCATCAAATTATGATCTCGATTAGGAGAACATTGGTGGCAATTAGAGACATATAATCGGAGGAAAAACGTAAATATTTATAGGTAGTGATTGAGGTCATCAATCACAAACAAGTATAAAATTGAGGTCCTTAAATTCATCAATCTATGATGAATTGAAATACCATCGGTTCAGCAAAACATAGGGTATTAGGATAACATATTTTTGACGTTTCAAAATATCCTAGTTGAAATCCCACATCGAAAAATGAATTATTGAGGCCTCTATTTAAAATAAAGAGTGGAAAGTATGAAGATTACCAAAAATAACTCATACTAGGGTTCCATGTAGGAAAATATGGATATGGAAGAGAAATCTAACCATCAATTATCTGATGGAGAGTGGTAGAGAACATGGCTATGAAAAGGCCAACAATCCCAAAGACATAAATTAGTGATGATTTAAGGTACCATCTAGGACAACATTTTAGTTCTAAGTTCCTTTTCATAATGTTGAGGAATTTATTTATGAGATTGGCTAAGATCATAAGGATATATACTTACTTTATAATTAGAGTTTTATCCATTAATAAATTTCTACCACAAACTCATCTTTCACTCTAAAAGATAATAGAATGTAAAAAAAATATTCTATTTACACTATTCGTATAGGGTTCCAAAATAAACGAATTTATAATTCATCTACATGATCTTTTAATAAAAACTACATTATTTAATCCAGGACATCTCATGGTCCAGTGGTAGGTGATACACCCTTGTCGCCCTTCGGTTGCGGGTTCAAGTCTCGTAGCCTTGCCGGACGCGACGGGTTGCCGCCCGACCTCCGGGTTGTCCTTTTATGGCAATCCAAAATAATCCAAACTAGAACTATCCAAAATACTTCTGTCCAAACTCACAGTCTAACATTTATAAAGAAGGTAAACATAATATAGATCCTTTTTACCCCGTAATAGCATATGAATACCTTCATCATGTATTACCATATTCCTTATTGATTACATTCATGCTCCTTTATTCCATATAGAATGCTGGATATACTTCATCAATCCAAAAATGTTTTAAACCCCAAAAATGATGGAATATACAAATCATTAATCAGTTCCAAGGTAGTCAAGAATATCCAATATATTTTTTCCAAAATAATCATGTATTATTCGAAAATCACTACCTCGGTATCAGAACTATATTATGGTTTATCATTCTCTCAACCATATATTTTCCAAAAATTTATCCTGCTATTGAGTCACTTTTCATTGTTCCACACAATCTCAAGTCCTTAATGAAATAGTACTGCAGTACAATCCTTATATACTCCATAATTATTATAACAAGTACATTGTTGATACAACACTCAATTGACATAATCAACATAAGAACTCTAATCATTCCTCTTCATCTGTGGTAGTATCATAACTTGATTATTATCTGATAACATCATTTGAGGCATATTCTGATGACTGGGACATAGGTTCGCATAGTGTCCAAACTCCTTGCAAAAGAAGCATTGTACATTTGAAACCATTTTCTTACCCTTGCAGTCACGTACTTTGTGCCCTTTTCCTCCACACTTATAACAAACTCCCATTCCTTTCAGGCAAGTTCCAGGGTGTTTCTTTCCACAGTTACCACATATGGGAAAATTCTTCTTTTCCCTCTTACTTTTATCCATGTTTCTCTCTTCCATCCTTTTCTTATCTTGCTTCCCTTCAAAGCCATAGGACTCAGTAAACTCTTTACTTATCTTATCAACACATGATATTATTTCTTCATATGATGATAATACATGGGAGACTATTTCTCTTATAAATTCTAGCGTAAGACCATGAAAGATATGATCCTTCCTTCTCTTTGAATCATGTGCATTTCTGGAGTTATCATTCCTTCTACTGGGCTCCATTTCTAAACAATGGCATAAACTAGATTAGTTTATGAGTCAAAATACATAATCCCATACTTATAAAACACTTAACATAAATTGAACTATTTATGGATATAATCCATAATCATAAAAATGTTTTCTTTGAGGAAGTATATACTCATAAACCCTTCATAATGATTTGTAAAGATAATGAGAGTTATCCTAAGCATATCCCCCGGGAGTGTCGTAACCAAGAGTGCAGCAAGGCCCGTTGTCGTGCACCAGTTCCCGTTCGAGTCTAGCTCAAAGCGGTGTTTTCGGGTTTTACCCCTAGGTACATCTGTGCCAGAGCCGCCTCTACCTGCTCGTATCCAGACAGGGATGTATTGCTCGGAAAACTCACAAAATCTCTACAATACCAAAATTCTAGGAAGTTCTTCTATACTAATCCTCAAAGTTCATCTTAGGTCTACGTGCTCTAATCAGAGTTTATCTAAATCTAGCTTCCAAGGTTTGTACTAAACTTCCTCTGATACCAACTGTAACGCCCCGACCCCAGCTACCCAGAGTCGGTGCATTACTTCGTAACATTGGCATGATCACAAGAAAGATCATATCTCGAAAGACCGATTGGTTTAGTAGCCTTGGAAACACTAGATATATTCATAAGTTTTACATTACATTATAAAATGAAAAACTACTATAATAACATAATGTCTCCATAATCCACACTCATATCCCCATATAATATCCCTGCAGGTCATTCATAACCTACTTCTTCACTTCCTGGGAAAAATAAAACATTGAAAAGGGGTGAGCTCAAATGCCCAGTAAGGATATCAATATAGCGGAAACATTCATAAATAAGAATAAACATTTAAGGAAGTGTATAACTAAAACAAAAGCCTTTTAAATATGAACTTTCAACATGGTATGGCATAAATAAAATGAAATAATGCCATTTACTTATTCACATGGATATTCTACTAATCGAATAATCACATGCAAAAATCAATAACCACTTTCATAATGTTGGAATGCATAATGCCAGACTATCATAACCACATAGTCAAGGCCTCGTGCCAAGACTACAAATAAGATTTTGTCAAGGCCTTGTGCCAAGACACTAGTTTGTCTCATGAGACCTACCGATGCATCGAGGAGCTATAGCGGGCTCCACCCGTCACTTATTAAGTCCAATGCATTCCCATATGAAAAGGTTTAAACATAACATAAACATTCGTATTAAAACTAGCATACGAAATGTCAATAATTTCACCATAAACTATGAATGGTATAAAAATAGCACATCCACAGTCAAACATATCACAAAACCTTCAATACAATATAGAAGTTTTGTATCATAATAAATCAACTTCAAATAATCTGAAAATCCATCAAAGGATGTTGACATAGATGAAATCAAAATTCTTTTTAAAGAAGTATCTCCTTTTATTTTGAAATCATTTAAGATCCATATAAAATAAAACATTTTCTTTGAAAATATTCTTATAAGCTTGTATGGAGAGCTTCGACGATTTTATAACGGCGGAAAATAACCGCACCCGCCGTATAAGTTAAAAAAACATTCTTACCTCAATTCTGTCGAAAAGGTTAAAAAGGACCTTGTTTTGAAAACGACGGAAAGATTCCTTTATAAACCTCTTATAAAAAGTCAAACAAGGGTATAAATGACTTTAAGCCATATTCTTGTAAATAGTAAAAATGTTTTGAAATACATTTCGAAGAAACATGGATGTGGATGATAAAGATATCCCAGTAGATTATTACGTATAAACAACCTCGGATAATGAAGAGATTGTGAAATAAACCCTTACCTTGTACTTTTCCTTTGTTGGGGTAGGTTAACCTCCTGTATAATGGTGAAATAATTTTTATTAAATTATACAAGAATCATATACATTAATATGATATCATATATGATCTTTTAACATATCTTAGTATTATCGTCGTTTCGGGTGATAATCGATTCGTTCTTCTTAAATGTTAGGTTACGTAAGACATGTTTGTAATGGATAGATTATATCTTATTCATAATCAGAATGATATCAACATTATTTTTAACCCTAAAATGAGAATAATACTTGAATTGATATGATGGAGAATGAATCTTATCGCATTCGTGGAGACGGTAGTCCGTACGTACGCACGAACGCTACTTCCATTTAATTTTTATTTTAAATGAATTGAATCCAAATGATACATAGGTATATTACTATTCCATTATAATATAATATTTTATATATGTTACTTAAGTTCGTTAACACCATCCTTTATACGTTCCATGTGTGGTATGAACGAGTCATATCATTTTAAGGGGAAGGTAGTCCGCACTTCCTCAAATGAAATTATCGTATGTATATACAACATGAAACGAATAATGGTATGAAATAAAATGGAATTACAGAAGCTTATATATAAAATATATATCATTAATATCATATTTAATTACAGTGCCATCATAATGGCCACCATGAGAGGCGGTAAGACGTATTTGAACAATCATCGTTTCATGAGGCGTTAGTTTTCAATCCACAGAAACATTATGTTCATCATCCATTAGATGGAGTTGTGTGTATGTGTAGTTTGAATCCTTCTTATAACAACATACTAGTATATTGAGGATACTGGTGTTGTTACAAAAGAAAGGAAATAAAAAGAGTTTGGGGGTTGGAGAAGCAAAATAAATGAAAATAATTTAAGAGAAATCGTTACCTTTAATTTAGGTAACTCACTTTGGTTGGAACCAAAGGACTTCTTGAAATGATTTCTGCCTAAGGGGAAGCTTCAAGGAGGAGGAGAGGGATGTGGGGAGCTTATTTGGGCAGAGTTTGGACGTGCCAAGTGTCTTGAGAGGTGTGAGGAATGAGTAGAAGTGGTCTCCTTTTATAAGGGAGAGGAGGGGCTCTTTAGGAAAGAGTGAAAGTATTACTTTATAATATAATTATATTCGGTTTATAATGGTCCAAAAATCATTGAGGTCGAAGATAAGATGAATCATATTCTAAATAACATCAACCAATAAGAATTGGACTGGTTTTAGATAATATTTTAATCATTATAATCTTATTTATTTAAAGGATTTATTAATGAGGTAAACATTGCATCATTATTGTGTCATTAATAATTTCAATTATTTGATGTCTAAAAATTATAAATAAAATATCATTATGTAGGAAATATGTTTAGCTTTCTAATGAATATTTATAATCGAAAATCCAACATGTATAACCCTATGTAAAAATTGTTCTTCTAAAAGATGTAAGCTTATGCCATTTTTATTCTTATTTTAACTTTATTAATATAAAGTGTCCCTACCACATACAAGTGGCTCCAAAGGGTCCCCAAATTGACCCAAGGATGCTCATGGTCGGGTATGTGTCCACCAATAAGGTTAGGACACGTTTTAGGGTAATTTTGTATTATTATAATATTATTTTTTTAACCCTTATTTACCGGATTTACCCTTAACCATGGTAAATAAAATATTTACCACAGTAATTATTCCAAATGTCTAAAAATAAAAGTTACCTATTTACACAATTTGGTCATCCTGATTCCAAATATGGAATCTATTTTTCTAAATTCAAAACACAGAAGTGGCAGAAATTAATTTAAAATTAATTCCCGCTGTCAAAACAAAAAGCGTGTTTTTAAGAGATAATAACTATCAAAAGATTGACACTTATTTATGTTCGGTTTAATTGTATAATTATGTCCAATGACCAACATTATATTAAATGGTAAAAATATATTCTAAATATACTTTAAAACCACTCAAATTCATAATTCATCACTATTAATTATTTTGATTAAAAAAGTTGTTTTTAATTAAAATTTAGTAATTTTCACTATTCATCAATATATGAAAGTTATCCGAAATGTACCAAAATTTCACCTTAGGCTAAATTCGATATTACGAATCCAAAAATGAAGTCCATTTTCAAATATAAAATATATATAATTTCAAAAAGTAGGTATTACTATTCATAGCGGCTAGTTTGATCGGTTGTGGTGTGTGTTAAAACTCAACGTTGCGTACAACACACGCTACAGTTTTATTTAAAGGAAAGCGTACCGTGGAAGCTTGGGATGTTTCATTTTAAATTTTTTGATGTCTCCATTTAGTCAAAAAGTTTAAAATATTTTATTTAAAAAGGTTTCACTATCAAAAGTTGATAAAAGTGCAATACTGAAAATGAATCTGTTCTTGCATTATGACTAAGAAACTCATAATATGGATTCTAAAATTATAAAGTTTAAAATTTAGTTAATACTATTCATGACCTCTTTTAATGGATTTTTTTTTGTACGTCATGGTGTGATTGAACTTGGTGTTGCGTGTAGTGAAAGTTATTGAATTATTTTGAAGAAATAACACACTATAAAATCTTGGGGTGTTACACCCATGATCTGATGCAATGACTCTAGACCTACCGAACAACCAAGTGATTCTACACTGATTGCAGGATAGAGACCCTAGGAAAGGTCCATGCATCATAATGACTTGTGTTCTTGTGTTTCTGGGGAATTTTGGGGATATAAAATGAATAAACTATCTATGAAAAATTTATGAACAATAATCTACACTACTCAGGCTTAGGAATTTCGTGTTTAACTTGCAGCTATGGCACCTGGGAGGCGACCACGAGTATGTGGCTGATAAAGGCCTAGGGGGTTGATGTGAATGATTGAATGAGGGCTGAATGAGAGGAGGAGAATGATTAGTGGTATATGACACTTCATTCCATTCAGTGGCAGACCCTCAGGAAGTACGAGGGTAGCATCTATGACAAAGAGACAGAGAGATGGCTAGAGGAGCTGGTGATAGCTTTCGGCTTGATCTGATCTCCAATAGAGTACTGTGTTCCTCTGGCTGTGAGCCAGATGTGGGGAGCGGCGTGTCAGTGGTGGACCCTCTATCTTAGGGAGAAGAGGTAGATTATGGTTACATGGGAAGATTTTGAGAGGGAGTTCTGGGAGTAATCCCTCTATTCCATGGTGATGGCTGAGAAGAGGTAGGAGATACTCTCCCTCCAACAGGGGTGCATGTCAGTGAGAGAGTTGGGGATCAAGTTCAAGGATCTCCTCTGTTTTTCTCTAGACCACTTTCTAGATGAGGAGTATGTGGCGAGACGTTTGGAGGAGGCACTACAACCTCCTCTCTAGTATGTTGTTACTCCCTTCACCCTACCGACGTACTTGGAGGTCCGGAAGAAGGTTGAAGTGGTGGAGAGGATGCACACACTGAGAGGTGTGTCGCGAGTGGGAATCCAGTTGGGCTCGTCGATGGGGAAAGTCGTCAGCAGTAGGCCTCCAACATCAGGGCCCTCTAGGTTCCTACCAGTGGGGAGTAGGCCTTAGCAATTTCAGTTTCGATATCACTGTCCTCACCCTTTTCCTTCGGGCCCGGGACTGAGGTGTTTCATCTGTGGAAGTCGTGGGAACTTTCTGAACCATTTCCCGGACTGAGTACAGTATAGTGGAGGTGGAGCAGTATATCACTCTCCTCAGCCACATCAGTTTCCAGCTAGGCCTTTCTAGCAGCAGCAGCAGGGGCAGCGTGCTCCGACTCCTCTGAGGGCAGACGTTGCAGGAAGAGGCCGACCTCAGGGCGCCTTGTAGGGACCTCGACCAGGGCGTAGTCGAGGAGGATGCCGATAGTCGAGAGGCTAAGGAGTTAGGTGTGGGCAGTTGCACGTAACAGAGGCAGCAGTTCCAATAGGGCCAGAAGTCGTTTGAGGTATAATCAGGTTGTTTAGTACCCTTGCATATGCCATGTTTGATTCAGGAGCTTCGCACTCTATTATTGTGCCCAGTCTAGCCTGTGCCTTGGGCATAGACATAGATACACATTTCATACCCCTGGTTTTGAATACACCAGTCAGAGGTCAGACCAGCTTGTCGTGTGTTTGCTGTGGATGAAGGTTTATGTTGGGGTCACACCAGTCCAGTGGAGATCTCCTTTTATTTCAAATGCATCCATATGAATTCATTCTAGGCATCGACTATCTAGTCAAGGTGTGTGTCGTCATCAATTGTTTCTGAATAAGGGTTGTGTTTTTAGGGGTGGGAGACTGATGTGTGATTTTCATCGGTGAGGGGGTTTCTAGGAGGGCAGCCAGTGAGGAGAGCCCTTTCTTTCATCATTATTAAGGCTATCAGTTGAGTCGGATGATACATAAACGGTAGAATTCTTCGAGATCGTTAGCGAGTTCATGGACGACTTCCACGAGGAGGTGGTGACTCTACCCCCCCAGAAGACATTGAGTTCAGAATAGACTTATAACCTAGTGCCCGTCCAATTTCAATGGCCCCCAATTGGATAGCACCTTCAGAGGTATGGGAGTTGCCTATTCAGATTGACGATCTGATGAAGAAGGATTTTGTTCGACTGAGTGCATCACCATCGGGTGCTCTAGTCTTATTCATGAATATGTTAGATGGTGGTCTCAGGCTATGCATAGACTACTGGAGACTAAACCAGGTAACCGTCAAGAACCATTACCCCCTCCCGAGGATAGATGATATCTTTGACCAGTTGAGGGGAGAAGGTTAGTTCTCTAAGATCTATCTGTGGTCTGGATATCACCAGTTGAGGGTGAAGGAGGTTGACATCTTGAAGACTGCCTTCAGGTGCAGATATGGGCAGTTTGAGTTTTTGGTCATGTCGTTAGGAATTACAAATTCACCAGTCATGTTCAAGGGACTCATGAACTCCATCCTTCGGGAATACCTAGAAAAGTTCGTAGTAGTCTTCATCGATGACATCCTGATATACTCATGATCATAGAAGGATAATTCAGGTCACTTGAGAACGGTTTTAGAAATCTGCGGATAGCACCAAATTTATGCGATGTTTTACAAATGCATGTTTTGGACTCGAGATGTATGCTTTCTTGGACATGTGGTGTCCTAGCAGGGAATATTGGTGGACCCAACAAAGGTTGTGGCGGTTTTTTCTTGGGCAACACCCAAGAACGTGGCAGAAGTTTGTAGCTTCTATGGACTAATAGGCTACTACTGGAGGTTCGTGCCCAAAATATCTTGAGTTGAAGTACCTTTGATAGCCTTGACAAAGAAGGATAGAGCTTTGGTGCAGGATGAGTAGTGTGAGGCAGCCTTCAGTTACATAAAGTGAAAGTTGGTTAGTGCCCCAGGGTTGAGATTACCAAAGCAGGGAGTAACGTTTAAGGTATTCTGTGATACCTCATGCCAAGGCTTGGGTGGTGTGTGGATGAAATAGGAAGGGGCGATCTCTTATGGGTCTAGGAAGTTACGTCCTCATGAACGTAACTATGCCACCCATGATCTAGAGATTGTGGTGGCTGTGTTCGCACTGATGTGGTGGTAGTATCACCTCATCGGGGAGCGCTTCATGGTCTTCACGGATCACAAGAGTTTAAAGTATATCTTCTCCTAGCGGGACCTAAATTTTCCACAGTAAAGGAGTATGGAGTTCCTCCATGACTTTGACTTCGATATCTCTTACACCTAAGGCATGATAAATGTGGTGGCTGGCACATTGAGTAGGAGGAAGGACGCTGCTCAAAAGTCGGCCGATGTCTGGAAGGCAATGGAAGAATTGGCTTCACTACACGTTGATGTATGGGAAGATGGTGGTATAATTTGTTTGTTTTGTATGACAATTCATTCCTCCCTACAGCGGTAGTTGGAGGAGTCTTAGTGTGGAGACATAGAGAGTGAAGTGATGCCTGATCGGGCAAGCAATGCAAATGCTCCGGAAGGATGGTCGGAGGATGGTCTGGATCATATGCTTTTTTGGTGGATGTTGTTTGTTGCATAGGAAATGTGAAAGAGTTTTCTTGGTGAGTTCCACAACTCACCCCTGGTAGTACACCATGGAACTTCCATGATGTACCAGGGCTTGAGAGGGCAGTTCTGGTGGCCCGGGGTGAAACGAGCCGTAGCAGAGTTCGTAGAAATGTGCCTCGTGTGTCAGCAGGTGAAGGCGTAACACCACATCCCGGTAGGTTTGTTACAACCTTTAGATGTCCCCAAGTGGAAGTGGGAGAACATCTTGATGGATTTTATCCTGGGGCTGCCAAGAGTTCAATGGGTGTGCGACGCCGTCTGGGTAGTGGTGGGCCAGCTGACGAAATCAGCCTACTTCCTTGCAATCAAGGAGTCAAGTATGGTTGTGGCCATAGCTCAGAGGTACATGAATGAGGTGGTGTGGTTTCACGGAATTCCAAGATATATAATCTCCGACCGGGATACCCGGCTTACCTCATGGGTCTAGAGAGGATTGAAACATGCTTTTGGCACCCGGTAATGCCTCAGCACTACTTTCCACCCCCAGACAAATGGGGAGACAGAGCGCACCATCCAAAATTTGGATGAAATGCTACGAGCATGTGTTTTGGGCCATGGAGGATCATGGTTTCAACACTTTCCACTAATATAGTTCTCTTACAACCACTAATATCACTCTACCATTGGCATGGATCCTTTAGAATCGTTGTACGAGAGGTCGTGCCTCTCACCCGTATGCCAGAAAGGGGTCAGAGAAGTAGGTGTTCCTGGCCTGGAGGTGGTGCATTGAACGACAGGGAATGTTCAGCTTAAACGAGAGAGGATGAAGGCAGCTCAGGACCAGCAGAAGTCATAGGCCGATAATAGGTGGAGACCCTTTGTCACGACCCATCCTCTGACCCATGCCGTGACTACCCCAAGCCCGCCTTCCATAGGCCAGGGGCCGGCGACTAGAACCAAAGGCATAAATCCCGATAAAAAGGGGAAGGCATTGCCATATAAAGTAAACAAACACCACAGAGTAAGCCAGTAGAAGTAAACACTAAGTAAAACTAGGTACAATAGTAAGTGCGGAAAGTAAATGGGCCAGAATACAAACCCAAACTGAAAGTAAAGTATAAATGGAAAGAAAGTACAAAAACTGAATATAAATCAGAAATATCGAGCCTTCCACTAGAAGTCCCACCTGAAGGGTGGGTACAGATAGCCTCCTCAGCTCCTCGGGTCTCGCTGTCCACTCTGTGTACATCCCGCCAAGGGGTCCACCTCCAGGTACCGACCTGCTCCACAAGCCTCAACCACGATCAGCGTTGTCCGTCATCTGCATCCAACACAATGTAGTGTGGGCATATCCCGTGCAGTGGTTAGTATACGCTACTCAGTAGGGACCCCGAGACCCCCAAAGGTCTCCCAGAATCCACAAAGGATAATCCACAAAGGAATGATACAATCACGAAGTAACAACCAAAACTACTTTGGTATATATTCCCATACATATACATAGGTCATCAATTCTCGTTCGTCTCCAACATCCAAGCCCATGTTCGATCACGTCCACATAGGATTGTACAACCCAATACACACAGGAAATCACAACACAATCCACATAGGAAAGCAATTCAATCATATCAAAGATAATGATTGAAAGTCAAGACTCAGCTCACACAGGTATACTTTTTCGTAAGACGATAGAGATTATCAGATATAGCCACTGATTCATCTAATTTGGGACCCACGTTGGATACTAAACCAACTAAGCTGTTGGACCCACATAGGATACGGACCAGCTACTCTTCTAGAACAACATAGGATAGCAAGAATAGAGTCAAACACCGCCATACCCATGTTGGATACAAGAACAGTAGTCATTTCCGTCGAACCCATGGAATAATTCAATACGGTCTTCATCGCTGCCGAACCCACGGAGGATTTCAGTGCAGTCTTCGTCACCATCGAACCCATGGAGGATTTCGGTACGGTCTTCATCACTACCGAAACCACGGAGGATTTCAGTGCAGTATTCATCGTCGTCGAACCCATGGAGGATTTCAGTATGGTCTTCATCGTTGTCAAACCCAAGGAGGATTTAAATGCAGTCGTCGTTGCAGTCGTAGCCAGCTCTAGGGTTCCTGCACACATGATGCTCGTTTCCCGGAGGGGCCGCTCCATGATCTAAGGGGGGTTGATACATCAACTGACACGTAGTATGGATTTGATGTATCCCAAAATTCTGTCTCCACAAGAGGAGCTCAACGTGACAGACAGAGCATCAATCAGACGCCTGTTCAGAGAGTTATTGGCATTTTCATTCCAGTGGCCCGATTGGTTTTTAAGTCAAAACCAACCCTCCACACTCCAACTGTGTCAAAAACACAAGAGGAGTAAGCCAAAAGGTTTTTCTCACTCTAAGGAATCCAACAAAGTTTACGACATGTCATTCGGACGTCCGGAGCTCAAGTTATAAGTGTTTCTGCTCCGAGGGCCCGATTGGTTTCGTGTTCGAACCAACCCGGTCATACTAAAATTTCTCCAAAACGTTGAGTGTAATATACCGAAACGGACCTCTCAATCCAAGGATCTCATCTCAATTGATGGTGCATCGATCGGAGGTCTGTAGCCCAGGATATGGGAAAAAGAACGAACCTGTTTGGTTTTATGGGGTTTTGGGCCCGGACCGACCCGGCCCGAGACCCCCTGGGTCTGCCCGAACTGGGTCGAACTGAAACGGGTTCAGTTCCAGACACATAGAGCACGTCCTGGCCCAGTGGAAATGGCTCGGCCCAACCGGCGCTGCCCGGCCCGACCGGCGCGGCCCGGCGCACCCCGCACGACCGTCTCTGTGTTGGCCGAGCCATTGCCGGAAGGGGTCGGCTTCCCCCCTTGATTGAAACGGTGGCCCTCACATAGGGGCCGCTCCATGGAAGCTGGGGGTTACGACCCCCAGTCATTCCTCCGAAATGGTCGGCTCGGTCCAGCCAGCCGGTGCTGCCGTTGCGGTCCCGCCACTCCGAGGTGCCGGTGGCCCCCGGTTCCGGCCGCCCTACCTTGCTCCGTCATGGATTTTAGCCACAAAATTGTCCGACCAGAATTGTGTGACCGCACCGCGCCCCTCCGCCGCGGCCCCAAAGAAATAATTCACGGGCAAAAACAATTAACCCTTCCCTCGATGAAGTCGCCGAACGAGGTTTGTCGCGGGAAAGGGATGTCACAAGAGATGGTGTCGCGGAAGGAGGATCTTTAGCGATACAGTACACAACGTCACGGTACACAGCGATGCGGATAAGAGGACCGTCGATGTCGCAGTACATGGCGTTGTGTCATCGATCTCTGAGGAATCAGCATTATTCATCGTCCTTCGTCGGAGGTTGGCGTTCATCATCGGTGATGGTGCATTCATTATGTTCTTCAAGGAGGAAGAAGATAATCCTCAAGAGCATACGATTCCTCTCTTTCCTTTCACACAATGAATTTTTAACCCCCAATAAAATAAGTCTTGTCTGATTTTATTAACACACACGCAATACATTAATTTGAAAATCAAACAGATCACATTCAATTAATTGAATTAAATGAGGATCGTTTAATATTCAAATTAATTTTGAGGGTTGACTTTCCATAAATTCGGGGTGCAGGTGAGTTATATAATAAAAGCACGAGAGGAAGGTTAAAAAGGGATTTTAAGGGGTGGGGCTCATGAGGGCCCCACTTCCCTAATATCCTACCTAGTGGAGTTAGGATATTAGTGGGTCCCACTCCAACCACCAAGCATAGGTTTAACTACTTAGAATAGAAATAAAATTTGTAGCACAATGTTTTATTTTATTCTTTAGTTAACCCATTTAATTAATAACCTCACCCAAGAAAACTCAACTCCAGAAAAGGACTTCTTAAGCAATTACCAGTGCTTCGGTTTCATCAGTGCCCTTGGATTTCAATTCCGAGCACCGGTTCAAAAGTTAGGGAAACCCACTCATTCGTTTACTGAACGTATCTGAGCTAAACTTAAGAAATTGATTCTGGGAACACCGGGCCTCAGAATCAGGTTCCATCAGAAACTGCGTTCTTGTAAAATCCCAAAAAAATTTATAAAAAAAATATCCCTTTAATTTTACGGGACTTTACATTACTCCCACCTCAGGGATTTATGTCCCCACAAAGATACATCGTAAACTAGGGGAACAAATGTGGGTACTGTGCACGCATCTGAGCCTCCTGCTCCCAAGTGCACTCTTGGAGGTTCCGATGCTGCCATATGATGCACAGTAGAGGAATCGACCACCCACGTAGGACCCGATCCTGTTGATCCTCAGTCTCCACCGGGACCTCTGCAAAAGTCACCCCATCGTCGAGGTCTAGCTCCCCATGGTCGATGATATGCGTTAGGTGGTGCACGTATCTCCTCGGCTGAGATACGTGGAAGATGTCGTGCACCCAGTGCAACTAAGGTGGTAGAGCAAGACAATAAGCCACCTCGCCTATCTTGCTGAGTACCTGAAAAGGTCCGATGAAGAATGAAGACAACTTGTTTCCCTGACAAAATCTCTGTAATCCACGTCGAGGTGAGACCCGCAAGAAAACGTTGTCTCCATCCTCGAACTCTAGTGGTCTATGCCTCCTGTCAGCAAAAGTCTTCTACCGGCTCTGAGTTGTCCTCATCTGATCCTGGATGACCTAGACCTTCTCTGTCATGGTGTGGACCATCTTTGGTCCAACAGGTGATGACTCCCCAGCTTCTGTCCAGCACAGATGTGATCTGCAAGTTCGGTCGTACAATTACTTGAATGGTGACATCCCGGTGGTGGAGTGGTAGCTATTGTTGTATGAGAACTCTACAAAGTGTAGGTAGTCCTCCCAGTTGCAACCAAAGTTGAGGACCCATGCACGAAGCATGTCCTTGAGAGTTTGAATGATCCTCTCCATCTGACCATTCTTCTGAGGGTGAAAGGCGGTGCTCATACGTAGTTGTGTCCCCAATGCCTCCTGCAACCCCTTCCAATGCCAGGAAGTAAAGCGAGCATCTGGATCGGTGATGATAGATGATGGAACACCATGAAGCCATATGATCTCCTGAACATAGAGGCATCGAAATCTCTCCACTGATACTTGATCTCTAATGGGTAATAAGTGAGCCGACATGGTGAGTCGTTCGACAATCGCCCAAATGGAGTCGTGACCTCTAGAAGTACGTGTATGTCCAGTCATGAAATCCATAGATATCTCGTCCCACTTCCACTCCGGGACTTCCAAGGGTTGTACCAAGCCTGCTGGTACCTGGTGCTCTGCCTTCACCTGCTGACAGGTGAGGCATCGTGAAACGAACTCAGATACATCATTCTACATACCCGGCCACTAGTGCTATCGTCTGAGATCCTGGTACATCTTCACCACTGCTGGATGTACCGCTAACGGGGAAGTGTGAAACACCCTCAGCACCTCCTTCTATAAAGCAGCCGATATCATGGTACGTCCTCTAAAAAAGATGGCGTGCTCTCTCCCCACAGAGAATCCATCAGGTCCATGTCCTGAGGATATATGTGCACGTCGCATCTCATAGTCAATGTCCCCACGCTATGCCTCTCTTACCCGCTACTATAGTGGAAGAGTGACTGTGAGCAACTGAAGAAAGGCTACTCCATCTCTATCCATGAAGGATATCTGCAAAGCAGCTAGCTGTTCTGTCGCCTCCTCGAGAAGCTGAATTCCTGTCCTAATGTTGAGAGAATCGACTAATACGTTCCCCTTTCCTGGAGTATAGACTATCTCAAAGTAATATTCCTAGAGGAACTCAAGCCATTGCTGTTATCTCAAATCCAAGTCCTTCTACGAGAAGATATACCTAAGACTCTGGTGGTCAGAGTAGACTGTAAAGCGCTCACCCATCAGATAGTGTCACCATATCTTCAGAGTGAAGACCACTGCTGCTAACTCCAGGTTATGGGTAGCATAGTTCTGCTCATGCTGCCTCAACTGATGTGATCCATAGGAGATCATTTCTCGCTCCTGCATCAGTACACATCCATGTCCGGTACCTAATGCATCGCAGTAAACTACGTACCCTACTCCCTTATCTGGTAGCCTCAAGATAGGTGTGTTGGTCAATCTCTGTCTCAGCTCCTGGAATCTCTGATGACATCTGTCTGACCACACGAAGGGTTCCCCCTTCTTCGTCAAATTTGAGAGTGGTGTCGCAACTCCATAAAAGTATGTCACAAATATCCTGTAGTACCCAGCTAGACCCAAGAAACTCCACCCATCTGTCACACTCCTAGGCGGCTCCCAAGCTATCACCGCCTCGAACTACGCAGGATCCACTGCAACTCCCGCCTCAGAGATGACGTGCCCAAATAAGTGGACCTCACATAACCAGAACCGACACTTCGAGACCTTTCCATAAATATGGTGCTCTCGGAGTGTATCTAGTACAACCCGCAAGTGGTAGGCATCCTCCTCCTCATTGGTCGAGTATATCAATATTTCTTCAAGGAAGACCACGACAAATCGATAGAGGTATGGATGAAAGAGCCTGTTCATGAGACTCATGAACAATTATAGAGCATTGGTTAGGCCGAAAGGAATAACCAAGAACTCATAGGGGCCATACTGACATCTGAAGGTCATCTTCTGCACGTCCTCATCTCAAACTCTGAAATGATGATAGCCTGACCTGAGGTCTATCTTCGAGAACCACCATGCTCCCTTGAGCTGATCAAAGTGGTCTTCTATCCTCGGTAGCGGATACTTGTTCCTCAAATTCACCTGGTTCAGGCGACGATAGTTGACACACATTCGCAAGCTCACGTCCACCTTCTTGACGAACAATATCTGGGAAACCCACGTTGAAACACTGGGTCAGATGAATCCCTTTCCCTGGCAGTCCTCCAGCTGTACCTGTAGCTCTCGAAGCTCAGTGGATGCCATCTGATATCCTGGAGTAGATATTGGGGATGTCCCGGGCTACATGTCAATAGAAAATTCTACCTCTCTGCGAGGAGGTAGTCTTGGAATGTCGTCGGGGAAAACGTCTGCATACTGATCCACCACTATAGGAAAACTCGGACTCCGCACGTCAACTGATCCTAGGATGAGGCTAGCCAACTGATGAGTGATGGGATGTCCTCTCCTCTGCGTGAGTCCATCCTATGCTACAAAGGCTCCCTTCTTTCCGGAGAAGGTGAACATTCTCCCGTAAATGCGTATACACCGCACCTTGGGCCTAATACATTCAATCTGAGCGTGGAATGTAGATAACCAATCCATGCCCAAGATGGCGTCGTAAGTCCTTGACGCCCCTACAAGAGGATCCCAGCCGAAACGCTTTCCTCCTAGAGTAAGCTCACACTGCCAGCACCAGTGCATAATCGTCGAGTCTTCCCTCATAGGAGTCACTAGCCGTAAGGATAGAGCCAACGACTCTTTCAGAATCTTCGAGCTCCGAACAAGGGTATCAAGAATAAAATAATGACTCTATCCTTTGTCTATAACAATTAAAACAATGGTGGAGTAGACACAGATATTATCTCAAATCATCTCTGGCGCACAGTGGTCGTAGGCCTCCACTTCCTGAAGCTGAGCCTATCTCTACCCGCCATCTCCCTGTGGTCGGGGTGGACCTACTTGTGGTGGTGGTGGTAAAGCCTCTATTCGTCTCCCACCACCTACTGCTCGGCTAGCTCCCCTGCCTTGTCCGCTTGCTCTCGGTAGACTGCCACGGTCGACCCTATGCCTCTACTTGGGTGGCCCCTCAACCTTCGGATTCTCCTCTGCACGGTGGGTTGGGCAGTCACGAGCCATGTTGCCCTGCCTTCCGCATGCATAGAACTGTATGCTCCTCGAAAGGCTGGCTCTACGTCGGGTGCCCCGCACCTCTGAGTCAGTGTCTTGAGGTTGTCTGCCTGATGGTCCGGTCCTCCTGGACCCCTATGACGTCTGTCGACTACTAGCTGCAGATGACTCTGCTACATTCCTCCCTACGGTAGGTCTCTCTACTGGTGTAGGCTTAGCAAGAAATCTCTCTAGGAGAAGGGCTCGCTCCAGTACTCCTATCTGTGTCAAAATGCTGAGGGAGATCATCGATTCCCTGATCTCATGCCTCAGTCCCTGATTGGAGGTCTGGGCCAGAAATAATGGGTCTCGTACCATGTCCATCGAATAGCGTGAGAGATCAGTAAATTTCTCCGAGTACTGGGTGACCGTCATTCTGCCCTACTGCAGCTATAGAAGCTCCTGGATGCGCACTGCATAGAGGGTGGCTGGGACGAACTCCGAGAGGAAGAGGCTCTCAAAGTCTGTCTAGAGGAGAGATGCCTCGTCGTGCACCTGGAGCATCAATCTCCACCATATTCCTGCTGTCGTGCGCAGAAGTCTCACTGCAAGGATCACCATGAGGTCAGATAGTGTCCCCAGTAACCTGAAAACTCACACAACCAACTCTAGCCAATCCTTGGCTTCCTAAGGGTCCATCTCCCCACGGAACCAGGGCAGTCTCTGATGCTGGAACTCGTGCAGTGCACTAAGGCGACGTGCACTCTCAGCGGCTGGGGCTAGTCGCATTGGTGGCTCGGAGGGTAGAGGTACCGTTGGTGCCTCCATTGAAAAAGGGCCCTGCACCGAGGCCTCATCGCTCGGTGGGTTGTCGTCTCACACAAAGCACAGAACCCTAGCTGGCTACTGTTGTGGGGCCATCCTAAAAAGAAACAGGTGTGCCATGGTCAATCAGTATACCTGGTGAGCTGACATAAATTAATCACAAAGAAAACTTTTGAAACACACATGCAATCAATGTTTTCATGCATTGAGTCGGAAATTAGTATTCAGGGTCCTGATATACGGATACGTCGGCCACTGCACCAACACTGGACTCCCTGGACTGATAACCACACTCAATACCCTTAACACTACTTCTTGACATAGAAGAAAGATCAGTGTCCTGAGTTCTGCTGTAGAACCGAACTCCTCTAATACCAATTTGTCATGACCCGTCCTCGGACCCATGTCGTGAATAGCCCAATCCCGCCTTCTATAGTCCAGGGGATGTTGACTAGCACCAAAGGCTTAAATCTTGATAAAAAGGGGGAAGGCATTACATTATAATGTAAACAAACACCACATAGTAAGCTAGAAGAAGTAAACACTAAGTAAAACTGTCTACAATAGTAAGTGCGGAAAGTAAATGGGAAAGAATACAAACCCAAACTGAAAGTAAAGTACAATTGGAAAGAATGTACAACAACTGAGTGTAAAGAAGCAATGTCAAGCCATCCACTGGAAGTCCCACATGAAGGGTGGGTATAGATAGCCTCCTCAGCTCCTCGGGTCCAGCCGTCCGCTCCGTGTACGTCCCGCCCAGTGGCCCACCTCCTGTTACCGACCTACTCCACAAACCTCAACCACGATCAGCGATGTCTGTAGTCTGCATCCAATACAACGTTGTGCGGGCATAGCCGGTGCAGGGGTGAGTATACGCTACTCAGTATGGACCCTGAGACCCCCGAAGGTATCTCAGAATCCACAAAGGATAATCCAAAAAAGAAAGATACAATCACAAAGTAACAACCAACACTACTTAGGTATATGCCCATACATATACCTAAGTGGTCAATTCCCATTCGGCTCCAACATCCGAGCCCAATTTCGGTCACGTCCACACAGGATAGTACAACCCAATCCACACAAGAAAGCACAACACAATCCACATAGGAATGAAAGTCAATCATATCGAAGATAATGATTGAAAGTCAAGACTCAGCACACATAGGTATAGCTCCTCATAAGGTGATTGAGATGATCAGATATAGCCACTGATTCATCTAAGCTGTGACCCACGTAGGATACTAAACCAGCTAAGTTGTCGAACCCACATAAGATACAGACCAACTACTCTACCAGACCCACGTGGGATAGCATGAACAGATTCAAACACTGCCATACCCACGTAGGATAGAAGAACAGTAGTCATCACTATGGAACCAATAGAGGATTTCAGTATGGTCTTCATAACTATCGTACCCACAGAGGATTTCAGTGCAGTCTTCTTCGCCATCAAACCCAGGGAGTATTTCAGTATTGTCTTCATCGCTGCCGAACCCACGAAGGATTTCAGTGCAGTCTTCATCATCTTCAAACCCACAGAGGATTTCAGTACGGTCTTCATCACTGCCGAACCCACGGAGGATTTCAGTGCAGTCATCGACGTAGTCGCAGCCAGCTCAAGGGTTCCCGCACACATCATGCTCATTTCCGGGAGGGTCCGCTCCACGAGCCAAGGGGGTTCGGTACGTCAACTGACACTTAGTCCGTAGTTGATGTATCCCATAGTTCTATATCGACAAGAGGAACTCAACGTGACAGACAGCGCGTCAATCAGACGCCCGGTCTGAGAGTTATTGGCATTTTCATTCGAGGGGCCCGATTGGTTTTTAAGTCAAAACCAACCCGACTGCACTCCAATTGCATCCAAACCTCGAGAAGGTAAGCCAAAATGTCTGTCTCATAGAGAAGAATCCAACAAAGTTGATGACACGTCATTCAGTCATCTGGATCTCAAGTTATAAGCGTTTTTACTCTGAGGGCCCGGTTGGTTTCGTGTCCAAACAAACTCGGCCGTACCCAAAGTTCTCTGAAACCTTGAGTGTAATATACCGAAACAACCGCCTCAATCCAAGGAGCACATCACAACTGATGGTGTGTTGATTGGAGGTCTATATCCCATGATATGGGCAAAAGAGAGAACCTGTCCGGTTTTAGGTGGTTTTGGGCCTGGGCCGACCAGGCCCGAGACCCCCGGGTTGGCTCGAAGCGGTTCGACCCGAACCGGGTCCGGGTCAGGACCTTAAGGGCACCACTCGGCCCAGTGGGCATGGATCGGCTGAACCGGCATGGCCCGGCCCCGCCGGCACGGCTCGGCCCCGCCGGTATGGCCCGGCTCGGCCGGGGCGGCGGGTGGCATGGCGCGGCGCGCCCCGTACGGCTGGCTTGGTGCTAGCCGAGCCGTTGCGGGATGGGGGGGGGGGGGTGCACCCCTTGAATGAAACCATGGCCCCCAAGTGGGGGCCTCTCCTTGCCAGCTGGGGGTTACGACCCCCTGTCTCTCCTCCGAAACAGCTAGCCCGGTCCGGCCAGCCGGTGCTGCCTCCGCGGGAACGCCGGAGTCCCGCCCCTCCGAGGTGCCCGCGGCTGGCAGTTCCGGCCACCCCTCCTTGCTCTACCACGACTTTGAGCCACGACCTTGTCCGACCGGCGAGGCGCGACGATACCGCGACCCTCGGCCGAGGCCCTGCTCCGGCCGGGGCCTCTTCGTGGTTCTCCGGGGCTGCGCGACGGCGTTGTGCCTTTATTGGACCTCAACAGCGCGGCACGACGGGACCGCACTCCTTCGCTCATTCTTCATTGTTTCCACGCAGTGTTGTTGCACCGTGCAGCCTTTTCTCGTACCGCAACAAGTACAATCATCAAAGGGGGTGGAGGGTCGGCCGTGTTCGTGCGGTCTGACATCCTCCTGTTATTACAATAACAGGCAGCCCAAATAGAAGTCGATTAATGGAAAAAAAATAAATCACGGGAAAAAACAATTAACCCCTACCTTGATGAAGTCTTCGAACAAGGTTTGTCGCAAGAAAGGGACATCGCGGAAGATGGCATCGCAGAATGCAGATCGTCGGCGTCGCGGTACACGGTGTCGTGGTACACGGCGTCGCGATACACGGCGTCGCGGAGAAGAGGACTGTCAGCGTTTCTTTTCATGGCGTCACGTCGTCGATCTCCGAGGAATCAGCGTTATTCATCTTCCTTCGTCGGAGGTCGTTGTTCTTCGTCGGTGACGGTGCGTTCTTTGTGTTCTTCACGGAGGAAACAGATAATCCTCAAGAGCGCAAGATTCCTTTCTTTGCTTTCGCACAACTAATTTTTAACCCCCAATAAAATAAGTCTTGTCTTATTTTATTAACACACATGCAAGCCATTAATTTGAAATTCAAACAGATCTCATTCAATTAATTTAATTAATTGAGGAGCGTTTAATATTCAAAATAATTTTGAGGGTTGACGTTCCATAAATTCGGGGTGCGGGTGAGTTATATATATTAAAAGAATCAGAGGGAGGTAAAAAAGGTATTTGAAGGGGTGGGGTTCATGTGGGCCCCACTTCACTAATATCTTACCTAGTGGAGTTAGGATATTAGTGGGTCCCACTCTAACCACCAAGCATTGGATTAAATACTTATAATAGAAATAAAATTTGTAGCACAATATCTTATTTTATTTTCTAGTTAACCCATTTAATTAATAACCTCACCCGAGAAAACCCAACTCCGAAAAAGATGTTCATAAGAAATTACCGATGCTGCGGTTTCATCAGTGCCCTTGGATTTCTATTTCGAGCAGCGGTTCAAAAGTTAAGAAAACCCACTCATTCGTTTACTGAACGCAGTTGAGCTAAACTTCAGAAATTGATTCTGGGCACACCAGGCGTCGGAATCAGGTTCCGTCAGAAATTGCGTTCTTGTAAAATGTCAATGAAAATTAAGATAAAATTTACCTTCAATTTTATGGGTCTTTACACCCTAGGAGTTCAAGATCAATGAGAACATGTTCTTGAAGGTCTCTCCTCAGCGCGGGCATTGAAGATTCAGAAAGAGAAGCAAGATTTCCCTTAGGTTTGTCAGGCCCATCGAGGATTTGTGGTGGGATGGAGAGGTGGCTTATCAAATAGCGTTACCACCACCACTGCAAAGGGTGCATGGCGTCTTCAATTTTCCTCAGATCCATTGGTACCTTCACGATGATTCACATGTCCTCGACTGGGGAGAGCTATATATTTGGGACGATGCAACGTTCATGGAGCGAACCATGATGATCGAAGGTCGTGAAGAGAAGGTTCTTCATGGATGAACCATTCCTTTGGTTCGTGTGCTATGGAATAATGGTGAGCTTTAAGAGAGTACCTGGGTACGTGAAGCACAAATGTGTGCCCAGAACCTAGAGTTGTTTTCAATTTTATCCTGTTTTGTTTTGTACCTATTTACGATGTAATGCTAGACTTAGTTAACTATGAAATGTGTTTCAAGTACATAAGAAGTTTCCTGAAATGTGGGGAGGGGAGGACCTGATACCTAGTTAAGACACATTAATGTTGATGCGCCTAAACCTGTGTGGGCGAGTTAGTGCCACCCAAAGTGGATAGTATCTTAACCTGGAGGAAGGAAAACCACTCTCATGTATGAACGGACAGTTTAATCTTTTTCGTTGTGTGGATTCGTGGGGGAGATGATAGGTATGATGGTGATTGATCAGGAGATAGGTGATGAAGGTGTGCTCCTTGGTAAAAAGGATATTTTCTCATGAGAGGTATCTTTCGAGGGGAAGAGTTATTTGGACCCCTCTCCATTCTTCAGGTATGGTTTTAATTATTGAGGGTGATAATAGTTTGAGAGGTATCTGATGTAATGGAATGGATCTCTCTAGTCCATTACTTTGTAAAAATGTGGTGTTAGAGGCGTTTTGGAGGTCAAGGTAACTTTTCCCCAACGGTTTTCCAAAATCATCCTTCTTGATGAACCATTTCAACGGTAGACAGTTGAGAAATTTAACATCACATTACGTATTCAGGTACTTTTAATGTTTCTTACTACCTTTGTTTTGGAGTAGTGGCTTGGGGGTGCGCTTGGGTGAAATTTTAAGGAAAGCTAATTGGAAATAGATTTTTCATGTTTAGCGCACGTTTTTTCTAATCCGTGCGGGAAAAATGTGCAAGGTTGGTTTTGGAGATAGTGGCTAACGCATGGTTAGTGCACGGTTTGTCTAACCCTGCGGCCTAACCATGCGAGGAGTGTTTGATGAAGTAGAAGAGAACACACAGTGAGTTCACAGTTTGTCAAACCGTGCGGACTAATCGTGCAGGCACTTCAATGTAAATCCTAAAATTGTAGATCAAACTACTTTTTCATCTAAATGGTTCGTTTAATCAAATATGCAGCCATAACTCGATATTACCCTCCCTTGAAGATAGGAGAACCTTTCCCAAGTGTTTTAGAGTTGATACGAAGGCTTCTCTTGGTGAATCGAAACCAGTTTCTTGAGATATGTGATCATTCTCCTTCGTTCATGATCATTTTCTTAGATCTACTTAGATATACTTTCTTCTCTTCAATCGTTTTCTTAGATCTATGCCCGTTAGGGGTAGATCTAAGTTTTTGGATGCCAAATATGATGTGATTTGGTCTTGGTTGTTTTATGAGAAGAGATCTAAAGAGGATTCTTGGAGGATCATCTCGGCTTCTTGTGCGTTCTTAGTTTGTTGGGGTTTTTTTCAAAAACCTTTGAGGTAGGGATGTTACCTTCGTCTCTCTCTATATTTTGTGCATAATGTGGGGGTGGGTATCGTCTTGTTATCTTGAGGTACGGTTGAACCAGTAAATAAATATAATAACTAGTTAATGAACGAGTTTCGAGAACTTTTGTTGATATTGTTGTTTTATTTCCATCTATGCTTATCCTTTGATTATGTTGTGAATTGAATCGGCTTATGACTATTGAAAATCAAGATCGTTGGAGGCCTTTTATTGCAGAATTAAATGTTTCCCTGTTTTTCTGGATTGTTTTGTGGATGGAATTTCATATAATGTGGAAATTGGATAATCATGTAAAGTTGGCTGATCAAATGAATACACATAACCCTTTTATGATCACCCTGGTTAAACTAAATGAATGAATGAGTCTTTTGTGGGTGATTTTTGGTGTTTAATTATGTAAATGGGGTGTTTCCTAGGTTGTTCTGGAACGAGTGTGATGCGGGGTTGTGGTAGGCTAGGTTGTGGGTTGGTGGATATGATATGGTTGTGATGGGAAGTGGAGCTACGGGAAATGTTATCAAAGGGATGATAATGTGGTGCAGATATTGTTTCCAAGGTGTTTGTGGTTATGGTGGTTGGTAGCAGGGCTTCGGGGATGGGTTGTGCATATGAATAAAAGTGGAAGAGTTAACTAATTAATTTTTAGGAATTGTAGTTGAATAAATATGGAAAATCGATGGAATTGATTGGATGATAAAAGAAAATGGTATTGTGTTGCTTGTGTTTTACCTATCTTTATTTATGGTTGGTAGGGATATGTTTTATGAACGATTGATCGGGTTTGGTTGTTGTTAGATTCTAGGTAGTTAAGGAATTTATAAACTCAAACTATTGAAACATGAAAAGATTAATGGGGTTTGGGGATGTTTGTTGTGTGCATACATTCATGGTAGAAGTATTGAGGCATGTGCTCAGATCTTTTGCGTAGAAGCATTAGGATGGGATGAGTGGTTGATATAATTATATAAATATGTACGTTTTATGTTTCATTATGCACCCCACCCATGTTGAGCACTACGTTCTGAACACCCTTGGGATGGGGGGTGAGATTCTCAAACATCCATTAGATGTCTGGTTACTAATCTTCCCTGTGCTCCAACTTTTAGGTTCTATAACCCCAGTTCCTTCGGGCATGTTATGACAGATGTTTCCCAAGATTATTCAGAATGAGGATGTGTTATGTTCCCAATAGTTTTCGGGATAGGGATGTGATGTGGTTCCCATGTGTCTTCAGGAGGATATGTGTTTATGGTCGAGGATTGAGTGCCGACAGGAAATCGGATGAGATGTGGTTATGGTCGAGGATTGAGTGTCGGCGGGATACTATGAGCTTCGTATGGCCAGGTTGCGGCACATGCTCAGGAAGAGGGGGAACCATCAGAGCATTATTCATGAGGTCTTGAATAGTATTTAGATGGAAGGTGGTGTGGGGTACCCATTCTTTGATAATATTACTATACTACTCTATTGACTTGTGATATTTGGTGAGTGTGGCTTGTAAGGTTGAGTGGATAGATTCAATGCTAGGCTTTGGTTCATTCTGTTTTCTCATGGGGCATTAGGATGTGTCCCCACCTGTTCATGAGATCTTTAGGTTTTCCTAATGAGTATACTTGTATGCTCACCCTACATTTACTTTCATGTCTTTATGAGGACTTCAGGGACCATGTGGGGCCATTCTAGCTGGGCATTGGAGTTTTGTTGGTTGCAGTTTTTGTTACTTTTTGGTATCGAACCATGGAGATTTTCTTGTACTTGTACTTTTGTTCCAGTTTTGTATAAAACATGCATATGGGTTGGTTTTGGGATTATTTTCATTTACATGTTCATTTTTCTTTGGGTGTTTGACTCTTCCTATTTCCCGATCTTAATTAATAAAAAATGGTAATTCATCCCATATTTTTGAAAACTCGTACCCTTGGTGCTAGTCGCCACTCTGGGGCCTACTAGAGGTGGGACACGGGGTTTCATTATCTCCCTTTCACCATTACCAACATAGGCGGGGCATCTTTGGTGGGTGGGGGTCGTGACATAGTTATTTGGAGATAAATTATAAAATTTATCTTCAAAGTCTATGTGATCATATCCTTTTGAATATTTGTTTCCAATAATGGATTAGATTATTTTGATGAATTTTAAGGATTTTTATTTGTTTAGTGGTCTACGTTGAACAATGGGTATAAATACTAATTTTTTTAGATTTAAAGTAGTTTCTCACCATCTATAAGGTCAATATTTTTATTGATTTTTTTTTGTTTTTCCTAACCATATATGCTTTGGTTAATTTTTAATTAAAAGAGAAATAAATAGTTATTAATTTGAGGAATATGTAACTCCCAAAAAATTGATTAAAGTTATTCATGTTTGAAAAAATGATCTTGAATACTAATCATTTAGAAAAAAGATTATTTTTTGGTGGAATTTTAATAAATGATGATACTAAACATCACAAGTAAAAATGTTTCCTTATGTTATTAGTAAATTTTGTAAATTAATTCCAAAAATTGATGGAAATGATATTATAACAAAAATGTAATCCAGTTAGATTTCATTCTAGGAAATCAGTGAAATTTTAACATATCACAAATTTGTGTCTTTTTCATTGTTAATATTAACTTAATTGATTTTCAATTTCCCTCCATCAGAACCTGATTTTCGGTTTTCTCTAAAATATTGATGTTTTCCTACCAGAAACCCTAGAATATGTTCTCTCATGTTACCTTCACACTTTCCATTATTTATTTTATAATGGTTGTTTTGATAATCATTTTTCTGATGTGGGGTTGTAATAAAGTTGTTTTGAAAATCCATACCTTAGTTACTAACATAAAATTCAATATTACAATGAAAAAATTTCTAAAAGTTTTGGGAGAATAAAACAATACGTGTTTAAAAAAAAGAAAAACATTGTTTTAAACCGCACATGATACACTATATCAATATTTAAAGGAAAACTAGATGATATTATTGAAGTGTCAGCATCATAAAATAGTTGTAAAATGTATAGATTGTAAATTTTATCAAATTTTGAATATAAGGTTTAAATAAGTTTAAATAATTATAAATTGGTTATGAAATTAATTAGAAATGGAAAAAACAATTGAATTTAATAGATGTGTTTTTATGAAACAATATTTAAATTTGAATAATTATATTTATAAGATAATAAAATCACTTTTTTTGGATTATATTTAATAATAATAAAATAAATATCATTTTTAAAATTCATAATATATTTTATCTAGACAAGATATAAGATCAAATTCAAAATAACCTATAAAAGAAGTATTTTATGAAAAACATTGGTTTACCTCCTTTTAATGGAAAACCATTTTTAAATATATTTTTTGACACCCTTATAGGTTATATTGGTATAAATAAACTTCTTTTTTGGAATAGGGATACCAAAATATACTATGGTTAAATATTTTTTATTTTTCTAAAATGATTCATTTTTTTGATGAATAGTGAAATATATAACATTGTAGTTAAAAATATGATTTTTTATTTAAATAATGAAAATACATTAAACCTATTAATAAATTAATAATAGATCAATAATACATGTATTAATCCTATCTTTTTCATTCGAAAAATTTTATATATTGAAATTAGTTATACAAACATATTGATATATTCAACGTCTATTCTAACAAAAATATCACAATACCAATGTGATTAATGATAAAATAAACTGAAAAATTTATATGAATTGAATTATAAAAAAAGTGACATATAAGGTTTTAATTTTCATGAAAATTATTTCTGAGCAGGATCAAAATAATTTTTGGTGAATAGAAACATTAGTATTTTATTTACCATTATTAAAGGTAAATGATGTAATTTAAGGTAAAAATAATATTATACTAATATAAAATTTTCATAACAATTCTCCTAATTTAAATTGATTAGTGGTCTTAGGATAAAATTAACTTTAGGATGAAATTACTATATTTTTAAGAACATGTGTAACCAAAGGACATTTATTACATTTTATTTAAAGATATTATAAAATGACATTCTTATATGTTTAAAAAGTAAAAAAACATATGAGAATTTATAAGTTATGTCATAGAATATAAATAGTAAATAGAAATATATAAAGATTATATACATTGTGGAAGTTTATTTATAATTTTTTTATGATAAATGAATGAAATTAATTATGAAATAATGATTACATGGTCAGAGATTTCTTAAATTAGGAATACAATAAATGATATTATTAATTTTAAATTAAATATAAAATGAAATATTTGAGGCTATAAACAAATTATTTGGACACATATGACATTTTATTGATAATTTAATGTTATTTATATAAGGAATAAATTTTTTATAATTTTTTAAAATGTTATGTAACGAATACAATTAAAATTTTACTAATTAATAAATTAGAAATTAAAATAATTAATTACATGATATAAAATATATAAAAATATAATATTCAGCAAACATGTTGAGATAAGTCTAAAAATTATGTTAATGACTCATTCATTTGTTGTTGATCATGTTATGGTAATTATTTTCTCCTCTCAAATTTTATATTACTTAATAAAATTGTAAGTGTTAAGAGGGTTAAAACTAAATGATAAGGATTAAAGATTATCCAAAAAATTCTATAATTTATTTTGGATGGATAGATTTAAAAAAAATCATCATATAATATAAAAATTTATGATTCAACCCATTTTTAATCAAATATGATTTTACAGCTATTTAATAATTTTAATAATTCAAAGGGTGACCTTCACCTCTCCAATAAAAATGCACTCATTACTCTCTATTACTCACACATAAAAAGAATTTTGGTTTTGGAGGGATTTGAAAAAAAACATTACTATATTACCTCCCCATTGTCATGATGCCTTATTTTGGGCAGAACACCCTTCTTAGAGGTTTTAAGTGTTTAGAATGGTGATTATCCGAAGGAAATGTGATATTTTTAAGTATTTCTATTTTATTTCTTCTTTCACTTTCATAAAATATTATCCTAGAATTATAAAATTATAAATCAATTATCCTTAATATACTTATTTTTTATTAAATTAATATCATCAAATAAATATATCTTCAATACCATAAAATGGGAAAAGAATTAACAGTTCATGCGTATGTGTAAAATATCACTTGCAATAACTTATATAATTAGTTTTCAATAAATACATTTAAAACTGATTATAATGATGAAATTACTATTAATATGTTATATTAATTAAATATTAATCATCATAAGATAATAATATATCAATTATTTTCTTACATTCCCTTCACATCAAAATGTTAACGACATTCGTGTGTATGTGTAAACTATCAGCTCCACAAAATGATGTCATTCATTTTTAATCCCCACATCAATTGGATATGATATATAAGTACATTTAAATTAATTAATTGATATTAAGTATGTAATTATAATTATATAAATTTATAATACAACTTAACTTCATTCAATAGTGTTCATTGAAGAATGAAACAATTATTCAGGCTTACGTACAAATGACCATCTCCTAAACTGTAATTTTTTAATTTTTTCATATCCATAATTAATGAATCGATTTAAAGGTATAATAGATATATAAAAATGAATATTATGTCATGAATAACTTTCAAGTGATGATATAAATTTTACCATATCAATCATTGACATCATACCAAGTTCATTTTCGACTTCTGTAACAAATGGTGACAAAACATCCAATATGAACATAAATAATTGTGTAACTATTAAAACATGCCAATTTTTTATATATGAAATAGTAAACATGGAAAAGGTTATTAGGAAATTATAAATTAGTATAATTTTATTATAATTAAATATAAACAATGTACGAGACAATTTTTACTCAAGGTAAGGGACTTCTTAACTCAAAAACTGATTTTAATGATTTTAATGATTTGTTATATTAAAAAATTCTATATTTTGTCCATGTTTTAAAAATTATTTTTATGAATGTATTTATATAAACAAGAATTTTTTAAAAAGAAAAATTTATAATTTCTCTCAAATGTATTTACAAAGGGTTCCTTGTAAGGGACTTCATCTCAATCTCATTTCACTGATGGATATTTTGATGTTATACACAAGCTTCTTTTATAAGGTGTGAAATCAACTGAATTGAATTTAAATTTCATTAAAAGTTCTTAAAAATGAATGTTTTTATATTAATCATTTAATAAAATAAAAAAATTAATTTTTTAATGTATTTGATGACAATAACTTCTCAGCCTCTATAACCGTTAGTTAGTATTTACCTTCCACTACAAGCCATAACGTTTCTAAATGAAAAAAATCACATATTTCCTTTTAGGGGTATTTTGAAATTTAATATGGTTTTTATAATTTATTAATTATTTTAATATCTTGAACTGATTTCTTGTGATTGGAAATTAACTTTTATTTTTAAAATGATGATAACGGTAATCATTTATGTGTTATGATTATGTAATCATCAATGGAAAATTGATGGGTTGTTACATGGAAATCCAAATATGGGTGGTTTCATGATAAAACATGGATCTGTAGTTATTTTTAAACCTCCAATGCATTGGAAATGGAAGTCAGCCATATGGATTTTCAATTTTTATGTGTGATAAGTATGGATGTCAACTGTATAATTATTCCATGTAAGTATGATTACGTCCCAAATTACAATTATATGTTATATGTTCATTATATGTGATTTATGGAAATATTTTGAGTAAAATTGGTAATCAATGATATTATATATAGTGAAGAGTATTTAATAATTCATAAAGGTGGATATTATTAAATTACGATAATGTATTCGTGGTTTAAATGTTTTCAAAAGGCTAACAATTTTCCTTATTTTGGTCTTTGTTACTGATGTTTTTGAGATCATTCCACATTTTTTAAATGTTTTCGACCAGGTATAAGGATGTGTAAGGGAAAATAATAAGTAATGATAAATGTTATTAATATTTCAATCAAAAAAAAACTGAAATCATGATTTAATGAGTTTTATCTTCAAAAAAATATATTGAGTAGAAGTGTCTACTTTGTATCATTTTATATATAATATAATAGATATCACTACATTTAATAGATCACTAAACATGAAATGATTGTTAATGTAAATTATTAACATAAATCACGTTTATGTAATTTTTATGTATGGGGCCTTACAATGAATAATTCCATGACATTTTCCTTCAAGAAATTACTTTTTCCTTTGATTTATTATGTATAAAAATAAGCTAATTATGTAAGGACTCAGCCATAATCATTACATAATCTTGAATTAAATGGATAATTAACATTAAGGATCTTTTTAGGTTTACATTTTTAGATAATTAGGTGATAAAATTTACATAAGAACAAGAATATTACATGTAGATAATTCTACTCAGTATACATTTTTCATAAAATAAAAACTCTTGAAAAAAGGGTAATGTCTAGTTCCATGTTTTAGACAACATGAATTTTCCTTGATCTCTTATTTGACCCTTATTCCTTTTTATGAACTGTGGAAAACATTTCAAAATCATGGGATGAGCATAAAAAAATCTCAATAAGGTATTTAAAATAAGGAATGAAAACATTATCCCATCAATAAATACAAAACAATGAAACCATACTTTTTAATCATAACATACCTCATGAAATCATAAGATTTATGAACAACACATAAAAATCATAAATCATATAGGTAACTTAAGAAATAAATAACATAAATACAGTGTTCATATCACAGATAAAGAGGGAGTCTCATTTGGAATACCCATCCTATTTTATTCCCTAAATCACTTAGGAGAAAAAATTAACATTTACCTCTGTCACGTTACCCAATGCATTAGAGAGCTATCTCGGGCTCACCTGACCTAGGATTATAATGAAACAACCTATATACATAAACAATGCCCAATACCCATAACATATTCATACCCCATAAAACAAAAATTATGTAATTATAACATTTCCATATTGGAATCACAATATATCATTTCAAAATATTGACAAAATAAAAGCATTTATCAAACCATTTTCAAAACCATTTAAAATATTACTTAAAGTGATTTTTGAATCATAGTGTCTCATACCACTTTTATGCTTTTGTATTAAATTTAAATTTTAAAAAATTCATTTCCATATGAATAAATCCTTAAAATCATTTTTAAAACATGTACATTAATGTGAAATATTTTGAAGAATAGTCCTTTAAAATATTTAAAACAATATTTTAGTTAAGAGTTTTTAACAAAACGAGAGACACTAAAATAAAAATAAATGAGGAATAAACTTTAATCTGAACATAATAATATCATGAGGATAAATTTATTGATGATATAATATGCCAAAGGATAGTATATATACCATATAATATTTCATTGGTGCATATTGACAATGAAGTCTCAATGGAAATGTAAATTGAGATGAAATCACTTATTATGATGGTATCCTTATATTAAGGATAAATCAATAACAAAATTATGTGTGAAAAATATAAATACACCCAATATAAGTGGATATTAATTGTAAAAAAGTCAGAGGTTATTCACACATATTCATATCACAACATTATCAAGAAGTAGATTTTTAACCCAAAAATTGAAATTGGGTTAAGAAGTTTTCTTACAGAAATTTGATAGCCTAACAGTGTAACATTAAAATTTAGAAAATAAGTTGATGAGAGTGAAAATGATATAACATCACTTGGATATAAAATTTACATAAATATGGATATATAAGACATATCCCAACAAAATAAGATGTAAATTAAAAAACATAACAAAAAGATGTCTTTTATAAAGATGAGGGTGATAGTTTCCCTTTCCGATTTGGTAACTTATGAAAGATAAACCCCATGAAATAAATATCACACAATGAATATGTAAATAAACATAAATTAAAGTATATTACACAAATAATACAATCATGGGCAGTACATCCACCACGCAAATGGAAATAGTGGCTAATATAGCATGAATTTCACGGGAATAAAAGTGAGATGAAAAACCCTTACCACGTTGTAATCAATCGAGCCGTATGAGAAAAGTTAATAATCCACCAAGTAAATCACATAATAAAATTAAAATTAATATAATCATGAAAATATATATCTAATTTCATTACACAATAAAACACATTCAATAAATAAGTGTTGAACAATGGAAATCTCATGTTAATAAAATTGAGATAAGAAAATCCCATTCCTCGTGTCAAATTTGACGTGTATGTTCCTTGTTATTCTTGAATAATAAAAATAATTTAATTTATACTTGATTAATAACATTTTTAATGTTTATTATTACATTTATATCTCTTATTACCTTCCAATAATAGTTAGCTAATTATTTGAGTTCATATCGTACATTTTGTCGATGTTCAGAATATGAGTTACAAATGAACGTGTCATATTTACAATTTGTCAATGTGGTCAAAAATCTATTATCTACAGAACGATATTAATTATTTAGATATCATATATATCGTATATATCCATTATATATATATATAATAGTAAAAAACATTTGGGGATAAGAAATTAAATGCACCATTCATGGAGACAGAAAGTCATACATACACATGAACACAACTTTCATTTCTATTTAATATTTAATGGAACGAAAACTTATTGATATATATGAATATTATAATTAGATTATAATTTCATATCATTTATATATGTTACATAATATCATTAACTCCATATTTATATTTTCCATGTATGTCATGAACAAATCATATCACCTTGAGGGTGTGATAGTCCGCACTTCATCAAATGAAATTATCGAGCTTACATATATTGGAAGGCATAAAGGTATGTTTGTAAATAAAAATTATAGAAGAATATAAAAAAAATAATATGTATCATATATAAATAAAATTTCATCATAATGGCCACCATGAGAGGCTGTAGGAGTTAATTGAACAATCATCGCTTCGTGAGGCGTTAATTTTCCATCTACAGAAACAGTATGTTCATCCTCCATTAGATAGAGGTTTGTGTAGGTGTAGTTAGAATCCTTCATATAACAACATCCAAGTATATTGAGGATACTTTTTTGTTATAAAATAAAGGAATAAAAAGTGTTTAGGGGGTTGGAGGAGTAAAATAAAATAAAAGAACCTAAGAGAGAATGTTACCTTTAAATCGTGTAACTCCCATTAAATTGAACCAAAACGGTTTCTTGAAGAGCATTCTGCCTAAGGTAAGGCTTCTAGAATGAAGAGAGGGATTTAGGTAACTTAATTTAGAATAGGATGGATGAACCAAAATGAATCGGTGGTGTTATGAATCAGTTAGAAGTAAGGCATTTTTATAAGGGATAGGAGATACTCTTTAGGAAAGTTTGAAACAATTATTTTATTATAACCTCATATTCAGTTTCAAAATGTCAAATTTTTGTTAAAATGAAAGTTAAGATGACTCATGTTCGAAAAAAAATAATTCAATAAGAATTTTAAAGCTTTTGGATATTTTTTAAATATTTATAATTTTATTTATTTAAATTATTTATTAATGAGGTAAATATTGCATCATTATTGTTTCATAAATAATTTAATTTATTTGATTTCAAAAAATTATAAAAAACATTGAATGATTTATTAGGGATTTTTAGTTTTCCAAATAATATTTATAGTTGAAAGGATAACTTATATAAACCCATGTTAAAATTTATGTACTAAAAGATACTAGTTTATGTCATTTTTGTCTTTACTTTAAATTAATTAATATAAAGTGTCATTATTACTCTCATGTGGCTCCATGGGGTCCAAAATTCGACCCAGAGATTCCCATGGTCGGGTATGTATCATTAAATAGTATTAGGATACATTTTTGGTAAATTTGTTATTATTATTATATTATAGTTTACCCTTATTTAATATATTTACCCTTTAATCATTCTAAATAAAATATTTATGAAATAAATATTTAAAATGTCTAAAAATAAAAGTTACCTATTTACACAATTTGTAAATACTAATTAAAAATATGGAATCCATTTTTCTAAATTCGAAACACTTAAGTGGTAGAAATTAATTTAAAATTAATTCCCACTGTCAAAACAAATAGCATGTTTTAAAAAAATAATACATATCAAAACATTGACACTTATTTATGTCCAATTTCTAAATGAAATTACCTCCAATGAAAATATTTGATTAAATGGTCCAAATATATTATAATTACACTTAAAAACCAATTTAAAAATAATCTATACATAAAAATAAAATAGATAAAAATAATATTTTCATTAAAATACAGTATTTTTCAATATTCATTAAAAAATGGAATTTATCAGAAAAATACCAAAATTTTTGTCAAAAGTAAATTTTGATGTCCCAATATTAAAGAAGAATTTTATTTTGTCATATATAACATACAATAATGTCAAAACTATAATTAAATAGGGTTCTCCATAAAAAGGTTGTAAATCAACCTTTTAAAAAAATTATTCCTAAAATTAGATTCATTCATATTTTAATCCTCTAAAATTTATTGGATAATTTTAAAAACCTTTAACAAATATATATAATCATATTTTAGTTAGTTATATTCATTCCCTCCAATAAAATGACTAGGTGTAAACTATTGTTTAAAATAATAACATTATATTAAATGTGTGCATTGTAAGATTTCAAAGAAACCTGTTGTTGGTATCAAGTACACCATCAATCATAGCATCCCCTTTAAAGTAAAATTAATATTTAATTCAGAAATATTAATAAATATGAAAATAGTTTTATTCCATATTTATCTAGGATATTATATCATTCCCCCCTTTTTGGAATTGTGTCCTCACAATTTTAAAACTAGGATTGGAAATTTCATTAAAATTCCCACATTGGAAAAGAGTTAGTAAAACTATAACTTTAAAATAAAGAAAGAGAAGGACAAAAGCCACCCGAGATAACCCATACTAGGATTCCATATATGAAAACATGGATATGGAAGAGATAAACAATGGTCATGTTCTGATGGATAGTGATAGAAAACATGATTAGGAGAAAGTTAACCACCATAAAATAACAAACATATGATGTATTAAACAGTCATTGATTACCTAGTAGTAAACCTAAACCAACAATGTTTTTGATTTATGTTCCATTTCATAACATTAAGGAATAGATTTACTACATAGAATATGAACATAAGGACATATAATTACCTTCATGTAGAGTTTCATCCTTCAATATGCTTCTACCAAAAACTAATTATTTCTCCATGAAATGAGCATTGAAAAAGACTTGGTCACATCAAAATAACATGATTCATTTTCTAGAGAATCTCATAATCCATAAAAGATGAAATATATATTTCCCTTGTCTTTATAAATCAACTAAAACCAAAATTGTTAGTACGAGATCATATAATCCCCAAAAAGTATAATCCTTTACAAAAAAAAATACTATTCTTAATCACCAAATTTCAAAAAAGTACCCAAAGTTCAATACAGACCATTAAATACATAATTGTCCTTAAAATTATTCAAAATAATCCAATCTAAGATTGTAACCCAAAACTCAGAAGGATTTAATCTTATAGTCTTCCACAGAAAATCTTAACTTTTATTCCAAAAATATAGACTACCCTCAATGTCTCATATAGAAACATAATTAACCAAATCACATATTCTATGTGATTGGATAATCTTTTCCATAAATAACACAAATCACAATATGTCCACAATAAAAACATAGATTCTTCCAAACTAATATTTCAACCATTATTCCAAAATTTAAATAAAATATCATTCTATCGTCATTAGAGATATATTGTATCTTCAAAAGAGATAAAATCTTCCACAACAACCTCAATCACTTAATCACTAAATAATTTTTCTATACTAAGTATATCCATTTGATAAATAAAATAAGTTCCCAAAATCATCTTATTCTTACTCCATATAATAATTTAAATAATACTAATATGTCATACTAACCAGGGAATTCATGTTGTCTAGTGGTATGCGATAAATCTCAATCGCACTTTGGTTGTGGGTTCAATTCTAGCAGCTTTGTCCGATGTGACAGGTTGTCACACGGTCTTCCTGTTGTCCTTTTTATAAAACTCATAAATAACCCTAACATTTATTAACCTTAATGGTTTCTTTATACCTCTCATTTTTTCCTAATTCATTATGATCTAAATATATTAATTCTTGAAGTCTTATTTCACCACCATCTGATAAAATAAAATGAACCCCAAAATAAAGAACATCATACCTTGATCATGTTGTCCATTTGGTTTCATTGTCATCTTATTCAAGTAGATATAAGTTCCATGCATTGCAACAATTTTTTAGAGACCCTTCAAAATAATTTTCATCCTTTATCCAAATACATCATGTGCAACATGGGTCATATAGTTGTTCAAAGGAAACTAGTTTTGGAAAAAAATCATATATGACATATAATTTCAAAACATGTAATAAAACATGATTTCTATAAAACATTCAGACCATACTTGAGTTGAAACTTTCAATTAATGGTCCTTTTAAAATACCATTGGTATGTGATGAGACACTATACTGTAAAATCAAATATAAATATGTTTCTCAATGGTCTCCATCTTCATTATTTTTTCAAAAACACAGTATGCTTCTAAATCTTATGATAAGGTAAAATATCTGAAAATTCCTTGAAAATATTTACCGTTCTTGGAAATATGTGAATATTGTGAAAATAGAATTAGATTAAATACAACCCATGATCCATGATGATATCATGGTATAGTGGAGGTGTTTTATATCTAAATCAATTTCTTTCAAGTGAGTTGTATGTAAGACAATGTTTCATAATCATCCAAACATGACTTTGCAATAATTAATACATGTATGTCATCAGTAAGATATAGGAATAACGTTTGAGATCCTACTCCTTACATCTTTAACTAACATTCCTTAATCTGAAAAAAGATATAAAAAAGGATTTAACTAAAATAATATACATAGTGACTAACCATGTGTTTAACAAAAACTCCAAATTCATAAAGTTATCTAAACCGACCATTGATACCAACTATAAGGACCCAACCTTAAACATTACATAATCTTGAATTAAATATATAATTCACATTAAATATATTTTTAGGTTTAGTGTTTTAGATAATTAGTTCATAAAATTTATATAACAACATGAATATTACATGTAAACAATTTCACTCAGTATCAATTTTCTCCATAAAATAAAAATGCTTGAAAAAAAAGAGTCACGTCTAGTTCCATGTTTTAGAAAAAATGACTTTTCATTGATCCCATCCCTAACCATTATTCATCTTTAATTCCTGTGGAAAACATTTCAAAAACTTGGGATGAGCATAAAAAAATATCAGTAAGGGATATAAAATTATGAATGAAAACATTATTCCATCAATAAATAAAAAATTATGGAACTATATTTTCAATCATAACATACCTCATTAAATAATAAGATTTATGAACAACACATAGAAATCCTAAATCATGAAGGTAACTTATGGCATAAATAACATACGTACATTGTTGCTATGACAACTACAGAGGGAGTTACATTTGTAATACCCATCACATTATATTACCTAAATCTCTTAGGAGAAACATTAACATTTACCTCTATCATGTTTCCCAATGTATTGTTGATCTATCTCAGGCTCAACCCTATGATTATAATGGAACCACCTGTATACATAAACAATGCCCAATATCCATAATATATTCATAACCAATAAAACTAAAATAATGGAAAGATAACATTCCCACATTAAAATCACAATATATATATCATTTCCAAATATTGACAAAATCAATGATTTTATCAAACCATTTTCAAAACAATTTAAAATATTAAATAAAGAGTTTTTTGAATCATAGTGTCCCCTACCACATTGAAGATTTTGAAAGAATTTTATATTTCCAAAAATTCATGTCCATATGAATAAATCCTTAAAACCATTTTTAAAACATGTAAATTAATGTGAATGATTTATAAGAATAAACATTTAAAACATTTAAAACAATATTTTTGAAATATAGCTTATAACAAAATGAGAGACCCTAGAATACAAACAATTGATGTATAACATTTAATCAGAAAAAAATAATCATGAGAATAAATATATTCATGAAATAATATTCCAAAGGATATTATATAACCCATATAATGGTGAATTGGTGTATATCAATAATGAAGTATCAATGGAAATGTAAATTGAGATGAAATCCCTTATAAAGATGGTATCCTTATATTAAGGATAAAAAAATTACATAATTATGTGTGAAAAATATAAATACACCCAATATAAGTGAATATTAATTGTAAAACAATCAGAGGTTATTCACACATATTCATTGCACAACATAATCATGAAGTTTATATTTAACCCAAAAATTGATATTGGGTTAAGATGTTTTCTTACAGAAATTAGACAGCCTAACAACGTCACCTTAAAATTCTGAAAATAAGTTGATGAGAGAGAAAAATATAACTCATAACATTAACATAAAATTTAAATCAATAAGGATATAAATGAACATATCCCAGTATAAAAATATGTAAATTAAAATACATGACAAAAAGAAGTATTTTAATATGAGGAGGGTGAAAGGTTCCCTTACTGATTTGGGAACTTACAAAACATTCACCCCATGAATGAATGATCACACAATGAATATGTAAATACCCATAAATTAATGTATATTACACAAATAATAAAATCATGGGCAATTCATCCACTACATAAAAACTAAATAGTGGCTAATATAGCATAAATCTCACGTGAATAAAAGTGAGATGAAAAACCCATACCACGTTGTAATCAATTGAGTCATATGAGAAATGTTTTTAATCCACCAAAGGAATAAAAAAATACCTTGAATATGAATATAATCATGATAATACAAATAAAATTTCAGTATAAAATACTCCACATTCAATAAATAAGTGGTGAACAATGAAAATCTCACATAATTAAAGGTGAGATAAGAAATCTCATACCTCGTGTTCAACTATACTCATATGATCCTTGTTCTTCCTAAATATTAAACATAATTTAATTTCTAATTGATTCATAACCTTTTTAATTTTTATTATTACCTTTTTATCACTTATTACCTTGCAATAACAGTTAGTTAATTATTTGAGTTCATATCTGACATTTTGTCGATGTTCAGAATTTGAGTTAAAAATGAACTTGTTATAATTAAAATTTGTCCATCTGGTGAAAGATACATTATATCCATAATGTTATTAATGATTTATATATCATATATATAATATATATCCATTGTATATATATATATTTATAAAAGTACATAACATTTGGAGATAAGAAATGAAATGCACAGTTCATGGAGACGGTAAGTCGTACGTACCCATGAACAATACATTCATTTCTATTTAATATTAAATGGAATAAAAACGTAATGATACATAGGTATATTATAATTCCATTATAATATATTATGATATATATATGTTACATAATTTTATTAACTCCATATTTATACGTTCCATGTATATCAAGAACGAATCATATCACCTTGCGGGGGCGGTAGTCCGCACTTACTCAAATGAAATTATCATGTTTACACATATAAGAAGGCATAAAGTTATGTTTGTAAACAAAATTAAATAATAATATATAAAACAATATATATCATATATAAATACAGTTTCATCATAATGGCTACCATGAGAGGCGGTAGGAGATAATTGAACAATCATCGCTTTGTGAGGCATTAGTTTTGCATCCCCATAAATAGTATGTTCTTCACCCATTAAATGGTGGTGTGTGTAAGGGTAGTTAGAATAATTGTAATACCAACATCATAGTATATTTATAATACTATAGTTCTAATAAAATAAATGAATTAAAAGAGTTTAGGGGGTTGGAGAAGTAAAATAAAATAAAATAACTTAAAAGAACATGTTACCTTTAAATCGTTTAACTCCCTTTGGATTGAACCAAAAAGGATTCTTGGAGAGATTTATGCCTAAGGTAATGCTTCTATGATGTATATAGGGATGTGGGGAGATTAATTGAGTAGATATTGGACTAACCAAAAGGCTTTAGAGGTGTGGGGAATTTTTTAAAAGGGAGTGCTTTTAATAAGGGAGAGGAAGGGCTCTTTAAGAAAGATTGAAACAATTATTTTATTATAAACTCATATTCAATTTAAAAAGGTCAACATTTCATTAAAAAAAATTTAAGATGACTCATGTTAGAAATAAAATAATACAATAATAATTGGACAGGTTTTGGATATTGTTTTAATATTTATAATCTTATTTATTTAAATCATTTATTAACAATGTAAATATTGCATCATTATTTCGTCATACATAATTTAATTTAAATGATGTCAAAAAATTATAAGAAATACCATGTCATAATAAATATTTTTATATTTCCAAATAATATTTATTGTCTAAATGATAACTTATATAACCCCATTTCAAAATTTATTCACTAAAAGATACCTGAATATGTCATTTTTGTCTTTACTTTAAATTTAATAATATAAGGTGTCATTATTAATCGCATGTCGCTCCATGGGGTCCCAAACTAGACCCAATGTTATCGATGGTCACGTAGGCATTATCCAATAGGATTAGGACAATTTTTAGGGTATTTTAATATTATTATAATATTATATTTTACCCTCATTTACTATATTTAACCTTTAATCATGGTAAATAAAATATTTACTGAAGTAAATATTTAAAATGTCTAAAAATAAAGGTTATCTATTTACACAATTTGTACATAATGATTCCAAATAGGGTATCCATTTTTTTAAATTCAGAAAATAGAATGGGAAGTAATTAATTTAAAATTAATTCCCACTAGCAAAACAACTAGCGTGTTTTTAAGAAATAATAAATATCAAAAGATTTACACATGTTTATGTCCAATTTCAAAATGAAATTACATAAAATGACCAAAATTATATTAAATGGAAGAAATATATTCTATTTACACTTACAAACCAATTAAAAATAATCTAACCGTATAAATAAATTAGATAAAAAGGCAGATTTGAATTAAAATACAGTATTATTTACTATTAATTAAAAAATGAATTCAATCGGAAAAATACCAAAATTTTATCAAAATTAAATTTTGATGTACCTATTATAAAGAAGAATTTTATTTTCTCCAATAGAACATATAATACTGACGGAAAATATATTTAAAGAGGGTTCTCCATAAAAAGGCGCTAAATCGATCATTTAAAGAAAAATTATTCCAAAAATTAGATTCATTCACATTTTAGGCCTCTAACATTTATTAAATAGTTGTAAAAATATTTATTGAATAATTTTAAAATCATTTTACAAATATATATATATATAATCTTATTTTAGTTAGTTCTATTCATTCTCACCAATACAACGGCTAGGCGTTAACTTCTATTTAAAATAATAATATTATATTACTATTGTCAACGTAAAATTTCAAAGAAACCCATTGTTGTGTATCGGGTACGCCATAGAACATTGAATCCCCTTTAATGTAAAATTAATATTTAATTTACAAATATTAATAAATATAAATAGCATCTTATTCCTTATTTATCTTAGATGATACCGATTATTATAAAAAATTTAGTGGAAAATAGATAATAATTAAATATATATTCAAGGAGTATACAATTCTATTTATCCCTATTCAGAGAAGAACATTTTCAATCACCTGATTGAATGATTAATATTTACTAAAAATAACATTCATTTGTTTTTAAGAATAATTCATATATTAGTGTGATGATTGATTGAATTTATTCATTTTCTAAATTCACATGAAAAAAAAATTGTGACTGTAGTTGATATTAGTGAAATATTGATATGATATTATAATGTTTTTATTGTCATATTTTCCAAATGAAAATATTCATACCCGAAACAATTATGTAGTTCAGTGATGTTGTTCCAGAAATGTTTCCTTCATGTTGTAACCTCGAAGAATGAAATAAATTTATTATAAACTAGTATTATTTGTCATTTTGTATGTATGTTGGAATTGAATTGAAACATATGATGATCCAAATGAAAATGTTAATTTCGATAAATTTGTTTTAAAAAAGAATAAGACATAGGTTTTTATAATATTTAAATGAGAATGTGGTAGGATAATATTTTTTATCAATTTGGTTTTATTTTCAAGAGTATATTGGTTAATTAAAATTGAATTCCTTTCATAATTTACCTTATGAATGTAATTTAAAAAACAATTTTATACTTAAAAATAGATACACTTATGATATATCTATATAGAAAAAGTAAAATCCAAGAGTGTCATGGATTACTATTTGGAGAAAATATAAGATGTATTTATTTAAATGTGTACGATATATTAATCTCATATTAAGTTTATTATATGTTTTAATGTCACTATAAAAAAATGAGTGAATGTATTGGGGAGTTCATATATCTGAAGAATTGTTTTACAAGAAATTGCTTTTATCCTCACTAGGTATGTTGAGATTTATAGTATAAGAAGAATATATTCAGTGGGTTCTTCATGGAAGAGTTATTTAGACTGATCATGCTAGAGTAAATTAAATATATAATTGTTAGAAATATTTACTCCTATATAATGTGATATTTATTTCTCTTGATATTAATAATGTAAATTGAAGATGGGGATCATCCATCCTTTTTTAAGAAGCCTACCCCCAAAATAGTTTAGATATCATATTTAATGATGTGGTATCCACTATATATATTGAGGGTAAACTGAACCTCCATAATTAGTGTCAGTGTTGGGATGCATGGGTTCAAGATAATATATATCCAAAAAATATTGTTAATAGTAATATATTAGTAAAATGTATTATATTGATAAACCAACATTTTTCTAAAATTATTATAAAAACCCATTTTTGTTAAACCATCTAAAAAATTATGTTAAATTTTTTCCATGTTTACCATTAACATCACATTGGTGAGGAGATATAATTATCTTGATAGAGGTGATATTAATCCAACTATAAAGGTTTCTGTCAAGAAAACAAAATATTAAAAAATATTCTATGATTCACCACTCCCCTCTCAGTGTATCTATTTGGTTCACTTGGTTAAAAATTTTGTTATTGATTAGCGGGTTTCCTTTGTTAGATTCCCATATTTTATAATATGATTTGTAATATAATATTTCTAAATGGTTGAGTTATACCCACATTTAACAAAAATTGAATCAGTAGGTTAAAAAATAAAATTACTTCATTTTTGTCTTAGATTCTTGAGGTGGTTTATGTATCTATAGTTAGGTTTATTCTTATTCCAATAGGTGAGTATATGAACATAACATGTAAAATGAATCATGATTTTGATGGAATGTCTTTGAAATCCTTTTTTATATCCATGTTTGAAGTGGGGTTTAAAAATGTAATGGGAATAAATATTCTAAATTATATTTGGGATAACTATGATATATTATATGAAAGAAATGTGAATATAAATGATTCTATTATATAAATATTGATAAAAAAATCAGATCATATAAATATATAAAAGTATGAATACATAGGTTATTTATAAGTTAAATGTAATGAGACAATGAATAATAGTAGATGAACTTGTGATGAACTATTCAATTCAATTATTTTAATGACATTTATTCGAAACATTTGAGACAAATTTAAACAAAAACATTAAATTCTATAAGATAGGGGATATCACTTATAATATTAGATACATAATATCTTATTTTCTTATTAAATATCAAAAATAAACTGTTATGAAGAAAAGTGAAATGTTAAATGGATTAGAATCCAAGAGATAGGTGATGCCAAAAGAAATATATCCTAAAAAACCTAGAATGGTTCTTAATAATGGTTATATGGGTAAATAAAAAAATATTATCATGACTCAAATATCAATAAATTTAATATAATAAAATGTTCAATAATATTGAAAAAATCATATGAAATAATTTTTCTATAGGTGAATCAGACACAATTTATTCAATTTTATGAAGAATAAGTACAATCAGTTTAATGGATACGATTGAGATGAAAATACAAAAAATGTAATCTTAGGTAATTTTCTAAATACCAAACGATATGTTGGGTTATAGAAATATAAAATTTACATGATAGTATAGAATACCTATATGAGTAATGAGGATGAGAAATATAATTTCATAACTGATAAATCTAAAGATGATTCAACTTAAAAGGTTAAGAAAATTAGAGATATTATGAATGATAAAGATAAATCTAAAAGAAGTTACAAATAAGGTGGTAGATAAACCTAAATAGAGCATATTATAATGTGTATTATTGAAGTGTTTCCTTAACATAATTATTGGTGGATTAATGAAGTTAAAACACTAAATAGTTTTGAAGTTATGAAATATTAAAAAAATAAATAATCAATCAATTTGGAGACTATGTTCATTGATTATGTCAAGAAAGTCATACTGAAGTCTATAGATATTGGAAATATCAAATAAGGAATTTAAGGAAAGCATAAATTAAATTGAAAATTAATGATTTTGTTGTAATAAAAAATCATTAAAAATTAGATTGAGACAAAATGAGTGAATAAAGAATTAAAATTTTATATTGAATTCATGGGATAGTCAACTTCAACGATTAATATTTGATGCCCCACAATTAATATAAAAATTTAATCTAATATTTCATAATATAAAGAATAATTTTTTTCATACCATCCATGTGATAATCAAAATTATATACAATAGTGAATTGAGAAACTTCAATGGAACCATTATATTATATCCATGATATGATTAATAATAAAATAGATATAAATATCCAATAATAAGATGAAAAATTTGAATCTATCTACTAATTAATGATGAGAATATTGTATACATAATTCTGATTTTATTTTAAAATATAACATAAGATTCATATTTATTGGGAACTGTGACTGGTTTGGGTTATTTGGTCCTAAATAAAACCCTTATATTATAACATTTACCATATTATAGGAATAAATTCATATAGAGGTTCTATACATGATAAAAAAAGGATGAGTCTCTAAGAAGAATATTTTGATACGAAACTAAACATGTGTACCCACTCAATTTTTTTTGAAAAATAATGTATATTTCAAGAATATGAGAGAGATCAGGACAAATTGAAGATATGTTTTTTTTAGTAATTGTTTTTTCGGGGACATATAATAAAAATTTGAAATAATATGAGGAGAAAAATCATGAATATAATTCATTCATTATGGAAGTGGAATTGATATCAGAAATATAGGGAAGACCATGGATCCAAGGAAATGTGTGATCTTCCAAAATTTTTTAGGAAAATAAAATATCTAAAAATAATAATAAATTGAAAGAGGAGATATAAAATTTAACTGTTACTGTAAATAAATGAGTTGAGGTACAATAATTCTGAAATTTTATTCTAATGGGTAGAAATTAATTTTTTAAAATTATTTATGAAAGCATTCAATCAAATTGTTCTTAGTATTATCCAACTATATTGAAAGGAAAAAAATTCAAATTGGATGTAATTCTTTTTCCATAATAAATTTACTAAATTTAATATTCATCATAAGAGGTAAACAAACAAGTGGGATGTTTTTCCGAATTTGTGACCCATCAAATTTATGTTCTATGTGTGGCAATGAGAAGATTGATTTATATAATGGAATAATTTTCCATCTTATCACAAAAATAAGTAATTCTATGAAATTTTTAATTAATGAACATCAGAATTTATAAATAAATAGATAAATGGTTTGTTATAGAAGGATTCAAGGGATGATGATTTTATGTACACACTCGGAAGTGGATATTCAAACCAATAGACCATTGGAGGTAATATAATTAGAATTTTACAGTCCAATGAAAAATAATTCTACCATGTTTGATAATTACACCATTATATGATTGGTAACTAAAACTGTATTACTATTTTTCTCTTTATGATGAAAAAAATAAATGGATCATAAGATTTTAAAATATTTAATGTGAATGTGGAGATAGTCAATTTTGCCTATATCTTGAACGTGTTGTTTGAAAATTATAATCATTATACGTAAAATGCATTATAGAATAAATGTTAATCCATGTTATAAATAAAAAAATATCCACATCCTATTCTATACACAAAAAAATTTCATTATTGAAATAATTAACCCCAACTATATTGGCATTTAATGATGAATCATTTTAAGAAAATAAGTCATATTTGTTCTGATTTGAATTTTTGTGCGCAACAATTCCTATTATGAGTAGTTTATTTCTAACACCTATGATAAGAACTTCCATATATGATATGTTTTACCATAATAAACAGATTGACAAAAACATTAAGTTATTTATAATCCCTTTTTATAGGAAGAAACAAAATTATGGGTATGTTTGAAGAAAGGGTCGAATAAATGGTATTTATGGGGTATCATTGTAGTGTAAGTGGTTTTAAAGTCAATCATAAAAATAAAGGAAGATCTAATAGATAAAAAATATTAATATAATTGAAAAATACCAAAACAATATGTATTTATATTGAGAGTAATGTTAAAACAAATAGAGTTTAAAAATTTTATGAATATGGAAAATAGGTTATAAATATTATAAAATTATAATTTAATGATTGATGTTAACTCATATGTGAGTAGTGGTAAAGAAAATTCTAAGACAATATAAACTATTACTCAATGTTTTAAAGAAATAAGACAAATATAACTATATTATCAAACATAATTAAGAACTCGTTCAATTTATGAATTATTATATAGGAGGAGAAAACTGATAGTTTAACATAAGTTGAATCTAAAACTATTTTTGAAGTTATTGAACATGAAGAGTGAATCAATGATATTAATGAGGAACATGAAGACATTTAAAATAAATATACATGGGAGATAATTACATGACCTGTAAATAAAAATATCATCGGTATGATGAATGATTAAAAAAAGTGTGCAATAAGTTATTACAATGAACATGTGAACCCTAGTATATAAGTGGAATTCACTAATGGAAGGAGTTAACTATACAGATACTATTTTACCACTAGTGTAGAATGTGATTTTTAGGATATTGTTATAAGTGAATGATCCCAAGAGTTATAAAATTACTCAAATAGATTTAGAATCCAACTAAATAAATAGTGACTTAAAACAATAAGTATTTCATAAAGACGATATGGGATTTTTACTTGATAATGAATCGATACTTATTTGTAATATCACAAAGGAATTATCTAAGATGGAACTATAGTCCACATATGTAAATCCCAAACAATATAGATTCATAAATAGAATGTATTTCAATATTAGAAAAGAAGAAAACGATATATATATATATATATATATTTTATATATACACAAATTTAATATTAAACTCATAATATGTATTGAATATATAAATTTTACAAATGAAAATTAGTATATTTTTTATAGATTTATTATGATATGATGATACATTTACAGATTTCTATTATATGAGAGATGTCTTACTTATTATCAAATTAGTTCATTCTTATACAAGATAATATTTCAGTAACTCAATAAAAGTACTCTATGAAATTGTAAAATATGTCTACAATAGTTGAATTCAATGGGTTTTCAATATCTATGCATATAATAAAAAATATGAATACGGATTATTTTGTATCATGTGTAAATCCAAGAGACTATAAAATAATAATTGGCTACCTTATTCACAGTATAAAATCATATCCGAAATATATATTTATTATGACATTGTTTTCTATATTTTATAGTGATAAAAAAGATCACAACATGTTTGGATCCAAGAGTATTGTGAGGAATTCTGGGACAAATGCTTGTTTAATTTAAGTATTGGTTCACCTCTTCTGAGGATCTCTATATTTTAAGAGTTAGGGGTTGCATATTTAATTAATTGGATGCAATTGGATAGGTGCACAATAAATGTATAGATATGACTAAATATTTGGTGACCATGTCATTTCGCTATGTGATTTCGAATAGTTTTTTCACTATTTGAGAGTGGGTTGTTTAAAAACACAAGCATCCATGAAATCCATAAAAGAGTATGGGATTTAGGCTCATTTAAATTCCATGGAATGAGAATTATAATCCCTATTATGTATCTATTTTTAAGAATCCATGTGATTAGGTTTTCCTTGGGATAATGGCTATGTAATGGTTAGTTCACGGTTTTTCTAAATGTGATACATAACCACGAAAACCTATCCAAAATTATTGTAATGGAAAATTAATATTATATACTCACTCTATTTAAACTCTATATCCATTATAATTCCCAATTTTCATTACTTAGTATCTCATTGATATAATTATTGGTTGTCCCCTTGGTCTTATTGTGATTAAACATCTATATGTATGGATCTCTGTGAAAAATCTATGATTTTCTTGTTTTCTAAACATATTATATCTAGATATATCATATATTTCTTAACAAGTATTTCTCATCAAAATATAAATGGGTTTTGATAGTCTAATATCTAGTTTAGATAAAGAATTTATAGTGTTTCTATTGTAACTAGGACTAAAAAAACTGGATCTCTTTAACTCCAAAATACATTTTTAATGAAATTTATTTCAAAAACTGGAGGTATAGGTATATCTATTAGATGGATATATCATTTTTATTGGTTAGTATTGATGTAAATTCCTTGTTTTTATCAATTAAATTGGTTTATTAATTTTAAAATAAGGGTTTCTTATGAAAATTAATCATGGGTGGCATAAAAATGGGTTTTAAATGGGTTTTTATTTTAAAAATAGATATATTCAATTCTCTTGTATGATTCAATTCATCAAGATGAATTTGAAAATGAAATTAAATTTCACGCATTAATGTTATAATGATTCACTTTTGAAGATGATTTATAAATTATTGATCATGATTCATTTCAATTTTTCAGAAAACTTAACACAATGTGAAACATGGGTGAATCAGGACAAAGTCATATGAACATCATACTTTTTGGGGACTATAAGGGGTCATTCTTGTGATATCAATAATCATTTCTTGGATTCAATATCAATATTTTTTAGGGTAATAATCATTTAATATTTATGATAATATTATATTATATTTTTAAATATGTTAGATCCAAACATTTTCGGCGATTAGTATATGACATTATTTTTTTATTTTTGGTTACTCACATGATTATCTTTTGGGATACGATTTCTTTTTCATTACATCCCTATATTTGTAATTTCTAATTATATTTATATTATTTTTGCTATGAATTCATGTTTTTATTGAATGTAAAATACTAATGATGTATTATAGAATATATTTTCAAATAAAATAGTATTAATGAAACCTGTTTTGTTTAGAAGAGAGAACTCAAATATTCATCATGATAATCATTATATATATATATATATATATATTAAATCATCATATCCAATTGAGATTTAGTTCTCATAAACTAATATATATTTTGAGATGTTTTAGACATTAATTATTTTGTTATTGGTAAAATGGATAATTGAAATTTATAGTGGACAACTCTATAGATTTTTAATGTCAACATAGTAGTTTGGGATAGTCGTGATGTATTGTCAAAAGGATATATCGTTTTAATCATGGTAACTTATCATAGGGAAAAAGAATTTTTTTTATTGTTATATCTCATGGTTGTGTATCTTCCATTAATGACATAACATGATTTTTTATACATATATTTATGTGCATGGGAACTTTTGCGGTTTTCAAAATTTTTATTGGTTTCATCGATAAACAGGCTCTTGTCACCAATATGTGGTGACTAGGAACACTCTTCAGACCATGTACCAATCTAGATTAGATGATGTGCCTAGATAACATTGGTTTTTTTATTAAAATAATCATCATATAAATCATAAATATGTTGAGATTCATCCTTTTGAAAAAAAAATTATACATAGACCATTACGGTTTTAAATCACTAATTGTGATTGATACTATTTTTAAGGAAGTTCAACTAATAGTAGGATATTTATTATTGGTGAATGTTTTGTTGAATGAAATAATAAGAAGTAAAGTTCAGTGAAATTAATCCCTTTTTAATTTTAATGAATATATGTCACACTATAGTATAAAAATATAATTTGTATGTATGTTCAGCTCAAAATATTTAGAGTTGAATTTGAGAGATCATTATGTATTTCCATTGACGATAATTGTCTGATATATATTTATATGAATCTAGATAAAACTATATGTCTAAAAAAATAATCTAAATAATCATAATATAAAAGAGAAATAAATTAATTTAAAGGTCATGATGGATTTTTTTATTACTAAATAATATTATGACATAATTTTTAAGGAAGAAATGATAAAAAATGTAGTTTATTTAATTATGCAAAAAAATAATAATTTTTATCTTCCCAAAAGAAAGAAATTCCCTATAGAATACCCCCATGGGATTTTAAATTTCATTCATAATGTTAATCAAATAGTTTCATTTTTTTTAATAAAAAGAGTGTAGAATTAGTAATTTAAAATGCTTCTTTCATTACTTATTCATTTGAAAATATTAATATTTCTATATTATGGAGTCATTGAAAATTAGAAAGGTATGTGTTAACTAATTAAGAGTTAATTTATGACTGATGGATACAAATTATAGATAGAAATGGATACAAATTACTAAATAATTTCAATATTATGTATTTTTCTATAGGAAACACCTCATTTGAAAACAAATATTATTTTATGATTATAATGAGAATTGATTAATCTTAAAAAATATATAAGATTTTTTGTAATATATGAATGCTGTTTTTTGAAAATATAATAGGGGATTTTTATGTTCTTATGGACATATTGGTGGATATTAATTTTCAATAATACATAATGAGAATTAATTATGATTTTTGTGGAGATTTTTAACTACTTTCTATCGATTTGAGAGTTTTTGAGATAAGAGATAAAATTTTAAATGGTTATATGTTTTTTTATCAAGAATATGAAATCACAATACTAAATGAAAAAATTCTTGCTGTGTAAATTATCATACCCAGAAAGCACATAGGATTACTGAACTATAATTTAAAACTCATCTTATCAAAGATTGTTGGGAAAGGATTATTCTCATATGGGGACGCATCATGGAATAAATTATATATATGATGAATATTTTTTATAATTTAGGTCATTTTTAGAATAAAAATGGAAATTTAGCTATATAGGATTATATAAATGATTTATATTATTTTTCTATGGATAGATAAATTGAGTTAAATGGATTACCATGTATGTGAATTGAGTTGTCTAGGAGATATGAATACATGTTATATTTTGTTAGATAACATCTTTTTTGTGTAAACCATGATGTTTACCATTAGTAAAATAAAAGTTTTCAATAAATTGTAATGACAAAATCTGTTAATTCTCATACTGATCCCCTATTTATAAACCAAACCAACTGAATTTTGATTAAAAGAGTATGAAAAATGGTTATAATTATTCTATGACCAAAATGATAAAACATAAAATCTAGAATATGTTTTGAAAAGAGAATAAATATTTTATGAATAATAATTATACTAGTGTGATGATACATTACATTACATCAGTTCCTAAAATCTTCTTTTTGTTCCAATTAAAATTCATGATGATTTTTTCAAAAGTATAAGATGATATAAATTTATGTTTTTACATTTTTATTCACTATAAGGAACTACATCATTATAATAAAAATTTGAGTTATTAATTTATGTTTTTTCGCACTTGTTTCTTTCATGTTGTATGCTACTGGAACTAAATGTAATCAATTACAAATTTGATAATTAATCGTAATGCAAGAATATATGTGATAATTTGAAATTATGGACGATCATGGTGCATTATAATATTTTGATACTACTATTTTACGATGAAAATGGTTTATATTTTCATGGTATTTTCATGAGATTCTTGAAGGATGAAATTATTGTGGAGTAAGTTATATTTTCATTAGTTTAATTTTCTACTAAAATTACATTATATTCACGATTTATTATTTTTAATCGAAACTGGAATCCTGATAAAATAATTTTTTTGTAATCTTAATTAAATAGATATATGTATGATCTACTAATAAAAATGATATGTGAAATATAGAGATGGATTTATATTGGTAAAATATCATGTATTTATAAATTTAAATGATTGATATGTATTAAAAATTTCTCACCATGATATTGAGTGGTTGAGTTTATGAAAAAATGGGGGGAGTAAATAGGGAGTTCATAGAGATGGTTTATTGTTAATATGAAAAAATATTTATACATAATATAAAAGTTATGAGTTTTCGAGAATAATAAAAAAAATAAATACTCAAATAACTAAACATGAAGTGATTCTAGCAGCTTGGGATCTTTGGAGTATATTAACATGTCATTTTTTATTCAGCTTCTCTTCAGGAAAGCGATTCAATTTCTCTTAACACCATTTTTATGGATTGAAGAGGAGATATATCACAAAAACAAATATACCACTATAAGAATATCATTCCAACATATAGTGATATTATATTCATCGTAACATTAAAGAGATATTGGATCTTACACTAGCAATGTACATTATCTGAAACATCTATTTATGATTATAAATAATCCTATAACATGTATTCATATGTATTAGTGAAAACATATTTCAAGGGAAATCAACCAACTAAAATAAGCTATAGACTCACACATTGTTTCTTAACTTAATAAATATCATTGTTTTGTTTTTTATTATTTTTAATTTCATGGGTGAGGATGAATTAACTTCTACAAAAATTAATGTTTTAACCCACAATAGATGTCAATTATAATGAAATAAATTAGAAAAAAATTCTATAATAAATCACCCCTACCCTCTTAGTATATAAAAACAGTCAATGAGGACTAATAGTTATATTCATCCCAATCATGAAATGTATAATTGGGGATAATGTTTTTTTCTGTGGGGATGGTTTTCGTTAAATGGTTATTTTCTTAATAATAGATCAATTATTTTATAGTGTTGAAAATTTATCCATCTTCCCACTTATTCAAGTAAAATTTTGAACATGATTTTTTTTGTATTGTAAATTTTTTTTATTAATTATAAAAATAAGAGATAATTTAATTATTTTTTTGGTTGTTTTCATGTGTTCATTTTATATATATATAATACAATTGTAAAAATAATGTTTCTCATTTCATAAATATAATTTTATGATGAATAATTGAATTTTTTTAATATTATAAAATAAATTATATTTTTTCCTTGGGATAATGAATGCTAGTTTATTTTCGTGAGTACGCTATACAAATATAACTAATCATTGATTTTTATTTGTCTGATTTTCAAATAATTAATTAAAACTCCATGATATCATAAACTATATATACATAGTCTATGTTTTTTCTTACTAGTGAAGTAAAATTACGACTTTAATTAAATCATAGAAATATTTAGTGGGTATCTTAAAATAACATATTTATTTTCAATTCACATGTGAATAAATAACTTGAATATGTGGTAAGTTTTCTGAATCATGAATTAAATTGAGGCATTTATTTAACATGATTTATTTATACTTGTTGAATATGAATAAATTTTTAAAAAAGTTAGAGAGTATTGGAGTTAACTTATTGTACATCCTCTAAGATTCTCAAGTAGAGCATGGAGCTATTTAAATTGTGAACTTTTTAGGATTCTCTACAATCAATATTGAGTATATCGAATAAAAAATATCATTTATATAAATTTAATGATCAATTTTGATGAATTTTTGAGTTCCTACCCTTGGAATAATAGAGAATGTGAATAAGGGTATCATAAGATGAATGAAAGATCGCTACAACTTATTTCTATATTCCCAATTTTGGTTCACTTTTTCTATCCAAAAATAATATAATAGCTATACATTAATATTAAGAGTATGATGATATTGTTTATCATGTGGAAATAATAAGTTTTTTATACTTAATAAATTCCAATCATTCATGGATTTCAATATATTTTTAACAGAATATGAATTTAGAAGACATTATATAGTGACATTATAAGGGGAAAATGTCATAAATGTTGGGGGTTTTTGAGGTGCCATCATTTCATGAATATTTTTTATGTATTCTAAATCCAATGTTTCCATTTTTTGTTAAAAACTTATTTAATAAGTGTTGTAGTGTTATATGGATTATTTTTTGAAAATGTAACATTAAATATAAAAATTATTGAATTTTTCTTATATCAATAAATTATGATAACAATTATATAAATTTATATTTTATCATATTATTTTTGTAACTGTTTTAATTTAATGAATCAATTTTCTTTTATTTGTTTTCGACGAAATATTTTCTTTATTTAAATTCAAATAAATAATGATTAATTGAGTGTTTTTTAATATATTATATGCATGAAATTATGTTTTTCATCATAAAAATTCATATATGAACAATATGATAAGAATATAAAACATGTTTTAGAATTAAATTATAAAAATAAAATTAAATTGGGGTTTTGATCGATTATGAGTAAGTATAATATCAATTGAAAATCATGAGAGTGTTTTGGATGTTTTTTTATTAATTGAAAATAATAATGGATTTTAATAATACTGTAATTTTGTTTTTATGTAGTATTTTTTTCTTAACCTATCTCAATTGAATGATATATCAAGTTATTGAATATAAAAAATTCAATTTTTGTAATAATTTTTCAATATTAGAGGAAAAAAAATTTCTAGACTGTGATGGAATCTTTTTCTTGTGACATAGATAATAAATTATGTTAAGATACATTATAATGATATGCACATGTGATGTATATATCTATTGTAATATTTTTTCTAATTTTATCAATCCTATTATTAGGAATTTATATTTTATTAAAAATGATAATTTCATGAGATATTTGATCTTCTTAAGTTGAATTAGTTTTCAAATTTTTTAGTGTTATAGACATGCCTATTTTCTAAATTCACAACACAAAATGCACAGAAATTGTATTTATATTGTTGTTTATTATCAGAGATGAAATAAAACCACATTTTGAAATATTTATTTTCTAGGTTTATGTCCTGCCAAAAAAATTCATTGTCACTATGACTGTGATTTTTAAGATGTGGGGTTCGATTCTACTACACCAACAAATAGTGGTTTGATATAGAACTACTTCACTATTATTTTCAACATTTTTTTTGATTTTATTGAATATAATAAGATTTTTTAGTGATTAGGAAAGATCATAATGATTTTTTTCTTATTTTTGTTGGTTCATGGTATGATTATTTTTTAAGATTGAAATTTTTTATACTTGAGGAAGGTCTGAAAAATTATAAATTAATTATTTTAAGACTCAATCAGCAATATTTTCTACACTAGTTTTCTAAAATTGAAATCCTTATAAATGTTATTTATCCCTATTTATCACTCATTCATAAACATAATGTTAACCCATTTTGATAAAAGTCTTCATATAGTCCCTAGCATCCACAATTGTAGAATCTCATGGATAGAACAACATCATGGTTATGGTTTCTATACAAATTTATAGTATGATTTCCATTATCATACCTATCTTATAACTATTATTTTCTTCCGTGATCCATTTATTTATCTTATTTATCCCCATAATGTCACTACAAATACTTTGAAATAAAATAATTTAAGACATTTTAATCATCATAGGCCATAAAACACATATGACAGTGATTCAAAACCATGATTTAAAATTACACACCACATCCACAATATTGTTATTTCGTGCACCAAATTATTTTCATGTTCTTTTTCCATTGGTATGTTTCAATTTATGAATTTGATCCTCTTAAATTATTATTCATGACCATTTTATTACATCTTTCAATACTCCACACTCAAATTATTAAAAAAATAAAACAGAATTCTATCTAATGTTTTACAGGATTCTTCACTTCAAATCATCATTTTATACAATAGATAATATTCACAGTACCTATGACTTCATCCCTAGGTTGTATATTGGATATCAAAAGTAACATATTATCCCTTATTCATGATTTATAACAATTTTATGAAAAAATTACTATTATATTCTCTATGAATGATTCAATATATTTTTTTGTGGAATGATATTTTTTCTCAATAATCAAGTAACTATAAATAATTTTTATTGAAATTAATATGCAATGAATTAGAAAGAAATCATGACAATAAAATTGGTCTAGGGGAAAGAAAATATTTTCAATATTGAATATAAACCTTTAATATAGGGACATCGTCAATTTTAAACTGATACCACACATAAATTCATATGTTGTGATAAATTTTATCTTTTATTCCCAACATAAACAATATTTCTAGTTTAGGGAATGTATTGAGAATTTACTTCATGTTTCATTGGCCACATGAAAAACCCAGTTTTATAATGACTATATATCTATAATGTTGGTCATTTTATTTTTTGAGCATGATGAAGTGTCACTAGAGAATGAGTTTCTTAAAACTCATTTTTTATGTTAAAGAAAATGATCCAATGGGTGAGGTTCATCATGGATGAATATTATTTCATGATGATAAACACATTAAATTGTATTTTTTTGACTTTATATTGTCTCTTTTCTCTCTTTAATAATGGTGTATATTTAGGATAAAAATATTCATGAGTTTATCCGAAATCTATCTATAGTATTATTCAAGAGAGAATATTTACCTACTCCATTCTATAATATTCAATTTTTTATAAACATGTAATATATCTATAATATTTATGTTTATTTATTTCATTGGTTGATACATGATTTTTGTAGGATTAGTGTTTCATAATTTTATTTACCACTTTTAGGTAAAAATTCAATATTTAATTGAATTTTTCTACTTTGTCTGGTTCTTATTTGCATAATATACCTTTCATATAACCAAAATAATTTTTAATGAAAGTAATTATAAACTATTTATCATTATAGAATACATTTAAATCTTTATAAAGAAACTAATACGGTTAATCCATGATCACTAGTGGAATAATATTAAATTCAATGAATCATTATTCCCCTATTAAGTAGGTTTTATTGGGATTTATAGACTCAAAATGTAGTATAATAATAGTCCAAAACATAATGAAATCCCTAAGATATCTATATATCTAATATATTTACAATCAATTAAAAGTATAAAATATATAACGGAAAATAGTCAATATGTCCCATAAAATCTCTTCAAAATAATGTAACCAATATTTCCAAAAACAATATGATTAAATCCTCCCAATGTAGATATATATATAATGGGAATATCTAAATTGTTGGTTATTACACCTATTAATTCAACATTTTATAAGATACTATTTTAATATTGAGATATATGTGAGAAATGGATTGAATATTAAAATTGGGGAATTAATATTCCCAAGAAAATAAAATACAACCCATTATCTAAAACCATAAGCCTCCATATATAAACCAACAATGGGATTTCTAAAGAGTACATAATAATTTTACAATAATATTGTCTATTCCTTGAAAATTTTCTTAAAAAATTTCACAATAGTGCATACATTTTTTTCATAGGATAACACTTTAATAATTGTATTGGATTCTTATAATCATCCTATAAAATATTTTTATAGCTTATGTGCAAGATGGTGGTAGATACATGGATTATCACACACAATGATAATATCTTATGCCACCCTAATGACATCATGACTTACAATAGATTGTCTTTCATATAAGGATATACCATGGAACAGTCTAAAAACAAATTTAATGGATATTCGTTCAATATAAAAACCATCAATTACCCACTTACATTGAATTCTACATAACATTATTAATATTTCAATTCATTAAACAACATAATTAACAAATTATGAAACTATATTCGAACATAACTTCTAAAATATTTATCTTAAAAATTCACCATACGTTACATCATATGTAAAAACTCGATAAATACATCCAGAGCATCTTTTAGATCCCCCAAAAAATAAATTTTGAGTATCACTATAAGTTTTGTATACATTATATTCATTAAAATAACTGTAATTTATGAACCCATATCCTTTTTTAGTATTGAAAACAATTTTGAAATGAAAAATATATAAGTTTAAGTGAAGATAACCCAATGGAAAAAATCATATCGAATGTTATATTATATTGATACCATTATACTCTTTTTTGGATAATATTAAATCGATTGATCAAAATTATTTTAACCTAATTTTTTAGAATCTATATTGAAATATTATATTAAATCCTTATACCTTGAATAAGTTTCATGTGTAATTGATTAAATTATCGTGGGGAAGGTTCTATGAGATTCTTCTATTTAAAATATGACACTTGAAATCCCTCAGTTTGATTTAACAATGAATATAACCCTTACATATCATAAAATTTAATATCACTCATTACTTGGGTTATCTACTGTGGTACTGTTATATAGTACTCACCCATATAAATGACTCATTTTCCTAGTTAGCTTCCATATATAGGATATATAATTTAATTTTATTTATTCAGTTCATCTAAATGGTGAAAATTATATACCCCCTTCATAAATAATAAATATTGTCTTTGATACCTCTTCTAAGTGGCAGAGTGTACAACCATTAAATATGGAGAACTCATTTTATTTGGAAAAAATTTTACTTTTTTATATATCAACATATAAATTAGATAAAATTTCATTTTATATTCGTAACTATTTTTTCACCCCAAAATTACAAAATCCTGAGCAATTTCATCATTTAATTACTCTTCTATTATATTATATGACTCTTACAAATCAAATTGATTACACACAAAATATATAGAATGATTTAAATATATTGTAATAGATTCGATTGAGTGACTATTATATATCATAATGTTTAAATTTAATTATTATAATCATTTACCAAATATTTTAGCCCTCATATTCTAGAACATAAAATATCCTAATTCATCCCTTACATTTAAGTTTCCTGGAAAACTATATTTACTGTATCGTAGATATAAATATTAAAAATAATTAAATCAATTAATTTCATGAACATTAATAATATTATTAATAAATTCTAAATTCCCACACAATAAAATATTGATTCCATTTATTTATAATTAAAAACACATAATTTTACAATAATTGATAAGCTCATTGAAAAAATTAAAAATACATGGCTTGATCACTTCCCCAACATGATCAATATTCAGTGAACAAGTTCTAATAGAGACCATACCCTCTATTATCAATCATGCGGTTCTATAATTATGTATAATATATAATTTAGTTTTAATAATGAAGTTTATTTTTAAATTTTTAATCCCACTATTCTTATATAAATTTTCAAATGATCATCGACACTTTTAATATAAAATTTTGATATTTATTCCACCACTTCAACATAGAATCTCAAAATATTTCAATTAAATCCACATCAATTGAATCCTAGAAATTATTATAATTTCCCATCGATTTTTAATGAAACTAAAATATTATTTATATATGTATAATCTTTTATTGAATCCTTCCAATGAAAACTATTGACCAATAATTCAAATATTAAAAATACGATGATGAATAAAAAAAATATTAACATGACTCTAAAATTTCACCAACTATTATTTGTTATCTTACAAAAAAATAAAAATTATTTCACAAATTACGAGGATTTAATGACTTATTTCCATTTCACTGATTTATTCCAAATCATATCATCAATAAAAATATCATCCAGGGAGGCTCCATAAAAGTTATTTACTAACAATGTATAGGATAATAGATATATTGTTCAAAATTATAGTCTCCCATGATATATTTTAAACTCCAATATATTATTTTCCATTTAAAATAATTTATCTACTTCCAACACAAATGTATATATTGTTCCAGTGTGAGAAGTTTTTCTCTAGTGACGTGAATGAATCATTGATTAAATAATATTTATTGACATGTAGTTTTTATTTCAATGAATAATTAAAAAATTAGAAATACAATATAAATTTTTTTATAGAATATGATATCTTTTAACCACCCAAGAAGTTATCCTTGGATCTATTCTATATGAGTTTTCATAGGTAATTTCAAATTAATACCAAAAAACCATAAGATAAAAAAATTGTAGTGTGGATTGAAACAAAATATAATCAGTCACTCATTTAAATCATTGTGAAGAATGGACACTAACATGTGTTATTTTAATGAAACATCATTAAACATGTTTTTATAAAACCCATTTACAATGAAGTTCATTTATGATTCAACTCCATTAATATCAACTGCAAAAATGGAAATATTTTAGCTAGAATGATTGGGAGCTTGGATTTTGAATAAATCAAACCTAAAATGAGTTTCACTCAAGATGATAAGATAAAAACATTACCACAAACATTTAATTTGATTCAAAGAATTCGTTTTTCATGGGAGATCACATCATTAAATCCTAAAATCAATGAGTTATCATAAAATTTTATCATTGTCTCCATGAATTCCTATATTTGAAACATTCTATATTTTTTACCAGTTCTGAATTCAATGTTATTTTTATTTACCATGTTATATGCCTTACCCATCACCCCAAAAAAACTTTTACATTAATTTCCATAATACATTATATAGTAAACATATCCAATGAGAATTTTATCGGTTTTTATGTATACCCAAAATAATTCATATAACATTATCTAAAAATCCATTAATCCATTTCGATTTTTATTATTATTATATATTGTTTATTGTTTCATACCTCAATCATCCCATTTTTTTTTGACTAGAAGGTAGTAATGGAAATTGTTTCCAATAAATTATCAATAGTCATTCCAAATTATAGATATAAAAAATTGTCCCATTATCAGTGATTATTTCTGTGGTATTCTATTCCAATAAAAAAATTCTTATTTGAGGAAATAAATAACCACATAGTAATCAGGTATCCTATTATATTTTTCCATAATCTATTAAAATCATATTCTAAATCCTAGAAGATGTTATCAATTTCAAAAGAAATTGGAAATACCCATGAACAATATTATGAAGATATCAAATATCATATAGAATAAATTGGTCGATCTCATATTTTATGTCCCTTAAAAATCATTCAATGGAACTAGTATTTTCTATATGTTTTAAAAAAATTATTATAATCCATAAAATTTTTGGTCAAACTATACTATCTTCTAAAACATTCTTATTTATGAAATGGGGTCCTTAATGGCCTCCCCATTCCCGTGTCTGAGAAACTTTATTTGCATAATATTTCTCATCAATCAGTAGACACCAATTAAAAAACTTATCATGTAATATCATCCATAAGAAAGGATACTCCCAAATGCAGTACCATTATTTACAACTCATCATATAGAATTTATTACTTATAAAGTAATGAAGGCACCTCAAAGGTGACTGTGCAGTTTTACAAGTACACATACTGTGTGTCTTAAATAGTGTTCTAAGAGAGAATATTACCCAAATGTGAACTATGTAGAGGTTTTAATATGGGTATCTTAAATTATATATGATAATAATGTCTTCTAATATATTTTATAACCATGTGGTCATATCCCAATTTATATAAATTTTTATTTTGAATTTATATGTAAGATGAATCCATCAAGAATTCCTTGACTTCAGTTATATTTCACTGTCATGTTATAATGAGAATCAAATTAATAGTAATCTATTAAATATCTTCTGAAATAATCTGAAAAAAATACATACCACAAAAAATAATGATAATAACTCTTTCACTATAGTAATGTAGTAATTCTGGTGTTAATATATACTATATAATTTCTATTTAGTATTATGTTGGATTATAGAAAGATTATGAGATTGGACTACTCCAACAACAAGGATTGATGCATCACTAACACTTCAATATGTATACCAATGAATTATTTCCCAAATATGGGGTATATTGTAAGGCTCTTCTTCAGGATAATAAATTCTATTATGAATGACTCGTCAAAAAAATTCAATATCCTTTAAAGATAATTTGAAAATGATAAAACCATTTTTATTTACTTTTCAATATCATAAAGCTAAACCCAACATATCATATAAATGACCTAACATGTTTTCGAATGGGTTTCTATAGAAATATAGAGATAACACCATCCTTTTCTTTATACTCATTAATCCATTATTTTGAAATTAAATAGACTAATAAAATTCCCCATTTCATTAGAGAGTGACATTTTTAATTATTCAAAGCCAAATTCATGTCAATGCTCTATTTTAAATAATATTCTATATTTAGAAGAAAAAAATTCAAAAATTGATCCACAATTAGATAATTCAATATGAAATAACAATTGGAATACATTTAATATAGAGTAAAAATAGTCATACTATATAGCACTACAAAATACACTTGGAATTGAAAAAAATAAAGGGAATCACATTGGTTTAATAAATTCTATGAGTAAAATTAGATACTTTTTTGTTATATAACATAGAGTAGTCAGAAGAAAAATAAAGATTGGAAACCTATCTTGAAAGTTGTAATGATCCCACGAAAATAAATTTTTTTTCCACAAATATAAAATTTTGATTGCAGAGTGATATTTTATGTGAGACTTGGTTTCATATCCTATAATGAACACAATGATTATAAATATTTTAAATAATAATTATAACAAAGTCCATATAATAATTCTATATATTATTTATACTAGATTCGTTACAAAAATATTTTGGTGGGGAAAACCCATTAAAAGTATAATATTTGTTAAATTATACTAGTTTTGAAATATTATTCAGCCACCTTATTGCATATATATATGTTAGTATTGGTTTATCCATATTTGGGGATTCAAAACAGATATTAATTCATTCTAAAAATAAAATTTATATTCAAATAGGGGGTTTAATTAAATGGTTCTATTTATGTTTATAGCCTATAGACATTGAATTATTTTTAAATGTTTTTTGTTGTTTATGTTATTAATTATGTTTCCAATTATTTGAATCTATTAATTGTATATTTTCATTATCTGTATGATATAAGTTTTTATCATTTTATGGAAATATTCTAAATTTCATCATGGTTGGTTGTTCCTAAGATGGTTTCAACTGAATTATACCCAAACAAAAATATTTCATATCAAAAGTAGATGAGTTATTTAAAATTATAAGCTGATAAAGAAACAAATCTTCCTATGAAGCATCCTTAGACTAGTCATTAGAAAAACATGTTTCCTAATTAATTTTTTCTAAATAATACATTATCAAAAAAATTTGGATGACATTATAAATCCTCTTAAATGTATTTTATCATCTAATATAAAATATTCATCTTCTGAGAAGGAATTTATTTAATATTGGTAAAGTGTAGAAACAAAATAATAAAATTTCATAAAAATTATTTATAGAAATCATGAACCATTAAGAATTCGGAAATTATTTATTAATAAAACCAACTTACTAAAATATAGTGAAATATGTTTGAAACCAATTTTGATATAAATTATGAATTAAATCCATATAAATAAAAAAATTAACCACAAAAGTAAAAATAGAAATATTAAAATTAGACAAAAAATGAATGATGAAAATTGAATACTAGCATGGTGGTTAATGTAAATGTGATGAAACTTTAAACCGAGATAAAAATAGATAAATATGATTAAGATATTGAGTTTGATTATATTAGATGAAGAAATATGATAATTGATTTTTTTATATTGATAAACATATTAGTGAATTGATTCTTTGAAAAATGGAACTGAAACACTTCACTATCATTGAATATCAACCAAACCCGTGTCAAATATCTTATGTCTGATATGTCTTATGATATGAATGAATATTCATTGAGAATATTTAGTTTAATTATCTATATTTATAGTACTTATGTTCAAACACTATGATCTAAGGATCCAATACACTTCACTAATCTGTTCATGAGGTAGTATTGAAGAAATTATCATGATGAAGAGAAACAGGATGAAAATAACCCTATATTATATATACTAAATTAGAAAATTTATGTCAATTTAGTTTAAACTGGACCCATAAAACTAGATTTTCTGCAGGATAACAAAAGAATAAAAGGTAATAATAAATTAAATCAAAAAGATATATAATGTATAAATAATTAAGGAATATTATAAATAGTGGATTTATATTAATCTAGATTTGAATCAATATAGAATGATTAAATTGAATTCTTTACACCTCTCTAGTCTAACTACAATTCTTGTGATTAAAAAAAATTTCAGACCAAAAAAAATTTATAGATCCACCCAATTTTTATAACTTTAACATAATCAATCCAATCTCAAAATATAAAAAACAATATTTCCCACCCATTTTATAATCATTATGGTTCATAATAACTATGGATTATTTTCTTCATGTGAAACTAGATGAATCCCTCAAAAAGAATTTCTCCTCCAATGTGGGTTCATTATTTTTTACTTTATCTTCCTCTTTAATCACTAGTGAATTGGTCAGCCTCAAATTTAACTTTAATTGAATATACATTAATTATATTTTTAAATCATTCTAGAATTAGTTCTCCATGTGATTTACATTATTTCAATAGCCTTACATATCTGGATTATATACATATTCTTGGAGTTGGTGGCCTAGAACCAACTAAAATTAACATTTTTATTTATTAAATTCATTATCACATCTTTATTGATCTTCTTTATGAAAATAAATTTGATAATTTACTAGAGATAATTGTTTCACCAATGGGTCATATCGGATCCCTACAATGATGTGAACCCTAAAGTTCCATGACACTAATCCAGAATATACGTTCTAAGGCTGGACGATGTTATTTCAAGGACACAAACAATAAAGGAAATTATGGGTGAGGACTCATAAAACATTGTTTCACCTTCTCGTGGTGTTCACCCTTGGTAATATGTAGGAGGAAATTATGGGAAAGAAACCCACTAGTAGGAAATCCTCATTTCATGATGTCATAGGGTGTTTCTATCTGCGGACTTGTGTATTGGTCCTTATACTTTAAGATTATTATTAATGGTTATTAAAACCAAGTCACATATATGTATTGGAAAAAACTGTTACAACACAATTTTCCTAGTGAATTCGGATATGTTGGGTGCATCACGAGTAACAATCCATTAATATATAATGCAATTAAGGATTTTTCCATTCTGTTCCACAATGGAAGTTGAAATATTAGGCCCTTTTATGGAATTGATATAGCCTAAATAAATCCATATCCATGGTGAGGAATAAGCATGTTAAATTTCAGGAAGTCAAAGAATGAATTATTGAGCACATGGGTTGATGGAACTTTCATGAAACCCAATTGATTTGAGATATCAACAAAAAACGATTACAATACATGGCAGCATTCATTGGAGGTGACATGATATGGCAGCATTAACATCGTTCTCTACGGGTGCCTTTGTGTGATGATAGATTCTATCCTTGTACTTTAGGAAGGATCCTCCAAAATTCACACAGGAAGAGGCTTAAAGGGTCACACAATAATTGTTTCCTTGCTTATTAGTTCTATATTCATTTATCCAGTTAAATAAATATTTTTACCGATTGTGGTTTAATAACTATTCAATGATATCTGATCACATTTATCTCTACTCTAGTTGTTCGAGAAAATATTTTATGGGAGAAGTAATATATTTATTAGTGAATAATGTAGTGATGTTAATTTAAGAAATAAATATTCATTATTTAATATCTAATAAATGTCATTGAAAAAATAATGAAAAATTAAAACCATAAGTAAACACTTTGTGTATTAATATACATGCCGTGTAGTTTTCTTGGGGAATTTTGAAAAGAAAAATTGTTTATTTCATTAAATAATATTAGGTGTAATTTACTGGGCACATGTAAAATAATAATAATAGTCTACAGTTATTATTATACATTGAGTCTTACTAATAATTAAATGAAATAAATAAATTATTTCATGTAATTAATTAATTTTATTATTCTTTGTAATTAAAATATGAATTCAATTATTCTCATGAGCGTATCCATTCATTGGGTTTTGATAACAATAGATTTGGAAAAAGTTATCAAGCGAAGAGTGAATTATTTTTTCCTTTAATAATGCTATCATGTTATGAAAGAGATCCTCCTCCACCAGATCAAATATAGGACATTGGAAGCGGCACTCAAGGTGACCCTAGGAGGACATCACAAGGGAAGTCTCTTATGTGCTAGAACCCTTAGAACACTTTGGCAATGTCCAGATATATGTGGACAATGTTTGGATCACCACTAGAGGAAGCCTACACATGGATTCTATGACGCAACAACAGATCACAAGGGATCATGATTAGAAACATCAACAAAGAGATAATTCCATCAAGATAATTCTTGAATATTAATTAATGTATTTAAAACCAACATATTATGATCATATATATGGTTTCAGGATTACCTTTATTTCTTTCTTTATTCATTTTATTCTGAATATCCAACTTTTTATTATCATATAGAATCTTAGATTGATCATTGTTAACATGAAAATTAATGTTGGGTACACCAACCAATTCTCTTTCATTGTGCCTGGAACCTACATGTTGAACCAGAACAGTCATATTGTTGATTATAATTATTTAGTTTTTCATTGATAATTTACGCATTTAATAATTCAGTTGTTTCAATTCATGTTCATTGTTCTTCAAAGTTAAATCTTGAGATCGGTTCCTCCTCTTTCATTTATTATTCAACATATAGAAAAACTATTTGTTCTTAAATTTTGATTAGAATAAAAAGTTGGATATCATATAGCGGTGACAAAGAATCATGGCCATACAAAACTAGAACACACAACATGTATTCTTTAGTACACACCTTGTAGTCAAGATTCAAAGCATCAGACCGGTCTTCCAAACAAAGATGTTTGTAGGATAATTTAATTATCTTAAATGACCTCTTCTGTTGACTAGGAAGAGTTCTCATGTGGTTTTAGATTTACACACCATGTAGTCCACTGTAGATGATGTGTAGTCCCTTCGGGTTAGGGTTGGACTATGTACCTTGTACATGTCTTTCCTGGTTGGAGACCATGTAACGCGGAACTACATTGAGTGTGGCCCACTAGACACACTGTGTACTCTGATGATTTATGAGGTACATCAACATGACATGTCCCCGGACGTGTACTTTAGTTTGACGATGAACGATAGTACATTCTATGTAGTCTGAACTACACATAGGGTACTCATCCAAATTATGTATATTTATTTAAATTTATTATAATATTATATAAACCATTGAGACGTGTTCCGTGGTGTGGGTTAAAATCTATGGTCCAACACATGAAATGTGTTTTATATAAATGTGTTTAATTTAAGATCTGTGTAATTATCATTTATATTCATTCGGTATTTATGAACAGGAATTCATCCGGATTCCTAAAATATATATGTTACGTACAAATATAATTTTAAATATATTTATTTTTTAAAATATTAGAAGGGTTTTGAATCTCAAGGAAATTCAAAAAAGGGTTTAAGATAAAAGGACTGGTTAATTAATGATAATTAACTGATTCGAGTGTGATTTATCTTAATCAATCAAGAATTTGTTAATTAATTGAGTTCTAGTTTTTTAAATGCGTAAATATCGTTGCATGTATGGATGATCATGTGCTAGGCCAAGAACGTTTTCTGTGGATGATTTCTTTTAATTTATTTATTTCTGTGCAATTTATTGGTCTGTGATCCTTCATCTCATTAACATGTAGGGCATGTGATCCGAATGTTTCTTTTATGTAAAACCCTATTTTACTCCTCAACCTCGAGTGATACAAAATCATATGTAATGGATGGATCTCCCAAGCTATTTTAGGAAGCACAAGTTAGGATCCAAGGTGAAACAAATCCAAGGAGATAGAAAAGTGGATAGTTGGAATACATTAAACATGAATCAAAAAGGATAAAGGTATTTCTTCCCTAGGTATTGGGTTAGTTTATCAACTGGTAGAAAAACTAACCAATAGACTATTCTCATGATCATATGATATATTTTATTTAGGTAAGTTTCATATTTTATTTATTTTGGTTGTGTTTTCTTGATCAAACAATTAATTTATTAATCTAACATGCAAGATAGAACTAAAATAAGACTGGTTTATGAATAAATATTATCTTATACCTTGTTAATCACATATCTACATCCCAATTAATATTAATAAGCATATATAATAGATATAAAAATGTGAGTTTATGTATAAGGATTAAATCCCTCAAAGAAAAATTATGTTGGTATAGCCCTCTATAATTAGGGTTTGAATCGACCATAGTTTATTGTTCTTGACCAACCCTAGTGGGGGTGATTTAAATAATCGATGAATTACAATTCATGTTTTTGGGTTAACTTTTCATGGTTCAAATAAATGTATGACTGCCAAAGTAGGACTTGGTTTGACAAAGAGGAAAAGGTCATGGAAATGCAAAATAAAATGATTTGATGATTGGGGAGTCCACTCAGTGGATCAAGGAAATACGAGTTATTTTTGTTGGAATTTGGAATGCCTACCTAAAACCCTTTATGTGGGTCAACCCTAGTTTGTGTAATGAGACGGTTTATAAGGATCATTTCAACTAAAATATTCTGGAAATAGATTATTCCAAATTCAATGGTGTGGGATAGATGATTTTGAAAATATATTGGGAGACTAATACATATTTATTTATTTATTTATCTCATTTTTATCATGATAATGATCTAAATATTTTTTCTTCATAATTTGTTTAAATTTAAAAAAAATGATTTCAAACATATCATTAGGAACCATACATAATAAAGAAAACCTTTTGAATTGAACCAACATCCATGAGTGAAAGAGGCATTTACACGTCATCCTTCACCACGAGAGAAAATTATATGTAATGGAGGATCCAATTCTAGTTTCACATAGAAAGGATCCATGTGATGAGGAGTTATATCTCTATACAAAATGTATGGATGATGTCACAAATTTTTTATATATCATTCTAATGGACATGTATAATGAGCTCTCGATGCAATATAAAAACATGTTACCGGATAGCATGATGTCTCACCTTAATGATCCTTATCAAGAGAAGGTAAGACAAGAGAGATATGAGATATCCAACACATTGTTTAAAAATAATCATGGAGAGCATGTTCCAGTTGGGCCTCATGTATTAAAGATCATTTGATACCTTGAATGCATGGACATTGTAGGGTTTATGTTCCCAGATGGGTTGGATACAGATATCATCACATCATTACATCCAAAAACAATCTCTTTCTTTATTATCAACTAGAACATGATAAATAACAAAAAGAGTCTATTAGAACATTTGAAATTAATTGACATAGTAGATAAGGATATGAGGTGTGACAAACTCGAAGTCTTTATAGTGAATAGGAAATGGAAGGACAAGGCAAAGAGGAAAATTATTTATAAACATTATCATGCCCCTGAGCACCATCCCTTCTAGAAGGGGAAGATATTGTGGTAGGTAAAGGAAAGAGAGTTCTTGAGTTTTTCATGTGGCATGACAGGCCACTGGAATATGAATTTTACCTAAATGCATGTGGAAACTAATGGTGTGTTCGTTATCGAGTGTAATCTTTTCATATCTACACATTGGTTGTTAGATATAGTTTGTGGGGCCCACATCAGTATTCAAATGGGGAAAAATGTAGATTTAGAAATATTTCCAGACTAGAGGTGGATCTTCGAGCTACTTATAGTGCGTCTATGGATATTTTATCCATTGGAGATTACCACTTCTCATTTCCAAATAGGATTATTATTTTTACATTAATATTATTATGATCATATTGTTACCAAAAACATAATTTTTGTATACTGTTAGAATGTGGATGGATTTACTTTCAGGTTTCAAAACACGGGTTGTTTCATTTATAATAACAACATAATATATTGTATGGTTCATTTAAATAATCGTTTTTAGGTATTAAATTATGAAAACCAAGTGTTGGAAATCGATAATGAAACAAAATCACAGAACTCATACAACACCAGGTTATGGAATCACTTTCTTGGTCATGTAAACGAGAAGTGCTTGAAAAATCACTTCATAGATAGTTATTTAGACTCTAATGAGATAAAACCACTTGATAGATGTCATGCCTGTTTATAAGGTAAAAAGAAAAATCCACATTTCATTGGACTGGGTGAAGGGGAAACATAACTTCTAGGATTTGCACACACTGATGGGTGTGGACCATTTCTAGTATATGATATAGTTGGATATTCTTAATTCATTAATATTACTAATGAATTGAGTAGATATGGATATATATTCTAAATGAGGTATACATTAGATGCCTTGGTGAAATTTAGGGAATTCAAGAATGAAGTAGATAATCATAATTTTAGGATGATAAAGAATATTTAATCAGCTCTAGGTGGAGAATATCTGATCCAAGAGTTCATAGACGTTTTACCGGAGTCTGGGATTCTATCTCAACTCACACCTCCTAATATACCCCAATGAAATGGTGATAATAAAAGGAGAAAATAAACCTTGTTGGACAAGGTGAGGTCTATTATGAGTCATAGAGATCTTCCATTATCATTTTTTGGATATACATTACAAAATGCATCATACACATTAAACCAAGTACCAACTAGGGCAGAAAATAAAATTCCCTTTGAGTTATGTAATGGAAAGAAACCTATTAGGCCTCACACATGAGTATGGTGATGTGAGTCATTTGTTAAGGCATTATAAGGAATATAAATAAAACATCGGGGCACGAGAAGTGTCATAATATGACATCCCAATCAAAAAATAGATATTTCCTATATAACCCTTCAAATAAGAAAGTGATTGTCTCCAGACAAGTCGTCGTTCATGAGAGGAAGAACACCATAAAAAAGATAGTGGTTGGGATATTTACTTCAATTATTTTGATGCTCAATACACACATGAGTTGGTATAGGAACATGTTCCACTGCTCCCCTTGGAAGAGGTTCGAGAATCCCAAGTATTGTGTATGATCGCAAGATAGGTAAGAGAACTAGATATATTTGGTTTCTTAGTCACCAAGGATGGTGAATAATTATTGTTCGATAATGATGAACCTTTCACCTAAAAGGATTATGTAGAGATCTCGGATGCTTCAATATGGCTAGAAACAATGAATTTTATTATAGATTCAATTTATTGGATCCAAGTTTGGTCTCTAGTCGATGTGCTAGTTGATGTAAAAATGTTACATGCAAATGGGTATTCAAGAGAAATAAGGATATGGAAGGTTATGTTAGAACCTATAAACCAAGGCTACTGGCTAATGGATTTAGAAATCTTCAAGGAATTGTCTATAATGAAAACTACTCACCATTTTCCCTATTGAAATCCATAAAAAATCATACATTTCGTAACATCATTCCATGACTAAGTGATTTGGAATATGGATGTCAAAACATCATTCATTAATGGGAATCTTCATGAAGATGTCTATATGACAAAAATAAAAGGTTTTGGGACACCAGCTAAAGCCAAAAGTGTTTGGAAGTTGTATAAATACATTTATGGATTAAAGTAAGAATCTAGTTCATGGAAAATTTGATTGGATAGAGCCATAATGGAATTTGGTTTCATTAAGAATGAATGTGATACATGTGTTTATAAGAGGTTTATTTGAAATATGGTAGTTATCATAGTAGTATATGTTGATGATATATTACTAACTGGAAATGATGTACCAATCGTACAGTCAATTAAAAACTGGTTGAACATGTTTATCTACATTGAAGACATAGACTGATATGCAAGCATTTTGAGAATCAGTATCATTCAAGATAGATTCAATAGGATGCTTGTACTACGTCTTAGTACATTCATTTATCATATAATAAATACATTTAGAATGGATCACTCCATGAGGCGATTGGTTCCATGGTCACATGGCCTACAACTTTCATAAAAAATGTGTCCTCCGTCACAAAAGGATAAAGATAGGATGAGTAAGATCCAATAAGATTTGGATATAGGATCCATCATGTATGCCATGTTATATAAAAGTAATGGTGTTTCCTATGCACTGATCATCATAAGAAGATATCAAGCATGTCAAGGAGAAAAAAATTAGAATTTTGTTTATACTATTCATATGAATCTAAGAAGGGTTGTTTATACGTTCGTGGTGTATGGAAGAGAGAAGGGGTTATCATCACAAGGTATGTTGTTCATGGTTTTTAGATAGATCATGATGATTTGATGTAGTGATAAGGATATGTTTTTAGTCTCCATGGAGAATCTGTGAGCTGAAAGAGTTCAAAGCAGATAGTTGTTGTTGATTATATACTGGAGTTTGAATATATATCGGCTTCTTATGTAGCCAAGGAAGCCATATAGATTCAAAAAACATTTACGATCTTGATGTGGCTCTTATTAGTGAATATCCTATCACATTGTATTGTGATAATATTGTAGAGATGGATCTTGAAAAATAACTGAGGTCTCATCAATGGAAAAAATAATATTCTTTGAAAGTATCACATCTTGAGGAATTTGTATCAATGGGGAGATGTTACAATGATCAGAGTGTCCACAGAAGAGAATGTGTTAGACCCCATGTATAAAGGCCTATCTCAGCGGAAGCATGAACATGATATGAGATCTAGAGGTTTAACTGTTATCAGTAGTTGGATGTAGTCCATGATGGATTCTGTTGGAGTTAGTGGACTAGACCAACTACTTTGTACATTATTCATTAATAAATAGTTTATCACATCTTGATTCTTCTTCTTTATGAAAATGCATGTGATAATCTCGTAAGGATAGCTATTGCACCAAATGGGTCATAGAGGATCACTGATATGATGAGAATCTAGAAGTTCCATAACACTATTCTTGAATATATTTTCAATGACTAGATGATGTTATTTGATGGACACAAATAATACATTCCATTAGGGGTGATGAATCACAAAACATTGAGGTTCCTTCTCATGGTGTTCGCCCTTGGTAATATCAATGAGGATATTATGAGACTGAGACCCACCAGTTGGAAATATACATTAATAGTGTCATTAGAAATTTCTATCTACGAATATGTGTATTAGTCCATATACATTGATATTATTATTAATGGGTATTACAACTCACGCACTCAGATGTATTGATAAAAACTGTGATGACACACTATTCGCAGCAAGGTAGGATATGTTGGGTGCATCACAAGAAATATTGTATTAATCGATAATGCGAGAAATGATTTTACCCTTCTTTTTTATAGTAGTAGTTTATATATAAGGCCCTTTGATTGAATTGATATATCCTAAATAAATCAATGGAAATGGTGGGGAATGATCAATTTTGATTTTTGGTAGTCAAAGAAATAATTATTGAGAACATGCATTGATGGAACTATAATTCAACCCACTTGATTTGAGATATTGAGAAAAATGGATTACATTACATGATAAGCATTCATTGGAGATGACATGTCATTATGTCATTAACTTATTTCTCTATGGGTTCCTTGGCTTTTTGTTAGATGCTAACATTGGAATTTAGGCAGGGTCCATCTAATTCCACAGAGAAAGGTGCCTTGAGGCTCACACACTATGTGGGTTCAATTATCTTAGTTAAATTTTCTTTTAACAAGTTGAGTAAATATTATTCTCGATTGTGGTTTAGTAATTATTCAAGGCTTCATGATCAACTTAATTTCTACACTAGTTATTTAAGAGAATATATATAGTTAAATGTAACATATTTATTAGCAAATAATTTTGTGATATTTATTTAATAAATAAATAAAAATTACTAAAGGTATAATAAATGTGGTAGAGGAAATAAAGAAAATGGAAAAAAAGTAAAAGTTTGGTATATTAATATACACACCAAGTAGTTTTTCTGGGTATTTTTTAGAAATAATATTATTTGTTTAATTAAATAATATTAGGTGTAATTCATTGGGTGCATGTCAAATACTAATAATAGTCAATTGTTATTATTAGAAATCGGGTCTTACTTTGAATTAAATGAAATGAATAAATTTTTCTGTGTAATTAATTCATTATATTATTCTATGTAATTATAATACCAATTATATTATTCTCATGAGAATATCCATTATTTGGTTTTTTGCACAATGGATTTGGAAAAGGCCCTCAAGACAAGAGAGAATTTGTTTTCCTCCAAAAAAATTTCTCATGTTACAAGAGAGATCCTCCTCCACTGGATTAGGGAGAGTGCATTAGAAGTGTCTCTCAAGGTGATCGAAGGAGGACATCACAAGCAAAGGCTCTTCCATGCTAGCACTCAGAGATCCCTTCAGTGAAATCTAGAGATATGTGAAACACATTTGGATAACTGCTAGAGGAAGACTACACATGGCTTCTACATCGCAATGATAGATCACATTAGATCATGACAAGAAACATAATTGAAAAGAGAATTCCATCAAGATAATTTTTCTCATTAAATTAAATTAATTATAACCAACATATGATTATCATCTCTATTGTTATGAGACACCATTCCTTTAATTCATTATTCGTTTTATTCTGAATATCTATCTTTTTATTATTATGATGGATCTCAGATTTATCGTTGTAAATGAGAAAATTAATGGTGGGTACACCCACCAATACGCTTATGATGTGCATGAAACCTACACATTTGATCTTTTCATGTGTAGTTTTACATTGACATGGAATATGCTTCCTGAATAAATAATGTTTTTTACCTTGATGTTTCCTCATACAACTATTTTTTTATCCTTATTCAATTTCCATCCATGGAGGTCCACAAATAGACATAATTAAATTATAAATATTCATTTACTATAATATGTTGTTATTCATAAGTTACCTTATGTGATATTTGATTCAAAATAAATCATATTAGATGATGCAGGTACCCGTTAAAAAGTTTTTGTGAAAAAATAGATACCAGTACACAACATGTATGTGTCATAATACACATACCCAAGTGACCGTATAACACTTTCATGAATATATATATACTATTAAGTTTTTTACATTTATTTAACATTAGATACCTTTAGATAGCCATAAAATTACCAGGGGTATGTTAATTCTTATTCATCAAACCAGTTCCTCCAAAAAAACACATATATTCAGAAAGCATCAAATTTACAGAAAACCGAATTAAATATTATGTGAAATATATCAACACATTATTGAATATTATGAATTTTACATTCCAAATATAAGAAGGTAAATGATTTTTTCCAATAGATTCCATTAAAATATTTTAATTGAAACATGAAAGTATTGAACCCAAAATCCAACATAATTAAAATCAATTGGATATAATTTGTCAACTTAAATTACATAAAAACAACTAAAATGTTTATTCTAATATATATGGAGACTATATAACATAATATTTTTCAATTAATAACCATAAAAAAATTTCATCAAAATATAAAAATAATTACTGTTTCCTTTATAAAATGCTCTGAATAAGATATTGTAATCTTAAAACCACACTTCACAATTAAACATTAATATTACAAAAAATAGTAGTTGAAAACATGTATATAGATAACCAAAATTATATCCCACCACACATAATATTTTTATTTTAGTCATGTAACAACTTCATCATATTTAGTAGATTACAACTAATCTAAATAGTAATTATTTGATGTTTTATATGGGGTGTATTTTTCAAAGGTATTTCCAACCATATAATACCACAATTAAATATATATCAATTCTATTTTCAAAATATTGTGTTTTGGAAAAAACTCCATCTATATTTTAAAAATAGATTTATTTTTATAATATTTAAATCATATAAACAATCCCCACTATGAATTTAAAAGTACTTCCCGATATTTTTTTACATAATTAAAATAACTAACCTCAATTATACATATAATAGTTAGAGAGATAAAATAATTGATTTTTATAATAATTAATAGGAAATATAAATAACATATTAAATTTGTTACAGAATAATGAATAAATATATTCCAAGTACTAAATGTTCATTCCAAATCCCATTTACATTATCAACTTATTTGTTTACCATTCGAGGAAATATTTCAAAAACAATTTGTATTGTAAATCATACATATAATGAGGAAAGAACAAAAAAAATATGATGTAAAAATACTCAAAAGAAATTTATATTAATGATAAATAGTTAATGATGATGAGATGGTGATAGTGAGTTTGAAAGAAATATTGAAAATGGGTATTAGAGAGAATGGATGAATAAGGGATCGAGATATAGGAAACTAGCTATGCTAAATTGAGAAAATATAATACTTAATATTAATATTAACATTTTGTTTCCAAGATTATTTGAAAAGGTAGTTTATGCACATAATTCTAATTAATGATCTTGTCAGAACATGTGAACTCTCTCGAGGGTAATAAATCTATCAAAAAATACGATGCAAATGATTCGTTATTGAGATTGTGTAGAAATAACTTGTTTCATTTAATGTTCTTAATTTGGGATTCCATAAACTAAAGAAAAAGTTACGTTCACATAGTTGTTCATTAGGTATTTACAATTAAATTATCAAAAAGGAGGTAATATAAGAACACCAGGGAAATGAAATTATTAAAAATGAACTAAAGAAGGGAAAAAATTGAATTTATTTCAATACAGTTATACTAAATGGGATTTATATAGACATGATTTTAAATAATAATATGTACATCTTTTATTGATATCATATATGATATAAAATAATTAAAAAAGAATCAATAATGATTTTATGTTATATTTGTACCATTTTAAATATTAGAATCCCACAGAACTGATAGAATTTAAAACAATCCTCATAGCTGGTCTAGTTTGCCCTCCTAATAAAATTGATTTAATGAACTCCCCTAGAATGTATACCTCTAAAAAATCCTAGAATTAGAAATTCACCAACTCACTTTATTATAGATCACAATGAAATCAGCAATTTAACCCATGCTACCAACTGTAATAGTTTATTATGGATCATCTTCATTAATTTACTACAGTTGAATCTATCTAAATCATTTTACTCCTCCCAAATGGGTTATTTATTCTTTTGTAAGTTTTCATTGGTGATACTAGACAATGTTAATAGGAAAATATTTTACATCATCTCATTCCATCTTCATTATATTTTTAAAGGGTTTTAATTATTGTTCCCAATGAGTTTTGATTTCCTAATGTACTCTTATATATATTAATTAAGAGAAAATGAATATAATGTGATTACTTTCACCATGATATTGGATAATTTTAACCCAAAATGATATTAATTGGACCATTTTATGTCCATTATATAACTATATATAAACCATAATTTATGAACCAACATTGGATGTACACTTATGAATTTATTAAATTTAATGAAATACAATTCCAATACAATTTTTTGATATGGAAGTATCCTTGCATGAGTGGTGTTTCACCTTGATGTATGTACCCTTTTAGATTAATCCTTGGGAATGATGAATAATTTATGTAGAATGAATATAAGGCACTAACCTCATACAAGTTTCAAATTGAGAATTATGTGTTCACTTCGCTGCCCTTATATGAGATCACATCACCTTTATGGTTGATTGACTACCTTTATATATTGATAAAAATCAAATTCGTTCCTTAAAAAAGGATTAAAATAATTATTTGTAGGAATCATTTACACAGAAAAAATCGTTACACAACAACAAAATACATTATAGAATGAAATAATATTTGAAAATTATCAATTCAAAGTAAAAATATAGAAAAAAATAAATTATAAATTTGAAAACCAAAATATAAATTATTATAATAGATGTCATAAAAATATTTACATTTATTCATGAACTAATTCCTTGCAAACTATAACATCATAAAAATAACATGAAAATTAATATACAATGAAAATTCCCAGAAAAGAATGATATTCTTCTTCCAAAATATATTTAATTTAAAGAAATGAAAATATATTAATTATAACCTGAAAACACACATTTTCAACCATATTTACAATTAATTATGGATTCAAACATAATATTTATATATTTATAAATATTAGAATTTAATTAACATCTCCAATTCAAAACCATAAGTTTTTCAAAAAAATGATATGGAACTCAAGTACTCAAAATAAGAAACATCTATTTTAATGATATCAGAATTTATTAGGTGTTCTTATAATGAAATATAAAGGGTTCTGTTGTGAACTTAATGTTGGTAATTGATGATTTTAGTATTTGAATCTATTTTATGATTGGGTAATGTGTAGTAACTATTTAATCATTCAAGTCCCAAATTTTGAAATTATTTGTTAATAATAAAAAACTCAACATTACTGTTACATTTTCCAAAATACATACAATTTAGTTTAAAACCTGGATGTATAATTATAAAACATCTCAGGTTGGTTGGATCTCTTACACAAATAATTAAAAATTATTCCTTTAGGAATGATATTTTTTGATCCAACAAAATTCTATATATTATTTGCCAATTCCATCATTCCTATAGTTCATGTAGTTGTATAAGTAACTAAATAATGACATTTTTTTGTACAAATTGAGTTGTTATATATGAAAAAATAATGTATAAATATATTTCTTATAACTTTATAGTATTCTCCACTATATATATAACACTATGGTAAATTTAACACACATTAAAATAATTTTACTACTTATAAGAATGATATATTTTTTCTACCATATTGATTATTCCAAAAACTATTTATTTATTTATCATTTTCAATAGATTTGATTGGTCTTGTATCCATGCTATGATAAATTTTAATGGTTGTGGAATCTTTTTACTGTTGTCTTTTACTTTGTATTTTATCACCAGTTGGGAAAAAATGTTTCTCTGAATGCTTTTTTAAAAAGGGTTTTTATCATTTATATTATAATTATTCATTTTTCTAGATTCTTATAGTGAATCGAATATATCATGTATATTGTTAATGATTCTCAATGAAACATCAATTACATTTCTCATTTAGTTTAAACTTGATTTAGTTGGAATTTTACTTGAATTGTGATTTACATATTTGATTAAGATATTTATGATCAATCCATATTTTGTATTTAAATTATATTGTTTAAATAAATTCATTTTCAATATAGGATGTTGATTACCATATATCTTCACAAACTATCTACATAGATCTATCTTCAATGGAACTTACTTCTGTATATAGTGTGGATAACAAATTGATGTGTGTGAACTATTCCAAACAAACTATAAGGGTAAAAACATGTATGATTATTATAAATAGAATTTGAATAAATTATAATGAATATGATATTTCTCATCTCCATATTTCAATAAAATGTACACCATGTTCATTTTCTATTCATTGGTTATTATATATGTAATTAGCACATAGAAATATTAAATTGACATTCATGAATTGAAGTAAATGAAATGATATTGTGAATTTATTAATTTTTATTCTATTATAAGTTCTAATATTGATTTAGTAAATCATAATATCTTTTTCAATCTAACTGCATATAATATCACATAAATTATAGATTCATGCAATGGTTAGATATAATTTTTACACATCAAAAACACTAGTATTGTTGCTTCTACAAAACTAATGAAAGTTATTATACATCATATATAAGAAATCCATTTACATATTTTGATATTTATTTAGAATAAATCATCTAATTGGAGAATCTATTAGGTTCATATCACCTTATTTAAGTCTATGATAGAAAAAAACCATGAAATTTTGATCATTTATGGTTGGATGTGTAAACATAGTAGAAAATTTCAAAAACTAATTTCAAAACTCATATAGATTTTCAACAATATAATCCATTATACCTAAAATTAACCTTACATCACATTATACCTCATGATGTAGGCAAGTATTTTTTATAAAATTTTCTATATAGTTTATCCTAACTCTTCACCACCTTCGAATACATGATGTCCATCCATTAATTAGTTTATTTCTACAATGAGAATTTGGGTTCATTCCACTTGAACATGACATAATAAACTCTACAAGGAGTTATTTCACTCAACTCTAGACCCCATAATGATCTATTTTGGTACATATCCTACAAGTATCTGAATCATATGATGAAGTTATGTTATTTTATCCATTTATTTGATGTCTAATATTTTATTTTGAATGAAAAAAAATTATTTTTAATTATTTATTTTATTTCACAAATCTCTCAGTGTTTTCTATAAGTGAACTAAATTCTAATCTATATTATCAATTAATATGGAAAACTAGTGTATTTGGATAGTAAATTGGTATTTTTAAACAAACTATAAAATATTAAAATCCATTACTTTAATGAATCATATATACAAATCTCTAGAAATTTTTTTTTCTCAAATACAATATATGAAAATGAAAGAGAAAATTTGTAGTGCATATGTTCATATAATAATAACATTAAAATAATGTAGAATAAAAAAAACACAATGAAGAATTTACTTCCACCATAATAATGAGAAATATTTATTTCTATAGATTTCACGGGTTGGTAAAAAATTTAAAAATAAAACCAATCTAATATGTGCTATAGTACTTGATTAATGTTGTGACTTAGGGAAGTCAGATCCTTAATGTCTTCTTTACGTTATTTTGGGATTATGTGGTAATGGAAATAAAAGAAACAAAAGTGTCTATGTGTTTATAGAATCATGTTAATTTATTTTTTATAAAACTTTTTTGGACATTACCCCACATAAAATATTGTATAAAAAAATATTTTGATATATTTTATTCTTTAATTATATAAATATTTTCAAATAGTTTCTCCAACTTAATTATATATAAAATAAATATAAATATAAATATTTTTTATTATAAAAATTAAAAATGGATAACAAAACAATCCATTAAATTAGAAGTAATTAATATGATAATATGAATTAAGAAATATATAAATACATATTTTTAAAAATAAAATATTTAGAATACATGATTTAGCTTTGGGTTTTTCCCATTTTAAAGCCGGTTATAAACTAATTTATATTAAGATAGCATTATAATATAGTTTTCAGCAACATTTATTGAATAAAGACACTGAAATTTTAGTAATATATGTTTTCAGCAATGGTTGTTGTTAAAACTAATGCTATAAATCAAATGAAGTTAATTGTATACTTCGGTTTCATTAGGTGACCAATAGTAATAGTTTTATTGGAATCATTTTTAAAAAAAATGACGCCAAAGGATGCCATTTTTTTTATAAAATTTCTATTATTACACATCAAAAACATCAGGATCCCTGAAATAGAAATCAAATTATACAATAAAAAAATAGTATGTATCATGAATGAAAATATAAAAAATAAACAATATTTTACGAAGTTAATTGAAAAATTATATAATCATTTTTATTATAAAGTATAATTAGAAATTCATATTCCTAAAAATTAGAACATGATAATTTCCATTTGATGTTGAGACATTAATTTGAGAGAATTATGTTCAAAAACCTATTATTACAAAAAAATAATTTTTCAACATTTGTTATTTGGAAACATTAATACTAAACATACTCATTAGAACATACAGAACTTAAATCGTAAGCATACTTAACAAATAGTTTGCAAAAAATGATCAAAAAAGTGTAAGTTCATCTTTTTTAAGACTTATATTCATTTAATAACTCTACAAATATTGTATAATATAAGATTAAAAATATAATAACATGATAGAAAATATAAATATATTTTTAAATTTAACCTTATAAAATTCAGATATTACCCAAGAAGTAATTATCTCATTAATAAACAATAAAACATAATCACCACATTCAAAATTTTCTGGTTGATTATGGAACTATGGTTACAAAACATTAACATGATAATTATAACCAATATATGTATATATCATCAATCAAAATAATAAATAATATGAAAAATAAATACAATTTCATTCAATTATTAGATTTGATTTTGGTTATTTATAAACAACTAATTTAGGTTAAAATTTCTATATGACTTTCATTTACATATATATATATATATATCAACTAATAATACCTTTATATATAATAAGGATTTATAATTATGAACTAATTCAAATGATGAAAACATTCTGGTCTAACAAGCTGGAAATTATTTTACAGAAGCCACCTAATATACAGAAAAACCAATATAATATGCCTTTACATGGAAATATAAGCCTAACATCCAATTCCACCTACAATAAAAAAATCACAATTCATAATATTATAATGAAAATTGGTATATAATTATGTTTGTGTCATTACGCATCAAAAAATTTCGTAGACCAACACATAATATTTTTCATTAAGTATCTATTATCAACATATGTAACTCTATCACAAGTCTTCACATATTCAATAGATGTTGAAATGAATTTTGGATCTATAAAACAATAATTTCATTTGGCCATATTTTTATAATTTATCATATTTAGATTCCTAATTAAAAAATTAATATATTTATCCAATTTAAACAATTTATAATTCAAAAAAATAATTCAGTATTGTCAATTTACTTAACTAGAAACAAACTGCAACACATGCATGATAAGATATTAAAAAATAATTAGATAAATGAAATATTTTTTCTAATATTACTAATGAGTAGCCTCTTCAACATATATTGGCCAACATCAAAAACTAATAGTATTCACTAAATAAAGAAGAATCATGAGATAATAATTATATCTTATAAAAAATATCATATGTATCATCAGTTGATTGTTCCTGAACCTTTTTTCTTATATTCTATGTATTTATATTTTATATACTGTTATAAAAGATAAGTTTCAGAAAATATTATAAGTAATTTTCAATCAGATGTAATTAATATTAAAAAAACACATACCTCGTATAAAATTCAACACACAAAGCCAGATGGGCAATGTAAAAAATGACCAATAGAATCCTTAAATCATGTAACCTCCTTAAAAAATGTTAGTAGAGTTGTAGGATAAGTAGTATAATATGGTTATTATCTATCCTAACCCATTTTACTAGGCTAGTGATATTCAAAACTCCCTAAAAAATTCATCACAATGAACGCTAAAATACATACATGAGGGACTCCACTATACTACTCATAGTATATGGGTGAGTCTAAGAGAGGTAGTGGAGGATCTGAGTAGGCAAGTTGGTCTTGTTAGGAGTTTTCTGCAGGGTAAGAAGACTATGACCATCTAGTCATTTGATCAAATATAGACTTCATGGTTGAATAATGTTTACCATTGATGGAATATTTTATACCTTTGAACTCATCATTTAAGGATTCGATTATGGGTCTCTAGAAAACTTCCTTTGGTGAACAATAAATTTCTAAATACTAATACTTACCTCATAACCTCTAATGTGGTCGGGGTGTTCTGGAATTCCTTAAGTAGTGGAAAGGATTTCAATCCTACCCTGAGGGATAAAAGTTCCCCATATCGATTTCTCGTTAAGTACTTCCAAAAATGAAAAATGAAAATTTTATATTAATGATGAAAATTTATAAAACTGAAAAATTCATGAAAAATTATAAAATATCTATATGAAATTCTTTTAACTACTTCCAGATCCTTCTATAAAAAACACTTTTCATTTTTTTCTTCTTCTTGCTATTTTCTATTTTTTATGACAGCTGGGGGAGATTGAGGACCAAATTGGACCTCATCAGAACCACTAGTATACAGATCTCTTAATACATCAACTTTTACTCAATCATTGTGTGGTCCAAAAATTGATACTCAACATTTGATAATGTAAGTGAGTATACATTCTACAATTGGATGTCTCTCTGGGATTTCTTGGAGGTCTAAAATACCAAATGTAAACTAATAAGTAATTATGTACATATATAAAAAACATTACAATATAATATAATTATCATACAAGAAATGCTTCCTCAAGTTAGACTTAAACAAATTTCCTCTATGTCTCTTTGTCTAGAAATACATACTTGAGGCATAGGTTTTCATTTTATTTCTTTCCAAAAAGAAAATGTTGTTTAATCTCGTACTTGAAATCTCACCATCGAGCCGCCTCTAAAGAAAGAAATATTTTCATTTTTTTCTTCATAATTGAAAGTCGAATGTAATTGAATAAAATAAATATTAGTCATATAAAATATATAACATATGAAAAATAGGATAAAATGTTTCAATTGTGATATTATATCATTAAATCCTCCCAAAGATGAACTTTTTTCATCTTGGAGACTATCTCCCAATGAAGATATATAATGCTTAACTTGGAATTGATCTACATGACGATATAGCAGAAAAAAACATAGCATTTAAACCTGATGATTTTTTATTATCATTAATTGTAATATTTATCCACTTGTCTCTATGATCTAGGGACAATTTTAGTTAATGTGTAATTCCACATTTACCAACTTGGGAACTAGATTTTTAATAGTAAATGTAGAAGATTACATCATTGATGACTTATTAGTAGTCCTGCTATTATTTTTTCTAAATTATATTATTTCCATAAATAAATATATTACTAGTTTTTTAATAATATGAAAAACAAAAATACTTTGGAACATAGTCCTCTTACTCTGTATTTTTATATGTCATTAAAATATTATACTGGAATGAAATTCATATTTAGCTACATATTATTAAAAAAGTCAATAATTCTAATACATGAAAAGAGAAGTATGTAAGTAAAAAAAGTGGCAGATTTGTTTAGGTTTAAAAATAGTAACGATTTTGTTATTCTCAGTAAAAAAATATACAGGATAAACTATTTAATATACACATAGCTTCTAAAATGATAGAAACATTTATACATTTAAATATTAATCATTGGGAATGTGTTATCATATGTTTAACTTTTACCAAAAATATAATAATATAATTGAAAAAAAAATTAACCATAACTGTAGAAAATGAATATTTAACAAAAAAAATATTCAAATATATATAATTAAATATCAAATAGTTATTAAAGAATATAGTTTATACAAAGGTAAATTTCAATAAATATAAATATAATTTAATTAATTACAAACTTAATTAGGAGATTAATTTAGTGTATTTCCATATCACATTATCATAAAGATTTTGTACAACATTCTCTATGTCTACTTAATATACATTGTTATTTGGAAATCATGTAATAGATGAAGAAGTATCATATAAATCAAAAACATCATCATCGTAATCATCAGCCATTTGGATTCCTTTCCCTTGTAAAATGATGTAACACTAATCATTCTATTGATCACATACATAAAATTTGTTTATTAATGTGTCTCCATGAAAAAGGGTTCATCATTGAAATTACCTCTTTTCAAATCAACCAGTTTAAGCCCATATTCATCATATTTCACACCACTAAACTTGCAACCCAATTACAGTCAAACATAGTGACTCAAAATATAGTATAATCAATTTCTCATATGTCATCATAAACTTTATTATATGGTATATATGCACAAATAGGGTTTTTATCATTCTCATTCAAAAAATTAATTTCTTTAGTGATGACCATTAAATAATTCTATTGAATCTTTCTTTTATAATCCATCTTTTTGTGTAAAATTTGTACCCATTAATTTCAAAACTAGCCCATGTGAGAACAATATGTAATAGTCCCCCTTCTATCAATTTCAATTTTTCAAATGCAGGTATATCTGTTATGGAATTCTCTTTAAAAAATGAAACAAACGAGTTTTTATGATCAATCATGAGTCATTTCTAATTTCATTTTGTATATTGTATCACTATATCTACAATATTTGATGATATATATTATTTAACCTCACCAATGTTGTTCAAAATATATAAATGTTCTAAGATCACTTCATTATGTCGAATGAACATTACGTTTAAACCTCGATTCCTTCTAACTAACCTATCAACTGCCAAATATTGAGATATTGGGAGATGTATATTCTCCACTTCATATTAATAATCAGTACAAAACTCAATGACATATTTTTATACATATTTTTTAATAATAGAGGTTTCTGGTTTATAATTATTTTTAATATATCCCATAAAAAATTCATATATATTTCAAAAGGATAAATTAATTGTAAATAAATAGGCCAACAGATTCTTATCTCATGGACCAAATTAATCACCAGATGAACCACTCTATAAATTAATTTAGGTGGGAAATACATTTATAGTTGACATGTAATAAGAGAAGCTTTATTCACCAACACATCTATCATATATGGATCAATGAATTTTCCGCAATTGGATTTGAAAAAATTACATATCTTAGGGATCTTCTTTCTGAATTTTGTCAGCAATATACCAAACTGTGTGACTGTTAGATGTTATTTCATCATTACATTATAATCATGAGATTTTATACCTATTAATTGAAAATCCTTCAGTGATACCGAATTATTCACATTTTAAATAGGTCACTATGAACATTAATACCAAGAATAAATTATCAAAAATTCATCTTCACAATCACTCTTAATTTTTGACAAGCTGGAGGTAAATATGTTTTGTTTACTTTCATAGTGGGAGATAACTCTAAAAGTATTCCCATTGATATAATGTCCAATATAGTATACATTGTTATTTTTTCATTCATTTTCTGATAAAAATATCCAATCAAACTGTCAGATCTGTTTTTCTCAACATGAATAACATTAATGTTATCTTTTATCACCCAAAATCAAAAATAAGATAGATATAAATTGATAGATTATTTCTTCCATATAATTTTTTGAAGACCATAATTTCATTTCTTTTCAAGTGTGAAATCAATATTACTCACACTATCATAATCGTATTCAACTAAAAATGATCACGTAAGAAGAATGTATTCCTATAAAAAGATCAATTCTTTTCGAACCTATGGAATGTATGATCTATTCTAAAAAATCATCTATCTTCCATGAACACTATCTTTTATCCATTATTAAATTTATAATATAATTTATCTTCTTCAGAAATTGGACAATATTTATGTCCCTTAACACTGTATCTAGATAATGTTCATTACGTAGAAAATTCATTAAGAGTGATTATTATCATAAAAAAATAAAAAAATACTATTTCTTGATTGAATCAAAAAAATTAATAATTATCTTTCCTAGAAGATTGAAATAATCAATAAATTGTTAAATATAAAAATCAATATTATTTCCGAAATTTTATGGTCTAGAAATAATCGATATCAAGATAAAAAATTTTCTTTATACATATATGTGGAGAATGTTTTAAAAATACCAACAAAACAACACATTAACTATGCTTTCTACATACGCTCTGATATGGATTCATTCCATCAATATGCAATCCCATTTTGAGATTTGTAACTTAACATCCACAATAAATAATTTTTTTTAAAATATCTTCTACTTTGGATAATTATTAGTGTGACGTAGGTTACCATGAGAAATTTATTCATTAGAATGTAATATTAACTTTTGTTCATCAATTTTACTTTCAAATACATACTTCAAATGATGCATTATTATAAAGTACAACATTGATGTTATTGGAGGATTGATTCTAGTACCTGAGAATGAAAAATAGTTGAATTATTTGAATAATATGAAGAAATTATGAGATGAAATTATTTAAATTTGTAAAAAATTAATTTCGTGTGAGGTTAGATGCTACTACATGATACCGAATCTGAGTTGTAATTTTCATCAGTCTTATTGGATGGAGTCCCACGTGTAATACAATTTGATAATTATTCATATTCATTCCTATAAAAAACATCATAATTGTTGAAACAGTTTATTTATTTATACCTCAATTCTATTGGGAATAAAATTTTCTTCACCTAAAAATAGAAATATGTAACCCTACTTCCTTCTGAAAGAAACTCTTTTAAAATCTCATGTTTGTTAATGAAACTATTATCACCCCACCCATATATTTCATTGAAGTTAAATAATCTCAAAAATTATGATAACACTTTATATTTACTACTACCATTGAATAATGGATTCTCAGAGTATAGATAAATTAATTCAATAGTTTCTCTATTCACAATGATATCAACACCTAAATCGTGAATTAATTCTTCAATATGATCCTCTGCCTCATTATAAATAATGTCATCAAAATTTGATGTCGAATTAATAGTGATTCACCATTACAAATCCAACATGTATAATTATGGAAAAATATATATATAACAAGATGATCTATGAGTTTTTTGGAGTTTAACATTCTCATATTCAAACACTTCACACATGGACAGAAAAAAAATTAAATGTTTTGAAGATTTAATTTTGAAAACTCCATGAAATAATCAACACATTTTTCATATTAACTAGTTGTGCATTATAAATTTATCCATTTGTGATTCATTCAAGACCTGATATCACAATATATTATGGGGATATATTAAAAAAATTAACAATTAAATAATTAAATATATATATATATAAAGATAAATTTTAAACACAAACACATTTAATAAAAATTATTGGTAATCGTGGGACAACACATTATTCCATATAACAAATAATTATCCACTTTCACAACCCATTATAGAATTTATGAGAATCATCACAACTCTTGTTATTCTATCCAAAACTACTTTAGATACAATTAACATATAGAATCTATGATTTTGGATTTTTTTACTAAAAAAATCACTAATCCAAATCTTAATTATTTGACCTTATAGTCATTTGTATCAACATAAATGATTATGAATTCTCTAATTCCTAACCATAACGCAAAAAATCCCCATATCAAAACATTTTGTTATTCTTGATGAAAAATTATTCGACATGATCTATATTAAGAACATTCATATCTCAAGATGAACATGTCCACCAAATATATATCCATATATTATATGGATAATAATATAATCTATTTATCCATGACATTGTAACTAGCAACTAGAAATGGAATATATCAATATAGTATTGATAAAATCATATGTTCTTGAATATATCATTAGGCAGACTGGTCTAGAAGAATATATCAAATCTCAATCATATATGTAGATAAGCACACAACTTGTAAAATATTTAATGATGGACATGAATTCGCTTTGGATTTACTAAATTTGTGTCCTATATGTTTATTCAAGAAGATAAATTTCAATTTGTATAAATAAAAAATACATAAAAATAATTAAAATAATAGCTAAAATGAAGATAAATTGAAAATACGTTGTTCTAAAAATTGTAAAAATTAATAAAATTAATATTTCAAAAATAAAAAATGTTTCCATGATCTGGGTTTCACTCCCTTTTATGAGTTTAATTAATAAATAATGCCAGATTTAATAGATACATTTTTTCAAAATGAGAAATAAATAATAACAAAAAAAATAAAATTAATCTTCCATGGGTTCTTAGTGTAAAATGGTTCATAGAAAAAAATAATTCCATATATGATGAAACAATTAAATAAGAAGAAGAATTAAGAGAAAAAAACATGAAAATTGACAAAAATGAAAACCAATGGTTGTTGATGATCATCAGGTTGCCTTCAAAATCATCATGAGTCATGAGAATAGTTTCAAAGATATGAAAAATTGAGGGTTTGATGAATCCTATTTTTAAATGGTTTTAGTGGTAGGTTTTACAAAAATGATGCTTTAAAAGCCTGGTTGAAACTTCTTAACCTCAGTTTTAAAAAATTGATGCTGAAAATCATTTTCTATAAAGTTTTTTGCATACATTTTTAGAAAAACTGTTCCGAAAATGTGATATATAAAAATTTCCAAATTATTTTATATTAAAAATGATAAGAAAAAATCATGAAGCTACATTTTTCATGTGTTTATAAAAAAACATCACCACTTAGATGTTGAAGCTCTTTTTTCTATAAGTGATATAAAAATATTATAAAAAATTACACAATTCATTATTACCTTCCTGATGTTATTATTTTATACAATATTTTTTTAATAAAACATGTTATATTGATATTAATTTATTTGTTTACAAAACAAAAAACTTATTAATTTATTCAATATTTATTACCCTTTTATAGAATTTACGAATAATAAAAACTAGTAATTTTAAATGTAATTTTACTATAAAAAGAGTATAAAATTATATTTTATGAAATTATTTTAAAGTAAATATAATAATATTGAAACTGAATTTGAAAAAATTAATTTCAATTATTTTAATTAAATGATCAATATTAGTTTAAGATAATTTATTTAATTTTTCATATAATTTTGATTTTTGGTGAAAGTGGACAATATATTTTTGGAAAATAATATGAAATTTTTGACATAAATAGTATATAAGTATAAAATGGTAATTCATCAATATTTTTTCTAAAACCAAATAATAATTTTATAATTTAATTAATAATTTATTAAATTCATATTTTAATTAATAAACTGAGATTTAACATTATTGATCTTATGTTATATTAATAAAAAAATCATTCATAATTGGGTTAGTTTTTTAAAATTACTTTTTAACAACAACATAGATTGAATCAAATAAAATGGATTATAAATTTTTAACAAGTAGTTCCAATTTTTTTAATATGTTTCTTTTTATTTTGGCGCATATTAGATATGACACATTTTTTAAAAACATGAAACCTTGTTAAATGAAAAAATTAAAAAATTGAAAATTCAATTATTATGGAGTTGATATAATATTTATAACATCTATTGAAATTTTTTGATGTGGACACTATCAACCATATATCTTCCCCCTCATAATTATCACTGAATTTCGAGGACAATTTTCAAGAGATTGATATCACATTATAAAAAAAATATTTTATTTATTGACAAAAATGTTGTCCAATTACATGTATAGAACATGGAATCCTCTCCTAACTACCCATCACACAATAAACAACTTATTTTTATCATAAATTCTACTCAATAAACACCTAAAAATTCATACTCAATTTAAATTTTTTATATTCTTCTAAAATATCCATCCCCCAAATTCTTAATCCCCATAAAAAAGATAATAATCCACGAAGTGGGTATTAGTTTCTGGAATCCATTTCATATTATTATTTTTCTATCCACCTTCATAAAATTTCACTATAAAACTTATGGTGAGAAAATATTTATCTTTAGTATATTGATATATTATTAAAATGATGTTGAAAAAAATTAATCACATTTCCCTTTTCCACTAATAAAAATAAAAACATGAATCATATGTACATGCAACCTCCCCCCACTATGATGTTGCGTATTTATTTTCCTTCACTAAAGAAAATGAATGGTTTAAATATTATATATAATATATTATAATTATTTATAAAACAAATATATTATTATTAAACGATAAAAAATATAAATATTCTCAACCCTTATAGGGTGTTTTCCATTTTTCATTAATTTGATTCATGGATTATACTATGATTGGTTTTAATGTTTTAAATTTACTTTTATTAAATGAATAATTTTCTTGTAAAAAATCTCAACACATATTAGTTATACAAATGATAAAAAAAATTAAAAAATAATCATCTCAAACAAGTTATCCAAGGAAAACGATTATCATACCATTGTAGTTGGTTCATATCCATCTCTACAGCTCCTAATTATCTCTATTCTAGATATATCACCCTAATTAACAACAAATAGTATAATTATTCTACTAGTAAAATTATATTTCACCTATATAACCCCATAATCACACACAAATCAATGTAAGTTCAGGATTGGGTTACTTTAACCACCTACAAAAATATAGTTATGAATTTGTGTCATTGGTGATAATGATAACATAATCCCTAGTATAATATAATATAAATACGGGGAATATTTTATTCATCAACATTTTATATAAATATTTAACTAATTAATTGGGAAAGAACACATTATTGGAAAATAATAAATTAAATATATTTATTGTCCATTTCATATTCATGTATAATGAAAGGAAGAATAATGAAAGAAAAATATAACATCATAAAAAATAACAATTATACCATTGCAATAAAATGAATGATATTATTAGGATGAACATTGAATAATTAATGAATATTGACATTAATTTTACATTAATAGTTTGAAATGATCTAGATTACATAAAAAAATCATTAAAATAATTAAACACAAATATATATATATATATAATGACTATAAACTAAAATTAAAAATGGTTAAAGTTATGAAATTTTTTCATAAGTATGTATTTAATATAGTAAATCTAATAAGTTAGGTTTTTTCATAAGTATAAACCGTATTATAAGAAATGTGGGGGGGGGTTTATCTCAAATATAATATAATGAAAAAAAAATTTAATATCCACCGTGATACCTCTAATTTACTGTGATTACTTCTTGATGAAAGTATTTTACTAAAATCCAATGGTTTGATAATCCATATCATTTACTATTTTTATGTGTTCAATAATTTAAATGATATCAAAGTTTAAATGGTTTTTGATTAAACTATTACCCAATCTATATATGGTATTCATCTCAAATTCCATACATTGGGAATGATTATTTCATAAAACAATTTCCCCCTTGTATGTTATATTTACTAACCATAAACATTTCATCATCACAAATTTATTTTTTCAGAGAAATACACATCTATATGAGTTCATTTCCTTGAAATGGAATTTGGCATAATTGTGACATAAATTTCAATGATATTTGGAAAAAAATTAATAATATTTTATTAATATTGACTAATCAAGAAATAATATTTTTTTCTTTCCACCAAATATTTTACTATATGCAATTTTCTATTCATATTTTGAAAAATTATGTTTTAGAAATAATGATTTTTTTTCGATTTTTTGATTTCAGTAATGTTATTTTCAATCTATCAAAAATGATTATTTCATTTCAGTATGAATTTATTTTATCTATGGTAAAAAATTTCTTATGAAAAAATATTAAAATTAAAATATCGTTTATTGGAGATTGTTTTTAAATGTAAAATATTTAAAAAAATTACTAACTATTTCAAAAGTTAATTTTGAAAGTCATAATGATATTTTTAATTTAAATTAATGTTTAAAATGTTTTATAAATGTATTTTTTTATGTTTTCAACACTATTATACATTAAATATTTAAAATTATTTTCACTTATGTTATTTATGAAACATTTTGTACACTTTAATATATTTTACAGTTTATAATTTGGTGTATTGAACTCATGGTATCAATGAATTTTACTATTCAAATCATCTTTGGTGATACCATTGAAACGATTATTTTACAAAGAATTTTTTATTATTTATTAATGTATGATTGAGTTTCCTTTTTTATATTTGGTTTATGTTATTCAAAATCTATAATCATTATTTTTCTATATGGGTTAGTTATGGTTCCTTTCTACCAATCATATTATCCATCACTATCTTCGTCTTGCATATCCATCACCATTTATCATGAATATTTTTTTTGAAAATCATTTTCATTGTGAATAACTTATATTCAATCCATTTTATAGATGGGTGTTGAACTAGGATCCACAAATTGAGTTATTAGGGTAATTTTAATCTTAATTATATACCCTTTATCTATATAGTGTAAATACTATAGGCATTATTATATTTATTGAATGGTAATTACCTAGAATTTTATTTGATGTCATTAGATTCCAATTTCATTTCCATTGTTTATCATGTTATGATTTTTAATGGAATATCTAATGATTTTTATGGGAATACATTTTAAATGTGTATGAAACACATTTTTATAACATGGGTTCTCTATCAAGGACCATTATAATTTACAAGGTACATTTATCTCATTAGGCCAATTGAGTAAAAATTCTATGGATTAAGATAAGATATATTTTATGATAACCCTATGGATAAGTCCATGGGATAAGAATATATTTTGGATAAAATCATGAAATTTGGGCCAATAAGAAATTATGTGGGTTTTTTACAATGATATACCCATCTAGATAATACATTTGGATACATGATTCAACATAAATCTACCTAAGGGAAATAACATTGAAAGGGAATAATAGGCATTAACTCAATCACAGCCTAGTGCATGACAAAGAGGCCAAATTGAACACTTATTTTGACACTCCCTATGGATATTCATTTTTCAATAATTTCTAAATGTGATTATTCTTGAAGGATATAATTTCTAATTAATTTAAGATAACAGGTTAATAAGTACAGGAGAACCAAAACTATATCCAAGTGTATTGTACCAAATTTATCAAATAATATAATGAATTTGTAATTAATGAAAAAAATTTAAATTCAACTTTCATGCTCATAAGATCATTTTCAATCATTATATAAATAAAAATTTAGAGTTTTAGTATTTAATTAAAAAATTATCATGGAAATAAATCTAATAATTTCATGAATCAATAATCATCTATGCATTATAATTCATGATTTGTTTATTCAAAAAGGATGGAAAATAATGATATATTCATGTTTTGATCGAAATATGAGTATATTAGTCTTAGATATAGTATTAATGATGATATATTAATATTATGTAAACTTTTATTCTATTGTAAAATTTCATAATTTAGTGATATTATTTAATTGATTTCTAATATATTCTAAATGTCCAAATAATTATGTGAAACATTTATGGAATATTTATTATAATTACAATTCTATTGCAACATATCCAATTTTCATTTTGTTTTCATGATCTCAAAATAATTCTATATACTAATAATTATCTTATATATGGGGTTTTTATGTTTTATCACCATTAATTAATGATATGTTAGTTCATTATTTATGATTTTTTTAAATTTTATGAATTATGGGAAATATTTTGTGTATAAATTTGGCTATATAGATAAATTTTTTATATCTATTAGCAACATGATGATATCAACTACATGAATAATATATTCCATATAATTCGATATTTTAAAAACTCATAATTTTGATTAATCACCTACGTTGATGAATCACATTGGTTAGAAAACAACGACATTAATGAAATTGATATCTGTGGAAAATAGCCTCAGTGGTGCCAAACAAATATGTAATAATTAATATATGTGTGAAAAAATCCAACATTTTTTTATTGTGATAAGAAATATGATATTTGATGAACAAATATGTAGATCAATTCATCAATATGGATTCGAATTAATCAAATTCACATTTCTAGTGGTCTAGAATATTCTATTACAATATGAAACATTCATATTTACTCTAGTCAATGTCCATTAAGTGTAATATAATATTTCATTTGAGGTATTAATATTATTTTATTTTTATGATAAAAAAATTATTTATAACTTATTTCATATACTGATAGAAGAAATAAGTACCAATTAAATTGTTTTATAACACCATTGATAATATATTTTTTGAAAAATGAAAACTAGAATATAATTTTTCATACAATGATTCATGGTATATCGTGATGTGAAATATTATGTCTCATCTTATACAAGTGTAGTCAACAAGTATTCAACAAAGAGTTCATATAAAAACATAAGAAATAAGAAAGAATGGAAATCATAAACACTCTATCTCTACTATAATGTTCTCTATTAAAAGAAAATAATACGTGTAAGATTCATGTTCTTAAACCAATCATTAATTTTTTATTCTGTTTTGTTTTGGGATAACTCTACTTGACATGTCTTTCATTTTTATTTTTATAATGGATAACGAATGTCATATGTTAGATTCATCATGGAATTGTGAGATTCATTTTGTAAAAAATCATTATTCTTTATTTTTTCGGTTTTATTAGAATATTATACTATTTTTTGGATGTTCATATTAATTATAAATAATGGATATTGTTTGTATATGTTTCTATGTTCTGGGTAAATGCTCTCCGTTATGAACCATATGATAGTTTCCTAAACTCATTCTAGTAGTCCCTTGGAAAAAGACTGGTTCAAGAGGATATAATCATCATATAGGAGTAGGAAATTTGTGGAGTCAGCATGGTGGTTTTTATTCCCTAAACAACTATTAATATATATTATTTCATCTATTTTATTGATGTTTTTTATTTTTATTTTTAATATTTTTTATTGAGAATAACATAACGGTTCAATCCATAAACAACATTGGTTTTAAAATGATGAATGTTTAATGAACTCAATTTCTATACTTTGAATTATAGTGATTTTATTCTCTGATGTTTTTTTTGTAAAATGAAGTTAATATTTAGTTCCAAACTCTGAAAGTTTGATGTCTAAATATCATTTTCAATTATGATGTTATTTCTAAAAATATAGAATGTATGTCCATTGTAAGAGATCTGTACTTCAACGGAGAAAATTATTTATGCTGGAAGGAAAAAATCCCCAGCTATAAAAAGAAATATTATATACTAATTTATTTATATGATGTTGATAATTACACTATTCTTGAAAGAAATTAATTGAAGACAGATGCTACTATAGATGTAGAATATTTTTTAAATTAAATTTATATTATTTCAATTATCTAAATTTTATGTCCAAATAATATTATATGAGTTTAAAACTTTTATACAACACATGAGATATGAAGAACAATAATAGTATATTATAAGGTTTCTGATAATGTAATAAAACATTGATAAAATACTTAAATGATCATCTTTTACTACTTTATTATGGTTGATGGTGTATCCAAAACATAAAATAATTATAGGGTTGATAGAGATTTATAGTATTTCTTCTTCTCTTGGAACACCAATTTCAATGTCTTATTAATCAATGAATGTATTTATATTTTTAGGTTGATGAATTTTTGGAACCTGATATTCCAGCTAGAAATCCAACAATGGAAAATATTTCATGATTATGGGAACTCTTTTTTACACATACAAAGTATGATGTAGATATGGAATATTTATCTTTCGGTAATACATTAATCAAAGAGGTAAATTGTTCTCTGAATGACTGGACATAAAAATATTAAATCAGAAGAAAAAAATTAAAAATTATATAATCACTTGATAAAGATAAAAGGAATAGCTATGAATATGATTGTGATATTAAAATTTTATCAAATAAATTCCAAAAAATATATATAATAAGATAATGAGATTGAATAAATAGATCAATAAGAAAAAAAGGATGTAAAAAGTTCAAAAAAAGTAGGTTGTTTTGAATCTATGAATCCGGTGTACATTAGGAGATACCATCCTCAAATACATGATAATAAAAAAAATTATAAGAATGATTTAAATAATTGTGGATAAAAATTGATAGATTTAAATTTCATGACTACCACAAGAAGTTCTTATGAAAATTCTACTCATGATTCATCTTTTGAATGGAAGGACGTAATTTCTAATCAGAAGATAAATATATTATTTTTTTATAAATATTATATTGTAAAATTATATTTTTAATTTGAACATCAATATAATTTTCAAATTTAAATTTTATATATTTATGAACCAAATGAATATGGTACAGTATCTAAATCAAAATAATAAATCTTGAGATATAAAAACAATTTCCTATATAATCCATACGATGTTGTTATTAGTGAATATGTTTATGTAATACACTAAATTATAGTTCATAATGTCATACTAGAATATTTCGCTACATCATTTATTGAATATGAAAACAAAATATAATTAATAAAAAATTGTTCAATTGATTAAACATTATTTAATTGTTTTTGAAAAAGGAGTAAATTTATTAAATAAAAATATTTTTTAAAGATATTATTTTGAATTCTATGTTTGGAATAAGAAAACAAGATAAAAACCCAATTATATGTAGAATTTAAGATGTTCATAATTATAAAAATTAAAACTTCAACAATGTTATTTGTTATCGTTTTGTATAACTACGTCCTAATGATAATAATTTGATGCAAAGTAACCCTAATATTTTGGGAGTTATATGTTATTTACATTCAATATATTAAACAAAAAATTTTGTTGAAATTTATTTATAGCCAAAACATGTATGCTCTACAAAATCATTATATTCTATCATTAAAGGACCCCAAGGAATATTATTAATATATAAATTTCTGGATTTATTTTTTTTAATGAAATCTATATAGGATCATCATTTAAAAATTATTCATGAATAGAGGGTGATGAAGGAATATGAGGGGAAATTTTTATATTTTCTTATCATTATCTAAAATTTATAGAGGGTATGTATCATTTGGTGAGAATGAAAAAGGAATAATTATTAGAGTTTGATCAGTTGGAAATCCATGCTCATTCCACATCAACAAATTTCATTAAATAGAAGTATTGAATCCTGACTTGATAGGTATTTCACAACAATGTTATGAAATACAATTTATTTATTTCTCCAATAATGTTTTTTATTTTTTCAAATACAATATTCATAAATTTATGTCACTTATAATAGGTAATTTCCATATATTATATGTTATTTATTTATGTTGACATAATGTGAAATATCTAAACACTCAATGAAATGAATATAGGATTTGGAATATAATGCTTGGAAATTGTTATATTTATTCGTGGAGAAAATTGAATAAATTAAATTACATTTCTTATTTACCTCAATATAAATTTAATAATGAGAAACTCTCTAATGATAGAAAATAGTAATACAACACAATTCATATATTAAATCAATTAATGGTGTCACTACATCTAGGCCTCTAGAACTTATCTACGTTTAATTTTAGTGATCCATCTAGAATAGAATCCCTAAGAGTAACAACTTTAATTTATTTTATTGCTGATGATTTCTATAAATTCACATGGGTTTTCTTTTTTGAGTGTAAAATTTGATGAATGTAATATATTTCTATAGATATATAAATAAGATAAAAATTAAAAACATATGAAAAATATTATATTTGATAAGTTACCATGGGTGATAATTTGGAAACCATGAGTTCAGTTTTTATTGTACTAAACATGGGATCATACTTAATTTTTCTTTCCCTATTTCACTTAAATAGAATGGTGTGGTTTAAAATAATAATAACACCTTATAAGAAATTTTTAAGTAGATATTGTGTGATTGTAATCTACTAACTCACTTTGGGAGTATTTTTTGCATATAACATGTTATGTAATAAAAAGAGTTATAATTATGCATATTTTGAAGAATGAATATTGTGGAATATAGAATAATAGATATTCAAAATATGGATACATAAAAGTGTTTGGAATAATATATTATATTCTAATCACCTTGGATAATATTGGTTTATTTTTTCCCTAGTACAATGAAGGTATATTTCAGATATATTATATTACTTTTGAGGTCTCTAGATTTTTTGAAAAAAGAGTTCAATGATTGTTAAAGAATAAAATAATGTAAAATTTGATTTAAGTGATATATTTGATCATAACAGTACAGAAGATGATGACATAAGTGAATTATATTTATAACAAGAGACATTATCATCCCTTTGATGATAAAAATTGATAAATATTTGGAGGTTTACTAAAGGAAAACAATCACTAAAAGGATAGATACTAGTGAATCATACTTTTTATAACCTAATAAACATATAACATTAAAATTTTATAGCATAAAAGTAGTGTTAGGAATCGTAGGTGAAGTTATTAGATCCAGAAAGAGTATAAGAAACATTTTATAATCGCCTATATTTTTTTCTCTCCTAGAAAAAAACCATAGAAGAAGACAAAGCTAATTAGACTTGGGTTTTCTGAATGTTTGAGGATTTAAACTAGTTTAAAATTATAACATTAGGGTAATTTGTTAATAGACCATTTTATTATCCACCTTTAAGAATAAAAGGGGTTTTTAGAAACAAACAATACAATCATGTGGTGATCACATGGGACAAGGCTGGACAAATCATTAATGTTTATAACTAAGAGGCAGTGACGGACTATGAAGATAAATTTTATCCCATATAAAGAACTGAATAAATTAGGATTATCTTATACAATGATATATAAATTCATTTATAATTATATAAGATGGATGAGAAATATAAATATTCATTTTTTTATTATATATTATGTTTATATATTACAACCCCTTGGTTTTTAAAAAACCTACATTCCATATTGTGGTTTCAAAAATACCAATTCTCATTCAGGATATAAAAAAGAACATATATCATGTTAAGAGATTTTATGTGGTTTTCTATAATCAGATGTATTTTCAGTAAGAAAAGAAGATCCAAAAATTTTCAATGAAACATCATTATCTAATTTATTGTGAGTTCAAATATATATTGATGATGTGATTTTTGGTTTTGTAAATAATTTTTATAAATTATTTATAAAATCATGGGAAAAAGAATTTCATAGGATAATGATATGTGAGTTAAATTTCATTGTCGGATTTTACATTTCTCAAAAAAGACATTGGGAGCTCTCTGAATGAAATTAGTCACATACAAGACATAATTAAGTGTTTTGGACGTAGAAACAACAAAGTATGTGAAATTTATATTTGTTGTAATGATCAAAATGATTTGTATGATGTTGGAAACCATATTGACAAAACTATATAAAGCTGTATTTTGGGGGGTATACTCTGTTTAACTATTAGTAGAGCAAACATTATATTTATAGCTTTATTATGTGTGATATTTTGAATCCAATCCCAAATTATTTCATTTCAAATCTATAAAAATAATTTAATGGTATTTAAAAGGAACAATTTATCATTCCGTAGTTTTTAATCAACTTATGAATTTACGTTTACATCATATTCTTATATCAACATCAATTTTTTATACTACAATGGATGAGTGCCTCAAGATTCAACCATTTTTTTGGTAAATATTTGTTATCTTGGTTTAGTTATAAATATCACATCTTTTCATTATCTAAGTCTAAATAGTAATATATTGATGATGGTAGTTTTTGTGAACATGTCCTCTAGATTATCTATTAATTAATGGAATTTGGGATTAATTATAACTAATTTTGAATTAAATGAGGTATCACTAGAGTTATCAATAATTATAAGAATATAGAAAATCATATAATAATAAATCATATATATCTAAGGAATAATTTATTTGGTGATCATAATCAAATGGATGAGATCACTAATTAATTTTCTCTACAAATAATCAATTAAAGAATATTTCTACTAGTCTTGTTTCATATGAATGTTTTGATTTTATAAATTGGGAAATTGGGTAATTTGAGTTTATATGATATTAATTTTTTTTTCATTTTTGAAATTATTTTACAAATTCAAATTTTATTGAAATTTTATGTCAATTTTGATTAATTATAAATATTATTTGAATTTAGTCTATATTTATATTTATTTGTATGTAATTAAAATAATGAATTTAATTTACTATTCATTATTGATGTAAATTATGGGATTATTTTACTTGATATTGATTTTTTAATTTATTTTTAATTGGGTTTTCTGTCAACCAAAATAGGTTATTTGACACTATGAAAAATCGGGCAGATGACCTAACAACCAAAACATGCCTCCCCTCCATTGCATCTAGCCTATGTTTGTCCACCTCTTATAATCAATTAGTTTCCTTTTCACTCTTGAACATCACTAGCCACAATCCAATCATATAGAAAAGGGGAAGTATAAGTAAGGGGATAACGGTTGTTCCAGATCATCTATCAAAGCTAATATTTGTGGTACAACACATTGTGTGCTAGTGGGTGAAGCCATAGTTATGTCTTGGTTAAGATAAACTATAATGAATTTGACTCCAACATTCTAGAGAAAGTGTTTAAATTATTATATTTGTATAATATATATGGAATGAAATCTTAAAGGATCGTATATTTTAGAAGACTTTTTAATCATAATACATAAAAAATTCCTATATTACATTTGAATATAAAAATTAAAAAAATAAATTTCCTTTCTAAAATATCAGTATTATCAATAGAACATCATTTTATATCATTTATTGTTCATTTCATGGATTATTGGGAAAGGAAATGAAATAATTTTGACACCAAATCTCATTGAGAGTTACATAATGTGGAATAAATCCCATATAAATACATAATAAATATGACATTTTCTATATGGAAAGGTATATATCTGAAGCCAGATTTCATTTAATCAATAACTTGAAAATACTAATTAGAGAATGAATAATCAATATGAAAATGAAAATAACTAAACACACATTCCATTTTAAAAACATGGTTATAATGTATAAATAAGGAATAATCAATATGAATGATATATAACTGAACAACCATTCCATTTAAATAACATGACTATCATTATAAGATATATAATAATCCGCATGGATAGGTAAATCATTAAATATATATTCTAGATAAATAACATGACAATCATGAATTACCATGGATTAATCAATATATAATGGTAAATATGTTAAAACTAATTCCATTTAAATAATAAAAATTAATGAAATGAATCTATATATATTAATATTTTCAAAATATCATGGATAATAAAAGAATAATTCATAATTAAGGATATTCATAATTATTGGACACCACGATCTTATTTATCATGATACATGTAAAATTATGACCACCAAAATGTTTGTTTATAAATTCCAGTATAATCCAATTTAATTCAATCATATTGATTGAAATCATTATACAACTAATGAATTAATGGGATGCATAATTTTGAGCTCCAACATTTAATATATTGCCAAACCCTTCCTCATATATTTAATTATCAATTTAGCTCATCAAAAATGTTCATTATCAAAAAATATCCATATTGAGTAATGAATATTGATTTTTAAATATTTACATGAATACAAACCATTAAATGTAGATAACTATATGTATAAATGATATATTTTATGAAATAATAAAACCCATGACAGATAACATGGATAATTGTGTTATAATTAATGTTCAATGAGCACGAGAAAGATGATATTTTAATGTAATGTTAAGGAATAAAAAAGTGAATACTAAAATTCAATTATAGGAATTTACTTGGTCAAAATGATCACAATCCATCAATTTAATTAATTAAATAGTAACAATAAAACATATCCCCAGTATAGTATATGTAAAATAATGGGTTGTTGATGATGAATAAGAAAAGTAAAAAAGAACATTAATAACATTATTTATAAAATATCCTTCACATTTTAACAAATATATATATATAGAAGATAAAAAACTGTATTAAAAAAAATATATTTCAAAATATCATTAAATTTTTTTAAAACGATCTTTAAAACGTTGAGTGGCCTTGATGAAAAGAAAATATATACATTTATTACATGGTAAAATGGAGATTAAATTCACATTTTGTGTTAAAAAATAACATTTATTGTTTTGAAACTGGACAAAATATTTCTTTAAAATAATTTTTTAAAAATAAAATATGGGTAAAATTGATTTTAATAAAACATTTCTCTAATGGTAAAAACATTTTTTGAAAACAAGGATTTTAAAGAAAAAACATTTTCAAACAAAAAAATCTATCATTATGGATATTAAAAAAAATTATAAAAAATGATGTAAAATGGAATCTAATTTGAAAATAATTAATAATAATATTATATGAAATTTGTAGGTATTTTTTATCAAATAATCAAATAATTTCCCTTAATGTAAAATCAAAAAAAACAATTCCACATAAAATGAAATATCAAAATAAACCCTCAAAATGATCATGATGTTAAAGTGAGAATGTTTAAATAAATTCATTATGTATATGAAATGAACATACACATAAAAAAGTTGAAATGGATCATTATAAAATCAAAATTCATTACACGCATAATAATATAATATCAAATACAAAGTATAAGTAATATATCCTCATGGAGGTAAATTGACTTATTAATTTTTTAACAACTTTGTAACTACCCAGTAAAAACTCACGGATGAAATAATAAAAATAGGTACATGAAATATAATTTATTAGTAATGAATCATGATATTACATGACAATGATTAATTTTATACACCATATAAAAGAAGTTAATCACATAAAAATTCCATATTTCTCAATGATGGGTAATTCAGACAAAGTCCCATACCTTATACTTCCTTTTAGTTTAACATGATTTACCCTCATTAATATAGCATTAATAATTTAATTAATTTATACCATAAACATAATCATATATTTTCATGAATTATATTATTATAACATCTTATCACCACCACATTGACAATATTTTACAATTTTCATTTTTTTGGGTCGTAATTACAGAAAATTATCAGTCATGTTTTGAAATGAAAGTTCCTATTAATTAATGTATTTTTATTTAAATAATGTAAAAAATAATATTAATGTTATAAATATATTTTTTTCATTACATATACATTTATAATAATTATATAAATTTTATCAGGGAAAAATGGATCACAGTAATTCGTGGAGATGTTAGGTCATACACAAACACAAGAAACATTATCATTTCCTTATTGTGTTATAGGGTATGTAAGTGTGGGATATATTAATTTATAATAATAAATATAATTTTATATATATCACATATATCTAATAAACATATCATTATTAAATATCATGAATAGAGTGTGTGAAAAAATGAATCACATTGCTTCATCAGGTGGTAGTCCCTCCTACAAAATATCAACATTATCATAATTAAAATAGAATTTAATGTAAGAATTTATATGAGATATTATAATTAAATAATTATAATAATTAAATAAATACCATTTATATGTTTAAAAGTTTCCATTTTATCCTTCCATGAAATGTGGTGATGGAAAACACGTTATAGTTGTTCGTGAGGCGTTAATTCTTTGTTTAGGTTATCAATTTTTTTTATCATTTAATGACATAGAAGATGGATATATTTAATTCATTTAACATATTGAAATATGAGTTTATGTAAAACAATATTTTTATATTAAAATCATGGATTATTAATATTTTATAGAGTTTGAAGAAGAAAGAAAATAAAAAACTAATTTTAGAATGTTACCTATTATCAATGAACTACTTTACATTTTCACCATAAGGCATACTATTATATATTTATGATCATAAAAAAGGATATTTAATGTTAAAATTCAATAATTAAATTATTCTATTATTTATTTATATAAAAATATATATTTCCATGTGTTAATTGGGGAGGGGAGGGGTGGCCTTCTAGTAGTGTGATAGAGAACACACATGGACTTTTTTAAATTATTAAACGAAGATAACATTTTTATAATGAAAAAACCATAAAAGAGATAAATATCAATCAATTGTGCATATATGGTCTATATATGGACATAAAATTGGTTGTTAAAACATATGATGTTACATTTAACCCTTATCATCCTAGTTTAACCTCCCAGTAAACCCTTTTTACCATAACCACGATAATTAAATTTTACAATTTTCAATGTCCATTATTGTTCACACATTTTCTGAAATAATTATATAATATTAATTATATTTATTCAAGATAACAAATCCATTTTTCCAAATTCATTTCACAGAAGTGAAATAATTGAATTTAGTATTATACTTATTGATGCGATGAAAAATAGGGTTTCCTTGGAGAAAATTTCCATATGTATTGAAGGATACAATTTAAAAATTCAACATGAAATTGTTTTAAATGGCCATAATTATTTTAAATGATATTATATTGAATTAATTATTTGTTAAAATCAATTAAAAATATAATTTATCATTGTAAATAATTTAAATGAAAAGGTAATTTTCATTTAAATAATTATTTTCACTCTTCATAAAAATATATTATTAGAAGAAAATTATAAAAACATAATCCATTGATGATTTTTGTATTATGACTCTTAAAATGATGCTAATTTTATTAAAAATTATTTCACAAAATGAAATCAATTATTTTTTAGTAATCAGTGCTAATTGTGACTAAACAACTTGTTAGAAGAATGCAATTTTTTTTAAAAATATTTCATTTTATTGTAAATGAAAATTTTTTATTTCAAATTAATATATTAATATAGATATTCATAATATAGATATTAATATTCAAAATTGTCAGTTTAAAATTGATTTTATAATGGTATACTATATTACAGTTCAATTTGGTACGAGGGTCCTTGTTCTACATGCTATCTAAGAGATTCAATTAAATGAAATACATTTTGTGGGTTGTTTAAGAACATGTTTTTCATGTTACATACAATATATCATAAAATAATCATATTTTATAATTTCATGGTGTTATTTGAATACTGACAATTTTAAATAATGTTTTTGAGTTCTATATGTTGGAATTGATTTACAATTATATGAAATCATGTTTTCTCATTGAGGGTGAAGTAAACGAGTTTATATGAAATGAAATGTTCTATTTGAATAAAATATAGGATGATATTTCAATTATAGTAAATGTGAATGACATTCTAGTTTATAATTTGAAATAGATTAAAATGTTTACTTCCCTCTAGATGGGGTTTTTTGTTTTAGTAAGACCGTAGTAGCTACAATTTAAATAGGTCTGACTAAAGTCTTAATGTTTCCCATAATTTCTTTAGATTTTTAAAAAAACTATTTAGAAGGTATTTGAACCAATGTTGATAGAAAATTTCATATTTTTTAATAATAATATTTCTTATGTGTAGATGGTAGGGAATGTGTTATTGAAGCAGTTGTAACTCTCTTATGTTTATATCTATAATATAAGTTTAGCCTGGATTGGTAAATGGTTTTAATAGTGAACATAATCTACTAATGTAAATGGATGTTAAACTTATTTCCCAATGGATGTATGATCACATTGATTCTGGAGAATAATGTGGAATTCATAAAATAAATAAAGGTAGTGAAGACTCATTATAGTAATACCCTTTCAGTAGTTCTCTCAAAGCTGATTTTCTATAAATTGGAGGCATCTTAAAATGGCCTAAGGAATATTGGACATGAAATGAAAGATCTAGTGGTAATACGTCCTCCATAAAACCCTCAAGGGGATATATCCACTACCTCAAAACCTAGGGATGCAACATTGGATGAGAAGGTGCCTTTTTTGAAATTGAAAAAGACAATTTCCTAGAGAACAGAACCTATAGTACCAGATTTCAGACTTTTTGTGGAAAATTTTATTTAATGTAAATAATTTGTGCTATTTAGTGTTGTTAAATTTATTCATAATGTAATGGAAACAGTTGAGTCTTCTACTTGTGATTAAGATGACAATACAAATGAGACTACATAATGTTGATCCATTCCATGTATCACATAGTATTAATATAGACAGATTTTGGGATTTTTCCCAGGAGGATTCTGATAACCATTAAAATGAAAAAGTAAACATTTCATCACCACCTCATCTACATGATAATTTTTCTTCTATTAGATTTTTTTATGAAGAATAACATTTGGGGGAAACGTGATTGATTTTTCTTCTAATGTTATGGCTGAATTGGATAGTCTCACGGGAGATTATGATGAGTTTAATAAATATTTGAGATATTAAAAAAATGAAATCATAAAATTGAATAATAATTTATTATCATATGATAATTTTAAAACTATTTTTGAGATAACATCATCCTATAAAAATTTGATAATTAATATCCAACCAGTGAAACCTATTTTATATGGTGTATGTGATATATAAATAAATATTTGAAAGATTAAGTGAATGTTCTGAAAGTATTTTATGTTTATAAATCAGTTATTAATGAAAATTTAATGTTATTGTGGTCACAAATATATATTTTTCTTAATAATCCAATAGTATAACCATGTCATTTAGTCAATTCTCATGACAATATTTTTTTCTATTTAATATGAAATATACATTTCATGAATTGAAGATTTTATTTATGAGTCATCCTGATTTTTGTAAGAGGATTAATACAGCTAATAAATACACTCTTCTGACTTTTTTGGTTGTAAATAATATGGATAACATAGGAAAATTTATTTTATTTTAATTTAGTTTTTTTAAATATATTCATTACAATTTTTAGTTTTAACCCCTCTTTATATGCAATGTTTTAGAAACAAAAATTAACAGAATTCAAGAAAATAGATAATTATTTAGAAGAAATTTTCATGGAATAAATGTTTCAATGAATGATATTTTTTTATCATCAAGGATCTATGTTATATTTTCTTTCATAGGTAGATGAAAATTTTGATGTAACCAAACAAATATGAAATATTCTTTCATCTTAAATTGATCTATTCAATATAACCAATTATTGATTTAAGGGGATTATGTCCATGATTAATGATGTAATTTTTGATCTCTATATATACTCTTTTGGGGAGGATTAGTTCCTTTATGAGTCTAAATATTCCCATGTAGTACCAGCTGCTACTACAAGATAACATATTATTGTTTAAAGAACATTTTGGCTATTTTTTCCTGTAAATTTTTTTTCTAGTGCTCGTATTCCAGCTATTGAACTTTCTATAGTGCCTCATTCTCCATCCAATTTTTTAAATTTGAATTTAAAAATCCTTATAGAACATCTAATGAATCTTGACCCAAAGTTTGTTAATTTTGAAGTAAGGCATATTATATTTCATGTCTTTCCTGATTCTATTCTGATGAAAATATTTTAAGAGCATCTTACTGCTCCACTTTCATCTTACCGTTCTTTAACTGTCATCACCTATATAATATTACACACCTGTATGATTGATTAATTTATAGGGATGTTGAATATTATTTCAAAAAAATATTCATAGATGCATAAATAATAATATAGTTCTATTAAAAAATAGTAAATCTATTATCAGAAAGAGGATATATTTTATTTATTGATTCTTTAATTTCCCTATGAGGAAGGAGATATCATATACATGGACCACTATCTCCCTATAAAAGATCCAAGAAAATATTGAATGCAATTTTGGACCCATATAGGATTTATCAGAGATAAAACTCCCAGGCTCAATCTATTTTTTTCGGATGAATCCCATGAGAATGTACCTACATCCTCATAAAACATAAAGACGATATAATTTTTTTGAGATGGTTTTTATGGTTTTATCATTTACTCTAGGAATATTTAGATGTTTTTTCTTCCAAAAAACATAGATAATTTGATACAAATTAATGTTTTGGAATAAATAAAACAACCAGAAACATTGAATATTAGTTATACTTATAGTGGTCGACCCTCCTCTTACATATTCGTTCTCTCCAAATTTTAACAAAACTCCACCAAACCCTTATTTGACTATCCTACAATAAACAAACCTAGGACCTCTTATAGATTACATATATATAGATATACATATTTCTTAATTTTGGATCTTTAATTTTATGTATAAATGATCAAGATTAATAATTTATTGGACGTCCCAGACCCGGATGCAACTTAATGGGTGCCCCGAGCTTTATGGGTCACATGGCCTCAAGCGCATCTCCCTGAATGATAGATGATTATAACTAGTAGTGAGGGCTTATGGTGTGTTTTTGGGGATAAAATTCCATAATTAATTATGTTTAGTGAAGAGGTTGAATAAAAACATAAAGTAAATAGAAGAAGCAATATATGAAAAAAGGCATAGTGGAAAATAGAGACAATAATAATAATATCAAAAATAAATTGAATAAAATTCATCAATTGATGATACATGTAATTTACTATAAATATGGAACACATAGATGAAAACAACAAGCATAATATGTTCCACAAACTATTATGGAAATCAAATACTATCACATGCAGCAGGATCTCTAACTCGACCATCTTCTGTCAACCTCTATACTAAAATACCTGAAGTCACGTGTTTGAAGATATATGCTTACTTTTTCAACAACTATGACCTTGTTTTCAATTTTGAGTACCATATGTCACTCAGAGAGGGCATGAGATAAATCACAGTGTGTCACCACCAACAGCGCCTATAACTTGAGGCACATGTGAAGGAAATGTAATAGTGTGTAACCATGCATATATGATGTAAAATTTTAAAATGTAAATAAATACCACAGAACTTAATTAATCACTCTGATGGTGTTTTAACATGTAAAATATTATTTATTTGTTTATAATAAGTTTATAAAATAGTCAAATTTAGTCAATTGAAAATGTTCCATGTTGTAACAAGGAAACTTGTAATGATATTTTATCGTGAAGTCCTGGGTTAATAACCAAGGCAGCATAGACCTCAAAGGGTTCCAAAATAGTAATAACTATATCCTAGAATGGGGTCATAATTTAATCCAATGGACATAGTCCATGTTATTCCATAATGAGATTCCTATAATGTCTAAGGAGTTCATCCAAGGTAAAATAGGTCTAAGCTATGACTAAGCCTGATGGGCTTTAACCAAGGGACCTACATGTTAATGTTAGATCCAATAACTGTATACATAGAATCTAGTAATGATTTTGAAGTAATCCTATGGTGTCATTATATTTATTTGAGTAATATAGAAGGATCGGGAACTATGTGGCACCCATCCCAATCAAGCCATACTATTGAATCAGAATGGAATTCTTGACTGATCATGGAATTCCCTGATTAAAATCCAAGGTGAGATTGATTCGGTCCATTTTTATTTGATTATCAATTCATGTAATATTTCATTTGATTCATGTATTTCCATTAATTAGGGTGTAATTTTCATGTAGTTTTCAACCATTTTCTCAATCCTCTACATTCATTAGTGTGATAAGGTTATGTAGCGTGAATAATTTTTATCAATTCATTATTAATCAGTAAGTCTATTTGGTTCAAGCCTTGCGATTATTTAGTGTGACAAGGAAAAGTAGAATGAAACCATTACTTTAATAGATTTATATCATATTCCACATTCATGGTTCATTCTACTACCTCCCATTAAGTTGGTAAGGGGTGAGAAAGATATGCAACCTTATATTCATTTACATTTTTGGGAAAGACATATAATTAGTATACTTTCCAATTCACATTTCACTTTTAATTATCAATTGATCCAATTAACATAGGTTATTAAAGTGTTACCAATACAGGGTACTATCCATTATTCAATTATGTCATAAACAAAGCCATTTAATATAGGCAATATTACTGTAGAGACCCGAAGCTTGGCGTACATGGACTTTACATTACTTTTGCGGAATAATTAGTACATAACAAAAACACACACACAAGGATTGTAATAGTTTAGTGTCTTTGGAAACTCGGAACGTAATCTTCTAATCGTGGTGAAAGATCTTCAATATCTCCCATAAAGATCTTCCCTTTTTTTACCTAAAAACATTTCTTTATATCCTGGGGAAAAGAAAACATAAAAGGGTGAGCTCAAATGCTCAGTAAGGGTAAACAAAATAAATATCAATCACATCATATACATAAGAACATAGCTTTTGGAAATCTTAACCTGCAAAAGAGCTCATAATATCATAACATGGGATAAAACATAGAAGTGAAAATGAGATCCCCATAATCATAACATAAAACGTGAAACTTTGTGGCATGCACACATAATCATGGAAAATCATTTCTTGTTAGTCATGACTCATTGCCAAGACTATCTTAGTGGACAAAGTCCCTTTCTGAACCGAGTTCACTCCTCGTTTCAGTCCTGTATCACTGAACCGAAATAACCTTCCGTTCCAGCCATGTCTATCTCATGAGATATAAAATCATTACCCAATGCATTGGAGGGAGATATAGGTCCCACCCATCTTATAATGAATCCTTTCTTATGTGTGCCACATAATCATAAAACATACATCATCGCATAACACATGTAACAAAAATGGGATTCTTGAAACATCCTGACATCATAATTCAATTCATATAAGATAAAGGAATTCATAAAAATAATTCCATCACAACATGATCAAATCAATGTAATAATAGGGATAAAAACAGAACCCTTTATTATCTTAGATGGAAAATAATTTTGATAAAACACTTGAACTCCATTCTTGAGGAAAATATCCTTTCTTCTTCAAAAACATTTTCCTTTCATAACATGTCATACAACTTTAAAATAAAAGAAGTTGATTAAAAATAAACTTGAAAACTTGTAAAGGAAGCTTCTTGGAAATAATGTTTTAAAAATCCATTCATGCCGTATAAGTTAAAAAAAACATTCTTCGTACTTTTGTCGGAAAAGTCAAAAAGTACCTCGTACAGAAAAACGACAAAAGATTCCTTTCATATTCTTTACTAAAAACTCACCTAAGGGTAAAATTGGATTTAAACTATTGCAAGTGGATGGAGACAATATTTCATATTGAGTAAACATGGATGTGGATGATAAAATACACCCCAGTAAATACTTACGAATAAACAATCTCGGATAAAAATGAGATTGTGATATTTCCCTTACCTTAGGTCCGACTTGCTTTGTAAGTGTCCGAACCTCCAGTATAATGATTTCAATCATGTTATTGACTTATTACAGAATCATATTCATTGTTATGATATCATATATGGTTCACTTATGACATTATATTACCCGTTCTTTTGTAAATTCCATGTTAAAGAACGTTTTGGGTAAAAATCGTTTCATTTATCGTAGGTGTTTTGACTTGTTGTTCTTGACATTATTATTACTTATATCATGATTTACTTACTTACAGAATATAAAATATGATTTATATATCATATATATTCAGTATATATATATATATATAATAGATATTTAAATGAAATGAAAAACACCGTTCATGGAGACGGTAGTCCGTACGTACGCATGAACGCTGTTTTTCTTTCCTTATTGTCTTGAATGGAATTAAGTAGATGACATTCATATGTATATATATACATAAATCCAGTAGCTTTATAATGTCATATATTTCATTATTATTTCTTATATATACATTATAATCATTCTTAAATGGTTAACATGGAGAATGAATCTCATCGCGTCGTGGAGACGGTAGTCCGTCCGTACGCACGAGCGATGATATCATTTCTATAAATATTGAATTGAATTGGACTGGATTATACAATATATCAGAATCAATATGATGTTGTAATAACTATGTATAGTTATTCTTTACACCATTATACCCATCCATGTAAGGTGGTGGTGGAAAATAGATTACACCACGGCGTGGAGACGGTATTCCGTACGTACGCACGCGCGGTGATTTCTTTTTCCGTAGGATGGATAGATGGTGAAATAGGGTTGTTTCATATTTATAATAACATATCAGTATGTAAGTAATAATGATGTTATTACTTTATCATGAAACAACTAAAGAAGGAGAAGTTGAATAAGAAAGAAATTGAAAAGATCGGTAATTGATATTACCTCTTCTTTGAAACGCCTCTTTGAATCCTCCACTTAGGGAACTAAGATTGGTCTTTGAAGAAGACCAGGTCCTCTAGGATTATTCTAGGGAAGTGGAGAAGGGATTTTGGCAGGGTTTGGCCGAGCTTGAGTGCTCAAATTGGTGTGAGGAGGAGGGGGAGGAGGTGCCCTTTTATAAGGGAGGAGAGGGGCACCTTAGGAATATCTCAAAATATTATTTTATATTAAAGTCAAAATCGGTTTATAATGGTTCCAAAGGGTCTTATTTCGAAGTTAAGTGGGGATGGGTCGAAAGCCTATCAACCAATAGGATTTAGACAAGTTTAGGGTATTATTTTAATCTTATCAATTAGATTTAACTCTAAGTTAAATAATTTAACTTTTACCGTGTCTTTTTGTTTTCTTTCACTATATGGTTAATAAACTTACTATAACATGCCAAACGAACCCCAAATTGTATATTATTAATACATATATCCTTATCTAAGTCATTTGGCCGAACCTTAGATTTTTAGGAATAAAATAACAATTAATAATATAATATTTGATTTAAAAACTATTTTGTGTCAATTTTGACACTATTTGATATATGATTTTTGTGAAAGTCATAACAGAATTATATGTTCGAACCAAGTTGATTAAATCAACACTAATATATCATACTAACCTAGAAATTAGTGGAATTCATAAAAAGTCTTAAATTACATTTATTTTGGTATTTATATTATCAATTATGTCAATATTTCATTAATAAGATAATTACTGCATCATCTTTGTGTCATAAATAAATTATATTATTTGATGTCTACAAATTACAAATAAAATACCATCATGTAGGAAATCTTTTTAGCTTTCTAATTAATATTTATAGTCGAATTTATCTTATGTAGAACCCCATATTAAAAATTATTTACTTATTAAACTTTGATTTTAACTATTTTAACCCTTCTTTAAATAAATTAATAATAAATGTCCTAATCTAATCCAAGTGGGCCTAAATGGTCATATTTTATTCCTAAGTTTGTTTTTGGTCGAATTAAACTTGTCCAATAGAATTAGGACATGTGTTAGGGTAATATTAATATCATATTTACCCTTAGTTACCCTATTTACTATTAACCGTGGTAAAAAAAGTAAAAAGTTACTATTCACTAAAAAATTATTTTCATCTCATTGAACCACATTTTAGTCCTTGATATTAACCGTGTCTCTCGGATTTTCGAAATTCCATTCACAGAAGCGGTAAAATTAAGTTTTATGCAAAATTCAGTTTTTAACCTACCACTTAGTAGTTTCACTATTCATCAAAAATTGATGTTTTTCAGAACAATGCCAAAATTTCATCCCAAGCAATATTTCATATTCCGAATTCAAAAATGAAGTCTATTTTACCAAATTCATAACATAAAAGTTTCATTAATTAATTTTATAATTAAATCCCGCTGTTAAAACAAATAGCGTGTTTTTAAGAAACAATATCTATCAAAAGATTGACACTTGATTATGTCTGGTTTAAATGTGAAATTACATCAAATGAACAACATTGTATTAAATTGTAAAAATATATTCTAAATATACTTTAAAGCCACTCAAATTAATAATTTATCACTATTAATTATTTTGATTAAAAAAGTTGTTTTTAATTATAATTTAGTAATTTTCACTATTCATCAGAATATGAAAGTTATCCGAAAAGTACAAAAATTTCACCTTAGGGTAAATTCGATACTCTGAATCCAAAAATAAAGTTCATTTTGAAAAATAAGATTTACTGGATTTCAAAAAGTGGTTATTACTATTCATAACGGCTAGTTTTAATAATATTTTTATAGCATATCGTTGTTTAGTGAAACTCGGTATTGCGTACTACACACGCTATCGAGGAAGGTCGCGATTGCGTGTAATGCAAGGCAAGTCAAGGATGTGTGTTGTGCAAGCTCCTTTTGGTGTAGCGTACATAAAAAAGAATATTTTTCATAAAATCTCGGGCTGTTACATTCTACCCCCCTTAAAATGAATTTCGCCCTCGAAATTCGTCGGGGTTATAAATGGTTTACTATTCAAAAGTTTCTTTAATAGAAACCCACATCGGAAAAGGGAATACCAAAACTTGGCTTTAAAAATTAAAGTATGAAATGTAACGATTACCCAAATAAACTAATCACTGGGTTTCCACATAGGTGAAAATATGGATATGGAAGAGAAATCTAACCATCATGTTCTGATGGGGAGTGGTAGAGAACATGGCTATGGAGAAGCCAGTAATCACAAATCCATAGATTTGTGATGATATAAGGTACCATCTGATTCATCAGGTATAAGATCACTAGGACAACATTTTTGGTTTTCAAGATCATTTCCCTAAAGTTGAAAATTTGCTTAGAATAAATACTTACTTTATTTTGGTACAATCTCACTTTTGTTCGTGCCTTGAACAATTTCTACTTCATATCTTAAATAAATGAAGTTGAATTTTTTATTTGTGAAGTGTTATCAAATCATGTGATAGAATGACTGTTCATTCCATCTGTCTCAAACAAAAGGTTAGCAAAAGTTATTAAATATACATAAGTCATTCTATAGTGAGATTAATCATATATGGTTCCTAAAATGGACTTATACTTCATATATCATGCTGCTTAATATAATAAAACTAGTTTATACTAAACAGGGACTTCCTGTAGGCCAGTGGTAGGCGATAAAGGCCAGTCGCACTTCGGTTGTGGGTTCGATTCCTACAGCCTTGTCCGAAGCGATGGGCTGTCGCCCGTCCTGCAGGTTGTCCCTTTTTCTAAAACTACGTTACTATAACATCTCATCTTCTATCCTTAAACAATACTAACTTATGTCCAACATAATCCAGTCTAATCTTTAGGCTTATACATAATACTGCAGTCCACTCTCATAATATAGTGACATCGATTACCAGAGATTTAATACTGTCGTTGATCCCCACATATCATAAGATATGTCTTGTTGGTCACATTCCAAACATTCAAAGTCCTTAATCGTGTATTATCTTGAATACCTTAGTGAAAACATGAGTGTAGTTAAAAGTTAACACTTTCCAAATACCAAAATCCTCAAAATTCTATATACTCAAACCATGATATCACTTAGTCCTTATATCAATCATGAGCTCATGAATACTATCAAACATTTAATTTTTTCCTTATCCCTTCATTATGCGTATATCATCTACATTCCAAAAATATCTGAATAACCTTTCATGGATACTGGTAACATTAATCATACACTTTCAAAACACAAGGAAAGACAACAGTGTAACAATCCATAGATGTCTCTTTATTCCAAAATTACACATGATAAACATGTAATCATTCCACCACATTCTCAAACAATTGACCGAGCTTCAAAAATTCTTTCATCTCACATATCATTTGTAGTCTCTTCATCATCATCCACATAAATACTACCCATATGACCATACTGATTCTCTTCATGAGTCTTTCCCTTAGGGCATTTGTTTGCATAATTCCCATACATTCCACATTTAAAACACTTAACCATTTTTGATGTCGTAGCAATACCATTATCCTCATCCATGGTGTTAACCGACCCTTTTCCTTTGCACTTACTTGCTTTGTGTCCTTCTTTTCCACACCCAAAGCATCTTCCAGTTCCCTTGAAACATTCTCCTTGATGCCTCTTCCCACATGATTTACATAGGGGAAATTGAACTTTCTTTCCTCTTTGATCATCATGGAACTCCATCTTTCTCTTATTAGTTGAGTCAGGAAACTTACCAAATTTAACTTTATTGATCATTTGTGAGATTGCTGATTCGGCATAATAATGATGTTTGGACATCCAAATCCCATTTCATTTGTTTGCTCAAGAAGAATATCATTCCATTGTCCATCATATCCTCCATTATTGTGAATCATCTTTTTTCCAGCCATTTTCTAAAACCCAAACAGAATAGTGTTAGATGCAAAAATCGTAATAAAGGGGGAGTAACTTAAATATCTATCATCTTTGGTTTAATCTAATATCGTTACCATAGTTCTAGAACTATATCCTATACGTATATTTATCCTTAGGGGCATCCCTAGACATACCTTAGAAATATCTCTAGTGATCTCACTAACGTTTTCGCATCCTAGTTTCCAAAGGTTGACTAAACCTTTCCTCTGATACCAACTGTAGAGACCCGAAGCTTGACGTACATGGACTTTACATTACTTTTGCGGAATACTTAGTACATAACAAAAACACACACACAAGGATCGTAATAGTTTAGTGTCTTTGGAAACTCGGAACGTAATCTTCTAATCGTGTTGAAAGATCTTCAATATCTCCCATAAAGATCTTCCCTTTTTTTACCTAAAAACCTTTCTTTATATCCTGGGGAAAAGAAAACATAAAAGGGTGAGCTCAAATGCTCAGTAAGGGTAAACAAAAGAAATATCAATCACATCATATACATAAGAACATAGCTTTTGGAAATCTTAACCTGCAAAAGAGCTCATAATATCATAACATGGGATAAATCATAGAAGTGAAAATGAGATCCCCATAATCATAACATAAAACGTGAAACTTTGTGGCATGCACACATAATCATGGAAAATCATTTCTTGTTAGTCATGACTCATTGCCAAGACTATCTTAGTGGACAAAGTCCCTTTCTGAACCGAGTTCACTCCTCGTTTCAGTCTTGTATCACTGAACCGAAATAACCTTCCGTTCCAGCCATGTCTATATCATGAGATATAAAATCATTACCCAATGCATTGGAGGGAGATATAGGTCCCACCCATCTTATAATGAATCCTTTCTTATGTGTGCCACATAATCATAAAACATACATCATCGCATAACACATGTAACAAAAATGGGATTCTTGAAACATCCTGACATCATAATTCAATGCATATAAGATAAAGGAATTCATAAAAATAATTCCATCACAACATGATCAAATCAATGTAATAATAGGGATAAAAACAGAACCCTTTATTATCTTAGATGGAAAATAATTTTGATAAAACACTTGAACTCCATTCTTGAGGAAAATATCCTTTCTTCTTCAAAAACATTTTCCTTTCATAACATGTCATACAACTTTAAAATAAAAGAAGTTGATTAAAAATAAACTTGAAAACTTGTAAAGGAAGCTTCTTGGAAATAATGTTTTAAAAATCCATTCATGCCGTATAAGTTAAAAAAACATTCTTCGTACTTTTGTCGGAAAAGTCAAAAAGTACCTCGTACGGAAAAACGACAAATGATTCCTTTCATATTCTTTACTAAAAACTCACCTAAGGGTAAAATTGGATTTAAACTATTGCAAGTGGATGGAGACAATATTTCATATTGAGTAAACATGGATGTGGATGATAAAATACACCCCAGTAAATACTTACGAATAAACAATCTCGGATAAAAATGAGATTGTGATATTTCCCTTACCTTAGGTCTGACTTGCTTTGTAAGTGTCCGAACCTCCTGTATAATGATTTAAATCATGTTATTGACTTATTACAGAATCATATTCATTGTTATGATATCATATATGGTTCACTTATGACATTATATTACCCGTTCTTTTGTAAATTCCATGTTAAAGAACGTTTTGGGTAAAAATCGTTTCATTTATCGTAGGTGTTTTGACTTGTTGTTCTTGACATTATTATTACTTATATCATGATTTACTTACTTACAGAATATAAAATATGATTTATATATCATATATATTCAGTATATATATATATATATAATAGATATATAAATGAAATGAAAAACACCGTTCATGGAGACGGTAGTCCGTACGTACGCATGAACGCTGTTTTTCTTTCCTTATTGTCTTGAATGGAATTAAGTAGATGACATTCATATGTATATATATAGATAAATCCAGTATCTTTATAATGTCATATATTTCATTATTATTTCTTATATATACATTATAATCATTCTTAAATGGTTAACATGGAGAATGAATCTCATCGCGTCGTGGAGACGGTAGTCCTTCCGTACGCACGAGCGATGATATCATTTCTATAAATATTGAATTGAATTGGAGTGGATTATACAATATATAAGAATCAATATGATGTTGTAATAACTATGTATAGTTATTCTTTACACCATTATACCCATCCATGTAAGGTGGTGGTGGAAAATAGATTACACCACGGCGTGGAGACGGTATTCCGTACGTACGCACGCGCGGTGATTTCTTTTTCCGTAGGATGGATAGATGGTGAAATATGGTTGTTTCATATTTATAATAACATATCAGTATGTAAGTAATACTGATGTTATTACTTTTTCATGAAACAACTAAAGAAGGAGAAGTTGAATAAGAAAGAATTTGAAAAGATCGGTAATTGATATTACCTCTTCTTTGAAACGCCTCTTTGAATCCTCCACTTAGGGAACTAAGATTGGTCTTTGAAGAAGACCAGGTCCTCTAGGATTATTCTAGGGAAGTGGAGAAGGGAATTTGGCAGGGTTTGGCCGAGCTTGAGTGCTCAAATTGGTGTGAGGAGGAGGGGGAGGAGGTTCCCTTTTATAAGGGAGGAGAGGGGCACCTTAGGAATATCTCAAAATATTATTTTATATTAAAGTCAAAATCGGTTTATAATGGTTCCAAAGGGTCTTATTTCGAAGCTAAAGTGGGGATGGGTCGAAATCCTATCAACCAATAGGATTTAGACAAGTTTAGGGTATTATTTTAACCTTATCAATTAGATTTAACTCTAAGTTAAATAATTTAACTTTTACCGTGTCTTTTTGTTTTCTTTCACTATATGGTTAATAAACTTACTATAACATGCCAAACAAACCCCAAATTGTATATTATTAATACATATATCCTTATCTAAGTCATTTGGCCGAACCTTAGATTTTTAGGAATAAAATAACAATTAATAATATAATATTTGATTTAAAAACTATTTTGTGTCAATTTTGACACTATTTGATATATGATTTTTGTGAAAGTCATAACAGAATTATATGTTCGAACCAAGTTGCTTAAATCAACACTAATATATCATACTAACCTAGAAAATTAGTGGAATTCATAAAAAGTCTTAAATTACATTTATTTTGGTATTTATATTATCAATTATGTCAATATTTCATTAATAAGATAATTACTTCATCATCTTTGTGTCATATATAAATTATATTATTTGATGTCTAAAAATTACAAATAAAATACCATCATGTAGGAAATCTTTTTAGCTTTCTAATTAATATTTATAGTCGAATTTATCTTATGTATAACCCCATATTAAAAATTATTTACTTATTAAACATTGATTTTAACTATTTTAACCCTTCTTTAAATAAATTAATAATAAATGTCCTAATCTAATCCAAGTGGGCCTAAATGGTCATATTTTATTCTTAAGTTTGTTTTTGGTCGAATTAAACTTGTCCAATAGAATTAGGACTTGTGTTAGGGTAATATTAATATCATATTTACCCTTAGTTACCCTATTTACTATTAACCGTGGTAAAAAAAGTAAAAAGTTACTATTCACCAAATAATTATTTTCATCTCATTGAACCACATTTTAGTCCTTGATATTAACCGTGTCTCTCGGATTTTCGAAATTCCATTCACAGAAGCGGTAAAATTAAGTTTTATGCAAAATTCAGTTTTTAACCTACCACTTAGTAGTTTCACTATTCATCAAAAATTGATGTTTTTCAGAACAATGCCAAAATTTCATCCCAAGCAATATTTCATATTCCGAATTCAAAAATGAAGTCTATTTTACCAAATTCATAACATAAAAGTTTCATTAATTAATTTTATAATTAAATCCCGCTGTTAAAACAAATAGCGTGTTTTTAAGAAACAATATCTATCAAAAGATTGACACTTGATTATGTCTGGTTTAAATGTGAAATTACATCAAATGACCAACATTGTATTAAATTGTAAAAATATATTCTAAATATACTTTAAAACCACTCAAATTAATAATTTATCACTATTAATTATTTTGATTAAAAAAGTTGTTTTTAATTATAATTTAGTAATTTTCACTATTCATCAGAATATGAAAGTTATCCGAAAAGTACCAAAATTTCACCTTAAGCTAAATTCGATACTCCGAATCCAAAAATAAAGTTCATTTTGAAAAATAAGATTTACTGGATTTCAAAAAGTGGTTATTACTATTCATAACGGCTAGTTTTAATAATATTTTTATAGCATATCGTTGTTTAGTGAAACTCGGTATTGCGTACTACACACGCTATCGAGGAAGGTCGCGATTGCGTGTAATGCAAGTCAAGTCAAGGATGTGTGTTGTGAAAGCTCCTTTTGGTGTAGCGTACATAAAAAAGAATATTTGTCATAAAATCTCGGGCTGTTACAATTACCCTTAGGATGGTCAATCTAAGGCACACCCGAACAATGGAGCAAGTGTTTTAAAACACTAAAAAACAATTTTCAGATAAAAGTTTTTCATGGAAATGATGGAGGTTTGTTCAAAACCTCCAAAATTAATCACATATATGAAAATATCATATCCATATAGTTCTACCTATTTTAATAATGGAATAAAAATTCAATAAAAGGAACCCTATGAAATTGGTTGGCATCAGACGACAATTAAAAAATCAACGAACTTGGGGAATGAGTCATAAACCACACACCATAGGCTTGTATGAATCTACTCCTCTTGTATTAGACATTGATTTGGATGAAGTCTTATTAGATTTATGAAAAAGAGAAAACACGCACACCCAGATTACATTGTATAGTGTAAGAGTGAAAGAGAATGGATCAAGAGGACTCGAGTAAATACTATTGTCCAATGAACATGATGAATGAAAGGTCTATCAGAACGTGGATGAAAGAGTTCTATTGATTTCATGCTTTGATATTAAAAGGGCTCCAGAATGATATAATGTTAGGTCAATCCCATAGAAATCTGGATTTGAGAGGAAGAGGGATTCTAATTAGATCATTAAGTGAAAAATTATGAAATTACCAAAATAAATCTCATTGTGAATGGTTTGTTCAAATAATTTGAAAAATCATTCACCAATCATTCATGGTTACCAGGGAATAAATAAACATTTCAAGGCTAGGATTCATGGTTGTGCACAAACCATGTGATGTGGTTGTTTCATGAAATTGAGAACCCACACAGATAAGAAAATTGTGTGCCAACCATGCATCATATATTATTTTCCCAAAAAGAAGCGTTCTGGTTTCCAAAAATGCCTGAACAACTTGGAGACGTTTTCTAACTCATTGGTAATGCATATTAGGTCAAAAGTATAATTTATACCGCAATTTTAAAGGATCCATACATAAGTGAAAATGGGGTTCTTACTATCTTCCCCAATAATATAAATCTTCCCCGAGTTCAAATTCCAAGAGTGGAGAAACATTGTTTGAGAAGAACTCTATGAATTGGACATGTAAGTAGGGTTCCCTATAACATGTCTCATAATACACTGGGTTTTTCTACCCTAGAAAAAAAATTACTAGAGGGACAGACCGGCCATAGAGATCCTTCGTCCTCTGATCAAGAATGCAGATTAGATACACCTAAATGGTAGCATCAACATCTTTCTCAACATCATTGGGATGAAAGATATGAGACCGATCATCATGACATTGGAAAATCTATGAATCATGAAAGACATCATTCATTGAACCGTGCCTCTGAGGTAATATCAACTCATATGCTGCTCGCCTGACTCTCTCTATAATATCAAATATCCGTACATAACAAGTCCCCAAATTCACATATTTCATAACCATATATTCGCTACCTTGGGTGATACCTAAAAAAACCCGATCCCCAACCTCAAACTCTATAGTTCATCAATGGTGATCTGCATACAATTTCTATCTATAATGATCCGTATTCATACGCTTTCTGACCAGCTGAATATGCTCTGAACTCTCCTGAACGAGAAGATGACCTAGAAGGCCTATCTCACCTACCACTATCCATCACAGGTGTGAATTACACGGGGAACCATATAAGGCATGAAATGTATCCATAAGGATTGTTTCCGAAATGGTGTTGTTATAGGAGAACTCGGTAAGAGGTATATCCTTCTCTTAAGAACTTCTGAAGTCAAGGAAACAGGCTTCGAGCATATCCTCTAGAACCTGTATTTACGATATCTATTTTCCATCGTTCTGAGGGTGAAAATATTTGCATAATAGCACATGAATCCTCATATCCTTCTACAATCTCCAGTAGAATCATGACATGATGTTAGAATCCCAATATGAAATGAAAGTATGAGGAACCACGTTAGTCATATGATCTCACAAACATACTGTCTTCCAAGATCATTTATTGAGAATGTATTCCCAATAATAATTAACATGAATGATTTTTTATTTGGTTAATGACTTCCAAAATAGCATCTCTACTCCTCTATGACCTAGGTCAGATGACTTTGAAATCCATGGAAATATTATCCATTTCCTTTCTATGACTGGATGTTGTCGTTACAAGCTAGAAGTTCTCTAGTGCTATGTCTTCACATGCTGATAGGTGGAATACCTAGAGATAAAATCCAAGCATCAGACATTTTATAATAGGCCACCAATACTGGCATCACATATCTCGATACATCTTGGAGATTCATGGATGGATTGTCCTTTGAGAAGCATGAGACTCTATCACTATCCCCTCTATCATATTTATAGGAACCCAGATACATCCACATAGATGTCGAACATCATCCCTATCCACAAAAAAAATGTTTAGGTGGTTTATCTATTTATATAATCTCATGGAGAACTAATCCTTCATGTCCTGAAATCTATCTTCTCTTCAACTTCTAAGAGAGGGAATAGGTTACTATCAAGGATGAGAGGTATGAATGATTGTGAATATCATGGAACTCTAGATTTAGCATAAAAAATAAGGCTATTAACTTCCATTCATCATTGGCATGCCATACATCATGCGGATGTGTTTTTTGACTCAATTTACATACAACCACATTGTAACACCCCGAGATTTTATGAAAAATATTCTTTTTAATTTTATTAATGTCTTGTGTTATACTCTACACCAAAAGGATCTTTCACAATACACTTCTCTGACCTGGCTTGAATTACACGCAATCACAACCTTCCTCGATAGCGTGTGTTGTACGCAACACCGAGTTTCGCTAAACAACGATATGCTATTAAGATATTATTAAAACTAGCCGTTATGAATAGTAATAACCACTTTTTGAAATTTAGTAAATTTTATTTTTCAAAATGGAATTCATTTTTGGATTCGTAATATCGAAATTAGCTTAGGGTGAAATTTTGGTACTTTTCGGATAACTTTCATATTCTGATGAATAGTGAAAATTACTAAATTATAATTAAAAACAACTTTTTTAATCGAAATAATTAATAGTGATAAATTATTAATTGAGTGGTTTTAATGTATATTTAGAATATATTTTTACAATTCAATACAATGTTGGTCATTGTATGTAATTTTACATTTAAACAAGACATAAACAAGTGTCAATCTTTTGATAGATATTGTTTCTTAAAAACACGCTATTTGTTTTAACAGCGGGATTTAATTATAAAATTAATTAATGCAACATATATGTTATGAATATGGTAAAATAGACTTCATTTTTGAATTTGGAATATGAAATATAGCTTAGGATGAAATTTTAGCATTGTTCTGAAAAACATCAATTTTTGATGAATAGTGAAACTACTAAGTGGTAGGTTAAAAAACTGAATTTTGCATAAAACTTAATTTTACCGCTTCTGTGAATGGAATTTCAAAAATCCGAGAGACACTGTTAATATCAAGGACTAAAATGTGGTTCAATGAGATGAAAATAATTTTTTGGTGAATAGTAACTTTTTACTTTTTTTACCGCGGTTAATAGTAAATAGGGTAACTAAGTGTAAATATGATATCACTATTACCCTAACACATGTCCTAATTCTATTGGACAAGTGGAATTCGACCAAAAAAAAACTTAGGAATAAAATATGACCATTTAGGCCCACTTACATTAGATTAGGACATTTATTATTAATTTATTTAAAGAAGGGTTAAAATAGTTAAAATCAAAGTTCAATAAGTAAATCATTTTTAATATGGGGTTATACATAAGATAAATTAGACTATAAATATTCATTAGAAAGATAAAAATATTTCCTACATGATGGTATTTTATTTGTAATTTTTTACATCAAATAATATAATTTATTTATGACACAAAGATGATGCAGTAATTATCTTATTAATGAAATATTGACATAATTGATAATATAAATACCAAAATAAATGTAATTTAAGACTTTTTATGAATTCCACTAATTTTCTAGGTTACTATGATATATTAATGTTGATTTAATAAACTTGGTTCGAACATATAATTCTGTTATGACTTTCACAAAAATCATATATCAAATAGTGTCAAAATTGACACAAAATAGTTTTTAAATCAAATATTATATTATTAATTGTTATTTTATTCCTAAAAATCTAAGGTTCGGCCAAATGACTTAGATAAGGATATATATATTAATAATAAACAATTTGGGGTTCGTTTGGCATGTTATAGTAAGTTTATTAACCATATAGTGAAAGAAAACAAAAAGACACGGTAAAAGTTAAATTATTTAACTTAGAGTTAAATCTAATTGATAAGGTTTAAAATAATATCCAAACATGTCTAAATTTAATTGGTTGATGAGATTACAACCCTATCTCATCTAATATTCGAATATGAGTCATTTTTGGAGGTTTTTTAGTGGGGTTAGATTTATTATAAATTAATATTTTTAAGAATTCCTAAGGTGCCCCTCTCCTCCCTTATAAAAGGACACCTCCTCCCCCTCCTCCTCACACCAATTTGAGCACTCAAGCTCGGCCAACCCCTGACAAAATCCCTTCTCCACTTCCCTAGCAACATCCTAGAGGTTCTGGTCTTCCTCAAAGACCAATTCTAGTGCCCTAAGAGGAGGTCTCAAAGAGGCACTTCAAAGAAGAGGTAATTACCGTTACCAATTCTTTCATCTTTATTTCTTCTTCCACTTCTTCTTCTTAGGTTGTTTCATTATGAAGTAATAAAATAAGTATCACTCATATACTGATATGTTATTATAAGTATGAAACAACCCTATTTCACCATCTATCCATCCTACGGAAAAAGAAAACACCGCGCGTGCGTACGTACGGAATACCGTCTCCACGCCGTGGTGTAATCTATTTTCCACCACCACCTTACATGGATGGGTATAATGGTGTAAAGAATAACTATACATAGTTATTACAACATAATATTGATTCTGATATATTGTATAATCCACTCCAATTCAATTCAATATTTATAGAAATGATATCATCGCTCGTGCGTACGTACGGACTACCGTCTCCACGACGCGATGAGATTCATTCTCCATGTTAACCATTTAAGAATGATTATAAAGTATATATAAGAAATAATAATGAAATATATGACATTATAAAGCTAATGGATTTATGTATATATATACATATGTATGTCATCTACTTACTTCCATTTCAAGACAATAAGGAAAGGAAAACAGCGTTCATGCGTACGTACGGACTACCGTCTCCATGAACGGTGTTTTTCATTTTATTTATCTACCTATTATTTATATATATATACTGAATATATATGATATACAAATCATATTTTATATTCTGGAAGTAAGTAAATCATGATATAAGTAATAATGATGTCAAGAACAACAAGTCAAAACACCTACGATAAATGAAACGATTTTACCCAAAACGCTTCTTTAACATGGAATTTACAAAAGAACGGGTAATATAATGTAATAAGTGAACCATATATGATATCATAACAATGAATATGATTCTGTAATAAGTCAATAACATGATTTAAATCATTATACAGGAGGTTCGGACACTTACAAAGCAAGTCGGACCTAAGGTAAGGGAAATATCACAATCTCATTTTTATCCGAGATTGTTTATTCGTAAGTATTTACTGGGGTGTATTTTATCATCCACATCCATGTTTCATCAATATGTAATATTATTTTCATCCACCTACAATTTTTTAAATCCATTTTTACCCTTCGGTGAGTTTTTAGTAAAGGATATGAAAGGAATCTTTTTTCGTTTTTCGTACGAGGTACTTTTTGACTTTTTCGACAAAAGTACGAAGAATGTTTTTTTTAACTTATACGGCACGAACGGATTTCTACTGTTTTATAAAGCCTTATTTTAATGAAGCTTCCTATAAAAGATTTCATGACTATTTTCAATAAAATCTCTTTCTTTTAAAATTGCATGATGTTTTGTGAAAAGAAATTGATTTTGAAGAAGAAAGGATATTTTCCTCAAGAATTCAATTCAAGTGTTTTATCAAAATTATTTTCCATCTAAGATAATAAAGGGTTCTGTTTCTATCCATATTTTTACATTGATTTGACTATGTTGAGATGGAATTATGTTTATGAATTCCTTTATCTTATATGAATTGATTTATGATGTCATGATGTTTCAAGAATCCCATTTTTGTTACATGTGTTATGCGATGATGTATGTTTTATGATTATGTGGCACACATAAGAAAGGATTCATTATAAGACGGGTGGGACCTATATCTCCCTCCAATGCATTGGGTAAAGATTTTATATCTCATGAGATAGACATGGCTGGAATGGTAGGTTATACCGGTTCAGTGAAACAGGACTGAAACGAGGGTTACTCGATTCAGAAAGGGACTTTGTCCACTAAGATAGTCTTGGCAATGAGTCATGACTAACAAGAAATGATTTTCCAAGATTATGTGTGCATGCCACAAAGTTTCAAGTTTCATGTTATGATTATGGTGATCTCATTTTCACTTCTATGATTTTTTCCATGTTAATATATTATGATCTCTTTTGCAGGTTATGATTTTCAAAAAGATATGATATGATTTTTATTTCTTTTGTATACCCTTACTGAGCATTTGAGCTCACCCTTTTATGTTTTCTTTTCCCCAGGATATAAAGAAAGGTTTTTGGTAAGAAAAAAAAAAGGGAAGATCTTTATGAAAGATATTGAAGATCTTTCACCAGGATTAGAAGATTACGTTCCGAGTTTCCAAAGACACTAAACTATTACGATCCTTGTGTGTGTGTTTTTGTTATGTACTAAGTATTCCGCAAAAGTAATGTAATGTCCATGTACGATAAGCTTCGGGTCTCTACAGTTGGTATCAGAGGCAAAGGAGGTAGGAATGTATCCGATCCTTGGGAACTCTCACATGTGAGCGTTGGACGAAGCATGGCTCTCCGCCCAAGGGCTTCATGAGGAAATGGCTGCCACTGGGGATGGTGGTGTGTCCCGCCCAGGGGGTGTAGCCGCCCATGGAGTGCCCTGATAGGTATCAATTGTAGTCCACTGGAAGTAATTCTGGACCGCTACAGTTGGTATCAGAGGAAAGGTTTAGTCAACCTTTGGAAACTAGGATGCGAAAACGTTAGTGAGATCCCTAGAGATATTTCTAAGGTATGTCTAGGGATGTCCCTATAGATAAGTATACGTATAGGATATAGTCCTAGAACTACAGTAACAATCTTAGAATTTAACCTAAGATGTTAGATATTGAGGGTTCTCCCCCTTTACTATGTTGTCTTCCCTAGCATGATTTCGTCTCTCACAAAATTCTTTTTGTGTTTTAGTTAATGGAGGGAACCAGAAGGAATTCGGTTAACATTGAATCCAATGGACAAATTGGTGACTATGAGCAACAAAATTGTGTAATGCCTAAAGATAAAGATATTGTGATTATGCCAAATCAGTCATCACGATATATGATTAACAAGGTGAAATTTAGTGGTATGCCTAATTCATCAAAGAAGAGGAAGATAAACTATTATGCATGTTCGCATGTTGAGGAGCATAAAGAAAGGAAGATTGAGATTTCTAAAGAAGGGAAGAAGAACCTTGAGGAATACCTCAAATGGAGGGACCGATGTTATCTGTGTGGAGAAAAGGGTCATAGGGTGACAGACTGTTATGGAGTTCAATGTCTTATTTGTGGAGAACATGGGCATTACCCAACTCAATGCCCTAACCTAAAAAGATACTTCTAAATCAAGGAAGGACTTATTCCAGGACAGTCATTGTTGTGGATGGACTGAAGTGTTTATGTATTGGTATTCAAGAATAATGTTGTTGAGGTACTTTTATGGTGTATTGGAATATTTATAATGTGGTATTCGAAGTGATTGAGATATTTTTGGAAATAAGATGATATGCGCATAATGAAGGGATAAAAAGATAATGAGATGTTTGATTGTATTCATGAGCTCATGATTTATATAAGGACTAAGTGATATCACGGTTTGAGTATATAGAATTTTGAGGATTTTGGTATGTGGAAAGTGTTAACTTTTAACTGCATTCATGTTTTCACAAGAGAATACATGATTAAGGCCTTTGAATGTTTGGAATGTAACCAACAAGACATATCTTATGATATATGGGGATCAACGATGGTATTAAATCTCTGGTAATCGTTTTCACTATATTATGAGAGTGGACTGCAGTATTATGGATAAGCCTAAAGATTAGAATGGATTATGTTGGACATAAGTTAGTATTGTTTAAGGATATAAGATTTTCGATATTATTGATGGGATGTTATAGTAAAATAGCATTAGAAAAAGGACAACCTGCAGGACGGGCGACAGCCCATCGCTTCGGACAAGGCTGTGGGAATCGAACCCACAACCGAAGTGCGACTGGCCTTTATCGCCTACCACTGGCCTACAGGAAGTCCCCGTTTAGTAGAAACTAGTTTTATTTTATTAAGCGGTATGATATATGAAGTATAAGTTCATTTTTGGAACCATATACGATTAATCTCACTATAAGATGGACTTATAACTTTTGCTAACCCTTTGTTTGAAATAGATGGAATGACCCATCCTTCTATCACATGATCTGCTAATGCTTCACGAATAACAAATTCCACTTCATTTCTTTATGATATGAAGTGGAAATTGTTCAAGGCATGAACAATAGTGCGACTGTACCAAAATAAAGTAAGTATTTATTCTAATTCAAATTTTCAACTTTAGGGAAAATGATCTTGAAAACCAAAAATGTTGTCCTAGTGATCTTATACCTGATGAATCAGATGGTACCATAGATCGTCACAAATTTATGGATTTGTGATTACTGGATTTTTCATAGCTATGTTCTCTACCACTCTCCATCAGAACATGATGGTTAGATTTCTCTTCCATATCCATATTTTCACCTATGTGGAAACCCAGTGATTAGTTTATTTGGGTAATCATTACATTTCATACTTTAGTTTTTAAGGACAAGTTTTGGTATTCCTTTTTACGATGTGGGTTTCTATTAAAGAAACTTTCGAATAGTAAACCATTTATAACCCCGACGAATTTCGAGGGCGAAATTCATTTTAAGGGGGGTAGAATGTAACACCCCGAGATTTTATGAAAAATATTCTTTTTAATTTTATTAATGTCTTGTGTTATACTCTACACCAAAACGATCTTTCACAATACACTTCTCTGACCTGGCTTGAATTACACGCAATCACAACCTTCCTCGATAGCGTGTGTTGTACGCAACACCGAGTTTCGCTAAACAACGATATGCTATTAAGATATTATTAAAACTAGCCGTTATGAATAGTAATAACCACTTTTTGAAATTTAGTAAATTTTATTTTTCAAAATGGAATTCATTTTTGGATTCGTAATATCGAAATTAGCTTAGGGTGAAATTTTGGTACTTTTCGGATAACTTTCATATTCTGATGAATAGTGAAAATTACTAAATTATAATTAAAAACAACTTTTTTAATCGAAATAATTAATAGTGATAAATTATTAATTGAGTGGTTTTAAAGTATATTTAGAATATATTTTTACAATTCAATACAATGTTGGTCATTGTATGTAATTTTACATTTAAACAAGACATAAACAAGTGTCAATCTTTTGATAGATATTGTTTCTTAAAAACACGCTATTTGTTTTAACAGCGGGATTTAATTATAAAATTAATTAATGCAACATATATGTTATGAATATGGTAAAATAGACTTCATTTTTGAATTTGGAATATGAAATATAGCTTTGGATGAAATTTTAGCATTGTTCTGAAAAACATCAATTTTTGATGAATAGTGAAACTACTAAGTGGTAGGTTAAAAAACTGAATTTTGCATAAAACTTAATTTTACCGCTTCTGTGAATGGAATTTCAAAAATCCGAGAGACACGGTTAATATCAAGGACTAAAATGTGGTTCAATGAGATGAAAATAATTTTTTGGTGAATAGTAACTTTTTACTTTTTTTACCGCGGTTAATAGTAAATAGGGTAACTAAGTGTAAATATGATATCACTATTACCCTAACACATGTCCTAATTCTATTGGACAAGTGGAATTCGACCAAAAACAAACTTAGGAATAAAATATGACCATTTAGGCCCACTTGGATTAGATTAGGACATTTATTATTAATTTATTTAAAGAAGGGTTAAAATAGTTAAAATCAAAGTTCAATAAGTAAATCATTTTTAATATGGGGTTATACATAAGATAAATTAGACTATAAATATTCATTAGAAAGATAAAAATATTTCCTACATGATGGTATTTTATTTGTAATTTTTTACATCAAATAATATAATTTATTTATGACACAAAGATGATGCAGTAATTATCTTATTAATGAAATATTGACATAATTGATAATATAAATACCAAAATAAATGTAATTTAAGACTTTTTATGAATTCCACTAATTTTCTAGGTTACTATGATATATTAATGTTGATTTAATAAACTTGGTTCGAACATATAATTCTGTTATGACTTTCACAAAAATCATATATCAAATAGTGTCAAAATTGACACAAAATAGTTTTTAAATCAAATATTATATTATTAATTGTTATTTTATTCCTAAAAATCTAAGGTTCGGCCAAATGACTTATATAAGGATATATATATTAATAATAAACAATTTGGGGTTCGTTTGGCATGTTATAGTAAGTTTATTAACCATATAGTGAAAGAAAACAAAAAGACACGGTAAAAGTTAAATTATTTAACTTAGAGTTAAATCAAACTGATAAGGTTTAAAATAATATCCAAACATGTCTAAATTTAATTGGTTGATGAGCTTACAACCCTATCTCATCTAATCTTCGAATATGAGTCATTTTTGGAGGTTTTTAAGTGGGGTTAGATTTATTATAAATTAATATTTTTAAGAATTCCTAAGGTGCCCCTCTCCTCCCTTATAAAAGGACACCTCCTCCCCCTCCTCCTCACACCAATTTGAGCACTCAAGCTCGGCCAACCCCTGACAAAATCCCTTCTCCACTTCCCTAGCAACATCCTAGAGGTTCTGGTCTTCCTCAAAGACCAATTCTAGTGCCCTAAGAGGAGGTCTCAAAGAGCCACTTCAAAGAAGAGGTAATTACCGTTACCAATTCTTTCATCTTTATTTCTTCTTCCACTTCTTCTTCTTAGGTTGTTTCATTATGAAGTAATAAAATAAGTATCACTCATATACTGATATGTTATTATAATTATGAAACAACCCTATTTCACCATCTATCCATCCTACGGAAAAAGAAAACACCGCGCGTGCGTACGTACGGAATACCGTCTCCACGCCGTGGTGTAATCTATTTTCCACCACCACCTTACATGGATGGGTATAATGGTGTAAAGAATAACTATACATAGTTATTAAAACATAATATTGATTCTGATATATTGTATAATCCACTCCAATTCAATTCAATATTTATAGAAATGATATCATCGCTCGTGCGTACGTACGGACTACCGTCTCCACGACGCGATGAGATTCATTCTCCATGTTAACCATTTAAGAATGATTATAAAGTATATATAAGAAATAATAATGAAATATATGACATTATAAAGCTACTGTATTTATGTATATATATACATATGTATGTCATCTACTTACTTCCATTTCAAGACAATAAGGAAAGGAAAACAGCGTTCATGCGTACGTACGGACTACCGTCTCCATGAACGGTGTTTTTCATTTTATTTATCTACCTATTATTTATATATATATACTGAATATATATGATATACAAATCATATTTTATATTCTTGAAGTAAGTAAATCATGATATAAGTAATAATGATGTCAAGAACAACAAGTCAAAACACCTACGATACATGAAACGATTTTACCCAAAACGCTTCTTTAACATGGAATTTACAAAAGAACGGGTAATATAATGTAATAAGTGAACCATATATGATATCATAACAATGAATATGATTCTGTAATAAGTCAATAACATGATTTAAATCATTATACAGGAGGTTCGGACACTTACAAAGCAAGTCGGACCTAAGGTAAGGGAAATATCACAATCTCATTTTTATCCGAGATTGTTTATTCGTAAGTATTTACTGGGGTGTATTTTATCATCCACATCCATGTTTCATCAATATGTAATATTATTTTCATCCACCTACAATTTTTTAAATCCATTTTTACCCTTCGGTGAGTTTTTAGTAAAGGATATGAAAGGAATCTTTTTTCGTTTTTCGTACGAGGTACTTTTTGACTTTTTCGACAAAACTACGAAGAATGTTTTTTTTAACTTATACGGCACGAACGGATTTCTACTATTTTATAAAACCTTATTTTAATGAAGCTTCCTATAAAAGATTTCATGACTATTTTCAATAAAATCTCTTTCTTTTAAAATTGCATGATGTTTTGTGAAAAGAAATTGATTTTGAAGAAGAAAGGATATTTTCCTCAAGAATTCAATTCAAGTGTTTTATCAAAATTATTTTCCATCTAAGATAATAAAGGGTTCTGTTTCTATCCATATTTTTACATTGATTTGACTATGTTGAGATGGAATTATGTTTATGAATTCCTTTATCTTATATGAATTGATTTATGATGTCATGATGTTTCAAGAATCCCATTTTTGTTACATGTGTTATGCGATGATGTATGTTTTATGATTATGTGGCACACATAAGAAAGGATTCATTATAAGATGGGTGGGACATATATCTCCCTCCAATGCATTGGGTAAAGATTTTATATCTCATGAGATAGACATGGCTGGAATGGTAGGTTATACCGGTTCAGTGAAACAGGACTGAAACGAGGGTTACTCGATTCAGAAAGGGACTTTGTCCACTAAGATAGTCTTGGCAATGAGTCATGACTAACAAGAAATGATTTTCCAAGATTATGTGTGCATGCCACAAAGTTTCAAGTTTCATGTTATGATTATGGTGATCTCATTTTCACTTCTATGATTTTTTCCATGTTAATATATTATGATCTCTTTTGCAGGTTATGATTTTCAAAAAGATATGATATGATTTTTATTTCTTTTGTATACCCTTACTGAGCATTTGAGCTCACCCTTTTATGTTTTCTTTTCCCCAGGATATAAAGAAAGGTTTTAGGTAAGAAAAAAAAAGGGAAGATCTTTATGGGAGATATTGAAGATCTTTCACCAGGATTAGAAGATTACGTTCCGAGTTTCCAAAGACACTAAACTATTACGATCCTTGTGTGTGTGTTTTTGTTATGTACTAAGTATTCCGCAAAAGTAATGTAAATTCTATGTACGTCAGGATACGGGTCTCTACACACATGGCCTACCAGGAATATAAATAGTCTCAAAATCAATTGATTTTATATATTCAACCCATCACTGAATGCTAATGATCATGTCACCCTATAATAATATATATTTGACTCTATCCGGGTCAAAGTACACCAAAAAGTGCTCACCCAATAGATAATGTATCTAGAAACACAAGGCATGGAAATCTACTACTGGCTCAATGTCATGTGTTAGGTAATTTCTCTTATTATGCCACAAATTCTACGATCCATACACAATGATTTTTTCCTACTGTATGAGAACTTCTCCTCGTCTAATGATTGATTCATAATTGAAGATTGTATAAGCTATTCCTAGCTCTAGATGATTTAGACTAGGAGCCAAAACAAGGCTCCCATTCAACTCATGAATAGCTCTATCACATGCTTCTGACCCTATGAACCAGAACCACTTCTTTTTCAGATGATTAATAGGAGAAGTAAGACATGATATGTCTTGTATGAAACACCTATAATTCCTAACAAACCCCTAGAATCCCATTACATCAAATATGTTCTTGGGATGTTCCTATAAAAATACAACAAAACCCTTTTTGGGTCAATAGATACGCCTGATTTTAAGATAATATGAACCAACAAGTGAACTTTCTTGATCCTGAAGTGAAAATTAGCATGCTTGGTGTAAATTTGATGCTCTCTCCATGTACTAATAATTATCTCAACATGTTTGTAATGGTTGCTACAACTATGATAACACAGAAAGATGACATCCACAAAGACCATGAAAAAATAATCTGTATATGGGTGGGACACCCTATTCATCAGAGACGAGAAAATATCAGGAGAATTCGTAACTCCTAAGAATCATAACATTGTTATGATATGGAGTATACCTGCAAAAAAAGCAATTTTAGGTATGTCAGATGGTCTAACTCACACATGATGAATACTTTATATCAGTTAGCTCTAATAGAAGACCATTTCTCCTCAAAACTAGTCAAAGAGATCAATTTTTCGATGATGTGGATATCAATTTTTGATTGTAAGCTACTTTAACTTTCTGTAATCCACACATTGTTTAAATGATCCATCTTTCTTCTTATAGAAAAGCACGAGGGAACCCCATGATGATTTATTGGGCCATAAAAAACCAATGGACTATAAATCGTCTAACTACCACTTGAGCTCTTGAAGCTCAGTATGTGTCATCCTATATGGAGGAATGGACATTGGAGCTGCTCCATGAACAATATTGATTGTAAAATCTACCTGTCTATTAAGAGGTAATCTAGATAAATAGTCAATAAAGTCATCCCTGGAATGATCCACTAGTAGAGGGAATTAAAATTTTAATAATCCCATATATTCCATGAAGAGATACACAATCTAGGTTGTCAAACCACCTATCCTATGATGCTCTAGTCTAGCTCTTTGGGGTTGTACATCCCAGCCACCCTTATGTAGATAACTGTTTCCCTATGTTGATGTAAAAGATACCATACAACGATTATAGTCTACAAAAACATGATAGTGAACCAAAAAGTCCATCCTGAGTATGAAATCGATGCCTGTCATTTTAAAAACAAAGAGGTTCCATAAGAAACGGTTACTGCCTTACTTGCGGGGGGGCACTCCCAATATTGGTGTATTCCCTCTATTCGTACCCATAACAGTGTATGTAGGGTCATTACACCATAGTAATATTATATATCAAGTATTAGAACTTCGATGATAGATATAGAGTTAAAAGAATTTGAAAAACCTGTATTATATAAAGCATATGCTACTAGAATAGTACCACATATTGTATATGGTCTCGAAGTCGGTACCTCAAGTATCAGTTATAGTTAATTCCATAGGTATTATCCACGGACGTATTCAATAGATTGACTCCAATGATCATAACTTCTTTGTTTCCACTACTGGTGATCAAGGGTTTACCCACCATTCCCACGATGCCCTTTATAGCCAGTACTATCAGCATTATTCCAAATCCTCACCTCATGTAGAATAAAAGAAACATATCATAAATTTTTAGATGGTGATGATCCCTTACCACTCAAAGATGATGGAAAACTCTTACAGAAACACTTATGATTCCCTAAATGGCAGCAAGCCTGACACTCTAGTGGGACTCTATCACCCAGAGGATTTGAATTCTCCTATCATCCACAATGTTGACACACATTAGAGCTGTATAAAAGGAAACTCTTGTTGTAGAATTACAAATAGTAAACCTAAAGGGAAAACTGCATGTCTCCTTAAGATCTATTGTCCTAAAAGGAAACTAATATATTAAACACATTATTATTTTCATACATTAGGTTATGCTCACTATTAATAGCCTTATGGATTATCTAAAAAATAAATTAGATAGGAAAAATAAATTGACCTATGTATGGATGGAATACTAGATACCATCATAGAAAGTTCTATCATGGAAAATCTCATCACCATCTAGAAGAAGTTATAATCATTGTAACTCTATGAAACATAATTTGTATTCTATAATTGACATAGAAATTTTCTCAAGATTCAGGACCTCTTTTGGTCTGTCATCTCTCAGTGTCTGAGAAAAGAACTGATAATATAAGGTAGTTTGGAAATCAACCCATAACATTACTGGATGGAAACAGTCATGGGTAATCACATCCCACCAATGCTTGCCAGAATCTAGAAGCATGTATGTGGAATGGTTGACCCTCTACTTTAGAGGCATCTCCCAAAGGTCAATAATAGATAAGATGGACTCTTGCCAATAATTATTGTATTCCAAATATGCATCACCTAATAATGTAGGGGGATAATGTTGTTGTAACTCCCAAGCTAGATTAGCCATTATAGGTGCATGTCATGGAGCTTCATTGTTTTTCCTCTAAGGCGACATGAGTTCACATTTTGGAAAAAATATATAATGGTCTGACAAGTGAACACCATTTTTCTCTTATCAATGAAACATTCATGTCGCCATCCTAGTTTCATCCAGATCATTGTCGTTATCTTTTATGGGGGAATTGAATTAAACCTGTAGTGATGAGTAAGTTTATCTCTTATGTATTGTGAAGAAGGATCCATAGTCAAATGGTCCCAGCGGGCAATTTGATGGGGTCAAGTATTTTTGAATTTGGTCCTCTTGGGATATAACTTCCTTGGATGGTCACCAATGGGTATAGTCATGGAGCCAGGAACACCCAACAAACCAGGTAACCATGATTCGTGTACATGCATTCTAATGGAAGGCGCTTGTTGGATAATAATTTTACCAATGACACTAAAGAACTCCATCGGTCGAGAAAATGGGTGGTTGGGCTCATCACACCCTCTCTTTGGGGAGTTATTTCATCTTCTGGGACTCTCTTATAGATTTAATTCAGGTTCATATGTTTTTAAATCCTTACTTCATTCTCAAAGAGTGTGTCCATGGGATTCCCATATATTTATTGGATCATCATAGGCATACTTGGATTTGACGCTACAATGGTGATGCTGACTTAAGCCATTCAATAAGGTGTACTAGAGTTTATCATCATCCAGGTGGATGGAAAGTGACTTGGTGTTGAGATTGGACCCAAAATATGGGATTCCTACATATCCTTGGGAAGGGAATTAGATCCCATGTAGTTCATGATTTGATGGGGAATTTCTATGGAAGCTTCCCATTTGACATATCATGATATGGTGAACACTTTTTCAAGGGAACCCCCTTTTAAGATTGGGCCTTCCAGAAGATGTCCTATATTTCTAGTTTTGATTAGGATTCATGGGTTCCATATATCATATTTGGATTGAGGCATACACATGAGATCATCCCATTTTAGGCAACATGGTTGCATGAACCCTTTGGGAATGGAACCCTTTTGAGCTAGGGCCTTCAAGAAGGAATCCTATGAATCTTACTCTGACCTGGAATCAAAGTTCTTGTAGTTTATATTTGACTTGGTTGTTTGGATGTTGTAATCATCACCAAAATCTATACCTATGTGATTCATACTCAGCTTATGAAATAAGAGGATATGGGAGATCCAACCAACCACATACCTCTTTTCTTACTAATGGAATATGTAAGGCCTATGGCAAAGTAGGTTGGGGTGATTATGGAAGAGGGCATGATGAAATTAACCATTCAATGTGGGATGATATTGGAGGTCATATGACTCGGACCTCAGATGGTTAGGGACATAACCCTATGGGAGATTCCTCTAATGCATTCTGGGAAAGGGTAGGAATGTCACCTCTCATAAAAAGGAGTAGTGAACATGATTCCTTCGACTGATAATTGTTCCTCGTTGAATGAAAATAAAAGTGACCCCCCTTAATCCCTAGAATGGGGAGGTTAACTTCAGCATCTGAATGTTGGACTATAGGTTTCCATGGAATTGTAGACATAAAGGCATCCCTTGACTCTGAACTATTGTGGTGATAGACTTTGTGACTCCAATTACTATGGCTATGTAGACTCAAAGGGGCGTGCGGATGCACCTGATGATCTAATAATACAGGTCCAGTGGCTTTGGGGGAGGCTTTGTCCTCATGCTAGGGGACTGGTTCATGGAGGGGCTATAGAGGACTGGATGGTAATGGAGGGGTGAGAATATCACTACATGTATGAAAACCCAAATACACCCTATTCCACATTCTATTTTCTTATGCAGGATTTGGGGAGTAATGCATACCATAGTGGTATAAATGTAATTGGGTCGCCCACATACTGAAGTAGTACACAGGCATGGGAATGGACCACCACGCAACATAGTGGTACACGGTCTTAGATGCGGTCTACCACACTTCTTTGGGTTCCATCGGCATAGCGATGCAGTGTGTGGAGTTGTGATAATTTTTCATTGCGATACGCTATGAGGAACACCATATCGAAGGAGGGTCCGGAAGACTATCATTATCGGCGTGTTCATCTGCAAGGAATATGTGATTCATAATGTCAACAATTAGGTTCATGGTTCTCACATTATTATTATTTTCCTTCATTTTATATTACGTAGTTGGTTATACGTATGGAAACACATATTTCAATTTGGAATTTGCCGATGATTCGAGACCGAAGTCGAGATCCTCTATAAATTCTTTATTCCAACTTATTGGGTATCCTCATTTCATTCATCACACATCCATTATTCTTCCCCCTATGAAACATTTATAGAGTAATAGAGAAATCATATCCATGGGCACCTAGCCCCATGTGCATAATCACAAGAATAGATACCTCGATTCGCATAAGACTCTGTAAACCAGGGTTTGTGGAGGCTTTAGTTTGTGAGCCATGGATCTCAGAACCCTTCCAATTTTCTTCATCTATGAATTACTGAGTTTTTTATATGGTATTCAGATGTCCTTCGCGCACTTTATTCCCCCTATTATTCTATTTTTAACCTCCTAGGATCTTTTTCCATCACTCTATGAGCCATCGTCTTGTAGGTCATTTCTTGTACTGGTGGTTCAAAGTTCATACAGTCCCCTAAATTTTCTTAGTGATGGTATGTGTGTCACTTTAAACTATTTGATAAATTCAATTCCTTCAGGTTTATTCCAAATGTTTCTACTCCATTTGAGTCCATTCACTTTACTAGACTATTTAGGAATTCTTGCGTACTTATACAAATGGATTTTGGGTCTATTTGCTTCCCTTTGTAATGTTTTTAGGACCCTAAAAATGCCCCAATAGTTATGGGGTACATTCGGAATGAAGAGGAGACTATTATGGTGTAGAAGAGGTCTTTAAATGAAATTTTTTTCAAAAAAAATAGATAGGTTTTGTGGGAGGGGACCACAAATATATATAGGGCCCCATGTATTTTTTATTTACCATTTCTCACAGCGAAAATTTCTCCTGACTCACCCTCGGCTTTCATTGCTTTCATGTACCCCATCTTCTTTAAAATATTTATTTTCAAGACACATTGTTTGTGATGAGAACAAAAATATATACAATTTCTTATGTCTGGAAATAGATTTTGGGTTTCACAAAATATGTTTTGGAATTTAAAACTAAAATGTAGACCTCCGCGTAGGATAACACTACAAGATTTGTGTGTCACTCACAATAAACATGAGAAAGATAACTGAACATTAAAATATTAATGATTGAACATAAAATTTTAATCATTAACATTGAATATAGACATAGAGATTCCTTAGTTCATTGTTTCTTCAATTTTCAAACTCTTATGTTTGTTGGACAATACTCCATGGGCCAGCACCTCACAGAACTCTTGCATATCATGATTTTACACAGTATAAAACTACCGAATACCAGAGCAGTATCTATGGATTATATCTGCTTATCATTTAGCATGCAGATACTTATTCCATGTATTATGTAGTATGCATGAAATGACTACCGCATACCATTTTCAGGAGAAATATGTAGAGACCTCATTCAGACACTCTTTTAAGTCATTTATCCTTTTTTGGTGCCTTTCATCCAACAATCTATATTGGGATATCATTTTTTGGGCATTTGGATCTCTTTTTGTATGTAGATATGGCTCTTTCACAGACATCTACTAACATCCCTTCTCCTTCTATGGCTATTTCCTCCCTCATTCTTCTACTGATTAAATATCGAAGAATATTGTGGCTTTGAATTTCGACAATATTCTTATCATTCCATTACATCTGTCTCTGAAATATATGCATATGGTGAGTTAATGGGAATACCCAATATTACATAGGCTTCCATCTTATGGGTTTGTTATATTTTCTGATATGATGATCCTAGTGACAAATACAGTCGATCAGCCTATTTCCTTGATAATTAACACCTCTATCCTCAATGCCTTGAATTATTATAAGGGGTGGTACCTTGGGAGAGAAACCTCATCTGGGTCCTTGATGATATATTCACCTCAAATATTAGAGGGGTTGTAGTGGAATCAAAATAAGATGGACCAAAACTAATAGCAAATTGTGTGGAATGCTACCACGAATGACCAGCATGGCTGCTCATCATGGTTAGATCTTCACTCGGGAATCTCGTTTGGTATAGATTTGGCCTGCCATTTTGGGTTTTCTAGATTTGCAAAGAATTTAAAACCGAGCTATAGATAGTGAGACTATATGAGGATGTTTGGGAATCTTAGACAAACTCACCATCCCACTGCCTTTATTTCACATATCCTAAGAAATTGGAGCCCAGACACCCATACCTTCTATTTAACCCACAGGGAGGTCAACATCAGTCATTGGGACATACAGTTAATATCCAGACTCCATATTGTTGTGGATATTTATGTTGAATTCCTACCTCCTTCCAATTTTTGGGATGATGAAGAAATAATCCATCCTTTGGCCCAGAAACTCATTATTCTGGAAAATGAACTTTTGAAGAAAATAGATCCTTTTCCGAAACAAAACGTTCCTATTGATGCATGGATTGGAGCCTTTTTAAGCATACTGGTCTAGAGGCTGATCCATTGATACTCTAGTAATATCCTACAAAAACAACCCGGAGGCGATCATGTACTTATTGTCCCACCCTGGAGGAGTGGAAATTTCATGAGTGGGGATGGGGCCTATCCCTAAAGTCGTCCGATTATTTTGACAGGTGCCCATCTTTGCCGTGTTTCTGAGTTGGTGTCTCTCACAAGTACAATAATCTAGTGGTGTGAGATCCTAACCCTTCACTATGGCTACACAGTTGTCCATTATAAGATTCATCAATTTAGTTATCCCAGTGATTGCCAAGATTTATCACCTACGGGGTCAGATCAGTGAAGGGGGGAAACCATTACGGATGATTAGCAACATCCAAAAAAATTGGGACTTGATATTATCCAACATAAGAGGTTATAAAATTATCAATTCCTTATCAGTTCTACATTACACCCTCTGATTGTATCTTCAGAGTACCATTTGGGTTATGCTGGAGGCTTGGGCTTCGCAAGATAAGTGAGAGCAAAGAGAATATAATGAGCAATAAATAATAGCTTATCTCAACATTTACGAATGCCTCTCTAACAATAATTATGATTCCCCTACCACTACTATTACGAATAATTAATATAACTAATTTTTCAATTGAGGATACATATCTTTTCAGATAGAAGGCATCATGCTTTCCTGTATTGGAGGGGAGCTTAGTTATGAGGGATATACACCCTTTAGATTTAGTCATCAATTTAATTGTGTCCATATGTTGTGTCATCCCACCCCCAACAGTGCCCATCAATAGAATAATATAATTATATCCCATAAACAATGGATGATGATCAGTAAGGAAGACACCCAATGCCATGCCAGGATTCATGATTCTGGAGATTTCGTACCCTTATTTACCAAAATCTATGTTGTGATATAGGTTAAATCATATCTTGATGTCCAATAAGCTGGTCGAGTTCCTTTCTAGACAACATCCAAGGCATCTTTGGAAAAGTAAAACGAGAATCAAAATAGATTTTTTGAAAAATCATGGCTAGGAGAAGTCCTTTGAATGCATCATGGCTCCCCCAGAGGAAAATTCTGAAAGACATGGTCGTGAGCTCAGGGGAGTTCGAGTGAGCTGCTGAAGCTATTGTTGACAGTCCACCATTCATTCCCTTGAGGCTGATTTCCTAGTGGACTAGTAGAAATGGGATGTTTTGAATGTATATCCCTCTAGAAGAGACAGGTTCCCTTGTGCATTATGGAAGCTCCCCCAATCTGGGGAATTTTCTCATATTGGAATAGGATATGTGTCAGCACCCGCTGATTTATCCTTTGATAAAGACTCCCTGAAGGTTGGTCATTACCTTGGTGACCACGAGACCCTCTTCAATTCCCGAGGTGGTATTTGCAATTACTCACTTTGAGTACCTACCATGTTCTTACCAGATACTGATGATGAGGACAACGACATCGCTTTCTCTCCTATTACTAATACTGGGAAAAAAGATTCTGACTTGCTCCAAAGGTCTCGTAAGTGTTCATCTCCTTGAGTTCCTGTGTCTGTAGGGACACCCAAAAAACTTTTTCTTTATTAAAACCCACTCTACTCTCTGACACCATCCTTCAAGAACTAGTCATCCCAGTCAAGGATATATTTTGGGATGACTGCAGGTGCTGGGATGAAATGAGGGATATTGCTTCAGATAAAGATATATAGAGGCTTCTTTATGGAGGATGATTCGAACTTCTGGGTTTTAGGGGATCGATTGATCCTACGGGAATTTTGGCCAAAGAAGATCTCGGTGAGGTGGCTCCCTAATTGAATGATATGTAAATGTGTTTCCACATCCCCACTAACATGCATTACTAGTCTGATTGTATGTAAATGATATAATTACTCCTAAATTTGAAGGGAGAGGAAATGTTATCTATATTCCCTGTCTTTAAATTATTTTTTTGGGAGATGCTAAAGATTGCCCCCCCTTTCTCTTGAGCCTCCAGGGTTTCATGAAATTATTATTTCCCCAATTTATTCCCCTGTAGGCACCACAGCTAGCGAGTGTGCACTACCGATGGTAAGTGGTGATGTAGAAGGATCCCCTGAACCCCAACAACTCATTGTAGTGGAATTCTCATACCCCTCTTGGGAATTCACTATCCAACTCCTCTAGGTGATCTTATTTATGATCTATCTCTGCGAAATTCAAAGAAGTGAAAACATGCCTCCCATCTGTAAAAACCCATAAGGAGGATAATCACAAGTAATCATCTATTCACCTGGTGGTTTAATAGAGTATACTTATCTTTTTAATCACTGGTGCATGTTTTTATTTTGACGTAGGGGCTATCAGTAACCAAATGGAAGTTGTGAAAGAATCTACTACTCTCACCCGCTTTATGGAAGAGGAAGGGTCGCCCATATTTTTAATTGACCGAAGTAGGGGATCAAGGACAGCTGAAGAAACCAAGGGTAATATAAACCCTTTATATGTTCATGCTCCTGCTCGATCTATCCCTTCCAAAACAGTGGAAGAACATCCTAATCTTGAGGTCTCGGTTGACCATGTTGATCCAGCTCTCATGCAGTGAGAATGGGTGACCATTATGGTACGGTCCGAATTCAGTGGTTGGCCCCAATAACTATTAGATTTCGGAGGGGCTATAAATTGTGAGAAACCAATCAATCCTGATTTACTAGAATCTAACCCTATGGAAGGATCCCTTTCAAATATTGTTACTATACCTACCTATGTTGTCTCTGCAGAAGTCACAATCACCTATGAGTCTGATGTCCAGACCCTTAAAAATTTGGAGCGGGCCATTATAATTTTTTTTCCAATTTCTAGAGATGTTGTGTTTTCTGACCCCCGGATCTCGAGTCTAGTACACTTCTCCATAATTACTATCAAAATATTACTTATATTAACTAGCACCATTTTTGTGTCTTCATTGGGGATTAAGGTTTCAGGTGAGTACAGTCCTATGTCATCAGTATTCCTGAGTGGCCAAAGATTAATATTGATGATTAGAGATTTTTCGGCACATGTTCTAGGAATCTATATTGTTGGGGAGGTGGGAGGTACGGAATCTCTCTCCCCCTATTCTTAAAATTTCATCCACAATCAATATCAACAGTGATGGACCCCAACTCTATCCTCTTTCAAAACTACTGTAGGCGTGGTCGTTACGGGGTCGAGTCATGCTTTTTCCACTGAAACGAGTCCATCTCATGTGAGGATCATTCATGGCTATATTTCATCTTCATGGAGTGACTTAGAGACAAATCAAGATGGCACGGACAATCTTCATCCCATCTGACAAAATGCATGGTGGAACATTTGGAGATTAATTTCTGAGACCCCATTTGCTGAGATGCCAGCAATGGTGAAAAAATTATTCTGAAATTTTGTGGTCTGGGGTTTTGGTGGATTTTACAATCATGGAATCCATGACAGAGCGAGGTAGGTGGTCATTTCATGGGATGAAAATGGTATACTTGAGTCTCAAATTTCTGTTGAAGAATTAATGGTTCATATTACTTCTATGATGAAAATTATTATTTATGAAGTTATCAATCATTTCGGAGAGGTTTTGAGGATGCAAAATGAACTCATTAATCATGTTTCCTTGGAGGAACAACTATACCATGAAGTAGAGAAAAATTGAAAGAAATAGGAGCAGCTTAAACAGGAGTGAGCTTAGGCCGCAGTCGCCATTGAGAAGGGGGAATGGAAATAGAAAGAAGGATGAAGGACCGTACTCAATCCTATGAGGGACATGGTGGCAATGTGGGGATGAGTGGAGCCTGAGAATATGAATTTATTAAATAATTTCCATGACATAGAGTAGTTTCATGAAATGTTGATTCAACATTTCGACTCCGATGAACATACACTATAATTATCATGTCCCGCTTGTGAGAAGATGCTCCATACTGAGGATGTTACTCTATTCCTTTATTGAACTCAATAAAACTCATTTTCATTCAAATGATTCTTCTTTACCTTTTCATTTCTTGTCAATTGATCATAATCAATCATATAAAAATCATTCGGATCATAAATTTATTTTAAACTAGGATTCGAAAATAGTAATGTGAAATGATCAAATAGAGATCTAATTTTTTCCTGAGCCAGGGGAATCAGTGAGCGCAATTCAACAATTTGTGAGGTTTTGTGGAAAATGTCATGAATTTTTTTGTATTTTTATTTACCAACCTAATTTTTTCCTAAGCCTATTTTACCCATTCTTATCACGTATAACATGACTTTTTCCATGGCCACCCTTTGCAGTTTTTCGATGCAGCAAGATTTAAAAATCTTTTTATAGCTCAAAATTGTTTTCTAAGCCATGAACAATATAGGTTTAATGAAATGATACTAGACTTTTATAATGTTGTTCCCTTCCATGGTTCTCACTATAATGAGTATTGCATATTTTTTAAGGCGTCTTACAATCCTGGAAATCAGTGTTAATTCGGATGTTCTAGGTCAAACATGTTTGACCAAACATGACAGGGCCATTGCCTAATTTTGGATTCATCAGTTGGGAATTTCATAATAATATTCAAACATTAATGATGGATTTTTTGACCATATATTTGTGATTTTTGGACATGTATGAGGCTCAAGAGCTGTTATAGGCGCACGATGGTAGGACATGACTCTCTTGAGGGGGGATTTGCCTTTGGTTAACAACTATTTTGTAGGTTCCATATGCAGTGACACCAGTGCATGATGTTCATAGTCAAAAAAAGGTTTCTATGGGATACTAGCCTTCCATATCAGATGGCCTGGGAGTATTTTCAACATTTTTAATTTGTTTTGATGTTGGGGGCCACAGTGGGTGGCCATTCTGTGTGATGATTTCTTAATGAATTAGTGAAATTCATATCACCTTATAAAGGGAAACCGCTACCACACTATTCTTACTATCATAAGGGAGAACTAGTGAATGGTTAGTTCAATTAGAAATCTTTTTCATATCTGGTAATTGAAAAGGGGTTCACATAGAAGCTGTTATCCAGGGGATTTTCCAAATATGTGGGGGTGAGATAGGACATGAATGTTTTATGAGTGTATGAAAACTAGAAAGGACTCTCCAATGGATGAATATTTCTTTGATTGATGGTCATATTTAAGGAATCATATGTAGATCCATCGATGCATTATTTAAATAATGAATAAAAGGTGTATGCAAGACATTGGCCTTCTATCTCTGATTTCTATAATGGATTATGGAGACTCATACCTTTTTGAAAACGAAAAAAGTCCTCTGACAATGGGTGTGCCTGATCATGAAAGGGGACATTTATTTTAACTGAACATATTCGTGAAAACTAGAAATTAGGGGGGGGGGTTTCTATTATATTTCGATCAACATCATGCATATGGATGGGTTAACATAAATTTACAGAATCCTTAACAGACACCAGAGGTAAATCTGGGAAGCATGTTTTGATATTTCCAGGGAATTGTTATCAACAAAAATGTGAATTATGAATTTGAGGTACCATGAATATGGAGGGACTTCATGAGGCATGGAAGCCATTGGGCGTACCGTGGTAGGGGAGTAATATCATGGGGAAAATTTTCCTTTGATTGAATGTTGTCTTGTAGGCATCATATATAGAGCCACCAGGCCAAATTGTGCATAGTCAAAAAAAGGTTTCCATATGAAACTTACTGTCCATCTATGATGGACATGGAATATTATGGGGATTCAAGATCACTCAGAGAATGGAGTTTTAGGTATTGCAAGAGTGTATCCAGAAACATTATAGCCATTCAGCATGTGATTTAATCATTGAATCTTGTCAGGTTCACAAGGCTTAATACACTGAGAGGGTGGGGGTGAATCAGTGTATGAATAATTTTAAATTTAAGCCCATTATGATCTTGTTTCGTAGGTAAGAAAAAAAATCTTCTCCCTTTTACCATTGCACAGTATAAACATAATTTAAAGCATGCATAGGACATAAGAATTTTTAATTGGTTCACCCTCACTGGACTACGTCCAAGGAGCATACATAGGCAATGTGCCAATGTACCGAATCAACTATAAGAACATTTTTGTTTACAAGGTTCATGATAGATCACTTCTATTCTCATGCTCACTGCCTTTACAATGTTTAGGGTCAGCCCTCTGCTTTCCCAAAGGTCACTCCCCGTTTCTCTCTCTATGGCTCACTGTCGGTGGAGAGGATCACCATCTTCGTTTTCCTTTGCTCACTGCTCTTGAAAGGATATACACACATTTTTTTGTTGGGACCACTTTGTGTATACGGTTGTATTTGTTGTCAATAGTTGTCAATGAAGATCAAAATGAAGGAGATCAAGAATTACTCCAATGAAATGGAAGAATGTAAATTCAGATGATTTTTGTACGGGTCATAAGTTCAAAGAACATGTGTCAAAGGTGACACATTGTTTACAACAGTGACGAATGGTGAGGCATAATCCATTTGTGGATGAAGAAGAATACATGAAGGTTGATGAAGACCATGCAATTCTCCATGTTTGCATGAGAACCATTCAAGAGACTTCTTGAAGAATAGAATCGAATGATTTGCATGAAGTAGTGGAATGTCGGTTTAAGAAGAAGACAGTGTGTAAGAGATTGGAATTCTGAGATGGCCATGCACATCACATTGTCTCAAAATATGATGATGCTAAATATGTTCTTTCAAAGTATATATATCACAATAGTGGAGATTGTGATGAAATCATAAGAGTTGTTGAAGAAGCCAAATCACAGAATAGAATTATTTTTTTGAAGTGTTGTGATTGTTGACAATGGAATCAATGACATACAACATTGTTGAAAAAGGGGCTTTCATGGTGGTATGTTCAGTTCGAGGGCTATGGTTAAAGATCCATGTTTGATTCAAGAACATCGACAAAGGAATGGATGATCTGGAGGTGGTACAAAAAGAATAGATACAAGGTGGCACTGTTTCCCAGTTTTTGACAAATATTTGGGCCTCAAAATCGAAAAATGAATACATAGAGTGTCTACTAAAGGATGTTCGCACAAAGAGGAAGTGGTGCGCGGAAAATAAGGGGTGTGCGTGAAGTACTTGTGCTGGGCGTGAAAAACATCATGGCGTGCAAAATAGTGGAGCAATGTTTTTCACGCAAACAGTGTTTCAGAATTAGGATGTTGAAAAACGGTAAAGGCATGGTCTGTGCGAAAAACCCAAGCTGTGCGTATAAAAATGGGAATGTGCGCAGAAAAATGTTGTGCAGAGAATAGCTGGGTGAATTTTTCGCGCAAGCAGTGTATCGAATCAAAAATATAGAAATTCGGCAAAGGAAAGAGGTGCGCGAAATATCGGAGACGTTTGTGCCATTTGCGCGGAAAATCAAACTGGTGCATGTGATGTTGGTTGTGGGAAAAATGTGGGTTTGAAGTATTATGTGCAAGAGAGGATTCATGTTTAGAAGGATGAAAAGTGGAAATGTCATGGGATGCGTGAAAAACCAAGGCAGTGCGTGAGAATAAAAGGAAGGCGTGTGTAATTCAATGAACTGAGACACAGTTTTACGCACAGGAAAGGGTTTTATGCACAGCATATAAAATGCCTATAAATATGAGGTGAACCCCTCTCATTTGGGTAGCTCGAAACATAGACAGATCCCGAGCTCTGGCGGGCAGAAAAATAGAGGTGTAGAGTGGTGCACGAAAATAAGAAGGGTTGCGCGAAAAACAAGGTGTTGTGTGAAAAAGGGTAGTTTAGCGCGAAAAATAAGAGTTGCGTGAAAAGCCTTTTACACTCCAAAAGTTATTTTTACGTGCAAGGTCTTATTTTTACATGAAAGGCACTGGGAAGGTTGCGCAAAAATTTGGGGGGCCCGCAGGCCTTTGATAGGTGAATAACACTCTCAAATATGCTTTTTGAAGACAGAAGAACTGTAAACCATTTGGTTTTACGAAGAGAAATGTACCGCACACACATGACTGGTGTCTAACACCCTCATTGTGAATTGTGAAGAGAAGAAGAACGATTGTGAAACCAAACTCAGATCTGCACAGAGAGAGGGAAATATAATGAAACACTCTAGTGTCAGAATTGGGAATTGAAGGAAGAGATGAAGGAGATTTAGTGCATTCAAGTATTGCACAAAATTACAAGAATGATTTCAAAATAGCTTCAACTCCGGAATATGATGAAACCAGAGTCTCGTACTGAGAAGAGACAAAGTCTTCAATGCGAATCTGTTGAAGAGACCTTCAGTTCTATAAACTGAGCAGGACTTCAACAACAGCAGTGAACCAGGGGGAGTCAACGAGAGTGACCCGAGGGATACAGTGAGCGATCCCTGAATCTTCTGTAAAGGCAGTGAGCCTAGGACAGAGTGACTGTTCCCGAACCATTGTAATCCACAACTAGTGAAGATTAGTGGAATTTGGTACAACTGGAAACATTTCAGTGTATTCTTCTTAGACGTAGCCCTTAGTGGTGAAACAAGTAGAATTGATGTGTTATATCTTTGCATGTGAATGTTTCATTAATGATCATATCCATCATACAGGTTTAAGAAGTTCCTACCAACGTGGGAACAAGATCCACAACATTAATAAGAAAAAGTTGACACCCTGATTCACCCCTCCCCTCTCAGGGTGTCACGGGGTCCTATATTTATAGGCCTCTATGTCTTTTCATTATCACTAATGAATAAATCCTCTGTTGTATTTGGGATCCCTATTGAAGTCCATCATTCACTCGTAGATTAATATCTCTTTTCACTAAAGGTATCGGGAAATATTATAGCTTCCACACACCCCTGAATCACTACCATGCATCAACCATACTTGGAAACCCTCTCTAAGCCGACATGCAAGTCTCAGCAAGAAAGTTACAACTGACCCGCAAGTCCACCTCAACCACATGTGCAACCCAAGCTTCTGCAACTCCAAACTTGCGCGACTCACATCCTTTTATGCCCAATCCAATATTGGCATGCAAATAACAACTATCACACTTCTTCACAAAATGGCATGGAAGTGTCACCAAACCACTTGTGCGACAACTTCTTCTTTAACTCAAAACTTGAGGCGACACCCTACCTTTCTCACCCGAACCCCTCTGGCCGCGCAACTATCACCTGGCGTGCAACTTAAACTTGTGCGACCACACCAACACTTGCACGACCACCACACCGGTGTGACGGGAGCTCTGATTTTCTCTAAGTGTTGAACTCATACTGAATGAAAAGGGGTCGACCTGTATTTATATGCATTTGGACACCATGTGCAATGGAGCACAAGTCTCCCCTTGGTGTGGAAGTTTTGTCATGCAAGTCTCTGCCGCTCAAGTCACTTCCACGCCCTACCCTAAACCATGGGTGCCCCTTTTCCCTTTTCCACATTTTGATGTTATTATCATGAAAAAAAGATGGAGAGCATGTTTCCTCTCCTTCAAGTCATCGGCGTGCAAGTTTCTTTTCCAAAAGCACTTTTCTCCACTTTTTTGATTTACAGGCCCAAAAATTTGGCCAACGCTGGAAAACGGTGCCACCTTGTGTCTGGTCTTTTTCTACCGCCTCCAAATCATCAACTCCTTTGTCAAAGTTCTATAATCAAACTTGGATTGTTAACCACATCCCGTGAACTCAACATGCCACCATGAAATCCTATTTTTCAACAAATTTTTATGTCATTGTTTTCTTTGTCAACAATCACAACATAGATGTAATCTTTTTCAACAAAAACAATCACCTAAAAAATTATTCAATTATATCATGAGGGATTTTTTCCCAAAAATCTCCCCCTTTGGGTTTGTTGACAATTATTTCATAAAAATACACATCGTTAATTCTTCTTCCATCATTCTCCTATTGTGACTCCTATAGCGATCACAGACTTACTCAAGACATACTCTAAGCCCACATGAGCAATGCTTGGCATGAGAAACAAGAGTAAATGAAAAGTTCATCAATGAATCATTTCAACTATGACACCCACAGTTGACCCAAAATCGATACCAATTTTGGGAAATATTCTTACTATATTCCAAAACCACTCTTCTTCTTTCATCACGATCCTCAGCTATCGTGATATCTATTCTTTGATCGATCACTTCTAGCGTCGTCATATTTTATACTCTCCCCATTTCTCATTTATCCCCCTATCTCGTTGCTCCACCTATCAGTTTTTCCCCATATCTATCATGATTTATTAAATAGCCACACTGTATCCCCTTGAAGAATCACAATTTTCTCCACTTTTGTCAATGAACCCAAAGATCACTCCTTTGCAGTCTATAACAGATTAGATAACACATATTAGCACATTAGAAAAAACACATCATACCTAAGGGATTGGGGTGATCCACATCCACACTCTTTCAAGTGTGTGTAGTCTACTAAACTCCCATATCCAGTCGATGTCTGTCAAAATCTTCTACAGATAAGGACTTTGTCAAAATGTCTGCAACCTGTAGCTCTGTAGAGACATACTACAACATCATGATTCCCTGCTCAACCTTCTACATGATAAAATGATACTTTATCTCAATGTTACTTGTCCATGAATGGTGGATGGAATTTTTACTAAGATTAATAGCACTTGAGTTATCACACTGGATTCTAATCGGAGACTTCACATCAAATCCCATATCTTCAAGTTTTTGCTTCATCCATAATTACTGCGTGCAAGCTTGAGTGGCTGCAATATACTCAGCTTCTGCGGTGCTTAATGAAATGTAATCCTACTTCTTGCATATCTGAGCAATACATAGTCCACCAAGATATAATGCACTTCCAGATGTTGATTTCTTGTCATTCGCTGAACCGGACCAATCGACATCATTATATCCCAATAACTCTATCTGAGATTTGTCATTATATGTCAAGCTGATGTCCACCATGCCCTTCATATACTAAAGTATTATTTTCACTGCAATCATGTGGTTTTCCTTGGGATTAATCTAATATCTCACTACTTGGAATTTGGTGAATATAATGCCAGGCCTTGTTACGGTGAAGCACAATAAACTTCCAATAATTTTCCTGTATTCATAGAAATTTACTGCCTTGCCATCCTCGTATTTTGACAGATTTGTCCGGGTAGAAACCAGAGTCATCATATCCTTGGAAATATCCATTCCAAACCTTCTCAGAACCTCCTTGTAATAATTGGATTGAGAAATGAATGTTCCATTACTACATTGTGTCACCTGTAGACCAAGGAAAAATGGTAGGTCAACAATAATTGGCATCTCAAACTCATTTTTCATGAGTTTAGAAAACAGTTTGCACTGAGCTTCATCTGAACCACCAAATATTATTTCATCGACATAAACCAGAACCATCATACATTGATTACTTTTTTTCGATGTATTGATTGTAATCAACTCCACCACGTTGAAATCCAAGCTTTTTCAAATATTGATCTGGACTTGAGATCCATGATCTTGGTGCTTGAGTCAACCCATATAGCGCATTCTTCAACCAAAAAAAACATTATTCAAACCTTCATGACTGAGAAAACCATTTGGATGCTCAATGTACACCTCTTCTTCCAGAACCCCATTTAGAAATACAGATTTGACGTCCATCTGGAACCCTTTTAGCTTTCTTTGCACTGCTATAGATAAAAATAATCTGATTGTCTCTAGCCTTGCAACCGGTGAAAATGTCTCATCAACATCAATGCAGTCTATTTGGTAGTTTCCATTATACAACAATTGTGCTTTGTTTTGAATCATTGTGTCATATTCATTCATCTTGTTGCGAAAAAACCATTTAGTTCTGAGGACGTTCTTATCTGCTGGCCTCGAAATGATCTCCCATGTACGATTCATCTCAATCGGGTCTAATTTTTAATTCATATCCTGAACCCAGTACTCTTCTTTAGATGCATAAGAAAGACATTTTGGCTCTTCCTGAGATAAAAATGATGTTTGATGCAATGATTTCATTCTTCGAGTCTGAACTAGAGTGTTCTGATAACCAATGATATTTTGCCTATAAATTTCACCTCGACTCTTTGGCTTCCAAGCAGATTCAGAATTTGTTTCCTCTTGCTCATCATCAGTACCTTCTTCAGAGTCAGCTTCTACCACTTCCAATCCCCCTATGTTTCTTATCTCTTCCTCCCTTTCATCCAGAAATTGTTCACCAGGACTTTAAGTATTCTATTCATTTTCAACTATAGTGACATCATTTCTCTAAACAATTTCTTCCTACCTTTTGAGTAATCATTTATTTGCTTTTATTTTACCTAGGTATCCATTGAATATACCCTCATCTCCTCATGACTCAAACATCATGTGGATATCTTTTTTGAGAATGAAACAGTTTCTTCCAATGATTAGAATGTATTTCAACATTGGTTTCTTTCCGTACGACATTTCATATGGAGTCTTCCCTTCTTTTGAACACAATAGATCCATGTTCAAAATATAGAACGATATAAAAAATGATTCCTTCCAAAATTTCTCCGGTAGGTCCTTTTCAATAAGCATTGTTTTGTCCATGTTTTTGATTATCCTATTTCTCCTTTTAACTGCTCCATTCTATTGGGGGTTCTCACTAATGAAACGTGATGCCTTATCCCGTATTTCTAGAGATAGACTTATGCTTGACTATTTGTGAATTCTGTACCGTTATTAGTACGAAACATCAGAATTTTCTACCCAAGAATCCTTTCTGATTCCCTCTTATACTGATTAATACAACTAAACACTTCTGTCTTATGGGTAATGACAAATAACCAAGCCATTTTTCTATAATTATCAATGAAAAGTACATAGTAACTTTTCCCATTTATGTCTCATGGTGAGATCAGTCCACAAACATTAGCATGCACCAATTCGAGCACTCTTGTTGATTTCTGTTCCTTTGTCTTGTATATCATTATGATGATCTTCCCATGTTGGAAAAAATCGTACGTATGAGTGCGATCACATGATAATTTGGGAAGGTCTCTAGAAGCCCCACATTTCACAAGATCTTCCAAAGATGGTTGGAATAGATGATCAAGTCGCTTATGCCACAACTTTTTTTCATTCTCTTGGGATAAAAGAGATATATCTTCTTCTCCACTTACATGGTAATTATTTAACATTGTCCTTTTTCCCTGTAGAACCACTGTGCAATCTTTTCCTTTCACAACACATATCTTCTTGGTAAATCGGAAAGAGTTCCCAGAGTCACATAGTTGACTGACACTGAGCAAGTTATGATTGATGCCCTCTAATAACAAGACATTAGCACGTCTCATTTCTTTTCCCCCAAATTTAGCCTTTTCAGATCCAATAATAATCAGCACTTCATCATTCCTAAACTTGAAAACACCTTGTTTTTCATACTTAATGAATGTAATGAGTTTCTTGTTACATGACATATGGGACGTGAAACCACTGTCACGGATCCATACTCTTGAATGATCTGAATCTTTATGGAAAATTTCCCAAACTACTACCATCTCATCCTTTTTATTTTTGATCCATGTCTTCGACATCACACTCGGTGTGTTTTGGAGAATTTGATATTCCTTATAGTGTGACAAACCATTTTCATCTTGTAGAGCTGCAAATCGATTTGGTGTTTTCATCACACATGTCGATTCCCTAACCTAATGCTTACAACTGCTCGAGTTTTGTCTTGGAACATTTCTTTGTATGATTGATGTGCAATATCATGTTATGTGACCAAATCCTCCACATAAAAAACAGTGACCATCAAAGGATGTTTTATAATATTGAGATCTGATTGGCTGACATTGTTGTTCATGTGTACTTTAGTATCATTTTTCTGTAGAATGCACATTCTGTGACTGTCCCATTTTTGACAACAATAGAACCAAATGTAAGGAGCATCCCTGTGTGTCACTTATGCACTACTTGTTTTCCCTTAGGATCTGAAATTATTCTGATTCTGTTTAGTGCACAAATATATCATCAGTCTCAGAGTAGGTTCTTTCGGTTTGTCTTCATCCATGACCAATTTCTGTTTTCGTTCATGCCCCATACCAGTCTTATCATTGGAACACGACTGTTGCTTCTTTCCTACTAGAGTTTTGTGCTCCACTTATTTATTTTTAGTGTTCTGGATAATTTTTTTTTCTGGCACTATACTAGGTGTCATGAGTTTTTCTTTATCCTCAATCTTTTTTCGTAGACTAACACCTTCTTTTTCAAGTTCTTTGATAAATTTGACCTTCTCTTTTCTAGTATAGTCAAACAATTGATTTCATTATTTTTTTCTTCAATTTTAAGATTATACTCAACAATATTTTCTAAGCTCTCTAGTGTTGAAGATTTTAGTTTTTCAATTTCTTTTAACAGGTCAAACATTTCTTCATCCTATTGTTGCATATAGAGATTGGCCTCACGAACCACTTTATTGGATTTATTCATTTTATTTCTACAAACGTCTATCTCCTCAAGAGCTGCTTCCAATTCATCTTCCATATCTACTCTTCCTTCAACTACTTCCTCTTCTTCTCCAGTGTCAGTTTCTTCTTTTTCCTGAGAACTACCGACAACTGCTACCATGGAATTTCCCTCACGATCTTTGCAATTGTCAATCTCTTCAACCTTTTCAACCTCAGACTCATTTTAACTTTCATAGTCTTGTGAAAGAAGATTTCTTTTCTTGAAGAAATCTCTCTTGAATGATTTCATTATTTTTACATAGGTTAAAGGCATTTTTGGGAATTTCAACATCATCCTCTCCATCATCTTGAGAATTATTTGGTAATCTTGTTGCGAGATGTCCATCCATTCCACATTAAAAGCATGCAAGAGGATGGTTCCCTTTAAAAATTAATTTTCCACTTTGAAGGTTCGAGGAAAGGAATGAAATCACTGCATATGACTCTTCATTATACTGATATTCTTCAATGGTGAGATTAGTCATGGCCTTAAACGCCTCCTCCTTCGATTTCCCCTTTTCAAAAGAATCATTGTCATCTTTCCTCATTTCATATGCAATAAGGTTACTCTGCAGGTTATCCAACGTCAGCTGTTTTGTGTCATTATCTTCTAATAATGATTCTTTCAGATTAAACTGAGGTGGAAGATTCCTCAAGATATTCTTCACGATCATTATATCTTCGATGACTTCTCCAAGACCTTGCATGTATTTCACAACAACATTTACCCTGTTGAAAAATGAATCAAAATATTCATTCAGGATCATTCTCTAATCTTCATACTTGTTCCATAAAACATGAAACTTTGCCTCTATGACTTTTGTATCCCCTTTATATATATTCAAATGATTTTCTCACATAGAATTTTATGTTTATGATGAAATCACCTTTGTATAGAAATCATTTGAAAGGGATCTAGCTAAAGCATTAATAACCTTCGCATCATCATCAATATTCCTTATTTCAGCTTTTGATAATGCTCCGCTATTGATGTCAGCTGAGATACCATGCATAGCTCCTGAAAGCACATACATTCCCAATGATTGAAAATAGTGTTGCATTTGATTCTTCCATATCTGAAAATTACTTCCGTCGAAGATCAGAATCCCTTCATGATTATTGACCTCCATTTATAGAATAACTAATATCAACCTTTCCTTCGGATACCAATTGTTAGGTTCACGAGGAAAAATACACTGAGACGAGGGGGGTGAATCAGGGT